>CP106718.1:26558020-27758020 GCA_025503065.1 Gossypium bickii
CATGATCCCACATATAAGGCTTGGCCCATATCAACACTGATCCACATTCCACACATGTTTATGCAAAGTGCACCCAACCCAATCCTAGGGTCCATCCTCTACACACCCCCATATCGAGCCACCACACACCAGGGGATTACTAAATCACCCTTCAACCGCTACACACCAATTTGGCAATCAATGCCGTCTACGCGAACTAAATCGCAAATAATCCACAACGCGACCTCAGTTAGCGTCAATCCACGACGTAGCTCATAGCTATCATCAATCCACAATGAGGCACATAGCTGTTCATCAGCCACGATATGGCACATAGCCGATATCAACCACGATGAGGCACAGAGCCACTCATCAATCCACGTGAACTTAATCACAAGTAATCCACAACGTGACCTCAGTCAGCGCCAATCCACGATGTAGCTCATAGCTAACATCAACCACGTACATAAATGTACACCTGTACCTTCTTTCACATTCATATCCCATCCCATGCACATGCAACATAAAATATAGTGCCATGATAATTAATGCATGTACATGTTATTGCATTCAACCACATTTTCATAGACGTATTCACAAATACACATTGATAACCACTTTTCATCAGATTAGTACTGACCTGGTTATCGACATACTCCTTAAGGGTATCCATTTCATAACTGCCACTGCACTTATTAGTACATACATAACACATGCAAATATACTCATAAACCCGAAAAACGGTGGGTTAATCACACACCTGATAACCTGAAGCACTACGCTCTCGATCCCGATGCTGTCACTAAACGAAACTACCGCTACCTGCCTATAGCTTTCCCCTGCTGCTGGCCCACACCCCGGTGGCCAATCCTGAACGGCAGAAACTGATCTCTTCTTAAACTTCGGGATAGGGACTATCCCTTTTCCTTTTTTACTGGTGTTCGCCTCCATCAACAACACTTAATCAGAACATCCGATTAGACACTAAAGTTATAGCCAAAAACCAAATCCAAACTTATAGAATACCCTTACCAAAACGATCTTGAATCCCGAAGGCTCCTGCTCCCACCTTCTGTCGAAATCCTTCCTACAAATCATAGTTAGAATCGGCCTTACTTAATAACCAATTTGGCCTCTGGCCGAATATCACAAACCTCCTTACCTTACTAATCTAAAACCCAAATCACCACTTGTCTATGAAGTTGACGAAATCCCTGCATGCTAGATGTTAGGTTCGGCTTCACTACAAGAATACCTATGGATACATCCCTTGGCCGAAACCACATTACTTACCAAAACCCGAAACTGCACTTGCTCCTGAAACTGTCGAAATCCATATATGCCACATGTTAGAATCGGCTTTAAGCATAAATCTATAAGAATGGCCCTTGGCTGAATATTATAGTTGCTTACCAAAAGATCACTTCTGCAAATGTTGGCTACAAAAGTCCCGAAAGGTTTCCTGCGTTAGGCTATACCTCCCCTATACAATCGGCCTTAACTCACTTTAAAGAATCGTAGGGCCATTCGGCCAACCTTAATAAAATAGATGGCCTTTGGCCAAATGCCAAACTACTCTTACCTTGCTCGTCTAGATCTCGAAACTTTTGCTTGCTTCTAAGTTGTCGAAATTCCTGAATGAAACCACATTAGTTTCGGCCTAAACTTGAAGACATAGGAATATGTGGCCCTTAGCCGAATACTACCACCTTACCTTGATGAATCGAATCCCGAGAGCTCTCTACTCTTCTAACGTTAGCCTACAGGTATCCCGATATCACTCTTCATAGATTCGACCAAAACAGAGGAATAGAGTTAGATCTTCAACTTTCAGCAACAAAGAGAAGTATAAGAAGAATGATTAAAAGAAGTCTCTTACCCACTATTGTCAATCGGTTGGATAGCTTACACCAAAAGAAATCGACAACACCTCCCCTCTTTACTCACTGAGAGATTCGGCCACAGGAAAAGGATTATTCGGCTTAAGGATTTGCGAAAAATAGAGCAAATGAGGGCTACAAGATTCGACCTAATAAAATAAAAAGAAGAGGAGAAAAGAAAAGGTTGATGATTGAGAAATTTGGCAATGGTGAGTTTGAAGGAGGTTTCGGCTTTGGGAAAGAAAAATGGAAGAGAAAGAAGATGCACAAAGTGCCCAAATGGTGCTTCAATTTCGGTTCTTGCTTCAAAGAAAATGGAGGAAAAGAGAGAACTTCCTTTGACTAAAAACTTTCGGCAAGTAACACTAAAGAAGAACAAATAACTTCGGCACTTAACCCCCTATACATGACCGAATTTTCCCAACCAAAGAGCCCCTTGGCCAGCCACTTTTTATCCCCCTCTCAAATCCCAAAATTTTCTCCTATTTTCCCTCTTCAACACTCATTCAAAAAGTTTGAATGAGTCCAACCTTTATCACCTCACCTTAGCCGAATTTAAAAAGAATAAAACAAGTTTTTATCCTCATCTTTCCAAGTCCACCTGCCGTCCAACACTTCCCCCTCTCTTGACGTCAACAAGCAAAAATAAAACACATTCCCTTGCTGCCAACATGACTCGAACCTCCTCCCTTGGAACCCCTTGTTGACGTACACTTCACGGCACCCTAGGTGGCGTCCCAAGCCACTTTACCACATGGTTCCTTGTGTCCTAAACTCCCCACAATTTTTCTTAAGGCCTCCTCAGCCTAGCTCCCCCTACTAAACTTAAAATCCAACAATTTCTTAGGGCATTCTTCTACATCCTAGGGTTCCTAAGACTCCTCAAACACATCCAAACACACACTAAGCCCACTGTTACTTGGATTATGCATTAAACGCATAACCCCTACATCTCGGATGTTACAGTTCTACCCTCCTTAAAAATAATTTCGTCCTCGAAATTACTTGGCTACACTAAGCAAGAGTACTACTACTCCCTGAACCTCCACAAGCACTAGTTTAAAAAGTTTATCTACTACCACTGGCTGTCTGAAAGAACTAAATACGGTCACCTTCCTAGATATGATCTTCAAGTTCACAATCAAGATTCTGAACACTTCACTAACAATGCAAAAATGAGCTAACCCTATAACACTCAAAACAACAAAGGGTATTCTAGGAACAAGGAACGTACCTGATATTACATCTGGCACATCTTCCTCTCGCGACGGCTGACTGCCTAAACCAACCTTGGTTGTTTCGCTTCTGAACCTTCACCACTTCTGCCTGGTGTTCCACGACCTCGGCCAGAACCATTTCCACCATGGTTTGGACCATGGCTCCTCAACGCCTTAGGACAATTCCTAACCAAATGAGCCTTAGACCCACACCGAAAACATTCCTTATTATTTCCCCAGCACTCTCCTGCATGAGCTCTCCCACACTGAGTACACAAACGACTCCGGTTCTCAGAAACTGATACAGATGTACGTACAGAATTCTCGGTCCGTGGTCTTTTCTGAAAATCTCCCGACGATGCTGACGGTCCAAAACTCCTCTTATTCCACTTCCTATCCTTATCTCGGTTCTATCTCTTAGTCCTCTTAACTTCTTCAGCTATCCGAGCTTTCTCCACTAGAATAGCAAAGTCTCTTTCTCTTTACGGAGCAATCAACACTCGTAGCTTGTCCCACAATCTGTCTTCGAATCTAACACACTTTTTGTAATCAGTAGCCACGATCCCCTTGGCGTATTGACTTAACCGCACAAATTCAACTTCATACTCTGCTACCGACTTATTTCCTTGCACCAGATTTAGAAACGCCTTCCTTTACGAGTCTAAGTAACTGGCTCTAACATACTTCCCTTCAAACTTAGCCTTAAAATATCCCCAATCCACTCGATCT
Source organism: Gossypium bickii (assembly GCA_025503065.1). Lineage (NCBI taxonomy): Eukaryota > Viridiplantae > Streptophyta > Magnoliopsida > Malvales > Malvaceae > Gossypium > Gossypium bickii. The sequence goes on from CP106718.1 coordinate 26,561,826, forward strand.
ACAGGGACACCTTCTCTGACAGTGAGCCACCATCGATAAGCTTCATCTCGGAGCAACGAGACAGCACCTTTCAGCTTTTCCTCAGCAGTATAGTCCAAATCATCCATGATTCTTTCGACTGCCTCTGACCAATACTCCGCTACATTCGGAGCCACTCCAGATACTCCTCTAAAAACTTCGGCTCCATATGACCTAAGTCTTTCTGACACTGACTTTCGAGCTCCATTTCCCATACCAGTTCTTGCCACTCGTTCTAGCATTCGCAGCATAGCCCGCGATACTGCGTCATCTCCTCCTGCCTGATCTTGATCCTCCGCGCCCTCTGCTGGCGGCGGCACATCGCTTTCTGACCCATGACCAGACCCAACTGGTTTCGATACTATCAGCCGACCGCATCCTCTAGAACTCATATCTAACGTCGCGATTTAATATGATTAAAAGTTTTATGTATTAGTATTTGGTTCCACTGATTAACCGCGAACAAATTTTATGAAGAGAAGTTTCAGAAGTAGTTCTTTCGATCAGTCAAAGTTTCAGCTCAAGTTTACTATTCTCATTCAGAGAGTCACATTCACATTCATCCATCTACAACATACACTATACTACTATGGGCATTTTAACCATTCCCAACCCAAGGGTAATTTCGTCATTTATCCTATAAGGGTATTTTGGTAATAAATCAAGATCAATTTGAATCTTTACAAATCAAAGGTATTTCAAAATTTTCAAAGCTCAAGGGTATTTTGAAATATTCTCTTCCAAATCAAGGGTATTGCAGTAATTTCAGAAATCGGGGTTATTTTGGTAATTTTGTAAGTCAGGGGTAATTTAGTAAATTTTCCAAATCAAGGTATCTCAATATTTTGCAAAATAGAGGTTTCTGATATTTTTGTAAAGTAAGAATATTTTAAAAGTCGAGGGTAATATGAAAATTTTAGAAACCAAGGGCGTTTTAGTAATTTTGCAACCAGGGGTATTTAGGTAATTTTATAAATCGGGAATAATTCGAAAAAAATGTTTTTCAACATAGTTTGTACAAATCCAAAAAGGCAATTTGAAAATTTTAAAACTAAGGTTTCTATAAAACAGTAAGGCTAGTCCCTTTTCGGGTTTTAATTAACGGGTTTAGCCCGTGATTAAGTCCTCTTGGTTAGGGTGAACTGTTACTACGCACCAGGTAGGATTCGAGTAAAGAGGAGGTGAGTCACTAGGACTGCTTAAATACCAAGCTCTTACTGAATCCACTCCTAGACATGCGCAAAACTATTGCCACACCCTAGCTCGGCGACTTAGTCACAGGTTTGTTTGGTTGTCCCTAAGTCTTATGCATTTTGTGTTGGAGTAGACTAGTCCTAGGGTTCAACAGCCCTATTCTACTAATCTACGATCCTTTAATGCCCACATAGTTCACATATTCAAATCACTTGAAGAGTCGACGACTTACTTACAGTGGACTACTGGTAGGAGATCTGAGTGCCATGCCAGAATAACCTGAAAAATTTCATGAAAGCCTTTGTTTTTGAAAAACCCATCATTAAGAAAATGTTTTTGGGCCCAAAACCCTCAAAGCTGAATTTTGAACCGGGCTCTGATACCAAACTGTAACACCCCAAACCCGGCCCACGAGCCTTGACCGAATTTAGAATGCCACTGCGAAAAATGTTTGAAAAGATTTTGTCGTACGGGTGAAAACATGAAAATTTGTTGTGATTTGTAAAACATTATATAATTAAAATTCTAAGTAAAATAATATTTGTTACGAAAATATTCGGGTTTAAAACTTTAGTATATAATTTAAGAGATAAGTTGCTAAATATAAATTCATTTCCAAATAGTAATTTAATCGTCCATCCAACTAAAACATAATAATAAACTTTAACTACGTTAAGCGACCCTTATTACATCAAATAATTTTTCAAAATACTTAAAATATAGAGTGCACATAATAAATAAAAATATCTTCTGCATGGCCACCTCGAATCCGCTCCAACCCGGTCCAACCGTCATGCATCACCTGCGATGTTGGTAAAAATTTGGGTGAGTCAAACAGACTCAGTGTGTAATTAGTCCACTGAATTCCACCCACATGGGCTTGGCCCACAACCACATATCAAACCACATATCAGTTAATAAGGGAACTCATTCACATAGTTCCACAATTGGGCTTGGCCCATATCCATACCACATATCGGATAATAAGGTAATTAACCACATGATCCCACATATTGGGCTTGGCCCATATCAACACTGATCCACATTCCACACATGTTTATCCAACGTGCACCCAACCCAATCCTAGGGTCCATCCTCTACACACCCCCGTATCCAGCCACCATACACCAAGGGATTACTAAATCATCCTCCAACCGCTACACAACAATTTGGCAATCAATACCGTCCACGCGAACTAAATCGCAAATAATCCATAACGCGACCTCAGTCAGCGTCAATCCACGATGTAGCTCATAGCTATCATCAATCCACGATGAGGCACATAGCTATTCATCAGCCACGATATGGCACATAGCCGATATCAACCACGATGAGGCACAGAGCCACTCATCAATCCACGCGAACTTAATCACAAGTAATCCACAACGCGACCTCAGTCAGTGCCAATCCACGATGTAGCTCATAGCTAACATCAACCACGTACATAAATGTACACCCGTACCTTTTTTCACATTCTTATCCCATCCCATGCACATGCAACATAAAATATAGTACCATGATAATTAATGCATGTACATGTTATTACATTCAACCACATTTTCATAGACGTATTCACAAATACACATTGATAACCACTTTTCATCAGATTAGTACTGACCTGATTATCGACATACCCCTTAAGGGTGTCCATTTCATAACTGCCACTGCACTTATTAGTACATACATAACACATGCAAATATACTCATAAACCCGAAAAACGGTGGGTTAATCACACACCTGATAACCTGAAGCACTACGCTCTCGATCCCGATGCTGTCACTAAATGAAACTACCGCTACCTGCCTATAGCTTTCCCCTGCTGCTGGCCCACATCCCGGTGGCCAATCTCGAACGGCAGAAACCGACCTCTTCTGAAACTTTGGGATAGGGACTATCCCTTTACCTTCTTGACTGGTGTTCGCCTCCATCAACAACACTTAATCAGAATATCTGATTAGACACTAAAGTTCTAGCCAAAATTAACCAAATCCAAACTTATAGAATACCCTTACCAAAACGATCTTGAATCCCGAAGGCTCCTGCTCCCACCTTCTGTCGAAATCCTTCCTACACATCATAGTTAGAATCGGCCTTACTTAATAACCAATATGGCCTATGGCCGAATATCACAAACCTCCTTACCTTACTAATCTAAAACTCGAATCACCACTTGTCTATGAAGTTGACGAAATCCCTACATGCTAGATGTTAGGTTCGGCTTCACTACAAGAATACCTATGGATACATCCCTTAGCCGAAACCACATTACTTACCAAAACCCGAAACTGCACTTGCTCCTGAAACTGTCGAAATCCCTATATGCCACATGTTAGAATCGACTTTAAGCATAAATCTATAAAAATGGCCTTTGGCCGAATATTATAGTTGCTTACCACAAGCCTCCAAATCCCGAAAGATCACTTCTGTAAATGTTGGCTACAAAAGTCCCGAAAGGTTTCCTGCGTTAGGCTGTACCTCCCCTATACAATCGGCCTTAACTCACTTTAAAGAATCATAGGGCCATTCGGCCAACCTTAATAAAATAGATGGCCTTTGGCCAAATGCCACACTACTCTTACCTTGCTCGTCCAGATCCCGAAACTTTTGCTTGCTTCTAAGTTGTCGAAATTCCTGAATGAAACCACATTAGTTTCGGCCTAAACTTGAAGACATAGGAATATGTGGCCCTTAGCCGAATACTTACTACCACCTTACCTTGATGGATCGAATCCCGAGAGCTCTCTACTCTTCTAACGTTAGCCTACAGGTATCCTGATATCACTCTTCATGGATTGGCCAAAACAGAGGAATAGAGTTAGATCTTTAACTTTCAGCAACAAAGAGAAATATAAGAAGAATGATTAAAAGAAGTCTCTTACCCACTATTGTCAATCGGTTGGATAGCTTGCACCAAAAGAAATCGACAACACCTCCCCTCTTTACTCACTGAGAGATTCGGCCACAGGAGAAGGATTATTCGGCTTAAGGATTTGCGAAAAATAGAGCAAATGAGGGCTACAAGATTCGGCCTAAGTAAAATAAAAAGAAGAGGAGAAAAAAAAAGGTTGATGATTGAGAAATTCGGCAATGGTGAGTTTGAAGGAGGTTTCGGCTTTGGGAAAGAAAAATGGAAGAGAAAGAAGATGCACAAAGTGCCCAAATGGTGCTTCAATTTCGGTTCTTGCTTCAAAGAACAGGGAGGAAAAGAGAGAACTTCCTTTGACTAAAAGCTTTCGGGAAGTAACACTAAAGAAGAACAAATAATTTCGGCACTTAACCCTCTATACATGACCGAATTTTCCCAACCAAAGAGTCCCTTGGCCGACCACTTCTCATCCCCCTCTCAAATCCCAAAATTTTCTCCTATTTTCCCTCTTCAACACTCATTCAAAAAGTTTGAATGAGTCCAACCTTTATCACCTCACCTTAGCCGAATTTAAAAAGAATAAAACAAGTCTTTATCCTCATCTTTCCAAGTCCACCTGCCGTCCAACACTTCCCCCTCTCTTGACGTCAACAAGCAAAAATAAAACACACTCCCTTGCTGCCAACATGACTCGAACCTCCTCCCTTGGAACCCCTTGTTGACGCATACTTCACGGCACCCTAGGTGGCATCCCAAGCCACTTTACCATATGGTTCCTTGTGTCCTAAACTCCCCAAAATTTTTCTTAAGGCCTTCTCAGCCTAGCTCCCCCTACTAAACTTAAAATCCAACAATTTCTTAGGGCATTCTTCTACATCCTAGGGTTCCTAAGACTCCTCAAACACATCCAAACACACACTAAGCCCACTGTTACTTGGATTATGCATTAAACGCATAACCCTTAAATCTCGGATGTTACAGTATCAGAGCCCAGTTTTAAACCTCAGCCTTGGGTTTTGAAGCCCACAATGTTTTCAAAATTGAGCCCAAATGAGTTTTTGAAAATTTTGGTTAAAATGGTTTTATGGAAGCATGGCACACGAAGTTCTCAGCCCAGGTCCGCTAGGTAAGTTCTTTTAATTGATTTGAGCATGTTAATGTATGATACTCTAGCTAATAGGCTTAAGGAAATTATACTCTTGAGAAATGGACCCTAGGTATATGTGTGAACTTCTACGGGAAAACCATTGATAAACTTTCTGTTGCATAAAACTTTCTTTAAACAAGAAGTGAAAAGACTCTAATGCATAAAATTTTTGTAAAAATAGATAAGACGTGAAGTAGACATGAGTTCTAGGGGACGTGGTCGTCGTGGACGCGATAGAGGCAGGATGATTGTGTCGGAACCAGTTGGGTCTGGTCAGGGTTCCGAAAATGAGGCACCGCCATCGGCGGTAGGGGCGGAATTTCAAGAGCAAACAGGAGGAGATGACGCAGTATCGTAGGCTATGCTGCGAGTTTTAGAGCGGGTAGTAGGAGCTAGTATGGGTAATGGGGCTCGGAAGTCAGTGGCTGAGAGACTTAGATCAAATGGAGCTGAGGTTTTTAGGGGAGTATCTAGGGTAACTCTGAATGTAGCGGAGTACTGGTTAGAGGCAGTCGAGAGGATCATGAATGATTTAGACTGCACTACTGAGGAAAAGCTGAAAGGTACTGTTTCGCTGCTTCATGATGAGGCCTACCAGTGGTGGCTCACTGTCAAGGAGGGTACCCCTGCAGATCGAGTGGATTGGGGGTATTTTAAGGTTAAGTTCGAAGGAAAATACGTCGGAGCTAGTTACATAGACTCCCAGAGGAAGGCGTTTCTAAATCTAGTGCAAGGAAATAAGTCGGTAGCTGAGTATGAAGCTGAGTTTCTGCGATTAAGCCGATATGCCAGAGGGATAGTAGCTACTGATTATGAGCGGTGTGTCAGGTTTGAGGGATGAGCTGCGAGTGCTGATTGCTCCGCATCGGGAAAGGGATTTTACAGTCTTAGTAGATAAGGCACGGATAGCTGAAGAAGTTAAGTGGACTGAAAGACAAAATCGAGATAGAGGTCAGAATAGGAATAAGAGGAATTACGGGTCTTCAGGGTCATCCGAGAATTTTCAAAAGAAACCTAGAGTGGATGGGCCGCGTAGTCAGCAGGTTGTCATGGGAGGACAGTATCGCACTTGTGCTCAGTGTGGAAAGATGCACCCAGGAGAATGTTGGAAAAAGACTGGGGGATGTTTTAAGTGCGGGTCTAAGGATCATATGATTAAGGATTGTCCGATGGATACAGATAGGAACCGCCCAGCAGGTCAGGGTTTTAATCAGGCTGGCAGAGGTGGACAGCAGCCGTCGAGGGGTCGTGGTCTGAATGGCAGAGGTAATGGTTCTGGTAGAGGTCGTGGAACGCCAGGCAGAGGTAGTGGTAACACTGAGGCTAGACAGCCAGGTCTGGTGTATGTAATTCATCGGAGGGAAGATGGTGACGCACCTGATGTTATAACGGGTACGTTTCTTATTTCTGGGTTACCCTTTATTGCTTTGATAGATATAGGGTCAACTCATTCTTACATCGCTAGTGAAGTATCTGAAACTTTGCATGTGAACTCTGAGACACTCCCGTGTAAGTCGAGGCCAGGCTGTGTTCGGGTCTGCTAAGGAGGTACGATCGTGTGGCTTGGGCCCAGGTCGTGTGAATTTTGTGTTTTGGCCCATTTTCTCTGTTTTTGGCTCGTTTCTCATTCTTTTCATCCTCCAGTGCTCTCCTAAGTATAAAACATGAAATTAAAGGATTAAGAGCACCAAGTTCCACAATTTAGGGAATAAATCATCTAAAAGTATGCTAAATATGGGATTAAAATATGTATATATTACGGTTTATCAATTACCCCCACACTTAAGCATTTACTTGTCCTCAAGCAAAAATTCTCAACTCACAATTAAAATGAACTTCCTTGATTCATAATATTCATCAATAATGTTTCATCATAATTCAAAGGTAATTCATACATTGATAATTTAAGTAGAAGAGTCCTAAAGATTCAAACAGTCAAAGTCATAGTTTTTATAGCACGAAAGCATAGGTGTTTCCCCTTACCTAAATAATCACCTTTAATTCAAAATCGACAAGAGTTGACATCCTTACTAAAGATTCACTCAAATCACTCAAAGTGTTTAAGGTTCAAAATTAAGCACTCAAAAGTCGAACATGAAAAGTTAATCCCATAGGCTTGCATGAAAATCAAATCTCCACCACCATAAAATGAGATGATACACAAATCAAAAGGTATTTAAAAAGGGTTGTAATGGGGCTTGGGTTAAAGGTGTGGATAAAGGATGAATTAAAGGGTTAGAATCGAGATTGAATTGACAATTTGCCTAACTAGAAAAATGAACTAATCTTGGATAATTACATCAACGAAAATTTCATAACATGAGCTCCTTCTCAAGATGTGGAATTTAAACATATAAGCTCACTTAACCATAAAACTAATAATGAATATACTTCGTTTTTTTTTTAGAACAAATCAAGTAATAAGAAAGAACTTTAACAACTGAAAGATAGAACATAGTTAGGCAACTGCTCAAAATCAAATCTCGACAAAAAGGGAGTCAAGGAATAGTGATAACAAATACAAGATGGGTTTTAGGTTATTATTAGTGGGTGAGTCAATAAACGGTTCATTAAGATCAAAAGGGGTTCACTAGGGGTTAATTATGAGGGTAGGCTTTTTAGTGGAGTAAGTGGGTTAAATCCTAAGTGCCTTTATCATCTCTGTATATCAAATCAATGATGTGGTCTTGACATGTATAACCGAAGCAAGTTCTAGAATAACAAATAAATGTTGACACACTCATGATCAATAAAGTGAGCAAGAAAAGAATATATGCTCTAAAAGGCTCAAAATCTCATAAAAATTATGGGTTTTTGATATCAACTTTGTAAATTTCAAAATTCAAGGTAATAATTAGATTTAGGTAGACAACCTAACAAGTTTTTTTGAAAAATAGACTCATCATGCTTGATTCTCTAGTCTCCTAAAGTTTAAATCATAACTGCACAATTATCAATGACTTAATCCAAAACATATAAATAAAAATCATGACTCAAAGGAAATTTCATTCTAACAGTAAAATGAGGAAATTACTTAAGACCAAGACATAATTCAGGGATTTGAGAATAATGCAAAAAAGTTAGGAACTTTTCAAAATGAAATTCACCACCCCACATTTAAGATGTACATTGCCCTCAATGTACAAAGATATATATAGAAATAAATAGTATGAAATCATAAGAGATAGAGAGAAGTGAAACTTCTTGAATTTTGGATGTTATCCTTGGAGGATGATCAATGATGAACATGATAACTAGGCATAGGTGAAGGTGGTGGAGGATACTCCAGCGGTGTGTTTGTTCCTTGAGTGGCACCTTGAACCTTTTCAAAATGCGAAGTCATCAGTAAAGTTTTTAGGGAGTTCTTATTTGATGGACGTTTGTTATAGTTACTCGAGAGTTAAACAGCCAGAGATAAAAGGAATCAAATTAAAAATTTAAAGAGTTTAATGATAAAGGAAAATGAACTAAAACAAAAATTAAAATTAAAATTAAGAATAAAAATAAAAAAATAAAAGGACTCAAAGGTCCTCATCATCGGAGTGATCTCGAGGTAGTGGTGGCGGTGATATGTGAAAAAGTTGACAATATCGACCACGGTCGCCTCGCACGGCCGTGTGGATTTATCTCATCCCGTGTTCTTTAGGCAGTTTCAACCACAGCCGCGTCGCACAGCCGTAGCGTTTAGTCGGAGCCCGTGTCTTGGGGAAAATTTTTGTCCTGTTTCTGCACAATCTCTGCCACGCCTATGTACCTACTCGTGGTGTCCACACGGCCACGGCCACGCCCGTGTGCAAGGCCGTGTGGGTATGGAAAGCTGTGCCTAATCGTAAAAATAAGTAAAACTAAACTAATTAGTGGGTTAGTGCTCGGGTTGCCTCTCGAGAAGCGCTTGTTTAACGTCCTAAGCTAGACTTACCTCTCATTTGCTTGATCATGGTGGTTTGAGGAGTTGAAAATCCTTTCTCATGCATTCAGTTCTACTATCACTATATAGTTCGAGTCGAGTAGTGTTTACTTTAAAAGTGCCGAACTTGGGATTAGTTACCTCGACTGTTCCATATGGGAAGATATTCAGTACCTTAAAAGGGATTTCTTCGTTTGTGTTAAGGTCTAAAGTGCTGATTCGAGGGTCTATGTGTCCAACAATACCTGCTCCCCGATCTGAAACTGGTTTGCCTCGTCCTTAAGTTTGACATGGTTTTGCTTTGGTTCTGCTTCATGTATTCTTGGTTTCTCCTTAACACTTGGCTTCCACTCATCTAGTTCATCGATCTGAAGCCTTCGTTCCTTATGAGTTATTTCCTTTTTAGCATGAGGTCTAGGATCTGGCTCAGTTGTGTAGTTCCATGGTGTTTCCTAAAAAGAAGGATTAACCGAATGGTTATTAATAGAATTTATGTTCTCACCTTGACTACTCGATGTCCTAGGCGAATAAAGAGCTTGAATACTGATCGTTTCGTCACCTGCACGAAATATGAGTTCACCTGCACCAACATCAATTTTAGTTCTGACAGTTACTAAAAAGGGTCTTCCTAAAATTAAAGGAATATTATTGTCCTCATCCATGTCTAAAACAAAAAAGTCTACTGGGAATACGAATTTATCAATTTTCACGAGAACATCTTTGATTATACCCCTAGGAATTCTAATAGTTTTATCAGCTAATTGAATGCTCATCCTAGTTTATTTGGGTTTCCTTAGACCTAGTTGTTTAAACATTTTATAAGGCATAACATTGATGCTTGTCCCTAAGTCAGCTAAAGCATTATCAACAGATAAACTACCAATTAAGCATGGAATTGTAAAACTCCCTAGATCTTTTAATTTTCGTGGTAGTTTATTTTGCAACATTGCTGAGCACATTGCGTTTAGCTCCACATGCGATTCCTCATCTAACTTCTTCTTATTTGTCAAAAGCTTTTTTAAAAATTTCCTTGAATCTGGCATCTGTGAAAGAGCTTCAAGAAACGGTAAGTTAATATGTAATTTCTTTAAAAGTTTAAGAAATTTACTGAATTGTTTGTCTGTATTGTTTTTATTCATCGCATTAGGGTATGGTATACGAGGTTGGTATTCTTTAATTACCGACTTTGGTTTGTCATGGTTTACCTCAACCTTACCTTCCTCTACCACTTTCTCTCGCTTCAAATTGGGCTTATCTAACCTTTCACTGTCATGAGCTATTATGGCTTGAAGTTGCTCCTTTGGGTTAGTTTCAGTGTTGCTTGGCAAACTGCCTTGTGGTCGCTCTGATATGATCTTAGCAAGTTGGCCTAATTGGTTCTCGATCCCTTGAATCGGTGCTTGTTGATTTTTAAGTGTTGTTTTGGTGTTTTGAAAACGTGTTTCTGACACCGCTATGAATTTTGTCAGCCTCTCCTCAAGGTTCGGCTTTTTTTCCTGTGGGTAGGGCTGTTGTTGGAAGTTTGGAGGGGGCTGTTGTCTCTGATTTCCTTGACCACCCCATGAAAAATTTGGGTGGTTCCTCCAACCTGGATTATAAGTGTTACTATAAGGGTCATTTTGAGGTTTAAAATTGTTACCCATATATTGAATTTTCTCGTTCTCAGCGTTCGGGTTGTAAGGTGGATATTCTATGTTGTTCATCCCTCCTCCATTCGTATCGCACTGCATAATTGGATGTACCTACGAAGAACCACATAAACCATCAATCTTTTTATTTAACAGTTCTACCTGGTTTGATAGCATGGTTACTGCGTCGAGGTTGAAAACACTAGCGGCTTTTTTTGGCCTTGTCCTCGTGACTTGCCACTGATAGTTATTCAGTAACATCTCTTCAATGAATTTGTAGACAGCCTCAGTGTTTTGTTATTCAAGGTTCCGCCAGTGGCTGAATCAATCAATTGCCTAGTTGAAGGGTTCACACCATTGTAAAAGGTTTGGACCTATAGCCATAAGGGTAAACCATGGCGTAGGGACCTTCTCAATAGATCCTTGTATCTCTCCCATGCATCGTAAAGTGTCTCTAAATCCATCTGCACAAAAAAAGAGATATCATTCCTCAACTTGGCCGTTTTAGCCGGCGGAAAGTATTTTAATAAAAATTTTTCGGTCATTTGTTCCCATGTAGTGATTGATCCTCATGGAAGAGAATTCAACCACTGTTTAGCTTTTTTTCTCAAAGAAAAAGGAAATAACCAAAGACAAATGGCATCATCAGAAACGCCATTTATTTTGAAAGTATCACAAAATTCTAGGAAATTTGCCAAGTGATTGTTTGGATCTTCATCCTGCAAACCATCAAACTGAACAAACTGCTGTATCATCTAAATTGTATTAGGTTTCAGTTCAAAATTATTTCCAGCAATAGCAGGTCTAACAATACTTGACTCAGTTCCTGTTAAATTAGGTTTAGCATAATAATACATAGTTCGAGGAGCATGATTTTCGACCACCTCTGGAGGTAGCAGATTATTCTCAGCCATCTCTTCGGTAGTATTAATTTTGTTATCTTGCTTTTCTTGTATGTACTATAGGCTTCTCCTTAATTCTCTTCGGTTTCTGCGAACTGTGCTTTCAATTTCACTATCGTATAGTAAAAGTCCTATCAGGTTTCTTCTAGTCATAAACTAGAATACCTGCCAGAAGAAAAGAAGAAATTTTATAAAAATAAAAATAAAAATAAAATTTAATTGTAAAAATAAATAAAATATGGCTAAAGTAATAAAAATTAAGCGTTTTTAATATTTCAATTCCCCGGCTACGGCACCAAAAACTTGATCGTGTGTCAGAGTCTTAAAAATTTATATAATGAATGATCGAGCCTAGAAACTAATTGTGACAATGATTGAGGCAAGCGTACCTATCGAACAGTAGTATAGTTTAGTGGCAAGACCGGATTGTCAAACCCAAAAGAACCAGAAGTACTAATACTAACTTTTTTTTATTATCTAGCATAAAATAAAAGTGAATTGTTGTTTAATCTAAAATTAACTAACTACTAAGGTAAGGATACTGAGACAAAGAGAATGAATTGGGGAAAATACTTGTGGGAAAAACCAATTGATTAAGACAATACCCGAAGAAGAATCCACCTAGACTTCACTTTTTATTTAACTCTGAACCAGACGATTTATTCACTTGACTTGATCCGTAGGATTCCCTGATTTATATTAATAGCTCTTTCGAGGCTATTAACGTCTAACCCTAGGTTGATTAATTGAAATCTCTTTCTAATTAAAACCCCTAGAATTGCATTAACTCGATCTATGGACTCCCATATTAGGTTTGACCCTAATCCGGTAGATTTTCGTCATCCTATTTCTAGGGTTGCGATCAACTCCGCTTAACTATGCTAGATCTACTCTTAAACAGGGACTTTTGCTCCACTGCCTAAGCACATCAATACTTGAATCAATATCCTGAAATATCAAAACAAGAATTAAGAACACATAGTTAAGAACAAATCAAGTATTTATCATATAGCTCAGAAAACAATAACAAGATCCGTCTTAGGTTTCATCCCCCTCAGGTATTTGAGGGTTTAGTTCATAATTATAAAAGAATACATCTCAGACTAAAATATAAAACAAAACATAAGAAAAACCCTAAAACCCCCTGAAGGAAATTGAAGGGAAGATCTTCCGTCTTGAGTATGAAGCCGACTTCTTGATATGAATCAACTGGCTTTCTCCGAGTAAATTTCACAATTCTGGCCTCTCTGGCTTGGCTCCTCGGCCTACCTGAACCGCCCTCTTTTAGGTCACACTTAGGGTGTTTATATAGGCTTTTGAAATGTCTTTCTTTGCCCCCTAAGTATCCTAATTCGAGTGAAATTAAAACAGGTCGCGACAGGGACACGCTCGCGGCACACGCCCGTGTAAGTTGAGGCCAGGCCGTGTTCGGGTCCACTAAGGAGGCACGGCCGTGTGGCTTGGGCCCAGCCTGTGTGAATTTCCTGCTTTGGCCCATTTTCTCTGTTTTTTACCAGTTTCTCGTTCTTTTCATCCTCCGGTGCTCTCCTCAGTATAAAACATGAAATTAAAGGATTAGGAGCATCAAATTCCACAATTTAGGGGATAAATCATCCAAAAGTATGCTAAATGTGAGATTAAAATATGTACATATTACGGTTTATCACTTTTACAAAGCCACATAGGCAACAATTTTACATATATGTATTATCATACATTTAATCAATCTTATTCGCATATTGATACCTCGAGTTCGATCACATATGCATTTTCGTACCCTGCATGTTACTCTATTGCATAACAATTATTTTGCAAATTAGTACATATATCATTTCTCGATCAAATTCACAACCACAACCCTATTTCATCATCAAACGCATATATTTCATATTATATGACATATTTTAATACAATTTTCGTATCACATATCATAATTTAAATATTTCATGTCATTTCCCATTTTATTCATTTAGCCCTCTATACCGATAATCCATACCAAAACAATTAAAACACCTCATATTGTCAACATATACTCACATAAATAATTGATCAACCAATAAAAATACCTATGCAAGCAAATATTTTTATCTCGAATCATAGAAGTACAAATCGATCTTTCGTGCATCACTTGATTTTTTATTTTCCTTTCCCTCTCGATGGTTTGGTGTTGTCTCTAGTTACGAATAATCACAAAAACATATCATATAATCAATTTCCATCCAATTCAGAATCAAATACCAAATTACACAGATTTTACAATTTATTCAATTTAGTCCCTTAAATCAAGACAAGCATAACTTTCAATTTAGGGTTTCATATTAGAATCCGATTTCACCAAAATTCATTAGGAACCTTCTATTTTCTATTCCTATCAATATTTTATAATAGTTTTTCATTTTATTCAATTTGGTCCCTAATGTATGAAATAAAAAATTAAGCATTACAATTTAGTTCTTTTCTTTAACTAAACTTAATTTCTATCAATTTCACACCTAATTCTTCAAGAAATCGACAATGGAAACTTTCTAAAACTTTAAAGTTTTTAAAAATTAGTACATGAGTTAGCTAAATCAAGCTCCCATGATTCAATTTTCATAAAAATCAAAGAAAATTGGCCAGGGACTTAATTGAATTAAAGGTCGAAAGCTCCAATTGTTCAAAAATGGCATCCCTTATTTCTTTTCTTCTTTTGTCCGATTGGAGAAGATGAGTTTTTCATCTCTCCGTCCACCAATTTTACTTATATAATATGATTATGATTTGAGAAATCTTTATTAACTTTTAATTAACCGTTTTCTTATACTTTAATACTTGTTTCATTAATTTAATTACCATCCAAAAATGCATTCCACTATCACCTGCCTACAATTGGTCTATTAGCCATTTTAGTCACTAGACCGTAATTTAGTCCCCAAGCCTTTTCCTCATTAAAAATCTATAGTGATTAAACTTTTGCAATTTAGTCTTTACATTATAATTAACCACAATTCGGTTAAATTTCTTATTTTCTCAATTCATCTATACAACAACTTCATAAATATCCTTATTTAATATTTATAGACTCGGTTTACATAAACATGGTCCAAAAAACATCCTTTTCGACACCATCGAAAATTGGGTCATTACACTACTACTATGCTCAGTGTTACTGGATATGCTCCAGTCTTCCTCTCTGCCTTCATCTAGTATATCTCGTTGACTTGTCTGTGACACTTCCTGTATCCATCAAAGAACTCTCTATAACTGACAAAACTATTAAGACTGAAACACTATTATGATTTATTGTAGTTATAGTCTTGAATTTCTTTAATATTAATTAGAAATTTAACATTTTGTTTGAAAATTATTGTTGTCCGTGTGTGTAACGCCCTATTTCTTTAAATTCGCTTTTGGTAATTTTGACATGAATAAGTGTTTAGTTCAGTGAATATGTGTTCTGGGTGTGTGTGGGAGGTCCCAAGTTCAAGTTTCAACTTGGGTAAATTTTGATATTTTTGTGAATGAAGCCCAAACTTTGGTTAGTACGCGTATAAGTTAAAGTGTGTAAGTAATTAACAGAATGGGCTTGCTGGTATGATGGATAAGTGGAGTGTTGGTGAGATGGAGGTCATGAGTTCGATTCTCTGTTTTGGCAAGGGTTAGTATTTTTGCTGCATTACCAGGCTAGAGTTTGAGTTGTAGTGAAAATCTGAATAGTGGGTGGTTGAGATTGTGTAAGTAGTGGGATTTGGGTTGAATTAGTTTTCCCCAAATTTCTCTTTGAAATCGACGTCTCTCAACCCTCCTCTGCCCACTTTTTTCTTCTATTTTTCCATTTTTGTGCTCTCCATAACTGAATTCTACTTTTCTCTGTCCCCTACTCTTTTCGTTTTCTCTCTTCCAAATCGTTCCTTGGTGTGCAACTGTCATTTCGTTTGTTCAATAAATGGAATAAGGTGATTTTGGTTCTTGTTATTAACTTTTTATTAATGGGTGTCACTATTGTCGATTAGGGGAAGAATCGAGGACTTGAGGTCAATAGTTAGAGACTGACTGTCGTGGAAGTTCAGTGATTCAATTAAAGGTGAGGGATTCTCGCTCACTAGATGAGCAATCCGATTTAGCTTTAATTTTAAGTTTGCTTTCAAGCGATTAATTTAGTGTTTGTTGGTCAATTATAGGTAGTGGAGTGCTAGGGATTGCGATTACAGCTAAATCAAATCAGGTGTGTACCCAGAAATACAGAAAATGAGGTTTCGGCAAAAGTCAAAAACCTTCCTGTCGACACCACACGGGCGTGTGGTCGCCCGCGTGGTAGGTCATGTGCAAGACTGTAAGTCACCACACGACCGTGTGATCGACGAGCCTGGTCGTGCGCAAGCGCACGGTCGCGTCAGGGCCGAGTGAGGCTGTGTACGACACACGGGCTTAACCAATTGGGCCATGTGGGTCACACGAGCGTGTGGGCCCACACGATGATTCGCATGAGCATGTGGAATTATGGGCCAGGCCGCGTGATCCATACAGCCAAGGCCAATTTGGGTCGTGTAGGCCACACGGGTGTGTGGGCCCACACAGGCAGGCCACATAGGCGTGTAAGTCCATATTTCTAAAATATTCTGTAAGGTTACACGGGTCGCCCAAGTTGACTGTGGACCTACCGTAGGTTCGGTAAGCAATACTTAGACCCCTAACTGAATAATCTGTTTGTCTGATTTTTGTATTAAGCATGTATACTAAACTGAATATATATGAGTTTAATTGTATAATAGCATGTCATACTTGTATGTTGCATTGCATCGGGGTGGGTTGATTATGATTGGAGGAAGTATCTGAAAGGCTCTTAAGCCTGTTATCTGGCATCTCAACTGTAAATTTTTTATTATGTGTCACATTCGGTACAACCTGGTGTGTCAGGCTAGGTGGGTTGATTTTATCCCCACATGGTGTGTAGGGTTGGACGGAGTTGGTGTGTAGAGGCTGGTGGGTAGGACTCTGTTTTTTGCATATTCTGTCTAAAATGGGTTAAGGCCCTGAAATATGTCTGATTTTGTATCTGAGTGGGTTTGGGTCCACACCGATTCTGTAATGGGCTCAGATCCGAACTGTAAAAATCATGTGTGCTATCTGATATTTCTGTGTGTATGTTTTCTGTGGGGATTACACTCTGAGTTTGTGAAAACTCACCCTTGTCTGTTTAATTTGTTTAGGTAATCCCCAGCAGTAGACGGATCGGTATGGCAGAGGACTCGACGGTGACCACGGTTCTAGATTTTTATTTTATGATTTTATTTTTATTTAGGGTTTAATTATATCTGGGTAAATGTTATGTAATAAGGCCATTCGGAGGTTAGTTTAAAATTTGGGATTTTTGTTTATAAACTGCTAGAAGTAGGACAAGACGCGAGTTTTCAAATTAAACAAATGTTTTATTAAAATACATACTAATTCGCAACTTAATTTAGAAGCTTCTGCAAACGTATAATGTTTTGAAAATAAAAAACGAATGAATAAACGACACGTTTTGACGTGACCTAAGATAACGAAAATGGCTTAACTATAATTACGTTTTCTAAAAGACTACCATGTGGCATTGCCATATTTGGCCATAACGTTTAGGCCAGGTTTGGGGTGTTACATTTGGTGGTATCAGAGCCAGGTTGCAAAACTCAGCTGTGGATTTGGGTTTTTAAAATTGGTTTCTCCGAAATGATTTTTTTTATGATTCGAAATATTTTTGAACTGAGTATGTGGTACACCGAGTGTTTGGCGCCAATCCTGTAAGTGTTCTAAATTCTGTTTAATTTTTTTTTAAAATACTACTTGCATGCTTGAAATAGCCTTAGGTAGTATACTGTACTGAAACACTTTAGGTAGTGTAAACCAAAGACTGTAGTGAAACTGAATATTGTAGTAAAACTACGATTCGCGATAACGAAATCTGAACTTCTGATACTATTTTGCATAAAACATTGTTAATAATTATTGGAACTATAAACTAATGCATAAAACTGTTAATGCAGATAAATTCCAAAATTACGATGAGCGCACGAGGTATCCGCGGACGGGGTACTAGAAGCCGTAGGGAGCCCGAGCTGGGTCCTCCACATCTGAGAATCTGTCTATTCTGGATACGAGCGAGACACCAATCTCACCTACTACAAAGACTGGGTCTCATGATTGTGATGCTGGGGATGACGCACTATCCCGAGCCATCTTACAGATTTTAAAAAGGGTTGTTGGACCCAACACTGGATCTAGGGGCCGTGGGTTGGTTACGAAACGACTTCGGTCCAATGGAGCTGAATTACTCAAGGGTGTCACTAAAGTCGCCCCTAGCGTGGCCGAATACTGGATGGAGGCCACAGAAAAAATTATGGATTATTTGGATTTTAGTGTTAAGCATAAGCTCAAGGGGGATGTCCCCCTACTTCGCGATGAGGCTTACCAGTGGTGGCTGACGGTTAAGGAAGGCACTCAGTCTGACCGTCTGACTTAGGATTATTTTAAAACGGCTTTCCAGAATAAGTATGTGAGACCCAGCTACATCGATGCTAGGAGGTGTGAGTTACTTAATCTCACCTAGGGAGACCGTTCAGTGGCCGAGTATGAGGCCGAGTTTTTGAGACTAAGCCGTTATTCCCGGGGCATGATGGCGACTGAATACGAGCAATGCGTCCGTTTCGAGGATGGACTCAGGGACAGCCTACGAGTTCTGATAGCTCTACAGAGGGAGCATGATTTTTCTGCTCTGGTGTATAAGGCGAAAATTGTCGAGGAGGTTAAGCACGCTGAGCGCCAAAAATTCGAGAAAGGAAAGAATAAGAGGGAATCAGAGCCCTAGAATTCTATAATGAGGCCTAAGGAAAAGATCAGACTAGATGGGCCAGTGAGGGTTAGGCCTCCTGTTGCACGCTCTGGGGTGGAGCTGTATGGGCACTATGGTAGACGCCATCCAGGCGAGTGTTGGAGAATGACTGGGGCATGTTTGAGATGTGGGTCGACTGAGCATCGTGTCTGAGATTGTCCACTAATGACTCATCAGATGCAAGCTGCGGGTACTAGTACTACACAACCACCGAGAGTGAGCTCAACAGCCACCTAGGGGCCGAGGTCAGGCCAGGGGTGGTAATGGCATGGGCCGAGGACAGAAAGCACCGGCCGAGGCATGGGAGCGACTGAGGTGAGGCAGCTTGCACTGGTTTATGTTGCGTGTTACCGAGAGGATGGTGATGCTCCAGACGCCATTACGGGTACATTCTTAAATTTTGATGTACCATACACTATATTGATAGACATAGGCTCAACACACTATTACGTAGCTAGCTCTGTATCTGATACTTTGGGGATTCTGGTTGATAGTACTTCGAGTGAGATAACTGTTGTGAGTCCGTTAGGGCAATCTATCCGAGTTAGTAAATTGTTTAGAAATGTTCCGCTAGAGGTTCAAGGGACAGTATTTCAGGCTGATCTGATGGAGCTTCCATTTGGGGAGTTCGATTTGATTCTGGGAATGGACTGGCTGGTCAAGCATCATGTGAGTCTAGACTGTGCTACAAAAAGGGTTATTCTGATAACTGAGGAAGATAACGAGGTAGTGGTGATTGGGGAACATCGAAATTATCTGTCGAATGTGATTTCTGCGTTGGTGGTAGAAAAGTTGGTACGAAAAGGATGTGAGGCATTTTTGGCCTACGTTAGTGTTTCGGATTCTGTGGAGTCTTCGATTAGGGACATCAAAATTGTAAGGAACTTTCCTGATGTTTTTCTTGAGGAACTACCGGGTCTTCCTTCGAGCCAGAGGTAGAGTTTGGAATTGAGCTCTTTCCTGGTACAGCTCCAGTGTCCATCACCCCTTATAGAATGGCACCGAAGGAGCTTGTGGAGCTTAAGGCTTAAATTCAAGAGTTACTGGATCATGGGTTCATCCGCCCTAGTTTGTCTCCATGGGGAGCACCTATGCTGTTTGTGAAAAAGAAGGATAGATCAATGCGTATGTGTATCGAATACTGCCAATTGAATAAGCTAACCATTAAGAACAAGTACTCACTACCGAGAATAGATGATTTATTTGACCAGTTTAGAGGGGCTTCTGTTTTCTTCAAGATTGATTTGCGATCTGGATACCACCAACTGAAGGTTAAAGAGACCGATGTGTATAAGACGACATTTAGGACTCGGTACGACCATTATGAGTTCCTAGTAATGCCATTTGGACTAACTAATGCAGTAGCAGCTTTTATGAATCTGATGAACTGAGTGTTCCAGCCCTATCTGGATCGGTTCATGGTAGTCTTCATTGACGACATTCTGGTGTATTCGAAGACTAAGGACGAGCATGATGAGCATCTCCGAGTGGTATTACAGATGCTTCACGAGAAACAATTGTATGCGAAGTTCAATAAGTGTGAATTTTGGCTCCTAGAAGTAACCTTTCTAGGGCATGTAGTTTCTGCGGAGGGGATTCGTGTTGATCCGTGTAAGATTGAGGCTGTGTTGGATTGGAAACAACCGAAGAATGTGTCTGATATTTGCAGCTTTCTGGGGCTGGCGGGTTATTATCGATGCTTCGTAGAAGGGTTCTCTTTGATCGCAGCACCATTGACCAAGCTTCTGCGTAAGGGAGTTCCCTTTGTTTAGGCTGATACGCAACAAGAGAGCTTCGAGAATCTTAAATCTTTTTGACGTAGGCTCCGATTTCGATACAGCCTGAATCTAGGAAGGATTTCGTGGTATACAGTGATGCGTCGCATGTGGGTCTGGGTTGTGTTCTGATGTAGAATGGTAAAGTGGTATCTTATGTGTCTCGTCAGCTCAAGACGCATGATGCTAACTATCTGATGCACGATTTGGAGTTGGCAGTGGTGGTCTTCACTCTGATAATCTAGAGGGACTATCTGTATGGTGAGAAGTGTACTATCTACACTGATCACAAAAGCCTCAAGTATCTCCTCACCCAGAAGGAGTTAAATATTAGGCAACGTAGATGGGTTGAACTGGTTAAGGATTATAACTACACCATCAAGTACAATCCTGGTAAAGCTAATGTGGTGGCAGATGCTTTGAGCCGTAGGGCTATGACCGATCTGAGAACGATGATAGCTCGACTTAGCTTATTCGACGATGGAAGTCTATTAGCAGAACTTCAGGTTAAGCCCACATGGATTGATGAGATTAGGAGTAAACAGATGGGGGATAAATTGCTTGAGTTGTGGTTCCGTCAGGTTGAGAATGGGGATACTACCGAGTTCGAGATTAACAGTAATAGGGTACTTTGTTTTCGCAGTCTGATCTGTGTACCGAATGATGAGGATTTGAGACAGTCGATTTTGAGAGAGGTGTATAGTAGCCCTTACGTTATGCATCTCGGCGGGAATAAAATGTACAGAGATTTGTGAGAGCTATACTGGTGGCCAGGGTTGAAGCAAGAGGTTACTGACTTTGTTGCTTGTTGTCTGACTTGTCAACGGGTTAAGGCTGAGCATTAGTTGCCTTCTGGGCTCCTACAGCCGGTAAAGATTCCGATGTGGAAATAGGAACGAGTAATGATGGACTTCGTTAGTGGGTTGCCTTTAACACCCACTAAGAAGGATTCTGTTTGGGTCATCGTGGATTGATTAACCAAGTTTTCTCACTTCATTCTAGTCAGGACAGATTTTTCTCTCTAGAAGTTAGCTAAGCTCTATGTATCTGAAATAGTAAGGCTGCATGGGGTTCCTATTTCGATTATCTCTAATAGGGATCCTCGCTTCACGTCTCGATTCTAGAAGAAATTGCATAGAGCTTTTGGTTCGAGATTGGACTTCAGTACTGCTTTCCATCCTCAAACAGATGATCAGTCAAAAAAGGTGATTCAAGTACTAGAGGATATGTTGAGAAGCTGTATTATAGATTTTTAAGGCAGTTGGAGGAGTATTTACCGTTGGAAGAGTTCGCCTATAACAACAGCTATCAGGCTAGCATCCAGATGGCACCGTATGAGGCCCTATATTGTCGTAGGTGTTGCACTCCCTTATGTTGGACTGAGTTGGGGGAGCGATGTGTTCTGGGTCCGGAATTGGTTCCAGAAAATGAAGATAAGGTCCGATTGATTCGAGATCGTCTGAAAGCGGCATCTAATAGGCAGAAGTCCTACGCGGATCTGAAAAGAAAGGATATTGAATATTCTGTGGGGGACTTAGTTTTTCTCAAGGTCTCGCCATGGAAGAAGGTCTTGAGGTTCAGTCGCAAGGGTAATCTGAGCCCTCAGTTTATTGGGTCGTACCGTATTCTGAAGCGAGTGGGGCTAGTTGCCTACCAGTTGGAGCTTCCTTCGGAGTTGTATCCCATACATGATGTGTTCCACACCTCAATGTTGAGACGCTATCGCTCTGATCTTATACTTGTTGTTCCTATTAAGGACATCGAGGTTAGACCAGATTTAACATTTGAAGAGGATCCGGTTCAAATTTTGGAGTGCGACGTTAAGGTTCTACAAAGGAAATTTATCCTCTTAGTGAAGGTGATGTGGCAGAATCATAGCACTGAGGAGGCCACTTGGGAGCCGAAGGATTCGATGCGGCAGCAATATCTTCACCTCTTCTAATCATGTAAAATTTCAAGGACGAAATTTTCTTTTAGGGGGTAGAGTTGTAATGCCCCATTTATTTAAATTCCACTTTTGGTAATTTTGACATGAATGAGTGTCTGGTTCAGTGGATAAGTGTTCTGGGTGTATATGGGAGGTCCCAAGTTCAAGTCTCAACTTGGGTAAATTTTGGTATTTTTGTGAATGAAGCCCAAACTCTGGTTAGTAGGCGTAAGTTAAAGTGTGTAAGTAATTAACAAAACGGGCCTACTGGTCTGGTGGATAAGTGGAGTGTTGGTGAGATGGAGGTCATGAGTTCGATTTTATTTGTTGGCAAGGGTTAGTATTTTTGCTGCATTATCCGGCTAGAGTTTGAGTTGTAGTGAAAATCTAAATAGTGGGTGGTTGAGATCGTGTAAGTAGTGGGATTTGGGTTAAATTAGTTTTCCCCTAATTTATCTTTGAAACCGACATCTCTTTGCCCTCCTCTGCCCACTTTTTTCTTCTCTTTTTCCATTTTTGTGCTCTCCATAGCCGAATTCTGCTTTTCTCTATCCCCTACTCTTTTCGTTTTCTCTCTTCCAAATCGTTCCTTGGTGTGCAACTGTCATTCCGTTTGTTCGGTAAGTGGAATAAGGTGATTTTGGTTCTTGTTATTAACTTTTTATTCATGGGTGCCATTATTGTCGATTAGGGGAAGAATCGAGGACTCGAGGTTAATAGTTGGAGACTGACTGTCGTGGAAGTTCAGTGGTTCGATTAAAGGTGAGGGATTCTTGCTCACTAGATGAGCAATCCGATTTAGGTTCAGTTTTAAGTTTGTTTTCAAGCGATTAATTTAGTGTTTGTCGATTAACTATAGGCAGTGGAGTGCTCAGAATTGCGATTGCAGCGAAATCGAATCAGGTGTGTACCTGGAAACGTAGAAAACGAGGTTTCGACAAAAGTCAAAAACCTTCCTGTCGACACCACACGGGCGTGTGGTCGCCCGTGTGGTAGGCCGTGTGCAAGACTGTAAGTCACCATACGGCCATGTGATCGACGAGGCCGGTCATGCGCAAGCGCACAGTCGTGTTAGGGCCAAGCGAGGCCGTGTGTGACACACGGGCTCAACCAATTAGGCCATGTGGGTCACACGGGTGTGTGGACCCATACGGTGAATTGCACGGGCATGTGAAATTCTAGGCCAGGCCGCATGATCCATACGGCCAAGGCCAATTTGGGCCGTGTAGGCCACACGGGCGTGTGGGCCCACACAGGTGGGCCACATGGGCGTGTAAGCCCATATTTCTAAAATGTTTTGTAAGGTTACACGGGTTGCCCAAGTCGACTGTGGACCTACCGTAGGGTCGGTAAGCAATACTTAGACCCCTAATTGAATGATCTATTTGTCTGATTTTTGTATTAAGCATGTATACTGAACTGAATATATATGAGTTTAATTGCATAATAGCATGTCATACTTGTATGTTGCATTGCATCGAGGTGGGTTGATTATGATTGGAGGAAGTCTCTGAAAGGCTCTTAAGCCTGTTATCTAGCAGCTTAGCTGCAAATTTCTGATTATGTGCCGCATTCGGTACAACCTGGTGTGTCAGGCTAGGTGGGTTGATTTTATCCCTAATATGGTGTGCAGGGTTGGACGGAGTTGGTGTGTAAAGGCTGGTGGGTAGGACTCTGTTTTCTGCATATTCTGTCTGAAATGGGCTAA
The DNA here is from genome assembly GCA_025503065.1 of Gossypium bickii. Classification (NCBI taxonomy): domain Eukaryota; kingdom Viridiplantae; phylum Streptophyta; class Magnoliopsida; order Malvales; family Malvaceae; genus Gossypium; species Gossypium bickii. The sequence goes on from CP106718.1 coordinate 26,585,746, forward strand.
GGCCCTGAAATATGTCTTATTCTATATCTGAGTGGGTTAGGGTCCACACCGATTCTGTAATGGGCTCAAACCCAAACTTTGAAAATCATGTGTGCTATCTGATATTTCTGTGTGTATGTTTTCTGTGGGGATTACACACTGAGTTTGCGAAAACTCACCCTTTTCTGTTTAATTTGTTTAAGTAATCCCCAACAGTAGACAGATCGGTACGGCGGGGGACTCGACGGTGACCACGGTTCTAGATTTTTATTTTACGGTTTTATTTTTATTTAAGGTTTAATTATATCTGGGTAAATGTTATGTAATAAGGCCATTTGGAGGTTAGTTTAAAATTTGGGATTTTTGTTTATAAACTGCTAGAAGTAGGACAAGACGCGAGTTTTCAAATTAAACAAATGTTTTATTAAAGTACATACGAATTCGTAACTTAATTTAGAAGCTTCCGCAAATGTATAATGTTTTGAAAATGAAAAACGAATGAATAAACGACACGTTTTGACGGTGTCCTAAGATAACGAAAATGGCTTAACTATAATTATGTTTTCTAAAAACATAACGAAAATTGCTTAACTATAATTACATTTTCTAAAAACACTACCATGTGGCATCGCCAGATTCGGCCATAACGTCTAGGCCGGGTTTAGGGTGTTACAGTGTGATTATTGTGAATCATGTGTTTGAAATTTTGCATCCTTATGGCATCAAAAAACACTTCAATGGTTTTTTTTACGAAAGAAAATTACTTGTATGTTGGCTTCAAAAAAACTTTTATATGTTCAACACAAATTTAATTATGTGCATATTATGTTTGATATATTGCATTCTTGTATTTTTTATAAATGTTTTAATTTTTCAAACATTAACGTCATAATTAAAAAAATATGTTTTGTTAATACTAGGTATTGACAAGGGAAGAGAAGGTGGTAGTGTTAAGGAGGTGGGTTCTCCTTGATAGGTGAAGAGCCAAAGAAGGTGGGGAATAGGAAAGAAGTAAGGTGGTCTGAGGACAAGAGAACCTGGTTGCAATAGGTAAGTGCTTAGGGTTGCTAAGAAGGCCAGAAATATTCGTCTTTCATATTTCTATAGGGTATTTATAAGGGGAAGGTATCGTGTCTTGTAACGCCATGTCATTGACAATTGCAAGACATAGTAATCATGCAATCGACCAGGTGGCAAGGTCACTGTACGTGTAACACCCCAAACTCAATTTGGACGGACCGGTCTGAATTTGAAGCGTTGCATTAGCCACCGAAGCGACTCCCCAGGTAACGACCACCTGACGCACACCCCAACTTTATAACACCTCATTTATGACTAATTCACTATCATTATTAATGTATAAGCAATTTGTGAACCATTTTTAAACTTTTTCTAAGTATTTAAACCTAAGGGTATTTTGGTCATTGTACCACATAAGGTTAAACTATCTCGATTTTATTTCTAAATAGTTACCGACCTTTTTTTAGTCAAATTATACAAGCCCTAAAAATTTTAGCTTAATTCGAGTTTATTTACTATGTTTAATTCAAGTTTTATTATTAGAGACTATATCGTAACTTTAACAAACTTTAGTACATTTTCCAAATTAAAAATTAAGAGTGTTTCTACCAAATATTAACAGTTACAAGTCTAATTATAAAATATTACCAAGTTTCCCTATCATTAAAGGCTTCAATTAATCTAATCAAGTTTCAGGACTAAATTATAAATTAAGCAAATTAGAATACTAGATTACAAAAACTAAAAATCAAACCCCCCAAAACCCACACGACCATGTGTAGACCACTGCACGTATTCTGTCAAAAAATCGTTTTAATTACCCGATTTTACATATTTTACTTACCGATTAAACTTGAAATAGCTACAATTAATTACCATAAACATCTATATATCTCCAATTTAATTTATTTACAATAAATATGCAACAATTAATCAAAATTTAACCCCCAATTACACGCTTAGCAAATACCAATTAATTCATAGAAGCTATGTACCTTAGTCGCAAGCATGGTAAGCTTCAATAAAACATTGTTAGTAGAAAATACATGCTTCATACACCGCGTTATCAACGACCGTACGAACACTCATCAACATACCATAAATCAAACATCACTTCGACATAAACTCATGTATTAAAGCAATTATAAAATCACCAAAATTAAAGTCCAAAATTTAATGTCCAATATCCATTACACGTAAAATAATACTAGTTCCAAAAGCATCACAATGCCCCTATATAGTCTCTAAAGTAAATTTCTTAAACCACTATTGAGCCTTATTTTTGGATCGTCTTTGCACTCGCTTCTTGAATCTTTATGCCCGGAAATTCTCTGCACGAAACGTGAGGGTGTGAGCTTAAAAAACTCAATGAATGATAGTAAAAACATCAAGTAATTTGCACTCAGTCATGCATAAATCAAAGTAATTAAGCATTAATTTTTAGTCACAACATGTTAACATTTCACCATAACATTACATGCTATTTCAAGAATTAAGAATCAATTTTTCCATGGCATGTAAAATCATCTTTTAACACATAAATATTTAATTATATTGGCATAATACATTCATGGCAAGTAAACGTGTGATCATACATTGGATAAACGGATCTCTAAACTCCCACAATTCAAATGCAGTCCTCCGAATTGAGCGGGCCGAAGCCGTACGCTCCCTTATAGCGACTCAAATAACCCGATGAATGGAGACTCAAGCTCAACACTACCTTATCTACTCCAAACAAATCAGTCCACCAAGACCCATATGCTCACAATATCACAAATAATGGTGAATACTCACAAATTCTATGGCATGCCAACTATATCCAATGGACCCAACATGCAATGTTGTCAATATAATCATACATACATACAAGGCATAAAATATGTTGTTTAATCATTTAATTTAGGATGTTAAAATGCAAGTAAAAGCATGTTGCTAAGCAATTTTAACATCAATAAAATTAAGCATAGCAAATATCATTTTCCCAATATTCATATACCAATTAGAACACCTTTATCAAATGTTCAATAAATTAGCAATTTATGCTCTAAATATCAATTTATTCCATACGATTTAATCATGCTAAAAGCATAATACACAACTTACCAAACCAATTGCCATTTTACTCTTTTATAAAGTAAAACCTATTTTTGCAAATCCAACCATCCAATATGCAATTAAGTCATTAATAACACCAGTTAAACATTTAATTTAACACATAATCAGGCCAATTTAACAAATTACCCATAATATTACTCACCTCCACACTTAGCTCTTTAAGTAAAAAAGTGTTCAAACAAGCAAGTTTGAGCTTCAATTCTAATTTGCACATTTCTCCTCTTGATGCGGAGCTTTAACAAAGACAAAGTATGCATTACAAACCAAAAATAGCAACAAGAAAAATGAAATTTGATAAAGTATATGAATCTAAATCATTACTCTAAACTACTTTACCGATGTTGCACAACTAAGCTGAAATATGGAATTCCTCCACTAAACTTCTTTTTCAGCACCTTAAACCACTTCTAATCTTCATTCATGTCCAATAACATGTATTCTAAGTGTTAATTTCATCATTTAATCCATTTCATAATTTTTCGAAAAAAATCATTCATATTCTTGATCAAATTCAAATTTCTCAAAATTGATCCATAAAACATGTTTGATCTTTTGGTTTAAGATTAAAAACCTCTTATTAGACCTATTTTAAGCTTAGATATCCATTAATATTTGGATTCCAACTCAAAATTAAAGATCTACCATTGTTGGTCCTCAAGTTCAAGAAAGAAGAAATTAAAGTTGAAAATCCATTATAATCACTTTAATTAACAAATAATGATTGAAATCAACTTAAAAACAAGTTTAGAGATGAGAATTACCTTCAATTGAACTCAAATCATTGATTTGGAAGTTTGAATCAAAATGCTTGAAGAAATTTCGATGACTTTTTGCCCAACTTTGAAAATTATTTTGGAATTTTAGAGAGAATTTTGGGAGAGAAAAGATTTAGATCCATTCTCTGATATTTGGTTTACAAAAACAAGCCAAAAACAAAAGAGAGAGAAAGAGAGAGAAAGCTCTCAATTCGAGTGAAAAATGAGTGAAAAGTGAGGTAATTGCAGAGTTTCTAAAACTGAAAACCCCCACCTGATTTTCAAAATTTGGGAAATTTGCTATCAGGCCACTCCTCCTTTTCCCTTGTTTAACAATTTGCTCCTTTCCCTCCAAAATTCCGAAAATATGGTTTATTTGCTATAAAATCTCTTACACATTTCCCTTATTTTTCAAATTAGTCCCATTTAATTAATATTTTAAATCACCCAATTAAACCCCCATTTTAAATTATTTTTAAATTCCAATTTAACCCAAAATATTTATTTTTATCCAAAAATTATTTAAAACCATAAAATTAATTTTTTTAAATATTTTTACTTTTCAAAATATTATTACCAATTTTTAGATGAAATTAAGCTAACTAATTAAGAATATAAATCGCCAATTAACTCTATTAATTCCCAATTTTCACTCGGAACCGGATAAACTTACCTGAAACTACTACACTAAATTTCGGGGCTTTACAATACGTGGGTTTTCGTCAAGTGCAGCACTACTCTGACATTCTTTTTGCTAAGGTAGTACGAGGTTGATAAGCCTTGGGTGAGTGCATTCCCACTAAAAGTTAGTAGCTTGGAGGACAAAGTGTCCAGATGGTTTGTCATAGGGTGACCAATTAGGTGATGTAGGTAGGAGACTATCTGAATGATCTTCAGATGGGGTACTAGCCAAGTGATGCGAGACAGAGGGTCATCTGTGGGTGTCATATGGATATCTTTTCATATAATCAATACATATAATCAATACATATAATTTTGATTTGAAGAATACTATTTTTATTAGAAGGATAAGGGATGGCTAGTGATAGGGTGACCAGCTGGGTGATGTACGGTGAGAAACTATCAGAGTGATCTTCAGATTGGGCACTAGTCAAGTGATGCGAAGTTGAGGGTCATCTGTGGATGTCTTGTGGATATTTTCTCATAATGTCATGTGTCTATGTTGAGTAAGAGTATAACATATGTCAACCCCTAAATACATACACTATCAAATCTAATTAGATTTGTGAGTTTATCCAAGAATAAAATTGATTCAATATATTTGACTCAAACTAAGTATACAAGTTAATTTTGATTTGAAGAATACTGTTTTTATTAATTAGTAAAGTTTTATTTTATTTAAAAAGTACAAAAAATTTTATATAAAAATTAATTTAAAATACACTAGTTTGCTATCTATGCAATGCATGAATTAATTTTATTTATTTAATTAAAATACTGACTTACATTTTAAATTTATTGAAATATTAATAGATTTTAATAATGCATTATACATTCCGTTATAATTCAAATTCGAGCATAATAAAATATTTAAACCATGATTCAATGTCACAAAAAAAAAAGAACATATAAATAATATTAATAGAATTGACTCGTAAAAATTATAATTTTTATCTAAATTTCGAAAATCTTAATAGATTATATAATTTTAAAATTTTCGATAAACTATTTTTTTCTATTCTTATATATAAATAATTAAAAAATATTGCACAAGTTAAAAAGTTAAAATTTCAAACTAAAAATCATATATGTAATTTGGTATTTGAGTTTGACACTTTTTTTTTAGTGTGGTACCTTTGTTATTTTTTAGTGTTTAATTTGAGTTTTAAGGTTGATTTGATGAAAGTTAATTGCTAATATTATTAGGTTTGAAATTTTCATGATTTTGTTTATAGAATAGATTTAGCATTGATTATAAATTTGTTTAATTTGTCAAATATAGCCTGATGGAATTGATTTAATTTGGGATTTAGAGTTGATTTGATAAAAGTTACTTGCTAATATTATTAGCTAATTATGAATTTTCTTCAAATCAACTCAAAAGCTTGAATTAAAAACTAAAAAGTTAACATTATTTTCTTCAGGTATCAAAATGTATAACTTTTGTCAAATACAAATTCTACATTGGACCAAAAAATAGCACAAGTACCATATTTGAAAAAAAAGTGTCATTATTTTTTAAGCCTTTATTATACAATATTTCTAGAAAAATGGTAAACACATATAAATATAGTAATTTAATATGTAATAGTTTTAAAAAATATTTTTTTCTTAAAATTGTAACACCCCAAACTCGGTCTAGACGTTATGATCAAATATGGAGATGTTATGTAAGACGGTCGTAAATTCAATTTTTTATAAATTTTGGAAAAATGTGGTAAACTTTTATTACTTAAACTCCAGTTTAAAAGAAAAAAAATACATCTAACTTAACTTTATAGTTGAAAACGATGTATACTTACATTTTCTAAAATGAATACTTAGTAGCGGAACTTCTTAGATCGCTATGTTTTGTAAAACCAAGCTTATTTTCTCCAAATTCGTTGATTTGCAGGAAAACATATATTTTCGATAAAATATTTTTAATAGTATCATGCAAAATTTGAAAATAAAATCTCTAAAATCAAAACAGTCCAAAAAGTCCCAATAGTATCAAATTTGAGTATAACAGATAATGAAACTAAATCAGTTTAACTAAGCATCGTCGCACTGGTGTGCCTAAACCTGAGGATTACCAAAAAATATCAGACAAATTGAAAGTGAGTTTACAAAACTCAGTGTATAATGAATAACTTTAAACAGTTAATTTATATCAGACAGATTTAGCATAACATATTCATATCAGAGCAATATAGATACAAACATATATTCCTACCCCCATCCGCTACACACCATCTTTGACCATCTCAACACACCATATGGAGTATGAAACACCAATCCAACCCTATACACCACTCAGTGTCGATATGACACTTTTTAGAATATTTGCAGCTGAGCTGTCAGTGTAATAGGTGAATTATCGCCATTCACAAAAACACTTCCTCCACATAATATAATCTATCCCAGATGCAAATATAGAACTGAATAGATTCAGACATGTTTACAGTATACATGCATAACATAAAAGATACAAAGCATACATAGCATTTTTCGGGTTACTCATAACCTGTTATAAAGTTTACTTATCATATGACGTCTCAAATATACGAACAGTTATCAGAATTTATACTAGCAGATGACTGGATTTCAAATTCTACAGTCTATTTGATCACATACCAACCCCACGAAAGGTCTAAAATCATTTAGAATGATGTATATGACCCTAGGAAAAAAATCAAAATTTGGGGCGCACACACCCTTGTGGTCCACACGACCCAAATAGCTGTAACACCCCAAACCCGGCCTAGACGTTATGGTCGAATCTGGCAATGTCACATAAAAGGGATTTGAATACAGAATTAACTCGATAAAATTTAAAGCTCATAAACCCTTATTTGCTTTCAGTTGATTCAATTTATAATTTCAAATAGTCTACTTGCTTAAAAACATATCATTTAAGCGGAAGCTTAGATAAATCGTCACGTTTAGGGAAAATATCTCTCATTTTTAGAAAACCTATTTTTTAGTAACTCGTTGTTTTGAAAGAAAACTTTTTGTAAAATCCGTTTAAGATTTTAGAAACCCGTGCTTTTGGAAAAAAATCCGAGTTATACAACATTTTGCAGTTATAAAGTGATGAAATCACAGTCTATCCCAAATTAAAATAAAACAGTCCGTAGAGTCTGAATTACATAAAATTAACCAAGATTAAACCAAAACATGAAATGTAATTGTATTTATAACCAGTTCGAACATGTGGTCACCGAGGGGCTCCGCAGCACCGATCCGCCTAACTCTGTGTATTACCTGTACAGAATAAACATAAAGGTGGTGAGTTTACGTAAGCTCAGTGTGTAACCCAACAAAGTTAAGCATGTATACAAACAGAGTTTCACAATCAGACATATTTACATTCGGGCCTGAGCCCATGTCAGATACAGATACAGATTTGGGCCTGAGCTCAATTCAGATACAGATACAGATATGCAAACCAGATAACATAATCCTACCCCCATCCTCTACGCACCATCTCCAACTAGCCCTACACAACATGTGGGGTTTAAAACACCCACCCAACCCTACACACCATGCTGTACCGATACGGAACATATCAGATATAATACAACTATGCTGCGAGATATTAGGTATGATCTGCCTTTCAGAACACTTCCTCCAATATACATCATCCCACCCCAATCACAATAGCAGAACATGCATACAGACTTAACAGATAAATCATGCTTATCATGTATTTATAAATAGATAGCAGATAACAAATATAGGCATGCTCACAACAGTATATCAGTCTAACAGAACACATAGTTTTAGGGTTTAGTAAGCCTTTATCGACCCTACGGTAGGTCCACAATCGATTAGGATGACCCATGCGACCCTACGAAGAGTTTCAGTATGATGGGCCCACACGCCCAGATTGGCTTTGCCCGTGTGGATCACACGGTCTGGCCTACACGCCCAGTCTGGTTTTAGCCCGTGTAGCTCACAAGGCCACTCTTCGACCATCATACGGTCGTGTCTTGCGCATGGCTAGGCCTTCGTCGATCACACAGCCGTGTCGTTGCACACGGCCTACCACACGACCTACCACACGGCCGTGTGACATCGATAGATTACAATTTTGGCTTTCGCTGAACCTATTTTTCTGCATTTCGGGTACACACCTAGTACTGTTTCACAGCGAAAACACTCCCGAGTCTCTTGGAACCTAAAATTGATCAATTAAAACCCCAATCAGTCACTAAAATCGACACTTAATTTTTAAATTTAACGAGACAGACAAACCTTTATCTATAAAAAATCCTTACCTTTGACCTAATGATGGCGATTCCGCGCACCACAACACCGTTTGGGAAAGACTTCAGCCCCTTAATCCTTTCCTAACACAAAACAACCCCCTTCAATAACGGTTTACTAAAGCCAACATAATAGTCACGTTATCCATACTTACCAGAACGCAAGAAGAACACTGACAAAAATGGCACACTATGAGCAACGCACAGGAAAGTAACAAAGACGAAAAGTGAGAAATAGAGAATGAGGATTTAGCAAAAGAGAATACGGCAGAGAGGTGGAAAAATAATGGAACGTTAGAATTTTGGGGAAGAAAACCGAATTTTTTTGAAAAAGGGAACATAAAAAAAAAGATTTGATAAGCCCTAAATCCCTTAATTATCTCCACTACTTAGAATTCTAATTCCATCAAAACTCTCTCATAGAATCGAACAAAAATAAATACCCATGCTCGTACAGGGATTCGAACACAGGACCTCCACACAAGACATAGACTCCCTTACCACTTGAACCAATAGGCTCATTCTGATATGGTTTTACAATAATTTGATAGAAGCCCACTAAGCAAGTATAAGGCTTACATCAGAAAAATACCAAAATTTATCAAAGGTAAGGCTTGAACCCAAAACCTCTCACACATACACAGAACACTTAACCACCGAAGCAGATACACAGTTGTGTTAAACAATTACAGAAACATAAACAAATATTTTGGGGTGTTACAACTCTACCCCCTAAAAGAAATTCTGACCTTAAAATTTACCTAATTAGAATAAATAAGGATACTGTTGTCGCATCGAATCCTCTGTCCCATGTGGCCTCCTCAGTGCTGTGATTCTGCCACAGAACCTTCACTAAAGGAATGGGCTTCCTCCTTAAAACCTTAACGTCTCGCTCCAGAATCTGAACCAGCTCCTCCTCAAAGGTCAAATCCGGCCTATCCTCGATCTTTTCAACAGAGACAATATGAGACAGGTTAGACCGATATCGCCTCAACATCGAGACATGGAAGACATCGTGGATACGGTCTAACTCTGAGGTAGCTTCAACTTATAAGCAACAGGTCCCACACGCTTCAAAATTCGGTATGGTCCAATAAACCTAGGGCTCAGCTTGCCCTTTCGACCGAACCTCAGAACTTTCTTCCACGGAGAGACTTTAAGAAACACGAAGTCCTCCACAGAATACTCAATCTCACATCTCTCCAGATCTACATAAGACTTCTGTCTCTCAAAAGACGCTTTTAGTCGATCTCGTATCAGTCGAACATTATCCTCAGTTTCAGAAACCAACTCAGGACCCAAAACTCGTCGTTCGCCCAACTCAGTCCAACACAATGGAGTACGACACTTACGACCATATAGAGCCTCGTAAGGTGCCATATGGACACTAGACTAGAAACTGTTATTATAAACGAACTCGGTTAATGGCAAATAATCCTCCCAACTACCTTAGAAATCAATCACGTAACTTCGAAGCATATCCTCTAGTATCTGAATCACCCTCTCGGATTGACCATTGGTCTGAGGATGGAACGCAAAACTGAAGTCTAACCTTGAACCCACAGCCTCGTGTAATTTCTTCCAAAACCAAGAAGTGAAGCGACGATCTCTATCAGAAATTGATAAACCATAATATGCACATATTTTAGTCTCACATTTAGCATACTTTTGGATGATTTATCCCTTGCATTGTGGAATTCGATGCTCTTAATCCTTTAAATTCATATTTTATACTTAGGAGAGCATCGGAAGATGAAAAGAACGAGAAACGGACCAAAAATAGAGAAAAATGGGCCAAAGTACGAAATTCACACGGCTTGGGTCCAAGCCACATGGCCGTGCCTCTTTAGCAGACCTGAACACGTCCTAGACTTGACTTACATGGGCGTGCCAGACAGGCGTGTCCCTGACGTGACCTATTTGAATTCTATTCAGAATAGGGTACTTAGAGGCAAAGAAAGACATTCCAAAAGCCTATATAAACACCCTAGAGGCCAACCTTCAGGGGCGGTTCAAGTAGGCCGAGAAGCCAAGCCAGAGAGGCCGAATTGTGAGATTTACTCTAAGAAAGCAAGCTGATTCATCTTAAGAAGCCAGATTCATACTTAAGACAGAAGATCTTCCCTTCAATTTCCTTCAGGGGGTTTTAGGGTTTTTCTTATGTTTTGTTTTATATTTTCTTCTTAGATGTATTCTTTTATAATTATGAACTAAACCCCTCAAATACCTGAGGCGGATGAAACCTAAGACGGATCTTGTTATTGTTTTCTGAACTATATGATAAATACTTGATTTGTTTTTAATTATGTGTTCTTAATTCTTGTTTTGATATTTCAGGATATTAATTCAAGTATTGATATGCTTAGGCAGATGAGGAATATTCCCTATTTAAGAGTAGATCTAGCATAATTAAGCGGAGTTGATCGCAACCCTAGAGATAGGATGGCGAAAATTTGCCGGATTAGGGTCAAACCTAATATGAGAGTCCATAGATCGAGTTCATGCAATTCTAAGGGTTTTAATTAGAAAGAGATTTTAATTAATCAACCTAGGGTTAGACGTTAGTAGCCTCGAGAGAGGTATTAATATAAATTAGGGAATCCTACGGATCAAGTCAAGTGAATAAATTATCTAGTTCAGAGTTAAATAACAAGTGAAGTCTAGATGGATTCTTCCTCGGGTATTGTCTTAATCATTTGGTTTTTTTCCCAAAAGTATTTTCCCCAATTCATTCTCTATGTCTTAGCATCCTCAGCTTAGTAGTTAGTTAATTTTAGATTAAACAATAATTCCCTTAATTCTTAGGCTAAATAATAAAAAAAAAAGTTAGTATTAGTACTTTTGGTTCCCTTGGGTTCGACATTCCGGTCTACTGTTCAATAGGTGCGCTTGCCTCAATCGTTGTCACAATTAGTTTTAGGCTCGATCATTCATATTATAAAATTTAAGACTTTCTAACACGATCAAGTTTTTGGCACCGTTGCCGGGGAATTGAAATATTAAGAACACTCAATTTTTATTACTTTAGCCATATTTTATTTTTGAAATTAAATTTTATTTTTACTTTTCTAAATTTTCTTCTTTGCTTTTGGCAAGTATTCTAGTTTATGACTAGAAGAAACCGGTCAGGACCTCTACTTTACGATAGTGAAATTGAAAGCACAGTTCGCAGAAACTAAAGAGAAATAAGGAGAAGCCTGCAATATATACAATAAGAGCAAGAAGACGAAATTAATACTATCGAAGAGATGGCTGAGAATAATTCGCTACCTCCGGAGGTGGCTGAAACTCATGCTCCTCGAACTATGTATGATTATGCTAAACCTAATTTAACAGGAACTGAGTCAAGTATTGTTAGACCTGCTATTGCTGCAAATAATTTTGAACTGAAACCTAACACAATTTAGATGATACAGCAGTTTGTTCAGTTTGATGGTTTGCAAGATGAAGATCCAAATAATCACTTGGCGAATTTCTTAGAATTTTGCGATACTTTCAAAATAAATGGCATTTCTGATGAAGCCATTCGTCTTTGGCTATTTCCCTTTTCTTTGAGGAATAAAGCTAAATAGTGGTTGAACTTGTTACCACGAGGATCAATCACTACATGGGAACAAATGACCGAAAAATTTTTGTTAAAATATTTTCCGCCGGCTAGAACGGCCAAGTTGAGGAATGATATTTCTTCTTTTGTGCAGATGGATTTAGAGACACTTTACGATGCATGGGAGAGATACAAGGATCTATTGAGAAGGTTCTCACACTATGGATTACCCTTGTGGCTACAGGTCCAAACTTTTTACAATGGTGTGAACCCCTCAACCAGACAATTGATTGATTTAGCTGTCGGCGGAACCTTAAATAACAAAACACCTGAGGCTTCCTATGAATTTATTGAAGAGATGTCACTGAATAACTATCAGTGGCAAGTCACGAGGACAAGGCCAACAAAAGCCGTCAGTGTTTTCAACCTCGACGCAGTAACCATGCTATCAAACCAGGTAGAACTTTTAAATAAAAAGATTGATGGTTTATATGGTTCTTCACAGGTACATCCAGTTATGCAGTGCGAAATGAATGGAGGAGGGATGAGCAATACAGAATATCCACCTTACAACTCGAGCATTGAAAACGAGCAAGTTCACTATATGGGTAATAATTCTAGACCTCAAAATAACCCTTATAGTAATACTTATAATCCAGGTTGGAGGAACCATCCCAATTTCTCATGGGGTGGTCAAGGAATTCAGGGACAACAACCCCCTCTAAACTTCCAACAACAACCCTACCCACAGGAAAAAAAGCCGAACCTTGAGGAGATGTTGACAAAATTCATCGCGGTGTCAGAAACTCGTTTCCAAAACACCGAAACAACGCTTAAAAATCAACAAGCATCGATTCAAGGGATCGAGAACCAATTAGGACAACTTGCCAAGATCATATCAGAATGACCACAAGGCAGCTTGCCAAGCAACACGGAAACAAACCCAAAGGAGCAACTTCAAGCCATAACAGCTCATGATAGTGTAGGGTTAGATGAGCCCAATTTAAGGCAAGAGAATGTGGTAGAGGAAGGTAAGGTTGAGGTAAGCCATGACAAACCAAAACCGATAATTAAAGAATACCAACCTCGTGTGCCATACCCCAATGTGATAAAGAAAGACAACACAGATGAACAATTTGGTAAATTTCTTAAACTTTTAAAGAAATTACATATTAACTTACTGTTTCTTGAAGCTCTTTCGCAGATGCCAGATTCAAGGAAATTTTTAAAAGAGCTTTTGACAAACAAACGGAAGTTAGAAGAAAAGTCGCATGTGGAACTAAATGCAGTGTGCTCAGCAATTTTGCAGAATAAACTACCACAAAAATTAAAAAATCCAGGGAGTTTTACAATTCCATGCTTAATTGGTAGTTTATATGTTGATAATGCTTTAGCTGATTTAGGGGCAAGCATCAATGTTATGCCTTATAAAATGTTTAAACAACTAGGTCTAAGGAAACCCAAACAAACTAGGATGAGCATTCAATTAGCTGATAAGACTATTAGAATTCCTAGGGGTATAATTGAAGATGTACTCATGAAAATTAATAAATTTATATTCCCAGTAGACTTTGTAGTTTTAGACATGGATGAGGACAATAGTATCCCTTTAATTTTAGGAAGACCCTTTTTAGCAACTGCTAGAACTAAAATTGATGTTGGTATAGGTAAACTCATACTCCGTGTAGGTGACGAATCTATCAGTCTACAAGCTCTTGACTCGGCTAGGACATCAAGTAATCAATGTAAGAAAATCAATTTTATTAATGACCATTCAGTTAAACCTTCTTTTCAAGAAGCACCACAGAACCACACAACTGAGCCAAATCCTAGACCTCATGACAACAAAGAAATAACTCATGAGGAACGACGGCTTCAGATAGATGAACTAGACGAGTGAAATACACATTTCAATGAGAAATTAGGAATACACGAAGCAGAACCAAAGCAAAACCATGTCAAACTTAAGGATAAGGCAAACCAGTTTCAGATTGGAGATCAGGTATTGTTAGATAAGACAGACCCTTGAATCTTCCCTTCCAACCTTAATACAAATGAAGAAATCCCTTTTAAGGCACTCAATGTTTTCCCATACGGAACAGTCGAGGTAAGTAATCCTATATTTGGCACTTTTAAAGTAAATGCTACTCGACTCGAGCTATATATTGATAGCATGAGAAAGGATTTTCAACTCCTCAAACCACCATGATTATGCGAATGAGAGGTAAGTCTAACTTAAGACTTTAAACGAGAGCTTCTCGGGAGGCAACCCGAGCACTAACCCTATTAATTTTTACATTTTTTTCCTTTTTAGCACCTAACTATAAACTAACCAAAGTGCAGATTTCCATACCACACGGCCTTGCACACGACCGTGGCCGTGGCTGTGTGGACACCATAGATTTTTGTACCGATGTGGCAGAGATAGTACGAAACAGGACAAAAAATATCTTCAAGCCACGCGTTCTGACTAAACACCACGGTCGTACGACACAGCCGTGGCCGACACTGTTTTATCAACACGGGCGTGGCGACCTGCACACAGGCATGGGAGAAATGAACGAAGCACAACACGGCCGTGTGATACGGCTGTGTGACTCAACAAGCCCACGGTACACGGGCGTGGGGATGTACTGTAACATCCCGAATTATTGGGTCTGTGCATTTTATGTAAAGTATGCTTAATATGTTAATTTGAGAATTTGAGGTGCAAATTGGGTTCAGGTTTTGGGCTGAGGCCTTGATTAAATATTCTGTTTAGATACTCTAGGGCTTAAAATAAGGTTTTGGTTGTTTAAAATGTCAAATTGGGCTTGTGGCCCCAAAGTAAGGTGGCACTATAGAGGAGAAAAGGGGGGGCGTCACTAGTGGATGGAGAAGGCCCAAGTCTTGGTTGCTTGGAGCCCAAGTTATTTGGCCAAATTTAGCACTTAAAGAGGAGCTAGGGGGGACGGCACAAGGCTATTATTTAGGGGATTTTTAATGTTTATAATATGTGGATATTAGGCCTATTTTGGATGAGTTAGTAGATTAAAATAATGAAGAAAGATAGGAGTTATCATTTGGTTGCAGAGTTGGCCAAAAATCAAACACAGGAGAGGGGTAAGAGAATTGGTTTAGTATGGCAAAGGTTGTGCTGAAAATTTGAAGGCCATCTCACTTGTTTTCTTTTCTCATATTTTCTCTTCCAAAAGCTGAAAATCACCACCTCCCTCACCTTTTCTTTCTTTTTCTTTGAAACTTCCTTTTAGCCGAATCTTCTGATCCCCATTGTTATTCTTCTCCTATTCACTAAAAGCCGAAACTCCTCATTCAATACTTCTAAAAAAGCCGAAAAACACATCTAGTTCATCGTTTCGAGATTTTCTTAAAAGCTAAAATTCCTGGATCTATACTCTTCTACGCTTCGATATTCTTCTGGGATTGCCGAATCTTCCTGCAAAGGGGTAGCCGAAATCATCTGTAGAGGTAAATGTGGATTTGTGTATTCTTTTTTTGGCTTTTAGAGATCTTAACTGAATGGCTATATGGTTAACCAATAGGGTGTTTTCTATCGTTTGCGGCATTCCGAGATTTGAAGGGGGTTCAATCGTTTAGATTTCTAAGCCAGAGTTCAGTAGCCCTTGGATCGTATCACTTTTAGGATTTTAGGGTAAGGAGATCTGTTAATTTAAGCATATAATTCGGGTAAAACACTAACCCTTGGCCGAATATAGGAGAGGCCTTATCTTCGCGTTATTCTGGCTTTTGAGCAAAGTTGTAGACAAAGGGTAGTAGATCTGATTAGTGAGGGTATCGATATAGAAAGTAGTCCTACGCAGTAATCAGGTGTGTAACACTCTCACACCATTTAGATTGCTTGATTAGTATGCATATAAACTTGTTATATTCTGTATATTCTATTAAATGCTGAAATACCGGCATGGCTGTTGAAAACCCGAAAAGAGGTAAAGGCAAATCACAAGGTTAGTGATCTCTATCATTCTAAAGTGAATGTTTCTGTTGAGATGATATGTTTTATATGTATGCATGGGGTTGGGTGATTGATGAAAGGGGAAGTGTTCTGTTGTAGTGGCTAATGCCATGATCTGTTGTAGTGGCTATTGCCATGATCTGACGATGAGCAGCTATCTGCAGCATGACTGCCATCGATGGTGTGTAGCGGTGTGGGTTGATTGTAGAAATCCCCAACGGTGTGATTGGCAGGTAAGGGTGGTGTGTAGTGGATGGAAACCTAGGACTGGGTTGAGCTTTGCATAATTTTTGTTGTATGATATTCTGTTATTCTGTTCTGTGGGCTAAGGCCCAATCTGATGGTGCACGAGGGTTGCACACTGAGTCTCGCGACTCACCTATTATTTAACATCTTTCAGGTAGCACTTAGTGCATCGGATCGGGCTGGAGAGGAGTGCAAGGTGGCCATGCGAGAGATTATTTTGATTCAGCGAAAGACAATACAAGTTTATTAATTTTTAATATTTTCAGTTAGTGGGTTTTAAATTTCATTATAATAAGGACACGGGCCACTTGCTTTATATTTTCATTTGTTTTGGGCTTTTATTATTACTAGACACTTAGATTTTACGATTTAATTAAGTTAAGGCATGTATTAAATTTTGGTTTTTAATTCATAAAGGCATTTAAATGAAAATTTATATCTTTTACGAATTATTCAACCTTTCATTTTCCCGAATAAAATGTTAAAGTCAAGAAAAATATTTTCCAAAAATGCGACATGTTTTACTAAATCTTCTTAGTGACATGCCAGAGCCGATCATGGTATTTGGGCCGGGTTTGGGGTGTTACATGTACCAGATTTGAGATTTCTATTTAAAACATCCCTCTCCCCTTCTCACCTACTCCCCATTCCCCTCTCTTCCATACCCTTTACACTCCCCTCCTAATCATATCCATGTCAAAGAAACGGAAGGATCATAGCACAGTCTCCTTCTGCGAGACCGATCAACATAAGTTCATGCCGACCGCGTCATTAACTCGACAGGACAAGGACCTTTGAGTCCATTTAACTTTTCTTTTTATTTCCCCTTCTCCTTTATTTTCCTTTTCTTTATTTCTCTTATTCTAAATTTAGTCTATTTTATTTTGTTTTCTTTGATTTAGGTTCTAAAAGCTGCTTGGGAATCACCACATCACGGCCTTAGAAATCACACCCACTTTGTAAACCATCTAACAATAAGGAATTTTTAGTCCAATTATCTTTTCTTTTAATTTTATTTTACTTTTTACATTCTTTCTTTTTATTTTCCTTTTCTTTAATTATATAATTAGTATATTTTGAATTATTCTTATTATTTCCTGGCTAATTCTTCACGAGCTTCCCAATTTCTTCATCTAGCGCAGAGATTGTTGGCGGCCACCACACCACAACTACTTCTAACTCAAGAAAACATCCAAAATTCAGGAAGTTTCACCTCTCCTTATCTCATATGATTTCATATATATCTTTGTACATTGAGGTCATTGTACATCTTAAGTGTGGGGGGTGAATTTTATTTTGAAAAGTTTCTAACTTTTTGCATTATTCTCAAATCCCTGAATTATATCTTGTTCTTAAGTAATTTTTTCATTTTACTATTAGAATGAAATTTTCTTTAATTCATGATTTTTATTGATATATTTTGGATTAAATCATTGATAATTGTGTAGTGATGATTTAAACTTTAGGAGATTAGAGAATCAAGCATGATGAGGCTTTTTAAAAATTAAAACTTGTTAGGTTGTCTACTTGAATCTAATTATTACCTTGAAGTTTGAAATTTACAAGGTTGATATCAAAAACCCATAATTTCTGTAAGATTTTGAGCCTTTTAGAGCATATATTCTTTTCTTGCTCACTTTATTGATTATGAGTGTGTCAACATTGATTTGTTATTCTAGAACTTGCTTCGATTATACATGTCAAGACCACATTATTGATTTGATATACAAAGATGATAAAGGCACTTAGGATTTAACCCACTTACTCCACTAAAAGCCTACCCTCACAATTAACCCCTAGTGAACCCCTTTGATCTTAACAAACCATTTATTGATTCACCCACAAATAATAACCCAAAACCCATCTTGTATTTGTTATCAACGTTTCTCTTGACTACCCTTTTTTGTCGAGATTTGATTTTGAGCAGTTGCCTAACTATGTTCTATATTTCAGTTGTTAAAGTTCTTTCCTATTATTGTAAATACTTGATTTGTTCTTAAAAAAAAGTTAGAAAGTTATTTATTATTTATGTTGTTTGAGCTTAAGCAATTAATTCCACATTCGAAGTAAAAGCTCGTTTTATTAGTAATGAAGTTTTAATTGATGTAATTATTCGAGAATTAGTTCATTTTTCTAGTTAGGTAAATTGCCAATTCAATCTCGATTCTAACCCTTTAATTTAACCTTTATCCACACCTTTAACCCGAGCCCCATTACAACCCTTTTTAAAGACCTTTTGATTTGTGTATCATTTCATTTTATAGTGGTATAGATTTGATTTTCATGCAAGCCTATGGGATTAACTTTTCATGTTCGACTGTTGAATGCTTAATTTTGAACCTCAAACACTTTGAGTGATTTGAGTGAAACTTTAGTGAGGATGTCAATTCTTGTCGATTTTGAATTAAAGGTGATTATTTAGGTAAGGGGAAAGGCCTATATTTTCGTGTTACACAAACTATGGCTTTGATTGTTTGAATCTTTAGGACCCTTTTTATTTACATTATTAATGTATGAATTATCTATGAATTATGATGAAACATTATTGATGAATATTATGAATCAAGGAAGTTAATTTTAATTGTGTGTTGAGAATTTTTCTTACGAAATTTGATAAACCATAATATGTACATATTTTAGTCCCACATTTAGCATACTTTTGGATGATTTATCCCCTGAATTTATGGAATTCGATGCTCCTAATCCTTTAAATTCATGTTTTATACTTAGGAGAGCATCGGAGGATGAAACAAACAAGAACTGGGCCAAAAACAGAGAAAATTGGCCAAAGCACGAAATTCACACGGCCTGGGCCCAAGCCAAATGACCGTGCCTCTTTAACAGACCCAATCACGGCCTGGACTCGACTTACACGGGCATGCCACAAGGGCATGTCCTTGACGTGACCTGTTTGAATTCTATTCGGAATAGAGTACTTAGACGCAAATAAAGACATTCCAAAAGCCTATATAAACACCCTAGAGGCCAACCTTCAGGGGCGGTTCAGGTAGGCCGATGAGCCAAGCCAGAGAGGCCGAATTGTGGGATTTACTCGATAAAAACCAGTTGATTCATCTCAAGAAGCCAGATTCATACTCAAGACGGAAGATCTTCCCTTTAATTTCCTAAGTAACAAAATAAATTTTTAATTTTTCAAATTAAAAGGTCAATTTTGATCCAAGTTTTAGTTTGTAGCCCAATTTTCAATTTATCTTTAAGTCCAGGTACTTAATTGAATTATTTGCAATAATTGACTATCTTTTTTGTAAATATTGAAATTAACTGTCTTTTTCTATAAATATTTTAAAACAGCTAAAATAAAAGTTTTTAATTTTTATTTTTAATAAATAGGATGATAACAACTAATATATAATTATATTTTATATAATATATATTAATTGTTATTAATCTTGTATGGTATTAGAATTGTTTAATATTTTATCACTATTTTATGTAAGAATTTTTATTTCTAATAAATAAGATAATATCAAGGAATATATTAATATACTTTATATTATATATTAATTGTTATTTTTTTTAAATAAGATTAGGAGTTATCATGTTTTATTATTATTTCATCTAAGAGTTTAAGTTAAACTTCCCCATACTCACAATTTAAATACCACTCTCCTATTCACTTTTTCTTCTATCACCCTCAACACCATCCACCCTCTAGAATACCTAATACCATAGCCCCCATCTACCATCATCGACAACTGCCCACAGCACCTACTAGCAACCGCAGGCCCAACAGCCACCAAGCACCGAGCCGCACGCTCCGCAGCTCGCGCTTACCCTTGCTCTTGCGCACCCTACTGCTCATGCTCTAGCCCTCGTATGCCGCTATTGTCCCCTAGCACTCATGCGCTACTATTGCCCCTTGCTTTAACTCATGTGCACCCTTACTCCCTTTGCGCCATGCCACCATCACAACTTGTCACAACCATCAAAGACATGAACCAATCACTCTCAAACCAACCCTAAACCAACATTATTAGCTTCAAATTTTATTTATTTTATTGAGTTCTTAATTTTTATAGAAATATGGTAAGTGTAACGCCCTAAAATCTAGGTATTCATTTTTTTTTTGTATGTTTGTAAAATAAATTCATGTTTGCTTCAGTGGTTAAGTGATTTGGGTGTGTTTGGGAGTGTCTGAGAAGTCTTGGGTTCAAGCCACATTTCAGGTTTTTTTGTGCATTTGGTGATTTCTCCCTTTTTGCTTGAGCACCGTATGTGGTAGGGGTGTTTGCATATTCGTCCGTTTCACTTTTGACAACTTTTTCTTTAGCTGATTATACATTTTCTCTTCTTGTCATCTCTTCTTCTCTTCTTTTCCTGCTGTTGGCCGAATACACCCTCTTCCTCTCCTTGCCTTTTCTTTGTTTCTTTTCCCAAATATTTCTGACTCTTGCTGTTGTTTCTCCTTGACGAATCAGTGATCTTGTGGTCTCTCTCTTTGGACTTCCCAGGATATTACTCTTCTGAAAAAGGTGAGCAAACGATTTCCTTTTCCCTTGGCAGAATCTTCCCCCTCTTTTCACCCTTCCCCTTTCATTTCTTTTTAGTGATTCATTTCTTTCCCTTGGAGTTGACTGCTTTCCTCTTCTCTATTGTTTTGGTTATCATTCTCTAATTGTCGATAAAGTTCTTACACTTAGAAGTGGGTACTCTTCTCGCGTTGTGGGTAAGTGGATCATGTTTATTGCACTGCCCTCGATATTGGGGTCTTGATTAAATCATTGTGTTACAGTTAATAAGTATGTTTAATATTCAGCTTTTAAGTTAGTAATTAGGGAATCTTTGTTGATTGTGATGACAGCCGAAAGTCTGGAGCAAAGGGTAGCGCTGGTGCCGAATTGTTAAAGGCAGCGTCTAGTGTTCGTAAGGTAAGAGTTCGGTTAAGGTGTTAATATGATGTCTTCTGATTTTAGTTAATTGGTTATTGATTGAGGTGTATAATAAAGTGCTATATTGGTCAATTGATAAGTCTTGGGTGCTCAGGAGTGCTTTTGCAAAGAATCGGAACTAGGTGTTTACAAACACTGCTTAAGTCTTAAACCGACAAAAGCTGAAAAATATGGCAATTGACACTACACAAGCGTGCGCTCACTTATGTGGTAAACTGAACGTAATAAACCGTAATATATACATATTTTAATCCCACATTTGGCATACTTTTGGATGATTTATCCCTTGATTTAATGAATTTGATACTTCTAATCTCTTAATTTCATGTTTTATACTCAGGAGAGCTTAGGAAGTCGAAAAGAACGAGAAATTGGCCAAAAACGGAGAAAATGGACCAAAGTAAGAAATCCACATGGCCTGGAGTTCGCCACACTGCCGTGCCACTTTAGCAGACTCGAACACGGCCTGGGGCTCGATTCACACGGTCGTGTACCGTTGTGACCCGTTTTAATTCTACTCGGAATAGGATACTTATGGGCCAAGTAAGGCATCCCGAAAGCCTATATAAACACCCTAGAGGGCAACCTAAAGGGGGAGTTCGACAGAAGGCCTCTATCAGGGCTTTCGACAGGAGCAAAGCCAGAGAGGGCTGAAATTAGGGAATTACTCGAAGAAAGCCAGTTGATCCATCTCAGAAACAGGAATACGCTCAAGACTAAGGATCTTCCCTTCAATTTCCTTCAGGGGATTTTAGTGTTTTTCTTTATGTTTTGTTATTTAATTTCTTCTGAGATGTATTCTTTTACAAGCATGAACTAAACCCCTCAAATACCTGAGGGGGATGAAACCTAAGACGGATCTTGTTATTGTTTTCTGAACTGTATGATAAATATTTGATTTGTTCTTAATTATTTGTTCTTAATTCTTACTTTAATATTTCAAGATATTAATTCAAGTATTGATGTGCTTATTCAGAGGAGCAAAAGTCCCTGTTTAAGAGTAGATCTAGCATAATTAAGCGGAGTTGATCGCACTCCTAGAGATAGGACGACGAAAATCTACCAGATTAGTGTCAAACGTAATATGGGAGTCCATAGATCGAATTAATGCAACACTAGGGGTTTTAATTAAAAAGAGATTTCAATTAATCAACCTAGGGTTAAACGTTAGTAGCCTCGAAAGAGGTATTAATATAAATTAAGGAATCCTACGAATCAAGTCAAGTGAATAAGTCGTCTAGTTTAGAGTTAAATAACAAGTGAAGTCTAGGTGGATTCTTCCTCGAGTATTGTCGTAATCAATTGGTTTTCTCAAGAGTATTTTCCCCAATTCATTCTCTATGCCTTGGCATCCTTAGCTTAGGAATTAGTTAGATAAACATTAATCACTTTTATTTTTAGGCTAGTTATTAAAAAGGAAGTCAGTACTAGTACTTTTGGTTCCCTTGGGTTCGACATTCCGGTCTTGCCATTAAGCTATACTACTGTTCGATAGGTCTGCTTGCCTCAATCATGGTAATAGTTAGTTTCTAGGCTCGATCATTCATTGTATAAATATTAAAACTCTCAGACTACGATCAGAACGCATAAAATGTGGGCATTAGACTGTTGAGGCCACCATGAGCTATTTCGTGGTCTTAGGCCGTTTTGGATCAAGTTGTGCCGAAATGGGCCGTGTGGGCCCAATGGGCTTGTGGGCTCTACACAGGTAAACCACACGAAGGTGTGGAGAATATTGGGCCAAGATGTGTAAATTACATGGCCAAGAGCATTTCTGGACTATGTGGGCCACACGAGCGTGTGGGCCAACATGGGCTCGCATTATGGGCCTTGGGCCCATTTTCACTGTTTGACTGTTAGGGTTGTACGGTTTGCCCAAGATGATTGTAAACCTACTGATGGGTCGGTAAGTATACCTGGACCCCCAAACTGATATAAAAATGATCGTTATGCCCCTATATGGTAAAAATAACTGTTATGTCCCTATGCGGTAAAATGACTGTTATGCCCCTATGTTATAAAATGACTGTATGCTTTATGTTATGTATGACTGTATATGAGCATGCCACGATATATGTGTTGCATACATGTATGATATGTTGCATGGGGATGGGATTATTATGATTGGAGGAAGTGTACTGTACTGGCAGCTCTGCTACAAGTACTGTTTAGTGTCGCAACCGGTGCTAATTTTTGAGTGTAGGGACGGGTGGGTGATTTTATCCCCACATGGAGTGTTGGGCTGGATGGAGTGGAGTGTAGAGGCTGGTTGGGTTGGATTGTCGATTGCATGGCACACTGATACTGATATTGTACTGGGCTAAGGCCCACACTGATACTAATACTTTAATGGGCTAAGGCCCAACTGAACTGAACTGTTATTGATTAGGGCTTAGGCCCAGATTGTAATTGCATTGGCTATTTTCCTATGGGGGGTTACACACTGAGTTTTCGTAAACTCACCCCTCTATTTATCTGTACAGGTAATCCCTAGTCTTAGGGACCGGTGCTGCGAGGGACTCAGAGGTGGCCACACAATCGCACCTACTTATATACTTGGATTTTATTTGTAATAATTTAGTTTGGGTATTCATTTTGTAATAAGGCCTTTTTAAATTTTTAACTTTTAATTTGGGATTTTAATTATTTAAATTCATACTAATAGTAGTAGGACGCGGATTTTCAGAAGATGAATGCTTTTCAAAACAACATGTTTTCGTAAAATACTATAAAAGCTTCCGCACCAAACATTATTTTGAAGTATAGTAACAAACTAATACGACCAACTTTCAGTTAGAAACAACTGGAGTTTTAAAATGAACAAGATACCCTAAAATTTCCGATAAGATCATAAACGAGAGTTAGTAAAAGAACGGGTTTTCCAATGAAACTATATTTTCGAAAAACATTTCAATGTGATATCACCAGATCTAGCCATAACGTCTAGGTCGGATTTGGGGTGTTACAGTAAGAAAATTTTTCTCCTAAATTTTCATTTGATTTGATTATTTAACTTTTCAATTTTATGAATTGTTAATATTTTATGCTAATTAAATTTTGGGAAAATATTATTTGTTTCCATCTTATTTGATGTTCAGATTAAATCATGCCTCGTAAAAGAACTCGTGACTCTGTTCAAGTTAAAGAATCACAAAATAAATTCCATAATGAAGAAGCCAAAGCAAGATACGGCAACATTTTCAAAAATTAACAAATGCTCCAAGAAAAAGGTTTTACATTGAAAGAAAGCAACTATACTAATTTCATGGCAAGCATTCGTCAAGTTGTTGAAACTTTAAATTGGGAAGTGTTTTGTGAGAAAAGACCAAGTGTAGATGAAGAATTAGTCTGTGAATTTTATGCAAATTTGACCTCAAGTGAATTAACAGAAGTCTCTATCCCAGGAATCAAGGTACCAATAAGTTCAAACACTATTAATGAATTCTTTGATTTACTTAATTTTGAATACGACAAATATTCTTCCCTAATGGAAAACATTAAGGCTGAAAAATTGCAAGAAATTCTCGAGGAAATTACAATTCGAGGTTCTAAATGGACTGTGTCAAAGCATGGGACTCACACTTGTCGCAGAGAATATTTGACACCATTAACGAATGTATGGTTTTATTTAATTCGGTTCAACCTTATGTCTATTTCACATGGGACTACAATTTCAGTAGAACGAATGGTCTTGCCATACTCAATTATGACAGAAAGACCATTGATGTGGGAAAAATCATTCCGAGAAAAATTTAAAATTATGTAGCTAGATGTTCTGGTCCAACATACTTTCCTTTTACGATAATAGTTTTGTGCTTGAAAGCTAAAATTCTTACAAACGTAAAGAAGACAGGTTATAACCAAGGCGCAATCACAGATTGGAACCTTTTCCTAGTAGCAGGAAATTTTGTTCTGCAACAATGAGTTGAACCGAGCGAGGATCCCGAAGAAGAAGAAGAATATCCTACAAAGATCGAGCCAATGTAGCCAGCTGAAATCCCTAATGAGGTAGAACCAACTGAACCAATGACTAAACCTGACATGACTACTTCAATGTATAGAACTCATTCACCTCACCTACATCTTCATGATAAGTTGTCAAAGTTAATAGACATAATGCTACATATGCAATAGCAACAACAAGCTTATTGGAGATACTCAAAAATACAGAACGACTCAATGCGAAGCGCTTTTACAAGAAATATTTCATGACCCATTTATTTTTGTGCCTGAGTTTCCAAATTTTATATTTGAACCATGGACTCCAATGTCAAAGAGGGAACGAGGCGATTCAAGCAAAAATAAGGACGATGGAGCAAAAGATGAGTCAGATTCTAAGGGACTGCAAATAAATAAAAATGAGGGATCTTTACTTTATTTTATTGTATTTCTTAAGATATTTAATTTTTTTTAGGATTGGGTTCTTTTAGGATTTCATTTCTCGCATAATAAAATAAGAGGTAGAAATCATCAATAAAATTGAACAAATTGCAAAATAAGAAGTGTGGGAATAGATATGTACATGTCTAGGATTGGATTTACTTTGGAAAAGCTTGGTATTTAAGCAGTCAAACTTGACTCACCTCCTTTTCCTTAGGTCCTACCTGATGTACAATATCTATTCAGTTCTGTATTTTCGTTTTCTCTATTATTTTTAACAATGGGAACATTGTTCATCTTAAGTAGGAGGGATCAAAAATTGAAATTTTTTTTTCAGAACATTACTCTTATAATTATGATTAAGTTTTTTTTGTTCACAAATTTAATTTTTTTTGTTAATTATGCTAAAATTTAGTATAAATAAAGCTCTAATATCTCAATATTTGCAATGATAGCTGATCTATGACATAATGTTACTTTAATAAAGTTTGTAAATCATACCATAAAAAATTTTAATTCCTTAGGAGAGCTAGGCATGCATGAAAGTTTAAGTCTATAGAATTGATTTAATAATTTCTTGAGGCGAATCCTAGGAAGCATAAAATTTTGAAAATGATTTAAGCAAACTTTTGGATCGTTTGAGCCTTTCAAGCCAACCTTAACGAATATTTATCCCTTCAAACCCAACTTTGAGACTATATAGCCTGATCTTATTTGAATCATTACAATATTAAGCCATCACTTCTCTCATCATTATCTCTAAATTATCCCAAACACTAGACTCGGTCTATGTAGAATATTCTTTGAAAATAAGTTTGGGGGAGTTGAAAAAAAAGTATCAAATGCTCAAAATTGTAGTACATATAGTAATATGCTCAAAAAAAGAAGAAAAGAAAGAGCATATGTACTCAAAAGAAATAGATGTAAAAAGAGCATGTGTACTCAAAATGCAAAATGAGTTGGTGAAGTTGAAGGTATTTATTTCGAAGGTTCGCTGCAAGCTGAGGCTAAGGTTTTTAGCTTAAAATTATCTACCTTTTTACCTACCCTTAGCCCATCCACGTTACAACCCATTTAAAAGACCTATTGATTCAGATTTCTTTGCTGCCTACATTAGTGGAGAGAAATTGCTAAACTCAACATATGAAGACATAAGTTAAACTTAGTGGTTGCAGTTTAGTCTTAAATAAGGGAATAAAAATTAATTGGTAAGAATTATCATATCTTTATTGAGAAAACATTTAGTCTATTCTTGCTATCATGATAATAATTGAGAATAATTTGAACAATATGTATACTTGAGTTGCATAATTTCAAAATTCATGTTCTTGAGCATAATCACACTAAACTCATAATTGTGGGGGAAATGTGTTCTAAAGATATTTTTCGAAGGTGATTTTCAAGCAATTTATTTTTTGTGCATTACTCGGGATGAGCAATAAATTAAGTTTGGGGGCGTGGAAACACAAAAATATATAGACTTTTTCAGCATCTTTTGAGCTCTAACTCATGTAGTTTCGTAGTAATTTTTGTCGAAATTCATATTTTAATTACAAAATAATTAATTTTCACTTAAATTATTAATATATTGGATTTTAATTATTTTTATAATAAATTTTCAAAAATCTGGTTTATTTTCGATAGTTTTGTACAAAAGGTGAAATTTACTCAACAGTCACCTCGAAAGGCTTAAACCGTTGAGGCAATTTTTTGCATCAAGCGAATCAAGAGCACGGCTAATTATTTTTCCAGCCAAGGACGGTCCAATAATGATTATTATACATATTTTATATTTAAGTTTTATCCAACGTTAATTGGGTTAAAAATTAATATAAAGTCTGAAGAAGAAAGTGGCCCACTTGTGTTAAATAAAAGAGGCCTGGTCCAACAAGAATGGGGTGGCCCATACTGTCCATATAGCTGACCCAATCAGCTGATTTTAGCTGATTTTCACACTTGCAAAACAACCCTTGAACTTCTCCTAAATGCTATTCAACCCCCTCCACTTTTCATGCCTTTTACTTTTTGCTCCAAGCTAATAATAGCAAGTTTGAATCAATCAAACTTGTTTAATGCATGACCGGCCAAGGGAGAGGGAGTCACTAATAATTATTTTCTATTTTTAGCAGCCATTCCCGGCTATAAATAACCCTATTCCCTTCCTCATTTCACACAACTCACATCGCACATATTCTTCACCTTTCTCTCTTTCATTTCCTTCATTGTTTTTCCATTTTCTTTTCATCTTCCTTTGTCGATTTCCACTCTTGAAAGAGAGTTTGCATCTCTCTTGGAGTAGCAACATTTAAGTGTTCGTTAAGGCCTTGAATCGACAGAACGAGCTGTGAAGAAGATGAGTATACTAGTTTGGCTTCAGAGAAGCACCAAGATTTGTTTCATAGTTCTCTTTTCTTTAATTTTTCTCGTTTATGTTGTGATTATGAACATGAATATTTGTTGTGTTGTTGTTCTTGATTTAATTAAAATGACTTAGATTTAATTCAAATGGTTTAGTTAACAAAATACCAAGTTTCCGTGAAATTATTTATAACAACACAAACATGGGTTTAGTAATTCTAAGTTAAGGAATGTAATTGATTTAATGCATTTATGTCATATTGATTAAACTCATTTTCAGAAATTGTGTATTGGAACATTTTTACTTTTTATTTTTCTTAGTTAATTTTTAGTTTTATAAACACTTCTTGAAATCAATATATTTTTCTTTCACCACATTGTTTAAAGTTGCATTTCATAAATATTTTCTTTCACAGTTCCTGTGGGTATGATAACTCGACATTTACTTGCCACTTTATTACTTGTTAGTGATTGTGTACACTTGCACATTTTTGTCGTTCTAGCTATCCATACATTGGCAAACCCAGCTCCTACACGACTATGAGCTCACCAAGACTATGAGCTCATCATATTTACGAGCCCATCATATCTTCAAGCTCATCAATAGTGTGAACTGTGAGGTCATCAGAACTCTGAGCTCACCAAATATGGGAGCTCTACAAAACTGCAAGCTCACAAAGCTTGAAAGCTCATCAAGTTTCAAGATTTATCAAATTGTAATATTTATTATTATTTTTAACTTATTTAATAATAAATGTTTATGTAAATTGATATGTTGAAATGAAAAATAAAAAAATTATAATCCAAACACTTCTCTATTCTGTTCTATCGCTTTTTGTTTTAATCATTCTTTCATCAAATATCCAACATATACAACAAACAAATAATCGAGTAAAAACAGGATTAATAAAAAGAAGTGGTCGGTTGGAGTCTTGGATAGATCAACTACACCTTAATATGTTTGTTGCTTTTTTTTACTATTTTTTGTCCCTACCTAAACTCTAGGATTGATTTGTTAAAAGACGATGGAAAAGATCAGATAAAATGAAAATACTTCCAGTATATTTTCTGTTGCTATAGCTTGATTGTAATATAAAGGGTAGGTAGTAACTAATTAGCATACTTAGTACTTAATTACAAGTAACTAATCCCTAAATACTAGGGGTTGTTATAACAACTTATTTACCAGCTTCAACACTCCCCCTCAAGTTGGAGGGTAATATATGTCTATCACTCCCAACTTGGATATTAAGTGTCGATGTTGTTGTACTGCTAGTCCTTTGGTGAGAATATCTGCAACCTGTTCCTTTGTGGAAATATGTTCAGTTTTCACTAAGCCTTTTTGAATATTTTCTCTCACATGCTGGTGACCAATTTCAATGTGCTTGGTTCTTTCATAGTAAATGAGGTTATTTGCAATTTGAATTGTAGCTTGATCACATCACAATAAAGCATAGCTAGCTTATTTCCTTTAATCCCCAACTCTTAAAGTAATCCTTTTAACCATTTCAACTCTGCAACAGTAGATGCCATGCTTCTGTATTCTACTTCTGTTGAAAATCTTGAGAGCGTACTTTGTTTTTTTGATTTCCAAGAGATTAAGGAACTTCCAAGCTTTATGCAGTATCCCGTTATTGATTTTCTAGACATAAGGCAATATGCCCAGTCTGAATCACAATATGCAGTTAATATAGGATCTCTATCAGAAGTAAGCAGAATTCCTTGTCCCGGATTGCTTTTAATGTATCTCACAATCCTCAATGCAGCTGCATAGTGAGACTTCTTAGGCTTATGCATGAACTGACTCAAGTGTTGTACACTATAAGTAATGTCTGGTCTGGTGTTTGTCAAGTGTAATAATCTTCCAATAAGTCTTTGATAAATTGTTGCATCTGCTAAGACTTCATCATCATTTTTCAACTACAATGTTTCATCAAATTCTACTGTTGTAAGCTTTTGATTTTGCTCTAATAGAGTGACTACTGTTTTTGCTCCTTTTAAGCTAGCATATTCAATTAATTCGAGAGCATACTTTCTTTGATTTAGCACAATACCTGCATCGGACCTTAATATTTCGATCCCAAGAGACTCCTAAGATCCTTCATCTTGAAATTCTTGTGCAATATGCCTCTTAATTCATTGATCAAATTATTGTCATTTCCTGTAATCAACAAATCATCAACATATATTAACATGATGACTGGTTTTAATTCTACATTTTTTATGAACATTGAGTAGTCATGTTTGCTTTGGATGTAGCCATGTGAAATCAACGTTTCAGTCAACTTCAAATTACACTGTCATGAAGCCTGTTTCAGGCCATAGAGAGATTTAAGCAACCTGCAGACCCTATTCTCCCCCTGGTTGCGAAATCTCTCAGGAAGAGTCGTGAATACTTCCTCGTGTAAATCACCTTGTAAAAAAAATTAAAAACATCTAGCTGATGAAGAGGCCAGTGAAAAGTAAGAGCAATAACAGTACAGACAGTGACTTATTTTGCGACTAGAGAGAACGTGTCTTGAAAGTCAATACCTTCTTGTTGATTGTAACCCTTGGTGACTAGTCGAGCTTTGAACCTTTCAATAGTGCCATTAGAGTGATATTTGATCTTATATACCCATTTACAATCAATGAAAGTTTTCCTAGGAGGTAAAGAGACTACTTCCCAAGTGCCATTTGATTCCAAAGCTTGAATTTCCTGTTGCATAGCCTTTATCCAACACTTGTGTTTAATAGCCTCAGAATAGGATTGTGGTTCAACAAGGTTTGATATGGTGGAAGCAAAGTGGTGTGTATGTAAAGGTAAATTGTCATAAGAAAGAGTAAGAGGATATGAACCTTGTATTGCAAGTGAAGAGGATGAAGAGGATGGTCGTGTAGTGGTTCTGGTGGATCTTCAAAGTGGAGGAGGTGGATGTAAATGTGGAAATGAAGAAGGATCCAAAGTGAATGAGGGTGAAGAAGAATCGGAGGAGGTAATGGGAGAAGGTATAAGAGGGTTGGAAATAAAAGTTGAGTCTTCGATTGGGCCAAAAGTAGTGATGGGAAACATAGGAGGAGGAGAAGATGAAAATTTGAAAGGAAAAACGGTCTCATGAAAAACGACATGGCGATTAACAAAAAATTTCTTTGAAAGAAGATCAAAGAGAATTTACCCCTTTTGAACTAGAGAATAACCAAGAAAAATGGAAGGAATAGATTTAGGGGAAAGCTTATCATGGTAATGAGGTACAATAGCATAACATAAGAAACCAAAAACCCTTAGATGATCGAGAGATGGAGGAGTTTTGTGGAGTTTTTCATAAGGAGATTTCCAAGACAAAACAGAGCTAGGTAAACGATTGTAATGTAGCAAGCTGTTAACACACATTCACCCCAAAATTTAGAAGGTAAATTAGAGTGAAATTTCAAGGTTCTAGCAAGCTCAAGGAGATGGCGATGTTTGAGTTCAGCAACTCCATTTTGCTGTGGAGTATCAACACATGAACTTTGATAAACAATACAAAGAGAGGTGAAAAAAGGTGTGCAAGTAGAGTTAAAAAATTCAGAACTATTATCATTATGAATGATCTTGATTTCAGCTAAAATTTGTGTCTTGACAAAGGCAACAAATTGTTTAAGAGTAATAGATGCATCACTCTTGGTCCTCGAAAGGTAGACCCAAGTCATTCGAGTGAAGTCATCAATTATAGTGAGGAAAAAACGATGACCACTATGAGTTAAGATTCTATAGGGTCCCCATAGGTCAATGTGAATTAAAGAAAAAGCATGAGTTGTTTGAGTGAGACTATGACGAAATGGAAATTTAGTTTGTTTAGCCAATAGACAAACTGAACAAGAAGATAATTCATTAAGATCATGTAAAACAGATTGCAATTGAACAATTTTTTTCATTGTGGAAATAGAGGTGTGACCAAGACGAGCATGCCATACATGGGGATCATTATGTAAAGCCATAAAAGAAGTAACAATGGGCAAAAAAGGATTGGCAGGTTTGTGAGGAAGTACAAGACTGGAAGAAAGTTGTTGTAGTTGGAAGTAGTAGAGACCAGCATGTTCTTTACCAATCCCCAACATCCGTCCACTGCAAAGGTCTTGTAAAAGGCAAAAAGAAAGATAAAAAGACACAAAAAAATTAAGGTCTTTAGTAAGTTGAGAAATAGAAAGCAAATTGTAATTAAAGGCAGGTATGTATAAAACATTAGTGAGTTTATAAGTAGGGGAAAGAATATGATGGCCAACATGAGTAATAAGGGCTGATTTCCCATTAAGCAATTGAACACACGAGCTGTTAGGAGCAAGAACAACAGAAGAATTCAAGCATTAAAAGTCAAATGTCATATGGTTGGTAGCTCCTGTGTCAAGGATCCAACTAGATGATGTAGAGGAAGAGAGCGTACCAACTATCTGAGCAGTAGTAGAAATAGATGAATCCTTCTGCAAAATATTCAAAAGTTGTTGGTACTGTTCCAATGTTAAAGTAGGAGCAGACGTAGTCTAAATAGAGGAGGGAATCACAGTGTCAACGGAATTAATCGAAGAGGTGACATTAGTGACAACCGATTTCTTGCGAGTGAACTTAAAATCAGGAGGGAAGCCAATCAGTTTATAACAAGTTTCACGTTTATGACCCCAGACATTACAGTGATCACAAGTGCAATTGAATCTGCGCTTGGAGCTACCAGTGGGAGTAGTCGAGGAATAAAGGACGGTCGGTTCAGATGCAGAAAGTAATGGAGAAGAGTGCTGACAGTGAGATTCTTCCTGAACAAGCATGGAGTAGGCTTGATTGACTAAAGGCAGCAGTTGCATAAGTAAGATTTGACTTCGTACAGCAGAGTAAGAATCATTGAGACCCATTAAAAATTGAAAGAGTCGTTGTTGAAGAAAAGAGACAGATGCGGTTAGAGCATTTGCACAGCCACATGGAGAGCAAGGCACCAAAACATCATACTCATCCCATAAAAGGCGAAGTTGTGTGAAATACGTGGAGATAGAAGCAGTACTTTGAGTGTGAGAAGATATAGTATGATAGAGATAATAAATTCTAGACCCATCGACTTTACTGTAGCGTTCTTGAAGATCCTTCCAAACAAGGCAGGCACTCGAAGTGAAAACAATACTAGCTGAAAGTTCTTGGCAAACGGTGTTGAGGATCCAAAAGAGTACAATGGCATTGCAACGGTCCCATTGAGGACGAAGATCAGTTGGAAAATCAGCCCGTGAGCAAGTGCCATCAACAAATCCTAGTCTGTTTTTGACAAGAAGAGCGATATGCATAGATCGACTCTATATAGTATAATTTTCAAAACCAAGAAGCTAATGAGAGACCAACATACTGCCAGGAGTATCAGAAGGATGAAGGTAAAAAGGGTGATGAAAGTCAATGAGAGGAGAAGATGGATTGATGGTCATTGAAGAAGATTATGAAAAAAAAAAAAACAGAGAGGCAAGGAAATTTTTTTCCTAGATACTGATACCATGTTAAAAAACGATGGAAAAGATCAGATAGAATGAAAATACTTCCAGTATATTTTCTACTGCTATAGCTTGATTGTAATATAAAAGAGTAGGTAGTAACTAATTAGCATACTTAGTACTTAATTACAAGTAACTAATCCCTAAATACTAGGGCTGTTATAACAACTTATTTACCAGCTTCAACATGATTTACAGCAGGTAAACATTTGGCAGTTTTGATTTTCCTTGGAGTTCACATGAAAGTCTTCCAAAAAATATTATGTTTAATATTATTTTGGGTTTGAATTTCACAAAATGTTTTTATGTTGAGTTTGAAATTATTTAATTTAGATTAATGTTTTATATTTTTGGAAAAAAGGCCATGTTCTAATGTAAGACAATTATTAAATTTAAAGTTAAATTTAGATAATAATAAAAAAGTATTTCAATTTTAGTGTGGGATAATTGTTAAGTTAAAGTATAAAATTAGATTATGATGAACTATTATTGTTTTAGTTAAGGTTGTTTGCAATTGTGAAATAATTGCAAAGGTTAAAACACGAAATAAAATATAATATGATATTAGAAAAATAATACAAATTGAGTTGTTCTCATATTTTATCACTACTGTTGATTAAATATATTTTTTTCAAAACTATTATTTTATAATAATTTTAATAAGAAAAGTGACCCACAAATCGGACCAGGCCGAGATTTGACATGATTTTTTTTAAAAAAACGGATCGTGACCCGACCCGGCCGAGTAAGAATGGATGCAAATGAGAGCCTTATCCACTTAGCCCTTCACTCACATAACTAAAGTACCAAAAATCCATAACTTTTGGAGGAAAAAAAAAAAAAAGAAAAAGAACTACCACATTCTACAAACCAAATATGAGCTTCACCACTTTAAACCCATGGATTCACTGTAGTTATCTTCAACCTACCAAATTCGGCAACTACCCATCTTCAAGCAGCACCAGGCTTTTCAACAATGGCTGCCAGCAGGTAAGTAGTTTGGTGAGTGATTTGATTTGCAGCGATGTTACTGCAGTACCAGCTTGAAATTTGTGATGTATATACATATAGATTGATAAAGGCAACAAGAGTAAAAGAAGGGGAGCTTTTGTTAAAGTGAATGCTTTACCAGATTGGCCTCTAATGGCAGTTTTAGTTCATCATGTTCAACAACTTGATGCCCAAAGAGAAATTATAACCAATAAATCTATTTGGCATCTTAGTGATGAAGCCATTAAAAAAGTTTGTAAGTGTTTTTCCATCAATTCATTCATTCATTCAAATTGGTCAATGATTTATGTATTGAAGCTATATGATGAAATGCTGAAGAATTTTCCTTTGGTCCTTTTTGCTTTGTAGATGCTTTCTACATTATGTTCACTTGCTGGGGATGTTTATTTTTTGGGTCCACCAAGGTATAATCATATGTCCATTGATTTTGTTCGCTACAACTGATATATAATGGGTGGCTTTCTTTTGATTTGAGCTTTAAAGTATCTGATTTAGAACATCATTGTGTAGGATCCATACTATGATTCTGAAGTATACAGGAAAGATGGAGGTGATGGTACTGGACATTGGGTTTATGAGAAGGTTAATTACATCCCTTAATTCCCTCATCTATATCATATCTATACTGTTATTTAAGACCTTGACTAAATTATTGTCACGAGTCAATCAGACACTTACAAGAATATCTTTCTATAATTAAAATAAATTATATTATTCGAAGGTATTTTAATCTTTTAATTAAAAAACCAATCAAAATATACATATAATGAAACTAGAACCCCTGTAAATTGTATTAATAAAATTTAAATTAACCAATCAACTAAAGCTTTGATTTAATAACTTTTATACATTTTCATTTTAATATTCATATTTTATTACTTCCATAAATTGTATATATATATATATTATATAAAGTACACTCATTTGTAAAATTACTAAATTATTATAATTTTAAAAGATAACTAATATGATTCTAAGGATTTTTTTGGTCTCTTGATACTTTTATAATATTTCAAATGAAATAACTGTAAAATATTGTTTGTGAAATAAACACAAAATCAACAAATTTAAATAAATATATCTTATCACTCCATCATTAATTACTTATTAAAATAAATTTATAAATATACTTTTTAATATTTGATATTTGCAGTCACAACATTGTAGATGTGATAAATTCTAGTATTATTGATTGGTTGCGGTAAAAAAAAGCCTCGGTGCGGGAATAAGGGAAGGATGTACATGTATGAACCCACCAATTGAATTGAATTAAGCGCCGGATTCATTTCTTTGACATTAACTTAGTCTAAAATCAACCTCGAAACACCAATTTCTAAATCTTACCAAAGTTGAAGTACCAAATATGTGATTGATTCTTAGGCTTTTCTCTTTTGGCATAAAGGTCTTATAGTCTAGGGATATTATAATATCATACTTGCTAGATTCTATAGTTTTTAAAAGTTTGATTGCATAAACTAATTGGACCAAGCTAAGGGTTCTTACCTTTTTGCTTTTGAAGTACTGTTAGTTCACTTTCAATTCAGTTGTATATGTTGTTTGGCTCATGAGGCTATTTGAAATGCAGCAAGAGGACATTGAAGAATCTGCAAGGGCAGAGTTGTGGCGTGAAGAGCTGATTGAGGAGATAGAGCAGAAGGTCGGTGGGCTTCGAGAACTCGAAGAAGCAGGCCGCAAGTAGAAGCTTGATATTATATACAGAACCATGTGAAACATCCCTGTATATATGTTTTAAATATGCATCGACAGAAAAAGATAACTTTTTGATGTTATTTTATTGCAAACATTTTACATGCTTGGCCTGAATGATATTATGGAGTAAATTTGAGTTCTTGGCATTTTCTCGTTTTATACTTCCTACTTTAGCAGCAACTTTTCGATTGCAAATATAATAAATGTTACTTCGATAATTTTAAGGGTGGGGCTTGTGGATACGGAAATCTATACAGCCAAGGGTATGGGACCAATACGGCAGCATTGAGCACAGCACTGTTCACTAATGGCTTGAGTTGTGGGGATTTTGTTTTGAGCTTAAGTGCGTTAATGACCCTAACTGGTGCCCGTCAAACAACGCAGGCAGCTGGTGCCAACAACGCTGGCGGCCTGTGCAACACCCCCCCCCCCCAACCACCATTTTCATCTCTGTCAACCCGTTTTCCAACAAATTGCCCATTATAAAGTTGGGATTGTTCCTAAAACTTATCTTTCCAGCTTGTAGTTACATGCGCATTTTCAATCATGTTTATTGCGGACATAACAAATGTTATTGTGATTTTTATAGGGTGCCATGTAGAAAGAGCAGGGGCATGAGAGTGACAATCAATGGCCATCCGTACTTCAACCTAGTCCTATTCACCAACGTCGGGGGTGCCGGGAATGTTCATTCGGCTTCGATCAAAGGGTCGAAAACTAGTTGGTTACCTGTATCGAGAAGTTGAGGCCAAAACTAGCAAAGCAACGCTTACCTTAATGGGCAAAGCCTCTCTTTCAAGGTCACAACTAGCGATGGGACACACTCTTGTCTCTAACAATATTGTTCCTTCGGATTGGTCCTTTGGCCAGACCTTTACTGGGTTGCAATTCCCTTAAAATTTTAAAATATAAAAACCATTATAGATTTCGTAGATACGGAAAAATGTCAGAAATAAGTACGTCAGTACAAAACTCGAACTTATTTTGGTAATTGTTTGTCATTGAAGTTGGATCAGATAAATTGGCACTGGTCGGAACTTTACCACCCACAATGCCTTTTATTTTCAATATATGTTAGTACGATTCATTTAATTATAGGATAATTTTCAACTTTATCCACTTATGTATAATTTAAAATGTAATGGCCTAAATTCAAGATTATCGGAATAATGGTTTCGCAACCATAAATCCGATTTAAATAGAAATTTATTTCAATATGTTTGCATGAGTCTTTATATGATAGGAAATATTTTTATAAATATTTATAAAATGTTAGTAATGTGGTATTAAACTTTCGTTAGAAAATTTTAACGTTTGGGTAGGTAATTAAATGAAAAGGACTAAATTGAAATGAAAGTAAAAGTTGAATTATAGATTAAAAGAAATTATGAAGGACCAAAATGGCAATTATGCCATTTTGTAAAGATGAGGCGGTTTATTGAAGAAAATCTGAGATTTTTTTTTGTATATTATTATATTATATTATTATATTATTATATTATTATATATATATAAAGAAAGGAGAGATAGAAACAGAAAAGAAACAGAGAGCAAACGTGAAAGAAGAAAGAAAAAGAGAAAAGAAAGAAGAAAAGGGAAAATTAAAAGTTTGAAGCTTGGAGTTTAATTTGGTAAGTTAATTTAGTCCTTTTTCTTTTAATTTTGATGCTTTATAAGTTTTAAAACAAAGTTTTGATGAATTTAAGTTGAAATTTTTGAAGTTTCAGAGTTTTTGAATATAGCATATGATGAATAAAATGATGAATTAGTGGTTTAATTGAAAGAATTTGAAGTTAGAATTGGGTAAAGGATTTAATTGTAAAATAAGCTATAACAAAACTGTTTTGGACAGCAGCAGTAGAGTAAATTTGAAAAATCACTAAAAATCGTAGAAGTGGAATTAGAATTTGAATGAGATATGAAATTAAAGCTTATTGAGTCTATTTTCATATGAAAGAAACATGGAAAGCAAAGGAATTCTGTAATTTGAGATATTTATATTTTTGTAAGACTGGTTCAGAGGGATTTCGGGATCCCCTGTTCTGACTTTGAAAAATCATAAAAAAAAATTGGAGAAAAATAATTAGGGGCTTAACTTTATATGTTTAGAATCCTGAATGAGTCTATTTTCAAATGAAATAAATAAGAAGGTCATATGAATTCTGTACGAAGAGTAATTTGATTTGTAGTGAAGAGAGGTCAGAACAGTCAAACAGTAAAACAGGGGAAACTTTAAGAATAATCTGGTATTGATTGGCCATACCAAAAATTCTGAAAATTTTATGGGAAGAAGATATGTGAGTCTAGTTTCAGGGAAAATTGACGGTTCTTCATTTGGAGCTCTATAGCTCGAGAAATAAATAATTTAGTGACTGTGACTCAAGTAGACAGCTTTGAATAAGCTAAAAATAATAATAGAATTATAGAAAATGCTACATGTGAACATGAAATGTATTGAATTGATGATTGACTTTATTTATTTAGATCCGGAAAACTCAAATACAAAGCTAGATCGAGGAAAGGAAAAAGTCCCGGATTAGTAGATTTTATGAACGAACTAGTATCGAGGTAAGTTCATGTAACTTGAATTATATTCTTAAATGTTTGAAATGTATGTTATTGATGTGAATATAATTTGAATGCTCATTGTATGAAAATTGATGATACATTGGTATATTTGATAAAAAGGGAAGAAATCCGGTTGAATGAAAGGAAAATTCGATGGATCTCGAAAAGGAATTGAC
Organism: Gossypium bickii; assembly: GCA_025503065.1. Classification (NCBI taxonomy): domain Eukaryota; kingdom Viridiplantae; phylum Streptophyta; class Magnoliopsida; order Malvales; family Malvaceae; genus Gossypium; species Gossypium bickii. The sequence continues at coordinate 26,624,903 of CP106718.1, forward strand.
GGTAAAAAAGGATCTAGCCGGACGGGTGATCCTATCTCGATATAGCCCTCCGAAGAATATGTGGAAAATGGATTTAGCTTGGACGGGTAATCCGAATTAAGTGCAATTTAGCCTGGACTGGTAATTCAGATCCAAGCTCATTAGAGTAATTGTCGTTGCAGGGGATTTAGCCTGGACTGGTAATCCCGACAATACTCTATGAGTTTATATTACAGTGATTTAGCTCGGTGGTAATCCATTTGTAAAGATAAGGTTCAAGCGGAGTGTGCTCTCTAAAATGAAAATGTGCGCACATGAATATGAATTGACGGACCCGGATTTGTACACTAAAGTGTACCTCTGAAAATCCATCGAAATTTTGAGTAATTCAACGGGATAAATATGGAAAAATAACAAGGAAATGAAAATCATAGTATTGATGAGCTCATCAATCATGGCATGTATATTATTGATATATGGAAATTAATGGACTAACTTGGATGTTGAGTTTGTGAATGTTAGGGTAATAATGCATTGAGTGAGTATATGAATGTTTATTGCTTGTATTGAAAATACTAGGTAAGTATAATTCTTGTTACATGGGCTTACTAAGCACAAAGTGCTTACTCTGTTTTCCTTTCCCTTGTTTTGTAGTGTTAAGAGCTCGGAGGTCGGATCAGTGGGAGACTCATCACACTATCAACCCCAGTATTTCGGTATTTAAAGAAACTTTAGTTTGGAAATGAATGGCATGTATAAGCTAATAAAATAAATGTTAATATGAAATGAATATAAGGTTAGCCACTGATATGGCTTATGTGTTGAAGTTATTTTATAAATATGCATGAATTTTATTTTGAAAATATGTTGAATTAGAATGGTTTCGGTTTCAAAAAAAAAAATTTGTAAACTCTGGTAATGCCTCATACCTTATTCTGACAACGAATACAGGTAGGGGGTGTTACATTTGTTGGTATCAGAGCTACGGTTTAGCCGGTTCTAGGATCGATATAGCGAATACGGATTAGCTATACATGCCATTTAAATTATTATTTTTGATAGTGTGATATCTCTTGACCGCTTAAATTGTGTTTTCCTTATAGTAATCTCATCTGACCGAGCTCAATCTGAGGAAGCTGGGAGTCATGCTCCGCTTCAATACAAAGAGAAGAAACTAGCGAGAGAAAGCCCGGTATAGAGGATCACAGGAGGAGGCAAAAATAGCCTTCTTTCAAATGATGAATGAATGGTTTACCCAAGACATAAGAACTAACCCTACAAAGGCTGACAAACTCAAGCTCCCCTCCTGTTCCTCCACGGTTCGAGATTCCACAAAATGCAGTCTTGAATCATCGAGAAAAGGAAAAGCTCCGGTCAATAAAATCCGAAAATATGGGGCCGAAGAATTTCGAGCAGCAGTGGATGATGATCCCGAACGAGCTGAGTTTTGGTTAGAAAATACTACTTGGGTTTTGGAAGAATTATCTTGCACACCAGAAGAATGTTTGAAATGTGCTGTTTCACTGCTAAAAGACACAGCTTATCATTGGTGGAATACTAAAGCTTCCGTTGTTTCGAAAGAAGAAATTACATGGGAATTTTTCCAGACTGAGTTCAAAAAGAAATATATCAGTCAGAGATTCCTTGATCAGAAAAGAAAAGAATTTCTTGAGCTGAAACAGGGCAATAGATTAGTATCTGAGTATGAAAGAGAATTTATTCGGTTGAGTAAATATCATCGAGAATGGGTACAGTCGGAAGCTGAAATGTGCAAACGATTCGAAGAAGGGTTGAGTGAAGAAATTAAGCTACTTGTCGAAATTCTTGAAATTCGAGAGTTTGCTACACTAGCAGAACGAGCTTATAAAGCAGTAAGAATGGAGCAAAGAAAAGAAAGCAGTGAGAGGAAGCTCGAATTTTTAGTAAAAGACCAATGGGAAAATCTCAGTTTTCTGCTCCAGAGAAATTGAAGAAGTACCAGGATCGTTCTACCTCAACCACTTTGGGTATTCGGATAGAGTGCGAGGTTCACAAACGCACTAATTCAAGACCTTCCACTCCATCGGTGACCGGTGTTGGCGGTGTTGGTACCCTAAGCCGAGATGCCGATATTGTAATAAAGCTCATTTTGGTGAATGTCGATTTAAGAGTGGGGCTTGTTACCGATGTGGTTCTTTTGACCATTTCCTCGAGATTGTCCGAGAAAGAAGTGAAAAAGAAGTGAATATATATCGAAGCCAAGTAATCCATCTTTGAGGGTAGACCATCTCGACCATCCGGTAATGTTAGTGGTAGCCGAGGAGCTACAAAAGAGATATCGCAAGTAGGCACGAGACACGAGCACCTCCTAGGACATATGTCATGCGTGCAGAGAAGATGCCTCAAAGACCGATGTTATTATGGTACATTTTCTTTACTTGAGAGACCGATATTACTACATTGATTGATCCGGTTCTACGCATTCATATATATGTGTAAAACTTGCATACGTAAAAGATTTATCTGTTGAACCCTACCGAATTTGCTGTTAAAGTCTCGAACCCCTTTGGCCAATCTATTTTGGTGGATAAAATTTGTAAAAATTTTCCACTGATGGTAAGAGGTTATTGTTTCCTGGCTGATTTGATGTTACTGCCATTTGATGAGTTTGATGTGATATTGGGCATGGATTGGTTAACTTCGGCATGATGCGATAGTAAAGCGTAAAATGTAAATATATTGTGTTGAAGTGTCGAATGGTGAATTACTTGGGTTAAATCCGATCGAGACGGAGGGATTATCTCGATGTGATTTCAGTTATTACTGCTCAGAGGTATGTCAAAAAGGGGTATGATGCTTTTCTTACTTATGTATTAGATACCAAGGTATCTGAGTCGAAGATTCAAGCAGTGCTAGTGGTATGCAAATTTTCTGATGTGTTTCCAGAAGAGTTACCAGGTTGCCACCAAAAAGAGAAGTGGAATTTTCTATAGATTTGATTCCGGGAACTACTCCGATTTCCATAGCTCCGTACCGAATAGCTTCTACAGAATTAAAGGAATTAAAGACACAGTTACAGGAACTTGTTGATAGAGGTTTTGTCCGACCGAGTCATTCACCTTGGGGTGCTCCGGTTCTGTTTGTGAAAAAGAAAGATGGGTCTTTAAGATTGTGTATTGACTATCGACAGCTCAATAAGGTAACTATAAAGAATAAGTATCTGTTGCCCCGGATTGATGATTTATTTGATCAGTTGAAAGGTGCTACTGTATTTTCAAAGATTGATCTCCAATCGGGCTACTATCAGTTACGAGTAAAGGAGTCAGATGTGCCAAAAATAGCTTTCAGAACCAGGTACGGGCATTATGAGTTTCTGGTTATGCCATTTGGGTTGACTAATGCACCTGCAGTATTTATGGATCTGATGAATCGAATATTCAGACCGTACTTAGATAGATTTGTGGTAGTATTCATTGATGATATTTTGGTTTATTCTCGAGATGAAGAAGAACATACAGAACATTTGAGAATTGTGTTGCAAGTTCTGCGAGAGAAACAGTTATATGCTAAATTCAGTAAATGTGAATTTTGGCTTCGAGAAGTGGGTTTTCTTGGACATATTGTATCTGCTGAAGGCATCAGGGTAGATCCAAGTAAAATCTCAGCTATTGTCAATTGGAGTCCACCGAAGACTGTATCTGAAGTTAGAAGTTTCTTGGGTTTAGCTGGTTATTATCGGAGATTTGTACAAGGATTCTCTATGATAGCTTCTCCGATGACTCGATTATTGCAGAAAGATGTAAAGTTCGAGTGGGTGATGAATGTCACAGAGTTTCAACCGATTAATAAGATTTATTAACGAAAGCACCGATAGATAGTGCGGCTGAACCGGGTAAGGAATTTGTTATTTACAGTGATGCCTCATTAAATGGTTTAGGTTGTGTCTTGATGCAAGAAGGTAAAGTAATAGCCTATGCTTCAAGACAACTTAAACCACATGAAAGAAATTATCGGTACATGATCTTGAGTTATTGCTATTGTTTTTGCATTGAAGATATGGCGGCATTATTTTATGCGGTGAGAAATGTCATATTTATCACGATCATAAAAGCTTGAAATATTTGATGACACAGAAAGATTTGAATTTGAGGCAGTAGCGGTGGCTTGAGGCGATAAAGGACTATGATTTGATTATTGATTATCATCCGGGTGTAAGGCTAATGTTGTGGTGATGCTTTGAGTCGAAAATCTCTGTTTGCTTTACGAGTTATGAATACCCGATTGTCACCGATCGATGATGGTTCAATCATAGCTGAATTGAGAGCTAAACCGACATTTCTACAAAGCAAATATGTGAAGCTCGGAAGAATGATGAGAAGTTACTGAGTTAAACGGGCACAATGTGAGTCGATCATCGATTCGAATTTGAGGATGGGGTTGATGATTGTTTATTATTCGAGAGGTAGGGTATGTGTACCCAAGAATTCGTAACTCATACGAGAAAATTTTACACGAGGCTCACAAAGTGGTATTATGTCCGTACATCAGGGAAGTAATAAAATGTATAATGATTTGAAAAAGATGTACCGTGGTGGCGGTATGAAACGTGATATTTCGAGTTTGTATCAAGATGTTTGATATGTCAACAGTTAAAGCGAGAACATCGTGTACCTTGAGGTTACTTGACCAATTACTATACCGAGAAAGGAAATGGGAAAGAATCACTATGGATTTTGTATCGGGCTTACCGTTGTCTCAGGAAAAAGATGCTATTTGGGTGATTGTTGACCGATTGACAAAGTCGGCACATTTTATTAAGATGCGTATGGATTATTCTTTAGATAAACCAATTTGAATTGTACATATCCGAGATTGTCGGGCTACATGGAGTGCCTATCTCCATTATATCGAGATAGAGATCCCCGATTTACGTCTCGTTTTCAGGATAAATTGCAAGAAGCTTTGGGTACTTCGGTTGTATTCAAGATCGCATTTCATCCTCGCAGACGGATGGCCAATCTGAGCGTGTAATACAAGTATTGGAAGATATGCTTCGATGTTGTACACTAGAGTTTAAAGGTAATTGGGAGAGATATCTACCTTTGATTGAATTTGCTTACAATAACAGTTATCAGTCCAGTATTAAAATGGCTCCATATGAAGCTTTGTATGGTAGAAAATGTAGAATACCATTGTATTGGAATGAGCTCGGTGAAAAGAAGATACATGGGGTTGATTTAATCAGGAAAGCAGAAGAAAAAGTAAAGGTTATTCGGGATAGTTTAAAAGCGACTTCCGATCGCCAAAAATCATATGCCGATCTTAAGCGAAAAGAGATTGAATTTCGTGTCGGTGACAAGGTATTTTCGAAAGTGTCTCCTTGGAAGAAAGTTCTCGGTTCGGTCGAAAAGGTAAATTGAGTCCAAGATTTATCGGGCCATATGAGATCATGGAAAGGATTGGACCGGTCGCTTATCGGTTGGCATTACCACGAACTTGATAAAATCCATAATGTTTTTCATGTGTCTATGCTACGACGATATCGGTCGAGATCCTTCACATGTTATTTCTCCGATGAAGTGGAGATTCAACCGGATATGAGTTACTGATGAAGAAACCGATCAAGATATTGTACGGGAAACAAAGGAGCTTAGAAATAAAAAAATAAATTTGGTGAAGGTATTGTGGCAAAAACACGGGATCGAGGGAAGCGACATGGGAACAGGAGGAGGCAATAAGGAAACAATATCCAAACCTCTTTCTTTGGTAAGATTTTCGAGGACGAAAATCCTTAAAAAGGGGAGAGTTGTAATGGCCTAAATTCAAGATTTTGGAATAATGGTTTTCGCAACCATAAATCCGATTTAAATAGAAATTTATTTCAATATGTTTGCATGAGTCTTTATATGATAGGAAATATTTTTATAAATATTTATAAAATGTTAGTAATGTGGTATTAAACTTTTCGTTAGAAAATTTTAACGTTTGGGTAGGTAATTAAATGAAAAGGACTAAATTGAAATGAAAGTAAAAGTTGAATTATAGATTAAAAGAAATTATGAAGGAACAAAATAGAAATTATGCCATTGTGTAAAGATGAGGCGGTTTATTGAAGAAAATCTGAGATTTTTTTTGTATATTATTATATTATATTATTATATTATTATATTATTATATATATAAAGAAAGGAGAGATAGAAACAGAAAAGAAACAGAGAGCAAACGTGAAAAAGAAGAAAGAAAAGAGAAAAGAAAGAAAGAAAAGGAAAATTAAAAGTTTGAAGCTTGGAGTTTAATTTGGTAAGTTAATTTAGTCCTTTTTCTTTTAATTTTGATGCTTTATAAGTTTTAGAACAAAGTTTTGATGAATTTAAGTTGAAATTTTTGAAGTTTCAGAGTTTTTGAATATAGCATATGATGAATAAAATGATGAATTAGTGGTTTAATTGAAAGAATTTGAAGTTAGAATTGGGTAAAGGATTTAATTGTAAAATAAGCTATAACAAAACTATTTTGGACAGCAGCAGTAGAGTAAATTTGAAAAATCACTAAAAATCGTAGAAGTGGAATTAGAATTTGAATGAGATATGAAATTAAAGCTTATTGAGTCTATTTTCATATGAAAGAAACATGGAAAGCAAAGGAATTCTGTAATTTGAGATATTTATATTTTTATAAGACTGGTTTAGAGGGATTTCGGGATCCCCTGTTCTGACTTTGAAAAATCATAAAAAAAATTGGAGAAAAATAATTAGGGGCTTAACTTTATATGTTTAGAATCCTGAATGAGTCTATTTTCAAATGAAATAAATAAGAAGGTCATATGAATTCTGTACGAAGAGTAATTTGATTCGTAGTTAAGAGAGGTCAGAACAGTCAAACAGTAAAACAGGGGAAACTTTAAGAATAATCTGGTATTGATTGGCCATACCAAAAATTCTGAAAATTTTATGGGAAGAAGGTATGTGAGTCTAGTTTTAGGAAAAATTAACAGTTCTTCATTTGGAGCTCTGTAGCTCGAGAAATAAATAATTTAGTGACTGTGACTCAAGTAGACAGCTTTGAATAAGCTAAAAATAATAATAGAATTATAGAAAATGCTACATGTGAACATGAAATGTATTGAATTGATGATTGACTTTATTTATTTAGATCCGAAAAACTCAAATACAAAGCTAGATCGAGGAAAGGAAAAAGTCCCGGATTAGTAGATTTTATAAACGAACTAGTATCGAGGTAAGTTCATGTAACTTGAATTATATTCTTAAATGTTTGAAATGTATGTTATTGATGTGAATATAATTTGAATGCTCATTGTATGAAAATTGATGATACATTGGTATATTTGATAAAAAGGGGAAGAAATCCCGGTTGAATGAAAGGAAAATTCGATGGATCTCTGAAAAGGAATTGACGGTAAAAGGGATCTAGCCGGAGGGGTGATCCTATCCCGATATAGCCCCCCAGAAGAATATGTGGAAAATGGATTTAGCTTGGACAGTAATCCGAATTAGGGGTGCAATTTAGCTTTGACTAGTAATTGGATCCAAGCTCATTAGAGTAATTGTCGTTGCGGGGATTTAGCTGGGTGGTAATCCCGACAATACTCTATGAGTTTATATTCTGAGGATTTAGCTTTGGATTGGTAATCCCATTTGTAAAGGTGAGGTTCGCGGGAGTGTGCTCTCTAAAATGAAAATGTGCGCACATGAATATAAATTGACGGACCCGGATTTGTACACTAAAGTGTACCTCTGAAAATCCATCGAAATTTCGAGTTATTCAACGGGATAAATATGGAAAAATAACAAGGAAATGAAAATCATAGTATTGATGAGCTCATCAATCATGGCATGTATATTATTGATATATGGAAATTAATGGACTAACTTGGATGTTGAGTTTGTGAATGTTAGGGTAATAATGCATTGAGTGAGTATATGAATGTTTATTGCTTGTATTGAAAATACTAGGTAAGTATAATTCTTGTTACATGGGCTTACTAAGCACAAAGTGCTTACTTTGTTTTCCTTTCCCTTGTTTTGTAGTGTTAAGAGCTCAGAGGTCGGATCGGTGGGAGACTCATCACACTATCAACCCCAGTATTTCGGTATTTAAAGAAACTTTAGTTTGGAAATGAATGGCATGTATAAGCTAATAAAATAAATGTTAATATGAAATGAATATAAGGTTAGCCACTGATATGGCTTATGTGTTGAAGTTATTTTATAAATATGCATGAATTTTATTTTGAAAATATGTTGAATTAGAATGGTTTCGGTTTCAAAAAAAAAAATTTGTAAACTCTGGTAATGCCTCATACCTTATTCTGACAACGAATACAGGTAGGGGGTGTTACATAAAATACGTTTTGATCATAATGGAAGAGGATCAAACCATCATTTTGAAAGAGGTGTTGGACAACTTTTGTGATTATTCTGGACACAAAATTAATGCTAATAAAATGAATGTATGCTTCTCTGAAGGAGTAAATGATGCTTCAGGAGGTAGCCTATGTCGTATCATTGGTTTTCGTAAAATTAGAATCTTGGAAGTTATTTGGGGGTACCTCTATTTCATGAAAATGTAATCAATAGCACTTTGTAGTTTGTGGTGGAAAAAGTTCAGAGCAAGTTACAAAGTTGGGAGGCAAGGACATTACCCTTAGCTAGCAGAGCAACTTTAGCTCAATTGGTTCTTTTGGAGATCCATAGTTATTTATTGCAGTTTATGCTGATTCCTAAAGGCGTTTGCAAGGAAATTGAGAGCATGGTGCGTCAATTTGTTTGGGGGTCTTCGAGAAGGAGTCGAAAAGTGGCTTTGGTGGTTGGGAAGACGTTTGCCAACCCCGGGAACATGGTGGGATTGGCTTGCAAAAATTGCAAGATCATAACACTTCCTTCATGATGAAGTTGGGCTTTAAGCTTGTGACTAAACTTATAGCCCTTTGGGTCCAAGTCCTTCAAGCTAAATATGAGGTTACAAACAGAATTCCTGACTATCTATCAAGGAGTAGATGTTCTTTCCTGTGGAAAGCCCTCACCATGGTTTGGCCTCTTATTCGGGGGAATTGGCTTTGGTCAATAGGGGATGGGAGAAACGTTAGGTTTTGGTGAGATCCATGGGTTCCAAATACGAGGCCTGTAGTTAATTTGATTCCTGGTCACTCTAATCTCAATATAGATTGTTTGTTAAGTGAAATGGTGTCAGATGATGACACTTAGAACCTAGATTTATTTTGGGTTTGGCTACTAGAGATGATTGTTCGCAAGATTATTAGTCATTCATCCATACCTGATAGCAGGGGCTGACAATATCATCTGGGGAGGTATGTCGACGGGTTCATTTTTGGTTAAAAGTGCATATGGGAAAATTTGGGAGACTTTTTGGAAGCCGAATGAGGCCTTGTGGAAGATCCCTTGAAAGTTTCAAGGTCCACAAAGGGTTAGGTTTTTTATTTGGCTTGCTTTCAAGTAGAGGCTGCTCACTAATAAGGAAAGAGTCCGACAAGGTGTCGACCATAACTCAACATGTGAGATTTGTGGACACATCTCTAAAGATGTGTTGCATGCTATTATGGATCATCCTATTGGAAGGGATATTTGGAATCATTTAATTCCTACTGATAAAATTGTTAGCTTTTATTTACGTAACTTACAGGAGTGGATCATCTCAAACTTGTAGAACAAGCATGATTTGGGATTTGAAGAGGTCAATTGAAAATGCTTTTTTGGGATTCTCATATGGCACATATGGAAAAATCAAAATCTCTTTATTTTTCAGGGGGCGTCTGGGAGCAGTTTTGACACTATTAGTTGGGCCACACAATTTATGATGACAACTAGGGCTCAATGAGATCATTTCTAGATCCAAGTTCGTGCTCCAATTTAAATGGAAATTGGGTCTACTTGAATATTGATGGTTCCATAAGACATGAGAGTGACTATACTTCAGCAGGATGAATTGTGCGAGACCATGTTGGGAATTGGATCTTTGGCTATAATAGATTCTTGGAGAGTTACTCAATGTTCGGCGCTGAATTGTGAGGCATATTAGATGGCTTAGATATCTTGATTGACTGAGGCTATGATAATGTGTTAGTTCAGGCGGATAGTCTTGAAGTGGCTATTGCCATACAGGAGGGGCTCATAGGAGGATCTAGCTCTGCTTTTATTAGAAGAATTCTTCAGTGATTTTCTCGATTTCAACATTAGAGTATCTGCCATATCCCTAGAGAAGAAAACCAAAAAGATGATAGTCTAGTTAAATTGGCTCAGTTGTATAGTCAAGGATTACAAGTTTTTGAAGTATCCCCATTTGGGGAAATGAGTTATGTGATGTAGTTTGTCTTTTTATTTTCTTCTTTATCAACAACAACAAAAAAAAATGTTTTGATCATTAAATTTTAAAAAGTTACGATATGGTCATTAATGTTATTGATTTGTTATTTTAACCATTATTGTTAACAGTACGTTTTATAATCATTTCATAGGAAAACTTTAAACTCCCTATATATTTTTGAGTAATTTAATTATTATTTTATTTCTTTGGCTTAAATATATGTTTGATTCTTGAATTTGTATATTCTTTCAAATTAGTAATTATGATTTAAAATATTTTAAAATATATAAATATTATAAAATCATAAAAAATTAACAATCATAATATATATTTATACAAATATACACCTTGTTAGCTTCTGGACAGCAATCTTTTTTATGACATGTAATGGCTTGAGCAATATCAACATCTATTTATAACATTTTTTTATAAACAAAACCTGAGAGGAAATCCTTTAATCTCAACCCATATGAAAAAACTTCTTTTCAACCAAAACACAGTTGGCTTCCAAATAAAATTAAACTATGCTTAGCGGTCTTTTATCAAACCCACATTTGTAAGAGTATTTTATTTCTCTTTTTCTTTTCTTTTCTTTTTTTTTTTTTAGAAAAAAGAAAAGAAAAGCAAACCATTTGAGAAATATCAACTTCAACGTTTAAGTGAACTCTTCAATGGCAGGTGGAATCTTCCCTTCGAGGCTGCAATTCACCAAATAAAGCCAAAACAGATTCTTAGCCTTAAAAGGATTGTCCCCAAGGCTTAAAACAACGAGATTCATCATGTTTTCTAGCAATTTTCATGAGAAAATTTTAAAAAGTCCATTTATATTCAATGACCGAACAAGAAACGGGTTTGAGAAATGAAACTACTTTTTTTCATAGATTTCATGATTGCAAATTGAATATAGGATCTTGTGTTTGAAGTTTGGTCTATATCAATTGAAAAAGCTTAAGTTTGTTGCATGTCCTAAATCAATGTCCCAAGTTCCAACGTAGACTAAAACTAGGTAGTATAATAGACGGATTGAAAGAGAGTCAGCAAAACAATAAATTAGCACATAAGATTTGCGAACGCAATTCAAATAACAGTCTTATTCTGTAAAGTTGATGTGTCACGAGACTAACTAAAAAATTGACTAATACATATACACCTATTAATTAATAGTATAGTTATAGTGAGTAAAGATATCGTTTCCACGAAAACTAAACGTATTAGTAATTACCGTCTTTATATTATTTAACCGAATAATTCGAGTGATTGATTAAAACTAAAATTAACTAAATTAATTAACTAATAAACAAGGCAAAAAACAAAATAGGAAAATAATAGATTATGTTAATATCATTTTTTACTATCAATCTAAATTACACAATTTCTTTACTTAGTATCTCGATATGTAGATTTCCCTAAATTATGTTAATATCTCTTTCGAGCATAAGAGCAACTGACTCTATGTTGATTAATTAAATTTTTTTCCTAATTAAAACTCCTATTGTCGCATTAACTCGTATCATGGATTCCCCTATTAGATTTGACTCTAATCCGGTAGATTTATGTCGTCCTATTTCTAGAATTACATGCAACTCCACTCAATTATGGAAGATCTAATCTTAAACAAGGTCTATTTAATCACCGATTTAAGCACATCGAACATGGATCAATAATCTAGAAATATTAAACCAAGAATTAAGTGCACATAATTGAGAATAGGAAACTAAGTATTTATTGCGTAAAATAAAAATCAAACAACAAAATCCATCATAGGGCTCATTTCCCCTAAGTATTTAGAAGATTAATTCATGCTTGAAAATAAAAACATCCAAGACATAATATAACTAAAAGAAATAAAGAAACTCATGATAATTTCCTAAGAAATCAACTAGAAATCTTCAATCTTGATGAAAATTTATTTCAAAGTCGGCTTCAATTGTGTTTTTTCGGGTTGTTTTCTTGCGTATTCTCTGACAAAAATCTTCCTATTTTTGTCCTAAGATTCAACAGTGACTGGTAAAACAACAAGTTCCTCGTCTGCTAAGGAGTCGAAGTCTACTCATTTGAAGTAAAGGCAATTTGGTCATAAGATGGAAAAAGGTATGACTGTTTTGAATAAGAGAAGTTCTCTTTTTGGTACTGGATTCGGAAAGATAGAGCACTGCGTTTATGGAAAGCAGACTTGAGTCAATTTTGATTTGGCAGTGCACAAATTGAAGACTAGAAGTATTCCGGTAAAGAAGGCATTGTAGAAATACGAATCAAGGTGGAGATTTGTGGAGGAGTCATGCGACCTCACGTCGATCCGACAATGAAACAAGGGAGAAGCAGAAACGATGACACGATAGGTGTCGTGGTGACGTGTCATGCAATTTTCTTAGTTTTATTCTTCCAGTTAATTTTTTTATTATTTGTCCCAGTTGAACTCTGATTGGTGTAGATTATTTTAAGATTATTTGACCTATGAATTTAGTCATAAATAGGTCATTTTCTACCCTAGAAAGATTAACTCATAAAAAAATAAGCCTTAGCTTTTACAAGCTTTCAGAGAATTTTGTGTTTAAGCTTTGAGGGTTCTTATTTTTGAGATCAGGGGTTTAGTTTTTATCTCCATCTTTGTACTCTTTGTTTTTGTAATACCCCTTACCCGTATTCTATGCTGGAACAAAGTACGAGGCGTTACCTAATTTAATAACATGCATACAAACACTTCCGGGTTATGAAATTTTGTTCAAATTTAAAACTTTTCAAATTTCATCTTAAAATCCTTAATATGAGCCTACGAGGCCCAAAACACACTTTAGAAACCGTTTGGGACCAACCCGAGCTCTTTAGAAAAAACTTTGGAAAATGTCATTAAAACAGGGGCACACGCCCGTGTGGACTTGGGGCACGGCCGTGTGGCTGGCATAGCCATGTCCTTAGTTCGTGCGCGAGCCTGACTTGTGCTTCGTGAGAAATCAGGACGTCACACGACCTAACACACGCCCGTGTCCATGGCCCGTGTGTTAAAACCTTAACATTCTGTTTCTGACGTTAGCAACATTCTAAGTTCATACAACCAAGACACACGCCCATGTGCTAGGTCGTGTGGCAAATTTAATTTCACATTTAAGGTGCAAACTTCACATGGCCTGGGCACATGCCTACGTATTATGGCCCTGTCATCCACACAGTTGAGACACACGGCCGTGCCTCAGCTCGTGTGGTTACTACTGGGCACTCTGTTTTACCAAATTAAGGTGCAGGGGACACACGGCTGGACTACACGCCCATGGGGTAGACCATGTGTCACACACGGCCTAGAAACACGTTTGTGTGTCTATCCGTGTGGACGAAAACAAGACTATTTACCAACCCTTTCGCCACCCCTACTTGTACCAACATAAGCCACATCAAGTAACCTACTCATTCATGTATTAATACATCATATATTACCCCATGCAAACTGCTCATTCATGAAAAACATCATCATTCACATATATCAATAACCAGTATTAGCCATCATCAATGGCCTTATACAAAATGAATCAATCATCAAGACAAGCCAACACTTTTGGCCAAAATGATATGACACTTGACAAAAGATCAAGTCCCTATACATGTCATACTCAAAATGATAAATCTAACTATACCAAATGTTCAGATTGATAGTGTGATCGATGTCTCCGACGTAAGCATAAAGCTTAGTAAGTTGCATGTAAATAAGTGACAACATCAACCATGCATATTTAAACACATAACATATTATAAACCAGCACAACATTCTTAATTTAGAAATTGTAGATTTACTACATATTTTCACATCACAAGTATAAGCCAAAGACTACAAGATCGTCCCACTAGCTCTCATATTGTGGCCGATGCCATGCCCTAAAATGGTCTTACACTGGCTCTCATATTGTGGCCGATGCCATGTCCCAGACATGGTCTTACACTAGCACACATATCAACGCCGATGCCATGTCCCAGAAATGGTCTTACATTCGCTCTCATATTATGGCCGATGCCATATCCCAGACATGGTCTTACACTAGCACACATCAACGTAGATGCCATGTCCTAGACATGGTCTTACACTAGCACACATATCAATCAAATGTCATGGCGTGGATATCCAATCTATTCCTAAGGTTCAATCGTATTTCGTCATGCATATTCATATCAATAATAAAAAAATTTATGCAATATCAATTATTTAATGCATAATAGCAATAGAGTTGTATTATTTACGTACAACTTACCTCAGTATACAAAATATGAGCGACTAATTCGATTTAGTCCAATAGCTTGTTTTCTCTCGGTCTAAGTCCGAACTCTGTTTTTCTTGGTCTATAATGAAAAAAATTTCCTTATTTAATCACCACACTAATTAAGACATTTCAAAATTCTTACTTTGGCAAAATTATCGTTTTGCCCTTAGAATTTCACATAATTATGATTTTGCCCCTAGGATCGTAAAACGATTTTAATCAAATTTTCTCCTTTAACAAACCTAGTCGAACCTTTATTACTCTTATAGCAACTCACAATTCCAATTATTTCACACATTTACTACCCATTTTATAAATTTTACAAAAAGGTCTATTTTAGGTGTTTTCATAAAAAATCCTTTCACAAAAGTTGTTTATTTAACAACCAAGATTCATTTTCTTCCATAAACTTTCAACAAAAAACATGAATACTCATATGGTAAAACCCTAGACTCTCAACCATTTTGCAAAATTGTCCCTCCATTAGTTAGCTTAAGCTACAAGGGTCACAAAAATACAAAAACACAAAAATAATCAAGAATGACCATAAAAAACACTTACTTGCAAGAGGAAAGCTTGGCTGAATTTTTGAGCTCTAAAAACCCTTAAGTTTGCTAAAAATCTCGGTGGAGAGGAGGAAGATGAAATGAGATATCTTTTCTTCTCTTTATTTTATTTTATTTTATCAATTAAATCACCTAAAATTTACCTAACCTTTGACCAATTTCATGAATTAAAAATTCATGTCCAACCACCACTTTTATTGGTATATTTACTCATTAAGGACCTATATTTTATTGGTCCATAGCTAATTAACACCTTTAGCTTGTAGAACAAAACCTTCACACTTTATGCAATTTAGTCCTTTTTCAAAATGAAGCAAGTAATCATTAAAATCAATTCACCAAAATTTTCATGTACCCATATAATCATGCTATACACATAAATAATATTAAAAAATAATTTCTCCGGCCTCGGATTAGTGGTTCCGAACCGCTATTTCGATTAGCCCCAAAATCGATTATAGTTTTTGATGCGTCGTTGAGAGCACCAAAAATATCCTATCCCTATAAAATAATAAGAAGAATGGTATAAGGGAATTAGGGTCAAATCCTCAAGGACTGGATTTGCGCAAGTTCCTGTTCCTCGAGATCCCGGCCAGAGTTGTGCCCAAGAAAACCTACGTACCTGAAAAAAAAAACAGAATTGAAAGTTTGATTGAATTAAAATTACGAAAATTAAAATTAAAATTGTATTGATAAACAGAATTAAGGAAAATGAGTATTTTATGGAGAGATTCCAGCCTCCGTGTAACACCCCAAACCCGGCCCATTTACTCCGACCGAATTTGGAATGCCACCGCGGAATACTTTCAAAAATATTCTTTCTTAATAGTAAGACCGATGAAAATTTGTTTCCTTTAATAAAACATTTTCGTGACTTGTAATATTCTAAGTGAAAATTTAAGTTTATTATAAACATATCGGGTTCAAGCTTTACTTGAAAAGTTAAAACCATTTGCAATCAACCTTTAAATCATCCATAATAGGGCATAATAATAATGATACTTAATAAATGAACTGAAATACTTTAGTGGGCCTTATTACAATACACATTTGATCAAAATACTGAAAATATAGATGCTTAATTTACTAAATAAGAGATTCCTTTGCATCAAAATTTACTTTTGCATGGCCACCTTTGTACCCGCTCCAAACCCGGTCCAAGCATTAAGCGCCACCTGAAAGGTTTAATACAAATCGGAGTGAGTCATCAAGACTCAGTGCATAGTTAGTACACATGTCCTCACATATGGGCTTGGCCCATATCCACACAGTACATGCACATAAATACACAATTACAAAGCCCATATTCACATAGTCCGTACACATAAATACACAATTTCAAAGCCCATATTCACATAGTCCATACACATAAATACACAATTTCAAAGCCCATATTCACATAGTCCATATATATAATTACACAATTTCGAAGCCCATATTCACATAGTCCATATATATAATTACACAATTTCAAAGCCCATATTCACATAGTCCATATATATAATTACACAATTTCGAAGCCCATATTCACATAGTCCATATATATAATTACACAATTACAAAGCCCATACTATTCAAAATAATACACATCACATGTCATCACATTATTTTACACTCATCGATAATCATTTATAATCGAAAGGTTAATCTGATAACCACTAACTTTGATTATTCAATCACCCACCACGGGTATCCATCATCATAGCTTTTATTTCGATTAACATGCTCAATATACATACTTTTACATGAAATAATACACACAACACATATAACAACAAAAAACGGTCGCGATATAACTACTTTTTGATTATAACGAGATTCTGACTTATCGAATCTAACAAAGTTTAAAAAAAAAAAATCCCGAAAGCTTCTGTCACTCCTATCGATTTGCCCCTAGAATACATAACCGAAATCGGTCACACTTATCACCCAAAATGGCCTAAGGCCGAAATGTACATAGTGCTTACCTAGCTTATTTTCCAAGTCCCACAAGATTTGTTTGCTTTGATAGTTACCGATATCCTTGTATAGCCGAACCCAATAGGCTCCTTTAATGTTCCTTAACACTAGCACACACAAACAGAGCATATCATTATAGCCTTTTTCACATTCGGCCACCCAAAAACCAAGGTCAACATTCGGTTATCACAAAGTCCAAAATATAATCTTTAGAATACTCCCTTACCTTGCTGTATTAAAAAATCCCGAGAGAACCCTTACTCCTTTAGTGCTATCTCTTTTGACATAAGATTCAGCTATGGTTCAAGTGTTAATGAAACGTGCGGCCAATCAACAAGGCAAGCAATATTTGCTAGCCAAAATACTCTCTAATTCCTTTCAAAACTGAAGCTCGAGCCTTAAGTCTCTCTCTTCTTTTTCGGTCAAGAACAAGAAGGAAAGAAGAGAAAACAAAACCAAGCAATGGTCACCTTTTTGCATCACAAGACCGGCCATGCTCTTCCCCAAGTTGCAACAAAGAAAAATCGGCCATGTTTCCTATGGTATCCTACATTCGGCCATCACCCAAAATGGAGGGAAGGAATGAATTTTTTTGGCCAAGTTTACTAAACAATTAGCCGGCCATGCCTCCCCTCTTTTTCCCAAGCTTCATTTCCAATTACCAATAATATTGATTAATCATTATTCCATCAATAATAAAATAAAAACCAACTAATTCTCATACCTCAAACGGCCATACATTCACAACCCCTATGCCGCACATGCTTCCTTCCCAAATGCCAAGACCCAATTTGCATAAACTAATAATAATAATAATAATAATAATAATAATTATTATTATTCCATCATTCATCCATAATAAATTAAACTCAAAATACAACCCATACCTCACCATTTCCTATACATCATAAAATAATAATCTTTCCTCCTTCAATAAAAAAAGAATGACCAGCCCATAACAATTTAAAATAAAAAAAAATAATAACAAAGAGAAGCAACCCCCCCAAGGCTGCATGCGTGCATGCTGCATGTGCCATGCAGGCTACTCAGCTCCCACGCCGGACAAAATGGAAAAAGGCCTCCAGGTGCTACCCCCAGGTCTCGAACCCGAGACCTGGAGAAAGCTTTCCAAGCTTCCTGCCATTCGATCCTTTGCGTATTTCGTGACAATAAACGCATAGAAATTCTTTTAAACTTTATTTACCTTGGCTTCCTCCACTTTAGCGCTAAAATAAAAAATGAAGCGCCTTATGCGTGATTTCCAGGACTCGAACATGAGTCTTTCAAGTCGTGGTTCTCCAGTAAGGTCCTTGGCCACTCGGCCACTTAGAATTTCTTGAAATGAAAGCATCGCATTTTCTTTTAAACCCTTTTTCCGTTAACTTCCCTTTTTTCAAAAATAAAAACTCACCCCGCGCTTCCAGCGCGTCTCGAACGCAAGTTCTCGTGAAGGTACCCTGGCTGCAAGCGTCCTAACCACTCGGCCAGTGTTCATTTTATGTTAATAGACGCGTTGAAAATTCTTTTAAGGCTTTCTTTAATGTAGCGCCTATTTGAAAAATAAAAATGCTTATGCGCCCCATGCCACTCGATCCCCTGACCAGATTTGGCGCCGAACCTTAAGTGGCACACGGAAGCCACTTTGCTACTGGACTTTCATGTCCAAAACTTTGCAAAATTTTTACTTAAGGCCTCCCTCAGCCAAATTTCATTTTTAGCCCAAAATTTTCAGAATTTCCAAAATACTCCCATTTCAATCCGAGAGTTTTAGGAACTCTAATAACACATTAAAATCACTCTTGAGGCCTACTAACACTCGAGTTATTCTCCAAACTCACAACCCAATTTCGGGATATCACACTCCGGCTGTCTCGATCTGCCTTAAGTTCAATCCTAGGCTTTTAGTTGATCCTTCTCGAACAGAATAAGCCAGTTATAGTGGAAGAGGACGCCTACGACCACCAGCTCCACTTAGATTTTATACTTACGATTTAGAGGAACCTGGCTCTAGCCTACCGTCGCTTTTGTGGGATCATCTTACACTAGATCATCACTTATCAACGGCGAATGCCACGCCATTTTGTCTTTTGGGCTCGACAGCCACTGACGCAGTAAGCTAACGAACCGATTGTGCAACCTTCCTAAAACATACAAAGCAGTCGTTCTTTGCACAAATTGAAAAGATCACCTTTTAAGGGACATGGACGAAAGCGTCAACGCTGTAATGCGGAGAAATGATGAATACTCCTTAAGAAGGCTGACTGCGGATTCTAAGCCTCTTGAACCATTTTTGGGGAATTTCAACAACCTTTGGCTAGATAAATTTAGTGACTCATGCTTTTTGGGGAAAAAGAAATAAATTTAATGAAAATGGAATTTTATTGAATAATATGAAAGGAACAAAGGGTAAGCTTTTTGGGAGAGAGAGTGTTGACAGAAAAGATGAGTCAAATTTGTAACACTCCATCCCCTATTTATAGTACTAGGAAACCTAGTCTATTCCTAATTAAATTCTAAAAGATAAATAGAAATAAATAAAGATAAATAAAGATAAAAGATAAAATTAAATCTAAATAATAATCTTTAACAATTATCCTAATATAATTAAAAATTAAACAGAGTCTTGCATTTATAAAATCTCTTCTTTGCACTTTTGCCCCCAAATCTTCCACTTTGCATTTTCGGCACCACTTCTTTTACTTCGCATGCTGGCCCATTTTATGTTTAAATTCATGCTTTTTGCCCCCAAATTTCCTTTTACCTTCAATTTAGTCCCTACAAGATAAAAAACCATAAATAGCTCAAATTAGTAGGATCATACTCAAAATAAATATGTAATTAATACATAAAAATATTTCATTCTAGAGTATTATCAAATTCTCTCATATTTAGCCCATGCTTGCCCTCAAGTATGGTTCCTATCCACTGTGAAATTTAGAATTTTTCCATGAAAGAAATATCACTCCAAAGTTTTATAAGAAGTAGGCATAATACATATGAAAAATAAGGAGAACCCTTAGCTTACTTTAAGCAAAAATGAAAAAGTATTCCAATTAATACACACAAAAATCAAAATCGACTTGGATTATTTCATGAAAATCAGGTAATTTACTAAGCTTACCAAGACACCCTATTTGTTTCCACCTTTAGTCCCCTAATTTATTGACCATGGTTTTTAGAGAGGTACTTGAATCTCGCGGCTGTTGTGGAAACTGCTTTTGGTATGGCTGGTTATATTGCAAGTTTGCCCCATAACTCAAGTTAGGATGGTCATTCCATCCTGAGTTGTAGGTATTAGCGTAGGGGTCATATCGCCTTTGTGATGGCCTAGGAAAGTTCCCCACAACATCCAAATGAGCCATAGTATCATCATACAAACTAGGACATGCATCAGTTGTATGTTTAGGTGTAGCACATATTCCGCATAGTCGGGCTGGTTTTACTTTTTCTACAACAAGAGAATTCACAATATTAATAAGTCCATCAACTTTATCTTTTAAGGTTGAATTACTTAGCTGGTGAACCCTTTTAGGGGGCTCAGGATTGGCTTGAAATTGTTGAGTATTTGCAGCCATCATGGATATCAAGTCCTTTTCTTGTTGGGGAGTCATGTTGACCAACGCTTCTCCACTGGCGGCATCTACCATATTCATCTCTATGAATTTCAAGCCTTCATAAAAGTATTAGAGTAGAGACTGTTCCCTTGTACCATGTTGTGGGCAACTGACACACAACTTCTTAAATCGTTCCCAATAGTCGTTAAGTGACTCTACTTCTTTTTGCCTTATCCCAACTATCTCCCTTCTTAACTCTGCTGCACGCGATGCTGGAAAAAACCTGTTGAGAAACAAACAAGAAAGATCAGCCCAAGTTGTAATAGACCCAAGGGATAGATAAAATAGTCATTTTCTAGCACAAAAAAGGGGAAAGCACGCAATTTGATTTGATCCTTAGTTATGCCCTGAGGTCTCATGCTAAAACACACAATATGAAACTCTTTCAGATGTTTGTGGGGATTTTCATTTTGCAACCCAAGAAAAGTTGGCAGTAGCTGGATTAAACCTGACTTCAGTTCAAAATCAATATCCATAGTAGGATACGCAATGCACAATGGCAGTTGTTCTGTAGGAGCTTCGGCCAATTGCCAAATCGTTTGAGCTATAGGTTGGTGTGCTCGATTTGGGTTTTCGGTAACCCTAGCGTTAAGCATTTCTTCTAGTGACTCGACTAAATTGACATATTTTTATGTATTAATTATATGTTTATTTTGAGTATGATCCTACTAATTTGGGCAATTTACGGTCTTTTATCTATTAGGGACTAAATTGACGGCAAAAGTAAATTTAAGGATGAAAAGCGTGAATTTGGAGATAAAGTGGGCCAACATGCGACATAGAAAAAAAGGTAATGCCAAAAACGCAAGTATGGAAGACATAAGGACAAATATGCAAAAGAAGAGATTTTATAGCACAAGACTCTATTTAATGTTTAATTATATTAGGATAATTATTAAGGATTATTATTTAGATTTAATTTTAGGATTTATTTTCATTTATCTTTAATTATCTTTATTTGTATTTATCATTTATAATTTAATTAAGAATAGGCTAGGTTTCTTAGTACTATAAATAAGGGATGAAGTGACACAAAATGGGATCGATCTTTGGCTGTAACACTCTCCCCCTCATAAAGTTTAGACTTTTGTTCTTTCCATAATTTTTTCCAATAAAAATTCTATTTCCATTATATTTGTTTCTTTACCAAAATCATGAGCCACTAAATCCATCTGGCCGAAAGTTGTCAAAATTCTCCAAAAAGGTTCATGAGGCTTAGAATCCGCGCTTAGCCTTTTCAACAGGGTATTCATCGCTTCTTCGTATTACGGGGCTGACGCTTCCATCCATGTCCCTTAATAGGTAATCTTTTCAACTTGTGCAAGAAACGGCCGCTTTGTACGTTTTAGGAAGGTTGCACAGTCAGTTCGTGGACTTTTTGCGTTAGAGGTTGGCGAGTCTAAGAGACAAAATGGCATGGTATTCGCCGTTGAGAAGTGATGATCTAGTAGAAGATAATCCTACAAAAGCTATTATTGGCTAGAGTCAAGTTCCGCCAAATCTTAAGTCTAAATTCTTGGAGCTAGTGGTCATAGGCGTCCTCTTCCACTATAACTGGTTTATTCTACTTGAGAAAGATCACTTAAAATTCAAGGATTGAACCCAAGGCGAATCGAGACAACCGGAGGCTGGAAAATCACCATAAGAAATCTTTTTCTCAACTTTACTTTTTACTTTTAATTTCTGAAATTTCCATTCAACTTTTAATTTCATTTTTATTTTATTCCCAGATCTAAACTTTAAATTCTTTTTTTTTATTTTTTCAGGAATGCAAGTTTTCTTGGGCACGATTTTGCCCAGGATTTCGAGAAACAAACATTCGTGCAATCCAGTCCCTGAGGATTCGACCCTACTTTCCCTTTATTGTTCTTTTCATTATTCTATAGGGAATAAAATATTTTTTGTGCTCTTAACGACCGCATCAAATTTTGGCGCCATTGCCGGGGACTGGGAACGTACTAATTTTGTTTTTTTGTTTCTTATGATCCGATCTACTCCAGGAACTCTTGCGTTCGATTCAGAAATTGAGAAAACTGTGAGAGTGATTGTTGTTTTATGCGATGTCAAAGTCTTAAAATTTATATAAAGAATGATCGAACCTGGAAACTAACTATGACAACGATTTGAGACCAGCGCACCTATCGAACAATAGTATAGTTAAGGCAAGACCGGAATGTCGAACTCAAAAGAACCAAAAGTACTAATACTAACTCACTTTTTATTATTTAGCTTAAGAATTAAATGAATTTTTATCTAATCTAAAATTAATTAACTACTAAACTAAAGGCTCTCAGACAAAGAAGAATGAATTTGGAGAATAACTTTTAGGAAAAACCAATTGATTAAGACGACACCCAAGGAAGAATCCACCTAGACTTCACTTGTTATCTAACTTTGAACCAGACGATTTATTCATTTGACTTGATCCGTAAGATTCCCTAAGTTATATTAATCTCTCTCTCGAGGCGACTAACGTCTAACCCTAGGTTGATTAATTGAAATCTCTATCTAATTAAAACCCTTAGAATTGCATTAACTCGATCTATGGACTCCCATATTAGGTTTCACCCTAATCCAGCAAAATCTCATCACCCTATCTCTAGGCGTGCGATCAACTCCACTTAATTATGCTAGATCTACTCTTAGGCAGGGACTTTTGCTCCTCCACCTAAGCACATCATACTTGAATTAATATCCCGGAAATATCAACATAAGAATTAAGAACACATAATTAAGAACAAGTCAAATATTTATTATATAGTTCGGCAAACGATAACAATATTCATCTTAGGTTTCATCCCCCTCAAGTATCTGAGGGTTTAGTTCATAATAATAATAGAAAACATATCAAAAGAAAAGATAAAACAAAACATAAGAAATCCCTAAAACCCCTGAAGGAATTGAAGGAGAGATCCTCCGTCTTGAGTATGATTTCGGCTTCTTAAGATGAATCAACTGGCTATCTTCAAGTAAATCTTCACAAATCTGCCCTCTTTGGCCTAGCTGGATGCCCCCTGACTAAAGCCTTGGGTTCCCCCTTTTTAGGTCATACTTAGGGTGTTTATATAGGCTTCTGAATATGTTTCTTTGCCCCTAAGTATCCTAATCCGAGTGAAACTCTTCTTTCTCACGGCAGGGACACGCCCGTGTAAGTCGTGGCCAGGCCATGTTCGAAGCTGTTGAATGAGGCACGGCCATGTGGTCTCGAGCCCAAGCCATGTGGATTTCGTGAGATGGCCCATTTACTCTATTTTGGGCCCGTTTTCCATTCTTTTCATCATCCGGTGCTCTTCTGAGTATAAAACATAAAAACAAAGGATTAAGAGCACCAAATTACATAAATCAAGGCTTAAATCATCCAAAAGCATGCTAAATGTGGGCTTAAAATATGTTACTTTTACGATTTATCAGAGAGCTAATCGCAAGGAAACAAAGCTAAGAAAAAAGCAGTCAGCGGTGGTTGGGACTCAAAATAACCCATCACCAGAAATTGGAATCATCGATGAAGTAGAGTTTAGGGTTAATGAAAACCCTACTCAAACATTTAAAAGTGAAAAAGTAGAAGTCAATCCACCAGAAGAAGTGCTTACCGCCAGGGTTAGCGAAAAATCGGATCTAGCACATCAACCTATGGCTCAAACAATTCGGCAATTGGCCGAAGCTTCGGCAGAACAACTGCCACTATGCATCGTGTATCCTACCATGGATACTGATTTTGAATTAAAGTCAGGCTTAATCCAACTACTGCCAACTTTTCGTGGGTTGCAAAATGAAAATCCCGACAAGCATTTGAAAGAGTTTCATATGGTTTGTCTTAGCATGAAACCTCAGGGTGTAACTGAGGATCAAATCAAATTGTGCACTTTCCCTTTTTCCTTAGCAGATTCTACTAAGGAATGGTTATTTTATTTACCCCCTAGATCTATTACAACTTGGGCTGATTTATCTCGTTTATTTCTCAACAGGTTTTTTCCAGCATCCAGAGCAGCTGAGCTAAGAAGAGAGATCGTTGGAATAAGGCAAAAAGAAGCAGAGTCTCTTTACGATTATTGGGAGCGGTTTAAGAAATTGTGCGCAAGCTGCCCACAGCATGGTATAATGGAGCAATCTCTCCTCCAATACTTTTATGAAGGCTTGTAACCCATGGAGATGAATATGGTAGACGCCGCTAGTGGAGAAGCGTTGGTTAACATGACTCCCCAACAAGCAAGGGACTTAATCTCCACAATGGCTGCAAATTCTTAGCAATTTCGAGCCAATACCGAACCCCGTAGAAGGGTTCACCAGCTAAGTAATTCAACCTTGGAAGATAAAGTTGATAGACTTACTAATATGATGAATTCTCTTATTGCAGAAAAAGCAAAGACAGCCTGGTTGTGCGGAATATGTGCTACGTCTGATTATACAACTGATGCATGTTCTAGTTTGTATGACGATACCATGGCTCATCTGGATGCTGTGGGAAATTTCCCTAGGCCACCACAAAGGCTATACGACCCATATGCTAATACCTACAGCCCAGGGTGGAGGGACCATCCTAACTTGAGTTATAGGACCAATCCATGAAATATCTAGCCATACCATAATCGGTTCCTGCAACAGCCGCAAGGCTCAGGTAATTCTCTAGAAGCTCTAGTCAATAAATTAACAACTAATGTTCTTGATTTTCAACAGAAAATCGAGGCATCTATAAAAGAGTTGACCACATCAATTGAGAAATTAAACTCTTAAGGGAAGCTGCCGTCACAAACAGAACCAAACCTGAGACAAAATACGAATACAGTGATGTTACGGAGCGGAAAGGTACTTGAACCAATTCCTGACAGGAATCTTAGCCACGAAATCGCCCGGGAAAAACACGAGAAAGACGAACAGGTCTGACCAAAACCTCCATTGCCTAAAATTCAACCCTCATTTCCAGAATGATTTAACCAGTGTCGAAGAGGTAAAGAGGACAAGGAGATCCTCGAAACATTTAGGAATGTCAAGATCAACATACCACTGCTGGACGCCATCAAGAAAATTTCGCGGTATGCTAAATTTCTTAAAGAGCTTTGCACCAACAAGCGGAAATTAACAGGTAATGAAAGGGTAAATGTTGGTGAAAATGTATCCGTAGTGTTACAGCGAAAAATGCCGGTAAAATACAAGGATAGGGGTATGTTTGTGATACCATGCAAAATAGGCCATTTGGGAATTAAGAAAGCTATGTGTGATCTAGGGGCCTCCATAAATGTAATGCATATTCTATTTATGAATCACTTAACACGGGTTTTTTCGACAAAAACAGGTGTTATCATTCAGTTGGTGGACAGGTCTATTGTGCATCCAGGAGGAGTCCTTAATGATGTTTTGGTAAAAGTTAACGAGCTCATTTTCCCTGCAGACTTTTATGTGATTAAAATGGAGGAGGATAGTACTCCTGGATCTTCAGACCTCTTGTTGGGTTGACCTTTCCTTAGTACAGCTAGTACTAAAATCGAGGTTCAAAGTGGAACTCTCACGATGGAGTTTGATGGGGAAATCATAAAGTTTAATGTCTACGACGCCATTAGTCATCCAAGCAAAATCTTGAGCGTGAATCGTGTCGACATAATTAAACTTGAGGCCATATGCAGAAAGGCTCCAGTTCACACCCATCCCGATGACATACAAGGAGCTGTATCAGAATTTGTTTGATGTGCATGTGGTGTCTTCGTTTTACTCGAAACTCATGCAACCTCCATTCCCAAAATGGTATAATGGGAATGCCCAATGTGAGTACCACGTGGGAATAACGGGTCACTCAATTAAAAAATGTACTACGTTTAAAAAGTTGGTCGAAAGGTTCATTAAAATGGGAATTGTGAAGTTCAACATTTCATTAGAACCTGATCTTTGACGAGGCAGTAAATGCTATAATTGAAGGAGAAGACAAGAAAGTTGTGACTCATTGAAGAAGTCAGAAGCGAAGAGGGAACCGGGGAACGAAGTTTCTAAGCCCTTGCATACTTGGGAGTGTTTTGAACAATGGGACTGTGGAAGAGATCCCTGTATTTTTAGAGCTGAT
Organism: Gossypium bickii; assembly: GCA_025503065.1. Classification (NCBI taxonomy): domain Eukaryota; kingdom Viridiplantae; phylum Streptophyta; class Magnoliopsida; order Malvales; family Malvaceae; genus Gossypium; species Gossypium bickii. The sequence continues at coordinate 26,651,634 of CP106718.1, forward strand.
CTAGAGTAATATTCAAAACATACTTGTTGCCTTAAGCTTAGAGGCAATAAGAAACCTTTTGTGAAATAGGCTTGTGCCCGGAATTTTTATTTCAATAAAATGCATCTTTTTGAGCAAATATTCTTTTATTTTTTTTTCATTTCATACTGTACAAACAATTGTTCTTAGTTTTTTTCTTTTGTTTGTTCTTTGGACTTTCGTTCAAGTATTCTTTCATTCTTCATTCATGACCATACAAATAATTATTCTTTGAATCATTTATTCTTTGAAATCTTCCTTCGAACCTACAATAGGTCTCCAAATATCAACGATGTGAGCAACGCTGCTACTGACTCAGAGTCTCCTTTCGAGTAAGATATGTGTCTAGAGGGATCCCAGGACTTCAAAGATGACAAATTGTAACCTACCTTCTGATTTGTTAAGAATGGTAGAACAAGATGAAAAACAGACCCTACTCTACAAAGGGTCAGTGGATATTATGAGCCTAGAAAAGAGGTGATGACTATAGCCTAGCTCACCACAAAAATAAGGCAAGACATCATTGAGTTATTTTCAAGAATTCAAAGATGTTTTTGCACGATCATATCAAGGCATGCCAGGCTACTGAAAAGTGGGTATGCTGCTAAGGTTGGTGTTTAAAGAACCCATGTTAATGGTTCTACAATGGCCATGCTAATCAAGAGGTTCGAGTTACTAGATTACCAAAAAAGGGAAATTGCATCAGTTATGTCGTATTTAAGGAAACAAGATTCATATGCCTCATTAATTTCTTCACAAACTTTCTTTATGTGGGGCAGGCTAATCTCGGCAAAATTTCTAGTATACATCGATTTATCTTGGTGGTATTCAATTACTTCACTAAGAAGGAGAAAGTAGCTTCACATGTCAATTTTACAAGGGCAATAGTAAAAAAAAAAAGATCAGGCGCCAACAAAGAATGCCAAAAAGGACAATGTCAAAAGTTTGTCGTCTATTCAAAGATCAGATGCCATATCATAGAGCAACAAAGGCAGCTAAAAAGAAAAAAAATAGAACAAGGACTTGTAAAGATTGGCATAAAGAAGTTACCATTTATCCTCTATGTTTATCGAACGTTGGCCAGGACCTTTGCCGGGGCAACATCTTATCCATTGGTTTATAGAATGGAAGCGTTTTTGCCAATTGAACCTAATCGAAGAAAAGGTTAAAAGTTATCCATCACGATCAGATGATGCAAGCTTAGGACAAAGAGGTTCATCCTAGAGAATTCCACGAAAGATTTCAGAGGAAAGCAGATGCCAAACTGGGAAGGACCTTATGTAGTAAAAAAAAGTGCTTGTTCTAGAGGAGCATTGATATTGACTGAGACGGATGGCGAAGACTTGCCCAATTCAGTGAATTCAGGTTCAGTCAAGAAGTATTTTACCTGAAAAGAGAAAGACCGAGGCGAAACCCGCAAAGGGCGCATTGAGACCAAATTCAAAAAAAAAAAAGGAGAGGCAAAGGCAAAAACCCGCAAAGGGCGCTTTGAGACCAAAACAGCTTTGAGCCGAAAACCCTAAAAGGGTAGCTCAAATGTTGATCAAAGATAGGGCATATGGTAGTCTTGCTATGCCTGAATTAACAATGAAGAAGTATGCTACGTCTTAGTGCATTGACAAAGTACTCTGGATCCTCTAAACATGTATTCAGCTCAAAATGATCCTCAAGAAGTTTGTACAGAGAAGCTCAGGCTGTGATATCTGGAGCACCTAGCTTCTATCTTACCCATTTTAAATTTGCTATCTTTGATTACTTTATTCTTTTCAAGATACACCCCAATCAATTTTCTTTTATGGCCTTGGCTATCTTTGATTACTTTATTCTTTTCAAGATACACTCCAATCAATTTTCTTTTATTGCCTTGGTTATCTTTGATTAACTTATTTTTTTCGAGCTATGCTCCTGATTAATTTCCTTCTTGTCCATTGTTGTGATCTTTTTCAAGCGCTTTATATCGAAATAACAATTAATGGACTAATAATACTTTCATAAAAGGAGTTTCCCATATTACTCTGGAAGCTTTTAAATAGTATAGAAACCTAAAACAGGACTATTGTTTAGAACTCACCAAGCTTAAGGGTTGGAAATATTTGAGCCCAAAGTGAGTTTATCTCTTCAGATTTTCTGTCAATGACATTGGTTGATCAAACGACTAGATATTGCATCGGTGATACATATCCGACAAAACATAAGAAATGACAACCCAAGCGTAGAAGGAATCATTCTCGAAAAGAAAAAATGACATTCTGCATCCATGCAAGTATCATGCATACACATCTGGTTGGGTCACTGGGGAGTGATCAGTGGATGAAACAAGTTACAGATCATATACCCTAAAGTTACAGTGGGGTGAATTGAAAAAGATACAAGTCCTATACCCTTGGATTGTAGTGGGAACAGATCGAAAAAGTTTCAAATCCTATAATCCTGAACCGCAGTGAGATAGTTTGAAAATGGTACAAGCCTTATGTCCCTGAGGTATAGTGGAAAGGACCCTGAAGTTAGTAGGGTAAATCAGTCGAGCAAAAATGTTTTCGGGTTTTCTGTCAAATTCCAATCGAGTAGGAAGACAGTGTACTACGTTAACGATAGAGCCCTGATGAGCAACAAGTGGTGACATCCTAATTATTAAAAAGGATCATCCTCATGACATTCTGCATTCGTACACATGTCATTCGGTTAGGAGCAGTTGATTTGTTCAGATCATAGCATCCTAACCATTTTGCATAAGCATAAACATATAAAATTGATTTTACAGGATAGGTCCCCCTGAGGACGGTGTCGCAACATCGGTAAATGCACATATCTTGTCTTCTTGAGATTGCAGTGAAGTGGATCGAAGATACTAGTCTAGCATCCCTGAGTTTGTAGTGGAGCAGACCGAAGATAGCAGATCTTATTTTCCTGAGTTTGCAGCAAAGCAGATCGAAGATACCAGTCTGGCATCCCTGAGTTTGTAGTGGAGCAGACTGAAGATAGCAGATCTTGTCTTCCTGAGATTGTAGTGAAGCGGATCAAAGATACTAGTCTGGCATCCCTAAGTTTGCAGTGGAGCAGATCGAAGATAGCAGATCTTGTCTTCCTGAGTTTGCAGCAAAGCAGATAGAAGATACTAGTCTGGCATCCCTGAGTTTGCAGTGGAGCAGACTGAAGATAGCAGGTCTTATCTTCCTGATTTTGTAGTGAAGTGGATCGAAAACATCAACCTGGCATCCCTGAGTTTGCAGTGGAGTAGATTGAAGATAGCAGATCTTGTCTTCCTGAGATTGTAGTGAAGCGGATCGAAGATACTAGTCTGGCATCCTTGAGTTTGCAGTGGAGCAGACCGAAGATAGCAGATCTTGTCTTCCTGAGTTTGCAGTGAAGCGGATCGAAGATACCAGTTTGAGTTTGCAGTGGAGCAGACTGAAGATAGCAGATCTTGTTTTCCTGAATATTGCAGCGAAGCAAGATCAAAGATACTAGTTTCACTTTGCTAAAGTTACAATAGGAGGGATTAAATCTACAAGAGTAGGTCTTATCTCCCTAAAGTTATAGTAGAATAAGATTAAAGCTACAGATTCAATCTCCTTGAAGTTGCAGTTGGGTTAGAGACTACTTGAAGAAGATGAGGATCAAGAAGTTAAGGCTCAGCAAGACCGGGCAAAATTGGTCCTTTTATAGTCTTTGCTCTATTCTCGTTACACGACAATGAGCAAAGAGAGGCAACTGTAATAGGCTAATTTAGCCCGGGCCCATACAAAAAAAAAATAAACCCAAAATAATAAAACAAAGTCCAAGTCCAATCCAAAATATATCATTTGGCCCGATCAGAATGGCCCATTACTTAAAAAGATTGAAGGTCTATCTACAAACTTGACGTATATGGAAACACAATCTTCAAGGATATGCAATCTTAGATATGATATGCAAATCTTAGATATGATATGCAATCCTAGAAGATATGATATGCAATCTTAGATATGATATGCAAATCTTAGATATGATATGCAATCCTAGAGGATATGATATGCAATCTTAGAAGATATGATTTTGTAATCTTAGAGATTTAATTTTTAGATACCTTTTAATCTTAACCGTTGATGTAATTGATCTGTACCATTGGATTTGGGGAGGCTCAACTATAAATAGAGGCCTCTCCCTTTATTGTAAAGGACTTGAATTTGGAGTAATAAAAATTCTTGAGAGCATTCACTCAAATTTCTCTCTTTTGCGTTCTTATTTTCTGTGGCTTGTTCTTATTTTGTTCTTCGCTCATCTTCATTTCTTTTAAGTTGCTTCAGTTCGAGTTAGATTTTTGTGGAGGAATTTCGTTGAATCCTCATATTGCGGGAGTTAGGTTGACTTATGCATTTTTTTTAACTTTTTTTTTATCCATTTAATTGCTTAATCATTATTTATTCATTTATTTTAATTATTCTAAACTTGTTTTTCTTTTTTGCTTTTCCTTATTTACGTTAAATTGTTTTATCATATATATTATTATTTTTATTTGTTATATATTATCTATATATTATATATTATTTAACTTTAATCATATTATGTATTATTTGAAATTTTGTATGTCATACATCATTCTAAATTGTTTTATTATTAAGACAAAATTTTCTATATATTATTTATTTTAAATATGTATATTATTCTTTTATGTATATAATAGACTATTATTATATTATATATGCTTTCCCTTATATTTCTTTACAGTTAAACTTTTTATATATTCTATTTATTTATTTTTTTAAAAATGTATTATTTATTTTATCATGTACATATATTATTCATCTTAGTTTTTTAGCCATATCATTTTTATACTTTTTTTATTTTTCTAAAAGATTGTTATAATATTCATTAATTGTTTTGAGTATATTATTTACCTTATATTATTTTTTTATACATGAATTTAATCTTGTGAATAATTTTTTTCCTTAATTTTTTCATAGATTCTTTTAAAATTGCTATTATCTACTCTATATTTTCTATTTTGATTGTTCATTTTTTTTGAATCCATTACCTTTGTTTACCTTAACATTATTATTGCTTGTCATTTCTTTTACTTAATTGTTTATGTTAGTGCTAATTGTCAATATGACCTGTAATGTAACACCCCAAACCCGGCCCACGAGCCCTGACCGGATCTGGTATGTCACTGCGGAAAAACGTTTGAAAATATTTTTTCTTAAGAGTAAAAACCGTTAAAAATTTGTTGCCTTTGATAAAACATTTTCGTAATTTAAAACATCCTAAGTAAAAATTAAGTTGTTATGAAAATATCCGGATTAAAGCTTTATTATACATAAATTTAAGAAAAATATAACCATTTGCAAATAGCATATCAATTGTCAATCCATAATAAAACATAATAATAAAGTTATTTAATAAAAATACTTAAATACTTTAATGGGCCTTATTACAATAAACACTTAATCAGAAATACTGAAAATATAAATACATAATTAATTAAAATATCTTTCTGCATGGAAATCTGCTTCTGCATGGCCACCTTTGTATCCACTCCAACCCGGTCCGAGCATCACCTGCGATGTTAATAAAATTTTGGGTGAGTCTAACAGACTCAGTGTGCAATTAGTCCACTGAATTCCACCCACATGTCAAACCATATAATAACCCATATAACAAATAGTATTGCAACTTATTCACATGTATTCACCTATTGGGCTTGGCCCATATCCACATCACATAGAGTTCACATATTGGGGCTTGGCCCATAACCATGTCACATTCTTATAATAGTGTAATTAACCACATGTTTCCACATACTGGGCTTGGCCCATTTCCACATTGATCCACATATCTTACTGGGCTTGGCCCATTTTCACATATGTTCACATACAAAATTATGCAATTATAAAGCCCAATCCAGCCTAGGGTCCATCCTCTACACACCCCCGTATCCAGCCTACCACACACCAGGGGATTAATAAATCACCCTCTCCTTTTCACTCCAAAAGGCAATCAATGCCATCCACGTGCAATTAAGCACAAAAATCCACAATGCGACCTCAGTCAGTACCAATCCACGATGTAGCCGTAGCTAACACCAAAACCACGATGGGACACATAGTCACTCATCAACCACGATATGGCACATAGCCGATATCAACCACGATGAGGCACATAGCCACTCATTAAGCCACGCGAACTTAATCGCAATTAATCCACAACGTGACCTCAGTCAACGTCAATCCACAATGTAGCTCAAGGCTAACATCAAACCACGTACTCGAAGTACACCCTGTCCTTCTTTCATATCATATCCCACCCATGCACATGCAACATAAAATAATGCCATGATGATAATGCATGTACATGTTATTCGGCATATTATCACATATTCGTAACAATAGTCACATTCATTAGATTTGATACTTACCGGATTATTGACATACCCCTTGAGGGTATCCATATCACAATTTCCACTGCACTAGTTAGCACATATATAGCACATACACGATTATCACATACATAACATAAACACGGAAAACAAAGAGGCTAACTACACACCGATAACTCAAGCTCTAAAACTCGATCCGATGCTATCGCTAAGCGAAACTACGGCTATCTACCTATAGCTTTCTCTGCTTGGGCCGCCCACACCCGGTGGCTAATCCCGAATCATGAAACGGATCTTTTCTTAAACTTTGGGATAGGGTTCTTCCCTTTCCCTCGTGACTGGTATTTGCATCCATCAGTGTAATCTTAATCAGAAAATCCTGTTAATCACCAATATACGAAATTTTAACCAAATATCCACAACTTAACATACTTACCGAAAAGGTCCTGAAATCTCGAAAGCTCCTTACAAACACTGTCGACTTGCCCTAAACACCCATAGTCAAAAATCGGTCAACCATTAACGACCCTTACGGCCTATGGCCGAATATCACAAGTCACTTACCAAGCTTACCTATTTCTCGAATCACCACTTATTCCTGTCGAAATCCCTGCTAAACAACTATTAGATTCGGCCAAACGAAAAACCAAGGCCTTAACCACTTGATTTCGGCATCCCCAAAAAAGAATCCAAATCAACTGCTAAGGGAGAATATACTTACCACTACTCATGTTGGAAAGATCAAGAGGGGAAGAGAGTGTAGTCGACAACCCCTTTCCTTAGAGAATCGGCTTTGGAAACCAAGGTAAAGATAGTGTTTCGGCACTTTTAAAAAGAGTAGAGAATGAGGCTATGTGGTTCGGCTATGGCCCTTAAAAGAGGGTCGGAATATTCGGCTATTAACAGTACAAGTGTGTTGTTGAAGCAAAGAAGAATAAAGGAATAGGAGAGGCTTTGTAAAAGAAGAAAACAAGGTGAGCTTCTATGGTTTTTTTTTTTCCGGCTCAAAGAGAGGATGGAATTGAGGACTCAATTTTTGGCACAAGGAAATTAAAGGAGAAAAAGAATACAAAAGATGATCATTCTCCTATTTATCAAAATTCGGCACACACACACACACACTAGAGTCCTATATTTGGCCACTATATCTTCACCAATTAAATCCCAAATTAATCTCCTATTTTATCTCTTCAAAACTCATTCAAAAATAATTGAATTAAACAAATCTTTTATCCCTCATATTTCTCTTATCACCTATTAAACTAAAATAAATAAAAATAAAACAATAATTATCTTCTATCTACTAATCTAAACTAAAAATAAATAAATTAACAATTATCCTACTTTTAGCCGAATTTAATAGGAGAATTAGAATCCTCCTCCAATTGGAAGTCCCAAGTGCCGTCCACTTTCTTCTCCCTTGCCTTGGCGTCAGATGCAAAATAAAACACCAAAATACTGCTTCCCATGCGAGTCGAACTCCCGACCTGCTGGAGCCCTTAGAGACAGGCTGCTAATAACGCCCCAAGCCACTCTGCCATGGCGTCTTTTTGTGTCATAAACTCGCCACAATTTCTTTTTAAGGCCTCCTTCCCTAGCTCCCCCATTGTCTTAACGCCAAAAGCAAAATAAAAATACCTATTTGCTTTCCACGCTACTCGAACCCAAGACCTGCGCCAAGCGTCACTTCCAGGCCCTTAAGTGGCGCCTTGCAGCCACTTTACCAAGGCCTATTTTATGCCAAACACGCCTAAAATTTTTCCCTTAAGGCCTCCCTGGCCTTGCTCCCCTTCCAAACGCAAAAAGAAAAGCCCATTGCTTCTCACGCTGCTCGAACCCTGTCCACCTAGCTCCTTGAGGCGTCACTCCCCTAAGCACTAAGTGGCGCCTCCTAGCCAATTTACCACTTGGATTTCTTGTGTCCTAAACCCCCAAAACTTTTCTTAAGGCCTCTTCAGCCTAGCTCCTCTTTTTAACTTAAACCTAATATTTTTTTTTTCACAGCCTTCTCTTATTTTTCAGAGTTCTCAAAACCCTTAAAACTTATCCAAACACACTCAAGGTCTACTTAGCTCATGAATTATGCACTCACGCATAACCCCTAATCTAGGATGTTACAGTTCTACCCTCCTTAAAAATAATTTCGTCCTCAAAATTACTTACTAACTAACAATTTGAACAATCCTACTCATCACACTACGCTTATGCTGCGCACTCTGATCTTAATAGAACCATCATACTTCCTAGGCACAATTTTTAAGTTCACATCCAAGGTTTCAAGCACTTCACTAGCAACACAAGAATGAACTATCTCTAAAGCAGTAAATAGTATTTCAAACATAAGAAACTTACCCGCTATCACATCCTTGGTTGTCCCGCATTCGAACCTTCAGCCCTCTGTCGGGTGTTCCACGACCTTGGCCTCGAGCCCTATCCATCACTTGAGGACATTTCTTAACCAAATGAGCCTTAGATATACACCGGAAACATTCCTTCCTATTACCACAACATTCTCCTGTGTGAGTTCTCCCACACCGAGCACAGGAACGATTCTGATTCTCAGAAACTGGTACAGGTGCACGTACAGAATTCTCGATCCTTGGTCTTTTCCGAACATCTTCAAACGATGCTGACGGTCCAAAACTCCTCTTATTCCCGTTCCTTTCCTTATCTCGGTTTTCTCATACAGTCTTCTTAACTTCTTCAGCGATCTGAGCTTTCTCCACTAGAATGGCGAAGTCCCTTTCTCTATGCGGAGCAATCAACTCTCGTAGCTCATCACGCAAACCATCTTCGAATCGGACACACCTTTCGTAATCAGTGGCTACAATCCCCTTGGCATACTGACTTAACCGCACAAATTCAGCTTCATACTCCGCTACCGACTTACTTCCTTGTACCAAGTTTAGAAACGCCTTCCTTTGCGAGTCCTCTTCGAACTTAACCTTAAAATATCCCCAATCCACTCGATCTGTCGGGGTACCTTGCCTGACAGTGAGCCACCATCGATAAGCTTCGTCTCGGAGCAACGAAACAGCACCTTTCAGCTTTTCCTCATCAGTACAATCCAAATTATCCAGGATTCTTTTGACTGCTTCCAATCAATACTCCACTACATTCAGAGCTACTCTCGATACTCCTCTAAAAATCTCGGCTCTGTTCGACCTAAGTCGTTCTGACACTGACTTTTGAGCTCTGTTTCCTACACTAGCTCCTGCCACTCGCTCGAGCACTCGCAACATAGCCCGCGATATTGCGTCATCGCCTCCTGTCTGATCTTGATCCTCCGCGCCCACTGCTGGTGGCGGCATATCATTTTCTGACCCATGGCGGACCCTACCGGTTCCGATCATCGTCATTCTACCTCTCCAGCGCCCACGGCGACCACGCCCCTAGAACTCATTTCTAATGTCGCGATTTAATCGATTAAAAATTTTATGCATCAAGATTTTTTGTTTCACCGATTAACCGCAAAGCGATTTTATGAAATGAAGTATTTAGAAGTAGTTCTTTCGATCACACAAAAGTTTGATTCAAGTTCACTACTCTAATTGAGAGAATCACATTCATTCCTCAATAGAGGCACATTCATTCAAACAACATAGACATATTCATTCAAGTGGTATCCACCACCCACATTCACTATTCGAACATTTGTCTGCTTTTATCCTGTGGGTATTTTCGTCATTTTTCCTACAAGGGTATTTTGGTAATAAATCGGGTCAATTTAAAAATCTTTATAAATCAAAGGCATTTTCAAAATTTTCAAAACTCGTGGGTACTTTTGAAATTTTCTAAATCAAGGTATTGCAAAAATTTTTAAATCGAGGTTATCTTGGTAATTTTGTAAGTCGTGGTAATTCGGTAATTTTCCAAATCAGGGTATCTTTACATTTTGCAAAAATAGAATTTTCTGATATTTTTGTAAAGTAAGAATATTTTAAATAAAAGTCGAGAGGTAATATGAAAATTTTAGAAACGAGGGTATTTTTGGTAATTTACAACATGGGGTATTTTTAGTAATTTTGTAAATCGAAAATATTTTGAGAAATTTTCACAATAATCTTTTACTACAATTAAAAGGGTAATTTAGGGATTTTAAAACTAGGAATTTTATAAAGCGCTGGCTAGTCCCCTTTCGGGTTTTAATTATCGGTTTAACCAGTGAATAAGTCCTCTTGGTTAGGGTGAGCGGTTACTACGCACGCACTGTAGGATTCGAGTAAAGAGGAGGTGAGTCGCTAGGATCGCTTAAATACCAAGCTCTTCACTGAATCCACTCCTAGACATGCGCACATGATTTGCCACACCTTAACTTTGGGCGACTTAGTCACGAGGTTTGTTTAGTGGTCCTTAAGTCTTATGTACTTGTGTTTGAGTAGACTAGTCCTAGGGTTCAATAGCCCTAATCCTCTATCTACGTTCCATAAAAGGCCATACAATTTCACATATACACAATCCACTTCATGAATTAGAAGTACTTACAGTGGACTTGAGTAGGAGATCACAGTGCCATGCCGAATAACCTAAAATAAAAGTCCATATTTTGAAAAACCATTTTTTGCTGTTTTGCTGCCCAAAACCTCAAGCCGAGTTTTGAACCGGGCTCGATACCAAATCAGAAACACCTAAACCCGCCCATGAGCCCGGCCAGGATCTCGTATGTCATCATGAAAACGCGTTTGAAAATATTTTTTCTTAAGAGTAAAAACAGATTAAAAATTTGTTGCCTTTGATAAAACATTTTCGTAATTTAAAACATCCTAAGTAAAAATTAAGTTGTTATGAAAATATCCGGATTAAAGCTTTATTATACATAAATTTAAGAAAAATATAACCATTTGCAAATAGCATCTCAATTGTCAATCCATAATAAAACATAATAATGAAGTTACTTAATAAAAATACTTAAATACTTTAATGGGCTTTATTACAATAAACACTTAATCAGAAATACTGAAAATATAAATACTTAATTAATTAAAATATCTTTCTGCATGGAAATCTGCTTCTGCATGGCCACCTTTGTATCCACTCCAACCCGGTTCGAGCATCACCTGCGATGTTGATAAAATTTTGGGTGAGTCTAACAGACTCAGTGTGCAATTAGTCCACTGAATTCCACCCACATGTCAAACCATATAATAACCCATATAACAAATAGTAATGCAACTTATTCACATGTATTCACCTATTGGGCTTGGCCCATATCCACATCACATAGAGTTCACATATTGGGGCTTGGCCCATAACCATGTCACATTCTTATAATACTGTAATTAACCACATGTTTCCACATACTGGGCTTGGCCCATTTCCACATTGATCCACATATCTTACTGGGCTTGGCCCATTTTCACATATGTTCACATACAAAATTATGCAATTATAAAGCCCAATCCAGCCTAGGGTCCATCCTCTACACACCCCCGTATCCAGCCTACCACACACCAGGGGATTAATAAATCACCCTCTCCTTTTCACTCCAAAAGGCAATCAATGCCGTCCACGTGCAATTAAGCACAAAAATCCACAACGCGAACTCAGTCAGCGCCAATCCACGATGTAGCCGTAGCTAACACCAAAACCACGATGGGACACATAGTTACTCATCAACCACGATATGGCACATAGCCGATATCAACCACGATGAGGCACATAGCCACTCATCAAGCCACGAGAACTTAATCGCAATTAATCCACAACGTGACCTCAGTCAACGTCAATCCATGATGTAGCTCAAGGCTAACATCAAACCACGTACTTGAAGTACACCCTGTCCTTCTTTCATATCATATCCCACCCATGCACATGCAACATAAAATAATGCCATGATGATAATGCATGTACATGTTATTCGGCATATTATCATATATTCGTAACAATAGTCACATTCATTAGATTTGATACTTACCGGATTATTGACATACCCCTTGAGGGTATCCATATCACAATTTCCACTGCACTAGTTAGCACATATATAGCACATACACAGTATCACATACATAACATAAACCCGGAAAACAGTAGGCTAACTACACACCTGATAACCTGAAGCTCTAAACTCTCGATCCCGACGCTATCGCTAAGCGAAACTACGGCTATCTGCCTATAGCTTTCTCCTACTGCTAGCCCACACCCTAGTGGCCAATCTCGAACTGCGGAAACGGATCTTTTCTTAAACTTTGGGATAGGGTTCTTCCCTTTTCCCTCGTGACTGGTATTTGCATCCATCAGTGTAATCTTAATTAGAAAATCCTGTTAATCACCAATATGCGAAATCTTAACCAAATATCCACAACTTAACATACTTACCGAAAGGGTCCTGATATCTCGAAAGCTCCTTACAAACACTGTCGACTTGCCCTAAACACCCATAGTCAAAAATCGGTCAACCATTAACAACCCTTATGGCCTATGGCCGAATATCACAAGTCACTTACCAAGCTTACCTATTTCCCGAATCACCACTTATTCCTGTCGAAATCCCTGCTAAACAAATATTAGATTCGGCCAAACCAAAAACCAAGGCCTTAACCACTTGATTTCGGCATCCCCAAAAAAGAATCCAAATCAACTGCTAAGGGAGAACATACTTACCACTACTCACGTTGGAAAGATCAAGAGGGGAAAAAAGTGTAGTCGACAACCCCTTTCCTTAGAGAATCGGCTTTGGAAACCAAGGTAAAGATAGTGTTTCGGCACCTTTAAAAAGAATAGAGAATGAGGCTATGTGGTTCGGCTATGGCCCTTAAAAGAGGGTTGGAATATTCGGCTATTGTAACACCCCAAACCCGGCCCAAACACTACGACCGAATTTGGTGTGCTACAGAGAAAGTATTTTTGAAAATCCCTTTAAACCGAATTAATTTTTCTTTTTATAAAAGATAGTGTCCGAGTTTAAACACTGTGGTGTATAAAAAAAATCATACTTAGGTTTATTTTAAAAATAATCATCAAGTCAGATTGTTACAGATTCAGGTGTGCCCGATGGCACGATAAAACATGTTGCGATTAATTTTTAGAAAACATGTGTACTTAATTTAATGTTAAGAAATAGTTTAAACGAATTAATCCAAAACATAGAATAATAAAAATATATCTAGGAGGCCTTATTACATCTTAATTAAAATAAAACCAACATTAAAAATAAAATAACGAATCCAAGTTCATCTAATTAAAATTCCACTGCATGGCCACCTTGAGTCCATCTGGCTCCACCTCCGCGATCTACTCATCTGCAAAATGTTAAGGGAAGGGGTGAGTCACCAAGACTCAGTGTGTAAATCCCCCACCCGGAAATTACATCTCATACACAATTTATTAATAAACATGCTCATGCAACCCCACTAGCCATCCATACTCCTTTTCTACCCCGTGTGGTCAAAACCACTGATGACTTAAAGTTACAATCTTTATGATGGGGCCAGCCCATCGTGTGGTCAAAACCACTGATGACCATAGGTCACAATATATCAAATGTGGTCAAAACCACTGGTGGTACCAAACCACTGGGACTTAGTCGCAAATAATTAATCGTTTGTGGTCAAAACCACTGATGACCATAGGTCACAAATAGTCTGATGGGGCCAACCCATCTTGTGGTCAAAACCACTGACGACAGTCCATAATTCATCCCCCTCCTCTCATCAATCCCACCGTCACATGCTTATACATCAAATTTCATATATCTCGTCATAGTATTAAACATCATGTGATGGCATGCAAATATTTAAAAATTACAAGTTAGGGGACTTACCCGAATTCCATAATTATGCCACAAGCTAACCACAACCAAAAGATTTAAGGCAAACAATAATGTCATGTAAATTAATAAAGTGTGTAGAGAGATTTTACACACCTGTTACTATCGAAATTCCTAGATCCCGAAGAATCAAGTCGTCCACACTAGGTTTCCTTGCCCTATATTCGGCCAAGCACAAGTTTTAGTGTCCTAGGCCATTCGGCCAAAACCAAAATATCCAAGGGTTAATATTTAACCCGAAAGCCTTACCTAACGCCCTTGAGTACTAGCCACCAAGTGTTTCTACTTCCCTAATAACCGACAACCACATGTTAATAGCCTTTGGCTTTGAACACTAAATAAGTAACTTTCTAGAATAACTCCTTACCACACTTACCAAGGTTGCCTGTCAGAGAATAAAGCTTAGATTGCTTACTCAAAATATCCCGGAGTCCTAGGTGAAATCGATTTCAACAGAAAGATTAGCCAATCATCAGTATATGCCGGATTTCGGCTTTTCCCAACCATCCAAACGACAGAACACATGAGAGCAAAGAAATAGTCATTCGGCTAGCACACTTACCTTCCCAAACCGCTTGAAGGAAAAGTCCCGAGGAGATCTATGCTACCTTAATATTCGGCCAAAGGGGTTCCAAAATAGGAGAAAAGAATTTCGGCACTACAAGGGGTATATTCGGCTAAAGAGAGTTTAACAGGAAGAAAAAGAATTTCGGCAAAGGGTAAGGTGTAGGTTCGGCTATGGTTGGTTTCAATATCTATCAAGGCTTGACTTTGAGTGAAAAGAGAATGGAGAAGAAGTATGAGAGGAGTTTCGGCCAAGGTTTTGAGAGAATGGAAAAATAAAAGAAAAGCAAAGAAGAAAGAGGTTAGGAATTTCGGCTAATAGCAATAATGGAAAAAAAAGAAAACAAGGTGATAAGTTGATGCTTTTATAGGCATTCGGCACCCCCCTTAAGCTTGCCGTCCACTCTTCATTTGAAGAGTTTAAAATTCAACAACCACCTACAATTTCTCTTGGCCACTAAATTTAAACTATTCAAAATAATTTGAATGCTCACATGCCTAAATTCTCTCTTGCCAACTCTTAAGGATTACTCAAATAATAATTCAATTAAAAAAAATCAAATTAAAAATCCTCATTATCCCTTCACCTCTTCAAATAAATAATAATAATAATAATAATAACCCATGTGCTTATCAATTTCTTCCAGCCGAATATATGCAAAAATTAAGCTCAACCTTATCAAGATAAGAGTCCAAAATCCAGCCATCAGCTCACCCATTCACGCCAGCAGCATAAAAAAAATAAAAACCATTTGCAGCTGCTGGGGTTCGAAACCAAGACCCCACTGCAGCCCCCCTCTTCCAATGCCCTTGCCACTTCTCCCATTAGACTTTCATGTCAATTTACCCCACCATTTAATTATAAGGCCTTCTTCCTGGCCTCCTCCTTTAACGCAAAAAGCCCAAAAATAACACTCCTTGCACTTCGAACCCGAGACCTTCGTGTCAACACCCTTAAGTGGCGCCCCAAGCCACTCCTCCAGCCCGACTTTCATGCCATAAAGCCCTCCTATTTATTTATAAGACCTCCCTAGGCCGTTTACCCCAAAAATTAAAAATGCAAAACGCTGCTTCAGCAGCTCGAACCTGCGCCTATCAACCTCCAAGCCTTTAAGTGGCACCCGGTAGCCGCTTTACCAAAGCTTTTCTTATGCTAAAAATGCCTACAAAAATTCCTTTAAAGCCTTCTTAGCCCAATCCCTTTTTTTAACGCTAAAAAAAAATATAAGCCCATCTGCTCCCTATGTTACTCGAACTCCTTCCCTTGGCACTCCCTTTTCACCTTAGCGCCCCAACCACTTTGCCAAGCCCATTCTTTGTGTTACAATTCGCCCAAAATTTTGTTTAAGCCCTATCTCACCTAGCTTCCTCCTTTTAGACCCTTAAAAAGAAATTTTTATACTGGTCGGGTCAGCCTAGCTCAAAGTTATTTTAGACCCTTAAACATGTCAAATAAATCCTAGAATTTCACTCTTCAAGCACACACATGGGAAAGTATTTAAAATAATTAAATTTTCAACAACCCCTAATTTAGGGTGTTACAGCTATTAACAGTACAAGTGTGGTGTTGAAGCAAAGAAGAATAAAGGAATGTGAGAGGCTTTGTAAAAGAAGAAAACAAGGTGAGCTTCTATGGTTTTTTTTTTTTCCGGCTCAAAGAGAGGATGGAATTGAGGGACTCAATTTTTGGCACAAGGAAATTAAAGGAGAAAAAGAATACAAAAGATGATCACTCTCCTATTTATCAAAATTCGGCACACAAACACACACACACACTAGAGTCCTATATTTGGCCACCATATCTTCACCAATTAAATCCCAAATTAATCTCCTATTTTATCTCTTCAAAACTCATTCAAAAATAATTGAATTAAACAAATCTTTTATCCCTCATATTTCTCTTATCACCTATTAAACTAAAATAAATAAAAATAAAACAATAATTATCTTCTATCTACTAATCTAAACTAAAAATAAATAAATTAACAATTATCCTACTTTTAGCCGAATTTAATAGGAGAATTAGAATCCTCCTCCAATTGGAAGTCCCAAGTGCCGTCCACTTTCTTCTCCCTTGCCTTGGTGTCAGATGCAAAATAAAACACCAAAATACTGCTTCCCATACGAGTAACGCCCCAAGCCGCTCTGCCATGGCGTCTTTTTGTGTCATAAACTCACCACAATTTCTTTTTAAGGCCTCCTTCCCTAGCTCCCCCCCTGTCTTAACGCCAAAAGCAAAATAAAAATACCCATTTGCTTTCCACGCTACTCGAACCCAAGACCTGCGCCAGGCGTCACTTCCAGGCCCTTAAGTGGCGCCTTGCAACCACTTTACCAAGGCCTGTTTTATGCCAAACACGCCTAAGATTTTTCCCTTAAGGCCTCCCTGGCCTTGCTCCCCTTCCAAACACAAAAAGAAAAGCCCATTGCTTCTCACGTTGCTCGAACCCTGTCCACCTAGCTCCTTGAGGCGTCACTCCCCTAAGCACTAAGTGGCGCCTCCTAGCCAATTTACCTCTTGGATTTCTTGTGTCCTAAACCCCCAAAACTTTTCTTAAGGCCTCTTCAGCCTAGCTCCTCTTTTTAACTTAAACCCAATATTTTTTTTTCAAAGCCTTCCCTTATTTTTCAGAGTTCTCAAAACCCTTAAAACTTATCCAAACACACTCAAGGCCTACTTATCTCATGAATTATGCACTCACGCATAACCCCTAATCTAGGATGTTACATGTAACTTTAGTAAAGTGTACTTTTTGTAATAACTTAATGTTACTTTTTTTCAAATCTTTGTTTAAAAATATCTATCTCCTTTAACTACCACATTTTATCCAAAAGTTTTTCTTAAATAAAGTAATGTTTTATGTTTAGAAATTCGGGAAATAGTGCCTTAACGTGCTGGGTTTCGATTTTCCGTTTGACTAAATAACTAAATATCCTTTTAATGAATTTTGTAAATCATGAGATGATTTTGGTTACGAAGGTTTAAAACATCATGTCCTAACGTGCTGGATGTGATGTTTGTATGCTTTCGGAACAAAGGAATCTCAAGTTCCAACTCAAATTGTTCAAGTTTTTAAAGAAATCATGTTTTCAAATCTTTTCGAATTTTCGACATTAGGACAATAACTAATCAATCCGGTACCAATTTTGGGCGTTACGAGGGTGCTAATCCTTCCTCGTATGTAACAGACTCCCGAACCCTTTTTCTTGAATTTCGTAGGCCAAAATCAATGTTTTGAAATAAAACGTTTTATAAGGTGATCCGATCACACCTAAGCAAAAAGGGATTGGTGGCGACTCTATTTTCGTTTTAAAGTCGATCCCCTTTTTTTTTCAAAATATAAAAATCATTTCGACAGTAATGATAATGCCAAGACTGTTGTGGAGTTTCTAAAACGAACTATTTTTTTCCAAGTTTGGCACACCTCGAGCCCTAATCAGTGATCATGGCACCCACTTTTGCAATAAAGTCATGGAGGCACTATTGACAAAATACAGAGTTCACCACCGTATAGCTACAGCTTACCATCCCCAAACGAACGGTCAAGCCAAAGTCTCAAACAGGGAAATAAAGAATATTTTGGAGAAAACAATTTGACCCAACCGGAAGGATTGGAGTCTTCGGCTAAATGACGCACTTTGGGCCTATCAGACAGTGTATAAGGGACCAATTGGCATGACCCCGTACCGACTTGTTTTTGGCAAAGCTTGCCATCCTTTGATAGAATTAGAACATAAAGCTTATTGGGCCGTTCGACAATGTAACATGGAGTTAGAACCTGCAGGAAAGGCAATGAAATTAGACATCCAAGAGTTAGAAGAAATTCACAATGATGCCTACGAGAATGCTCACATTTATAAAGACAAGACGAAGTTGTTTCATGATAAGAGAATAGCTGCGAAGCATTTTTCGGTAGGAAAAAAAAGTTTTTCTTTATAACTCCTTATTAAAGCTATTCTCAGGGAAGCTTCGATCTTGATGGCAAGGACCTTTTATTGTGACCCAAGCGTTCACACATGGTGCAGTTGAAATAGAGAGTGAAGAGACAAGAAGGCATTTCGTAGTCAATGGCCAACGGTTAAAGCCATTTTACGAGAATTTTCAGGCCCGCACTGTCGAAAAAATTCAATTAAAGCCACCATAATCCCATTCACGGCGTCAAACTAACGACGTTAAACAAGCGCTTGTTGAGAGGCAACCCAATTTTTATTTCTCTTTATTTTTATTCTATTTATTATTTTAAAAATACTCTTCTTTTAACTAGGTGGACCAAAATGAAAATAAAGAGAAAAAGGGGAAAAGACAAAACCTGCAGCCAAACAGCTCTCGTTTCATCCCTATTCCAGCCTGGAATAGCGCATTCTTGCCCTAGATTCCACAAAACCTGCAGTCAAACACCCTCTTTCAGCCAAATAAAACCCTAAAACCTTAAAAAATTTCCATTCTTTTCACAAAACCTCCATAGCCGCCGAAACCCCTTCACTACCCCTTCCACCGCCAATTTTCCAACCACTATGGTACAAACCCACTCAGGCCCAACATCCGATGATCGTTGAGCAATGCTTAGAGCACATTGAGGATCGACTTGACACTTGTGTCCATCAACCAACCGAGCTTATTGCCATTATGCGCGAACGGCAGTAACTACACGAGAAGTTCTTCTAAACTTTTCCACCTATTTATATATTTTCTTCCACATCGAGGACAATGTGTTTTAAGTAGGCGGAGGTACTCTTCGTTATTACTGTCATTTTTTGCTGTGTTTTTGGTGTTGCTGCTTGATGCTCCATTTTGCGCAAAATTGTTATTATTTTTAGAATATTTTGCCTCTTTTCATGCCCAAGATTTTCACCAAGATTTGCCCACTGTTGACCTACATGCATGATTCTTGTCTTCTGAGAAAATTATGATTTTTCCATAATTGATGCCATCTCCACTGTTTTATTTTTATTAGGCTAAAGGTAATTGTGATTAATAGAGTTAACTTTATCTTGCTTTTTGTAAAATTGATCAAGTTTAATATAAAGTGGACACTTAATATGATTGCATGTTAAATTTATGTTCATGGCTATTAGGTGATTATTGAAACTTATTCTTAACAATTGATTGTTTTTCCTAAGTTCTCCAAAATTAAAATTTCGTTTAATGTTAACAAATTTTCCGTGGTTATGAGTGCAGCTTAAAAACGTGACTGACTGAGAACCGGGGTAGGGTGCTTGGGTTGTCATCCTATTTCGCGTCAAAAGGTTGTGTGACGTGTTAGGTAAAACTCCGCTAACCGGAATTAATTTTTAAGAACATGTTGGGCTGAGGTGCTTGGCTGTCATCTCTCTTTGCCTAAAAAGGTTCGGTATGTTCTTAAGAAAAAAAATTATAATAAATTAGGAGTATGTTGGGCTGAGTAATCGGGGTGGGGTGCTTGGCTGTCATCTCTCTTTGCGTCAAAAGGTTCAATATATTCTTAAAAGTAAAAAATAAATAATAAAAAAAAGAAAAAAATAAAATAAAATTTGGGGACTAAAGGAGGAAACAAATAGGGTGTCTTGGTAGGTTTGGTAATTTACCTAATTTTCATGAAATAATTCAAGTTGATTCTAATTTCTATGTGTATTAATTGGAAAACTTTTTCTATTTTACTTAAAGCAAGCTGAGGGTTCTCTTTATTTTTCATACGCATTTTTGACTAATTTTTATGAAAATCTAGAGTGGTATTTCTTTTATAGCAGATTCTAACTTTCACAGTGGATAAGAACCATACTTGAGGGCAAGTATGGGCTAAGTAAGGGGGAATTTGATAATACTCTAGAACGACATATTTTTATGTATTAATTATATGTTTATTTTGAGTATGATCCTACTAATTTGGGCTATTTAAGGTCTTTTATATTTTAGGGACTAAATTGATGACAAAAGTAAATTTAAGAACGAAAAGCGTGAATTTGGAGATAAAGTGGGTGAACACGCGACATAGAAAAAAAGCTGATGCCAAAAATGAAAGTATGGAAGACATAAGGACAAAAATGCAAAAGAAGAGATTTTATAGCACAAGACTCTATTTAATGTTTAATTATATTAGGATAATTACTAAGGATTATTATTTAGATTTAATTTTAGGATTTATTTTCATTTATCTTTAATTATCTTTAATTATCTGTATTTGTATTTATCATTTAGAATTTAATTAAGAATATGCTAGTTTTCTTAGTACTATAAATAGGGGATGAAGTGACACAAAATAAGATCGATCTTTAGCTGTAACACTCTCCCCCTTATAAAGTTCAGCCTTTTGTTCTTTCCATATTTTTTCCCAATAAAAATTCTATTTCCATTATATTTGTTTCTTTCCCAAAAATAATGAGTCACTAAATCCATCTAGTCGAAGGTTGTCGAAATTTGCCAAAAAGGTTCATGAGGCTTAGAATCCGTACTTTGCATTTGCAATAGGGTATTCATCGCTTCTCCGTATTACGGGGCTGGCGCTTCCGTCCGTGTCCCTTAATAGGTAATCTTTCCAACTTGTGCAAGAAACAGCGGCTTTGTACGTTTTGGGAAGGTTGCACAGTCAGTTCACTGACTTTTTGCGTCAGAGGTTGGCGAGTCCAAGAGACAAAATGGCGTGGTATTCGTAGTTGGGAAGTGATGATCTAGCAGAAGATAATCCCACAAAAGCGATTATTGGTTAAAGTCAGGTTCCGCCAAATCTTAAGTCTAAATTCTTAGAGCTGGTGGTCGTAGGCGTCCTCTTCCACTATAACTGGTTTATTCTACTTGAGAAGGATCATTTAAAAGTCAAGGATTGAACCCAAGGCGAATTGAGACAACCGGAGGCTGGAATATCACCATAAGAAATCTTTTTCTCAACTTTAATTTTACTTTTAATTTCTGAAATTTCCATTCAACTTTTAATTTTGTTTTTATTTTATTCCTAGATCTAAACTTTAAATTCTTTTTATTTTTATTTTTTCAGGAACGTAAGTTTTCTTGGGCACGATTCGCGAGATTTGAGAAATAAGCATTCGTAATGTCGGTCCACGAGATTCGACCCTACTTTCCCTTTACTGTTCTTTTCATTATTTTATAGGTAATAGGATATTTTTGGTGCTCTCAACAACCGCATCAACAATGGCAGTTGTTCTGTAGAAGCTTCAGCCAATTGCCGAATCGTTTGAGCCATAGATTGATGTGCTCGATTTGGGTTTTCGGTAACCCTAGCGTTAAGCATTTCTTCTAATGAATCGACTTCTACTTTTTCGCTTTCAAGTGTTTGAGTAGGGTTTTCGTTAACCCTAAACTCAACTTCGTCGTCGACTTCAATTTTTGGTGGTGGGTTACTCTAAGTCCCAACCACTCCTGATAGCTTTTTCCGTAACTTTGTCTCCCTGCAATTGGCTCTCCCAGTCTTCTCTATTTCTGAACCAAACACAAGAATACCTAGAGCAGATCTAGTCACAAGAAACAAAAAAAAATAAGATTAGTACGTTGCCAGTCCCCGGCAACAGCGCCAAAATTTGATGCGTCTTTGAGAGCACCAAAAATATCCTATCCCTATAAAATAATATAAAATAGTATAAGGGAAGTAGGTTCAAATCCTCAGGGACTGGATTTGCACAAGTTCCTATTCGAGATCCTGGACAGAGTCGTGCCCAAGAAAACTTGCGTACCTGGAAAAAAATAGAATTAAAAGTTTGATTGAATTGAAATTGCGAACATTAAAATTAAAATTATATAGATAAATAGAATTGAGGAAAAAGAGTTTTTTATGGAGAGATTCCAGCTTCAGACTGTCTCGATCCGTCTTGAGTTCAATCCTAAGCTTTTAGGTGATCCTTCTCGAGCAGAATAAGCCAGTTATAGTGGAAGAGGATGCCTACGACCACCAGCTCCACTTAGATTTTAGACTTACGATTTAGAGGAACCTGACTCTAGCCAATCGTCTCTTTTGTGGGATCGTCTTGCACTAGATCATCGCTTATCAATGGCAAATGCCACGCCATTTTGTCTCTTGGGCTCGACAACCACTGACGCAGTAAGCTAACAAACCAATTGTGCAACCTTCCCAAAACATACAAAACGGTCGTTCTTTGCACAAGTTGAAAAGATCACCTTTGAAGGGACATGGACGGAAGCGTCAGCCCTGTAATGCGGAGAAATGAGAATACTCGTTGAGAAGGTTAAGCGCGGATTCTAAGCCTTATGAACCTTTTTGGGGAATTTCGACAACCTTTGGCCAGATAAAATTAGTGGCTCATGCTTTTTGAGGAAAAAGAAATAAAATTAATGAAAATGGGATTTTATTCAATAATATGAAAGGAACAAAGGCTAAACTTTTTGGGAGAGGGAGTGCTTACAGAAAAGATGAGTCAAATTTGTGTCACTCCATCCCCTATTTATAGTACTAGGAAACCTAGTCTATTCCTAATTAAATTCTAAAAGATAAATACAAATAGACAAAGATAAATAAAGATAAAAGATAAAATAAAATCTAAATAATAATCTTTAACAATTATCCTAATATAATTAAAAAATAAATAGAGTCTTATGTTTATAAAATCTCTTATTTGCACTTTTTCCCCCAAGTCTTTCACACTTTGCATTTTCGGCACCACTTCTTTCCTACTTAGCATGCTGGCCCATTTTATCTTTAAATTCACGCTTTTTACCCCCAAATTTCTTTTTGCCTTCAATTTTGTCCCTACAAGATAAAAAATCATAAATAGCTCAAATTTGTAGGATCATACTCAAAATAAATGTGTAATTAATACATAAAAATATGTCATTCTAGAGTATTATCAGTTTTTGTCAATTTAGTGAAATTTTCTTTGCACATAGTTTTTTATCCACTTCGAAAGGGGGTTTTTAAACGTAAAATTTGTGTGTTCGATCTTTTCAATTTCTTCGTTATTTTTCTTATTCGTTGCTTACATGAGTTTATCCTCAACACTAAAACATCAGGAAGACATCCAAAAAGGGTTTGGAAGTTTG
Organism: Gossypium bickii; assembly: GCA_025503065.1. NCBI lineage: Eukaryota > Viridiplantae > Streptophyta > Magnoliopsida > Malvales > Malvaceae > Gossypium > Gossypium bickii. Next base: position 26,675,319 of record CP106718.1, read on the forward strand.
ACACGGAAATAACTAAGAAACCTAGAAAAATTTTGTTCAATTTAATTAAGGATACTTTTGTATTTTCTCCATTATATTATTTTTCCCTATAAATAGACATTATTAGGTTAAGATTAGGGAAACTTAGACCTAGCCGTTCTTAATTTTCTTTTCTTTTCTTTATGGGTTTCTAGATCTCTTTTCTAGTTGAAGTAATATTTAAAGTTTGATTTTATAAGTTTGTGAGATTGAATTGCTTCTAATCTTTCTTTTCTCTTTAGTATTTGTATGTCTTCTTGTTTAATTACAATTGTTTATGTTTGTTAAATATTTGATCGATATTTGATAGCTTAGAATGATTGCTCTGCCAATTAGGTAATTAGTTGATTGATTGATTTATAATATTTGTGACGACTACATGATTATTTGTGTAGTGTGGGCATGCGATCTAACTTAAATAAACTCTAATTGTGTGTTTTTTGGTTAGAATTGGGCCTCTTTCATTCTTAAGGCTATTGATAAATTAAACTCCTAGGCATTATAAGGTTATTTGTCAATAAGGAAAGTAATTAATGATGATTGGCTTAATTATCGAGAAGGTAAGAAGAGATTAGGATACTTGGCGATCGTCAGTAACTATAACCAATTTCTTAAAAAACGTTGAAATTTATCTTTACATCAATGATCAAATCAAACGGAGAATTTTCTTTGACTAGAGTTTCATCTCATTAATTTTTCCCAAAATTTTAATTATTGTTTTCTTTGCTTTTTCCCAAACCTTAATTTTAGTTTTAAAATTTTCCTTTAAACCCCCTTCTTTCTTTTATTTGTTTTAGTTAAAGGAATAAAATTACTACCAATATTTGTGGATTCGACGCTACCTGCTACTTCTATTATTCTTTTTCAAGTAAGTTTATTTTTGGCGGGTTCTATATCTTACAATTTTTTCTCACAAAACCAATTTTTTGTTTTACATTTGTGATTAAGAAGAAAAAAATTACCTTTGAATATGAAAAGTTGCATAAAACAACTTATCATCTTCTTCACTTTAATTAAGTATTTATTAGACTATAAACACATCACACTTTTATTATGAGTCAATATAGGTGAAATGGATGGTTTCAAGAGTAAATAACTTTTATTATTTTCTTTTAAATTATTTTATCATTATACTTACATTTTAAACATTATCATATAATTAAACAATTTAAATGTAGAGATTACAATATTTTTGAGAATATATGTTACAAATTTGTATATATTTTTATAGTATTTATTCATAGTTACATATTTAGTTTGTATACAAAAAAGCTTCATGCTTATTGAGGTGATGTTACTTTGCATTTTGTTGAAAGTTAGTGCGTAATAGGGTGATTGATTTATCCATTTTCCCTTCTCCCTAATAAATTCATCAATTTCTCAAACATTCAAGGACTTTTTGGGTTTTTTCGGAGTTGGTTCATTCCTCTTGCATCATATACATATGCACGTAGGTATGTATGTATTCTAAACAACCTACTCATAAAATTGTTAAGAGACTCTCTTTTTGGAACTTTTTCTAGAACAAATCCAAACTTTTTTAGTTGATTTTTGAGTAATTTAATAATAATAGAGTAAAATAGAAAAGCTTAAATCTATTTTTCAATACATAAAAAAAATTGTAGTTTAAGTTTTTAAATTAATTTGATTTTATTTTTCATTTGCCTAATTCAATTTAAATTATAAATAGAAAAATCTATTATTAGAAAAATAATAATAACTCTAAAAATAAATTACTTTTTTATTAATTAGGATATTAAAAACAAATATTTAATTTAAGGGAATAAATTATATTAGAATGATCTTAAAATCTTTAATTTTTAGGCACTAATAAAATAGTACTACATCATTAATTTAATTTTAATTAAATTATTTAAAAATAATACTTACTTTTTTTTTTGAAGTAAATTTCAGATTGGGCTTATTATTATTAAAAACCAAAATACAAAACACATAACAGAAAGATAAAAGCAAAACAGGCCTTTTGTGGCCCGAAATAAAACTAGCCTACCCTAAAACGGCCCTAAAAAATAAACTTATAGAAGAAGACTCTAGATATCGCTAGAAAAATTAAAATTTGAAAAACCAGAAACGAAAAATCACACCTGCCACCGATTAGATTGCCCAATCAGAACATTATTGCGCCTGCCAGTGTAAAGTCACATCTGTTAACTCAGTAATTAACGGCGCTTTCATTTTCCAAGGGAGTAAATACGCTTAGCGCTTCTGTGGGTTTCATTTCTGTAATCTCCCTCTGCCGATTCATTTCTTCATCTCCTTCAATCTGGTTCTCTGGTACTTTCGTCTCTCGCTCTGTCTTTTGCGTAAACAGGAACATCATTGACCAGGTAAATCTCCTCCCTTTTTCTTAGTGTTTCTGTTGCAAGAACATGGGCAAAGTTGTTTGCTGATCTTGGGACGAACTCGAATCTAAACTTCCTGGCTTTTGAGATAATTCTTTGAATGTCTTGTATGTATGTTCCTGCCAAAGATTTATCAGGCTTTACACTGTTACATTTCTTTATTATAGACAACGAATCCCCTTCAATAATAGTTTCTTCTCTGTTCATTTTGAGGGCTAATTGGACTGCTCGTCGGCATGCGGTGGCTTCCGCTCAAAAGCGAGATGTTACCCTCTGTGAAGACTCAGAGTCGAGATGAGAACACGCCGCCTTGTTTTCGACTACCACCCTGCCATTTTGCTGTTTTTCCCTTTCATTAAACGCCCCATCAAAGTTAATTTTTACTGTTTGACCAGATAGAGGATTCCACACCCTTTCTTCTTTAGGTAATGTTCTGTCCACTTTCCTAATCGCATCAAGTTCATTGAGATAGCTACGCACAAAGTTAATAATTTCCTGAACTGATCTGCCCTTCTTTTCGTGTATGCGTAAGTTTCTGTCACCCCAGATAGCCCAAAGAACTCTACAATAAAGTCTGCATTTTCCCAGAGATAGAGAAGCAAAAACCCCTGTAAGCCAATCTATCAAGTCTGTATTTGGAAACAAGAAAAAAACTGGATCTGGCAAGTCTTTCCAAACTATTTGTGATGCAGGACACTCACGAAAGATATGATTTGTTGTTTCGTTACTACCATTACACCGAGGGCAGACTATGTTGCTTGATATATTCCTAAAAGATAGATTTACCCTAGTAGGTAGATAGTTCTAGGAAATTTTCCATATTAGCATCTTTATCTTTGAAGGTAGATCTAGCCGCCATAGCTTTCTGTAAAATTCCTTGTAGTTGTTTTGTAAAGCATAAGCTATAGGATCTCTGTCTTATAATAGTTTATAAGCACTGCGGATTGAAAACTCGCCCGATGATTCACTACTCCATGCAAGAAGGTCTTCATGAGATTCAAGCGCCAAAGGAATCCGGAGAATCAGATCTGCTGTTCTTTCTGGGAAGGTATTCAATATCAACTCTCTATTCCAGTCTCTGTTATAACTGTTAATTAACTCTGACACTTTATCAAATTGCAGATAATTACCTTCCAAACTTAATCTAAAATTGGCATAATTCGGAATCCACACATCCTTATTAACAGAAATATTGGTGCCCGTCCCACTCTCCAAACCTGACCCTTCTCTAAAACATCTTTAGTCGCCCAGATGCTACGCCATACAAAGGAATATGAGTTCCCCAAATTTGAATTAATAAAATCATAATTGGAAAAATATTTTGCTTTAAAAACTTTTGCAACTAATGAATTCAGAAAATTTGACAGCCTCCACCCCTGCTTTGCCAACAATGCAATATTGAACTGTGCCATGCTTCTAAAACCCAACCCCCCTTCTTCCTTCGGTCGACAAGGAAAACTCCACTGGCACCAATGTATTCCTCGTTTTCTTGCTCCTTTCTGCCACCAGTACCTTGCTAGCTTACTTTCTATCAAATCGCATAGTGCTCTAGGGATGAGGAAACAAGACATAGCATAGGTCGGAATTGCTTGTAACACCGCTTTTATGAAAACTTCTCTTCCCCATTGAGAAAGAATCCTAGTACTCCAACCATCGATCCGCGAATTTATCTTGTCTAAGATACTTTGAAAAGCCTCCTTTTTCCGTCTCCCCACTACGGTTGGAAGTCCCAAATATTTTTTCGGGCTTGTAGAGCTTCTTATTCCGAGCATATTTGACACTGCATCTCTATTCTCTCTGCTTGTGTTTGAACTGTAAAAAATTGTGGACTTGTTAAAGTTGACACATTGTCCCGAACAGCTCTCATACTCTTTTAAGATATCCTTCATAATCCTTGATCCCTTTTCTGTAGCTTCATTGAACATTATGCAATCATCAGCGAACAATAAATGGGATATCTTCGGTCCCCTTCTGCTTGCCTTTGCTCCTTTAATCTGGCCTTTCTTTTTTGCTATTCTCAGTAAAGCCGAAAGATCTTCACTGCAAAAAAGAAAAAGAAACGGGCTTAAGAGATCTCCCTGCCTAAGACCCCTTGTAAGTTGAAAATAATTACCCCTCCTTCCATTTGTGACAGTCATATAAGAAGCTGTGGTAATACAATTCATAATTAGATCCACCCATTTTCTAGCAAAACCCATCTTAAGCATGACCTCCTTAACAAAGTCCCATTCCACCCTATCATAAGCTTTGCTCATGTCAAGTTTTACCGCCATATACCCTTTCTTCCCTGTTATTTTCTGTCTGAAAGTATGCAGAATTTCATATGCTAAGAGAACATTGTCTGAAATCAATCTACTTGGGACAAAAGCGCTCTGGACCTCATCTATACATTTGCCAATTACATCTTGCAGTCTGTTGGCCATAGATTTAGCTATTATTTTGTAAATGACAGAACATAAGCTTATAGTCCGAAAATTTACCAGAGCTGATGGGTGTGAAACTTTTGGAATGAGGACAATATCTGTAGTGTTCATTTCTTCTGCCCCCTTATTTCCATTCAAAATGTCTAAACAATATTCCACAACCTCTTTACCGACAATATGTCAGTACTTTTAGAAGAACAAAGCTGGGAATCCATCTGGTCCTGGTGTTTTTGTGGGCCCCATCCCTTTCAATGCACTCCAAATTTCCTCTTCTCTGAAAGGTAATAATAAATTTGAATTTTCCTCTTCATTGATACATTCTTGAATACCTGCCAGTACTTTTTCTGGGTTTGCTGCTCCTCTTGTTGTAAAAAGTTCTTTGAAAAACTTCATTGCGATCTCATTTATTTCAGACCCTCTAGTAATCTCCATCCCATCCCCCGTAACCAATTTGGTAATTGAATTTTTCCACTTTCGTGCTGTTGCACATCTATGAAAGTAGGCTGAATTTCTATCACCAAGCTGAAGCCAATTCAATCTCGCTCTCTACTTCCAATACATTTCTTCTTTATCAATCTCCATGTTTAAATGAATTTTGTTGTCTATTATCTTTGCCATTGTCTCGCCATCTCTTTCTTTATTCAGCAATATCTCAAGTTCCCTAATTAGCATCTTCCTTTTACCCTCCTTTTTATTCCTATTTTATCGAGCTTTTGCAACTCCTCTAGTTTCCCCATCAGCGAATCTGAATCTGACTCCCAAAATTCCTTAATAACTTGTTCAGTAGACTCCTCCAATGTCCACTAGGCTTCAAAATGAAAACACTGGTTTCTGAGGTGGTCTGTTGCATGGTCTGTACATATAAGAAGGGGGCAATGATCTGACATTGAATAGGGAAGATGTTGAATTCTGCCCAATGGAAATAAAGCTAACCATTTTTCATTTGCGACTCCTCTGTCCAGCCTTTCTCTAATATTAGTCTCTGGAAAATTTCCTCTTTCCCACGTGAACCAGGTCCCCGAATACCCTATATCCACTAAATGACAATCTTTTAAAGTTACTCTAAAAGCCTCCATTCTCCTACGATCCCTTTACACTCCCCCTTTTTCTCACAATTGTACATTATTTTGTTGAAATCTCCTGCTACAAGCCGTGGTTGATTACTTTCTTGACTAAGTCTTCTAAGCAAGTTCCATGCTAAATTCTTGTCTTTCAAATAGGGCGAGCCATAGAATCCTGTGAATCACCACTTGTCTCGAACATTCTCTTCTTCCACTGTTGCATCAATGTGCCATTTAGAGAAACTTTTTATAGGAATACCAATTTCACCTTTCCATGCTAAACAAAGTCCCCTCGGATCCCTCAGCATCAAAATAAATTCCGTTCAGAAAACCACAACTCTTTCTGACCCTTTCCATACTCTTTTGATCTAATTTTGTCTCCATTAAGAAGACCAATTGGGAATTTTGCTGCTTGATTAGATATCGCAGCCTACGAACTGCCCGTGTGCTCCCCAACCCACGGACATTCTAGCATATGCTTTTCATTGTGTTCGGTCGGCTTGCCCATTGGCAGCCGCCGATCCTAAAATGTTGGTAATAGTGGATTATCCCTCAACCCCGATTATGACCTCCATACTTTCCCCATCATGATCCTCTAAATCTCCATTCTTTAGTCTTTTTGCTCCTCCACTAATCATGTCCGGACTATCAGTGCTGACCATTTCATCAGGGCATTTTCTCTTTCCCATCCCACCTGTATTCTTCCTACTTTCTTTTTGATTTTCTGTAGCCAGCCTTTTCCAGCTTGATTTTTTGGAGGACTCTATAACTTTCTCTAATTTGTTATTTTCTCCAATTGGTTCCCCCGACACCATCATATTTACACTACCTCCTAGCTCTTTAAAGCCTTCCTCCTAATGCTCCAATATCTTTCCCCCATGAATTATTCCTTGCGTCACCACACCGTTATATCCCATATTATGCCCAGCCTGCTCCTTTGAATTCCCCACGTAGATTTGCTGTTTACCAACTTTTTTGCAAAAACATTAAACTTCAGGTTCTCTTTGCCCATTGCTTTTGATTCCGCTTTTAATGCAATAGAAAAAGAAGGATCCTCCCTGATTTTATCTATATATTTAAGATCTATCTGCAAACAATCATTAAGACTATAATCCATTCTACCACACCCAAAACAAAAGACTGGTAATTTTTCATATTTGAAAGGGATCCAGATTTAACACTATTTTCACTGGACACAAAAATACCTCTTCTAAGTGGACTCTATATATCTAAATTAACCCTAAGTCTGCACATATCACCATTTATTTCTGACCTGATTACACCACCGAATGTACTCCCAATGGCATGCAAAAGATCTTTCCTGTCAAATTCTGGTAAAATCAGCCCAAGTTTAATCCAATACGGCGAAGACGTCAGTTGAATTTGATCTCTATCAATTGGATTTTTTAGCCTTTCAAACAAAATTAAGTGTTTTCGAAATAGCCAAGGACGCCCCTCCATAATCAACTCCAGATCATCTTCTAGATCGAAAACTATTAAAAACAGATTCTGCCCTGCTGATTGAATGTCAAATTTCTTTTTTGTTTTCCAGATGCTCCTCAGTTGCGCCTTCAAGCTTTCTGGATTGAACGACTTCTTTGTCCAAACAGAACAGATCAGTGTTGGTTTTTCGTCCGGTACCACCATAGATCTTTTAATGGATAGTTGTGTAAGCTCTTCTACTAACAGTGAGATCTCCTCCCTGCTGTCCCTCTCATCGCCACCACCCTCCTCCATCCCAAGCTGCAGTAGACACCATTCTCTCTAGGACTCTTGTGGAGAGCACTCTTGGTTCTTCAAGGGACTCTCTAAAGAAAAACATTTTTAAAAATTAATGATATGTTACAATTTTATTGGTGCTTAAAAATTATTTATTTTAGGATGTCTCTTAATTTAAATATTTATATATGAAATGCTACTTTTAATTTTGATCTTAAATCCTATTCATGTACGAAGTTATTTTCCTCTTTCCTTGTATTTGGGATTTATATCACTTAATAATTATGGATTTAAATACTCTAGCATCAAAGTAAAATAAGGAATGATTATGTTGAATTGAATTAATTATAGAAACAACATTTTTAAATAAGTAGGGGAAATTGATATATTTAATTAAATATTAAAACAAAAAATTGTTAAAATTTTAAAAAATAAATCTTTTTTATATATACTATTAAAATGTTAAGGGATAAATACTAAAAGTATACATGAATTTTGATACGATTTGCAATGTTATATGTTAATTTTAATTTGGTGCGTTTCTATACATCAAACTTATTTTGATTCACTTTTTATATTTCTCTAGCCCTCTTATCTATGTGACACTATTTTCTGTTGAATCATGTATAAATTCCATACATGACATTTTATTAGATTAAAAAAATAAACAAACAAATTTAAATTATTTCCACATATATTTTAAGAAATAAATACACTTGGAAAAATGGTTTGTTATTTCCCCAAGGAATTTTTTTTTAAAAATCTAGGTGGAAATAATTTAAGTTTTTTTTGTGTGTGTGTTTTTTAAGCTAATAAAATGCCATGTCAGCAATTAGTAGGCTTTAACAAAAATTGTGCCACATAGATAATAAAATTAGTGAACAGTGAAAAATGAACTAAAATTAAAGTTTGATGTGTACAAATGCATGCACCAAATTAAAGTTGATGTATAACATTACAAATTGTATCAATATTCATGTATAATTTTGATATTTATCCCAAATGTTAATTACGTCAAATCACATACCAATAAAATATTATTAAGTAAGATTATTATAATATTTTTAATATCATTCTTGAATATCACTAACTAAAATAAAGAGTGTGTAATATAAATAATAACAATTCGCTTAGAAAATAAATTGATTTTAATTGAATATATACTAATTTATATCTATATATAAATTTTTTTAGTTTTTAAAACATATTTTTTATAATGGTATTTTTTGTTTGTTTTTATCACCATTATATTTGTTTAATGACATAAATATAAAATCACAGTAAGTTTTGTTGTATAGAATATACTAAAAGTACAATCCCGCCTAATATTTTATAAATTCAATTCAGAAGATAAGCAATTGAATGAAAGTCTTAGTAGGATAGCCCTTAAACATCAATCAAATATAAATTTATTTGAATTAAGTAAATAAAAATATAAAATCTAAATGAAATATATTATATTACAAGATAAAAAAAAAAATTCAAATATACATTCAATCTTGACGTATGAGTGCAATGTCTAAAGTTACGTGCAGGTTTCTTCCATCATTTGGGTTGCACTAGAGCTGCAACTTGACCTCGATCGTCCTTAGGCAGCAACTTAGGTTGGATTGCATCAAATGCAGGTGTAAAAAAGGAAGATGATGACCACAATAGGGATTCGTTGATGAATAATAATGTAATGAATGAAGAGAATAAGGTGTAAACGCGCTCCACATATTTTTCAACATTTGCATAATAATGTTTGTTACTTAACAAATCCAGCATCAGAGTCCTCCCTAGCATCATCGGAGAGATGGAAGAAGTCGCACATTCAAGTTTAGGATCACTCAAATACATTTTTTCTCTGTTGAAATTCTTATGAAATGCTGAGAAAAAAAAAAAACAAAAAAAATCTTATGTAAGCATTGTAGCAGGCCTCTATAGGCATGTAGGTCGTACTCATTATTGCCTAGGCTGAGGAGGCTCTTCAAGCATAATAAGATAAGATTATCTATTGGTAGTATACCTGTAACACCCCAAACCCGGCCTAGATGTCATGGTCGGATCTGGCATGTCACATGAGAAAAATAGTTGAAAAGCTAGGCGATCATAAAAATGTTGCTTCTCTTTTCAAAACTCCGAGTTTCGTTGTTTGTTTGTAAAAAAGCGGCTTGCTTACTAACTCTTTTTTTTTAAAGTTGTTATTATCTTGAAAAGCTGTTATTCGGTTGTGAAAATCAAACTTGAATAGTTGTGAAAACGTTCCATTTTGAAAGCGATTATTAAAGTTTTACGAGACCCAGTTTTCAAACACTTAACAATTTAGTAAATGCCGAAATGAAAGTTTAAAAAGTAAAATAAAACCAATGGCCTTATTACAAAATAATAACCCAAATTAACTAATCTTAAAATTTAGATAAAAGCCAGATTTACTGAGTTTCGTGAGAAACAACTCCGAAGTATGGCCACCGCCGAGTTCTTCGCAGCTCCGAAATCTGCTATCACTGGGGATTACCTGTAAGGTTATGGGAAAAAAAAAAGGGTGAGTTAAAAGAACTCAGTGTGGAATCCCATTTTCAGTCACAGTCATAGTCTGGGCCAAAGCCTATGCAATATCAGTTTGGGCCTACAGGCCCGAAATCATGGTAATGCAAATAGAAAATGCAGTCCACCCCAATCCAACCCTGCACTCCACCCGCACCAGCCCTACACTTCATGTGGGGACCAAGTCAACCCACCCAAGCCTACATTCCAAGAATGCAGTCGAACTGCCAGTATAAACTAAGCAAAGCTCCCGAAGACTCGATATGTGGGTGAGCCCCTTCTGAAATCGAGATATCGTGGCATAGCCACCAGTACAATACTTCCTCCATCAATATAACCCATCCCAATGCAACATGTCTTGGCATAATAATTCAGTGTATGCAAAATGTATCATCATGGCAATTAATCAAGTTATACACAATCATACCAAATCTGCCCCTAAGGGTATAACAGTAATTTTGCCCAACGAGGGTATTTTAGTAATTTACCCACCGAGGGTATTTCAGTAATTTTACCCACTAAAGGTATTTCAGTAATTTACCCATTAAGGGTATTTCAATAATTTTACCCACCGAAGGTATTTCAGTAATTTTACCCATCAAAGGTATTTCAATAATTTACCTATTAAGGGAATTTCAGTAATTTTACCCACCGAAGGTATTTCAGTAATTTTGTCGTCTCACTGCCCTTTTGAAGGCCTATTGTCGCCTTGAGCGACATGGGACCCCTTTTTAGGTCTCTACAACACAATTGGGCCTAAATTCCATTTTAGGCCCAAACGGGCCCACACGTTTGTGTGGCCCATCATGCATGGTTTCGGTCTCAATGTTGCAGTTTTCGCAACCGTATTTATCATTCGGTCATTTTCTATCAATTTTTCCCATTTGGGCCCGTTAGCCCATTGGGCCCATTTATCCTATTTCGGCTCGATCAGGCCCGTTACAGCCTCAATTTCGCAAGATTGCATGTGTCACTCTGACGATCTACTGCCATCATTCGTGGCTCAATTTACCCCCACGAGCATTCGCATGCTCGAGTGTTCGCAGTTGCCGGCTTTTTGGCTTTTCAACTTTTGGTCGTTTCACAGAACATCACATGCATTTATCGAGGTGGGTGTGAGATTACACACTTGTTACAAGCGTAGATTGGAACCCTCGATATTACACACCTACAAAATCAATTCATCCCTAACTATTAGTCTTATCACTGATAAAACATAATCGAGGCTTGAGTTCGAATAATCATTAACATCACTTACCACAAAAAGATCTCCTTCGATGCACCAAATAGCTCAGCCCTGTCCCTTGACTAACACCAACAGGTTCTTATCACCATTGATGTATCAAAACATAAAGGGGTTATCAACCACCCATATTCAGTAATAAAGAGAAACTCACAACCCAATAGCACTACTTACCCTCAGATTCGGCAAGAACAGGCTCTTGAACAATCATAAGTTAAACGCCCACAACCCTCAGAGATGATAATCAACTGGAAAGAAGAAGAAAGGATAAGTTTCGGCTTGGCCAAAAAGAGAGCAATAGATGAAGTATTAGAGGAGTATGGATTCGGTTCCACTAAAAAAACAAAAGATTAGGGTAGTAAGTATTCGGTTTATGCTTGAATGGAGAGGGGAAAGAACAATAAGAAAGAATGGTATGTTGCATTCGGCCAATGGAAAGAAATAGTATAACGAGAAAAGAAAGAGAAAAAATACAATGGCAATGTAGTCTTACCTATTCGGCCACTACCAAGAAATGATCGGCACTTGACAAAAGCAAACAAATGAGGTAGAAGATTGAAGTAGAAAAGTGCACGAGTGGTCAATTAACACCAAAACTAAGTAAAGAACACACTTAGAAAAGAATAGAAAAGAAAAAGAATACTCAAAACACTAGTCACAATTTTGGCACCTACTCTTTACTAGCCAAAAATGCCAAAACATCACCCCTTAGCCGAATTTCTTCTTCCCCCAACACTCCCACATTCAGCCACTACTACCTCTCACCCCAATCCCTTGGTTCTCTCCTTATTTTCCTCCCCACATTGCTCTCCACCTCTCACTCAAACCATTTGACCAAGTCTCCACTCTCCCTTTGCAGAGTTCTATCTGAACTCTACTTCTTCCACCCAATTGATACAAAAATAGAAGCCTTGATTTGCCAACTATGGGATTCGAACCTCATCCCACCTTGCTTCCATATTGACGCCACCACCACTCCACCATGCGCTCACTTGTGTTAGCAAAACACCTACAATTTCCCTTACGCCTTGCTTCCCACAGTCCTCTCCCTAAAGTGCCCAAAAAAATAAAATTTTACCAGGGCTCAAACTCGACCCCAGGCCTCCCTAGAGCCCTTAAATACCCACAAATAACCAGCAGAGCAAGCCCAACATACAAATGCACAAAAATTCACAACCCCTAATTTTAGGATGTTACAATTCTACCCCCTTAAAGAAATTTCGGCCTCGAAATTTTACCTGATTAAAAGAGATGAGGGTATTGCTACCATATTGCCTCTTCAGGCTCCCACGTGGCTACTTCAGAACCGTGGTTACGCCACAACACTTTGACTAACGGGACATATTTTCTCTTCAACACTTTAACATCACGATCTAAAATCTGCACTGGTTCCTCTTCGAATGTCAGATCAGGTCTTACCTCAATTTCTTCCACCAGTACTATATGAGAAGGATCTGAACAGTAGCGTCTCAGCATAGAAACATGGAATACATCGTGTATTCGATTCAATTCAGGGGGCAGTTCAAGCTGATAGGCAACCGGTCTAACACGTTTCAACACTCGATAAGGTCCGATGAATCTAGGGCTTAACTTGCTCTTCCGTCCAAACCTCAGAATCTTCTTCCAGGGTGAGACTTTGAAGAAGACAAAATCTCCCATAGAAAACTCTATCTCTCTACGCTTTACGTCGGTATACGAATTTTGCCTATCAGACGCCTCTTTTAATCTACCCCGGATTAACTTCACTTTTTCCTCAATTTCAGAAACTAACTCTGGACCCAACAGTCGTCGCTCACCCAATTCTGTCCAACAAGTAGGAGTAAGACACGTACGACCATATAATGCCTCGTATGGTGCCATCTGAATGCTGGATTGACAGTTGTTGTTATATGCAAATTCCGCTAAGGGTAAATAATCCTCCCAACTGCCTCCAAAGTCAATCACACAGCTCCTTAAAATGTCTTCCAAAATCTGGATTACCCTCTCAGACTGACCATCAGTCTGTGGATGAAAATCTGTACTGAAGTCTAGTCTTATACCCAAAGCTTCATGTAACACCTTCCAAAATCGAGATGTAAATCCAGGATCTCTGTTTGATATGATAGACACTGGTACCCGTGTAACCTCAAAACTTCTGCCACATACAACTTGGCCAATTTCTATAGTGAGTAGTTAGCGCGAACCGGTATGAAGTGCGCGGACTTAGTCAATCGATCAACAATTATCCACACTGAATCTTTCTTAGTAGGTGTCAGGGGTAGCCCACTAACAAAATCCATTGTTATTCTCTCCCACTTCCAAAGTGGAATCTTTACATGTGAAGCAATCCTGAAGGGAGTTGATGCTCAGCCTTTCACTTTCTGGCATGTCAAACACTTACTTACGAAATCAGTCACCTCACTCTTAAGTCCTGGCCACCAATACAATTCACACAGATCTCGATATAATTTGTTCTCGCTGGGATGCATCGCATATGGGCTACTATGCACTTCCCGCAGAATCATCTGTCTTAAATCTGAATCCCTCGATACACAAACCCTACCACAAAAACATAATACCCCTTCACCATTCAATTCAAAATCCGCAGTCTCTCACTTCTGTATCTATTGAAAACGAGAACTTAACGACTCATCTAACATCTGTTTCTCCTTAATCTGACTAATCCATGTCGGTTTTACTTGCAGTTCCACCAACAAACTACCATCCTCAAATAAACTAAGCCGAACGAACATTGCTCTCAAGTCAGATACCACCTTACGACTCAGCGCATCCGCTACCACGTTGGCTTTCCCCGAATGATACTCAATCGAGCAATCATAATCTTTTAGCAACTCTATCCATCTCTGTTACCTGAGATTCAACTCCTTTTGGGTAAGGAGATACTTTAGACTCTTATGGTCGGTGCAGATGATCGACTTTTCCCCATACAGGTAATGTCTCCATATTTTTAGTGCGAACACTACTGCAGCTAGTTGCAAGTCATGAGTAGGGTAGTTCACGATGCATATGCCACCACCTTCCCTTCCTGCATCAGCACACAACCCAAACTCGTGTGCGACGCATCACAGTAGACAACAAATTCTTTCCCAACCTCTAGCTGAATTAACACCGGTACTTCCGTTAAAATCTTCTTCAATTTCTCAAAACTCTGTTACTGCTTATCCGTCCACACAAATGGTACCCCTTTACGCAGCAATTTAGTTAGGGGTACGGCAATCAAAGAAAACCCCTCGACGAACCGCCTGTAGTACCCAGCCAAACCTAGAACACTTCGGATCTCTGACATTGACTTCGGTGACTTCCAATCCAATACGGCTTCAACCTTCCAGGGATCAACCCTAATTCCCTCGATAGACACAACATGCCCCAAAAATGTCACTTCCTTCAGCCAAAACTCGCACTTACTGAATTTGGCGTAAAGTTACTTTTCCCTCAATATCTGCAGCATAACCCGAAGATGTGATTCATGCTCCTCCTCAATTCTTGAATACACCAAAACGTCATCTATGAATACCACTATGAACCGGTCTAGATAGGGTTGGAAGACCCGGTTCATCATATCCATGAAGGCAGCCGGTGCATTTGTTAACCCAAACGGCATGACCAAAAACTCGTAATGCCCATAACGAGTTCGGAATATAGTCTTGTGTATATCTGCTTCCTTGACCCTTAGATGATGATATCCTGATATCAAGTCTATTTTCGAGAAGACCAAAGCTTCCTGCAGCTGATTAAACAGATCGTCAATTTTTGGCTACGGGTATTTGTTCTTAATCGTTAACTTGTTCAACTGACGATAGTCAATACACGTACGCATTGACCCATCATTCTTCCTCACGAACAATACCAGCGCTCCCCATGTAGACACACTTGGTCTGATAAATCCTAGATCCAACAGCTCTTGGATCTGATCCTTTAATTCTCCCAACTCCTTCGGTGCCATCTTATACAGGGCGATAGACACCGGAGCCGTTTCCGATAACAGCTTAATGCCAAATTTGACCTCATGATTCGAAGGCAATCCCAGAAGCTCTTCCAAAAATACATCAGAAAATTCATTTATTGTCATGACATCCGCAACAGACAACTCCTTAGCATCAGATGTACTGACAAAAGCTAGAAACGCCTCGCACCCCTTTGGAACCAATTTCTTGGTTCTTAATGCGGAGATCACGTTGGTCAGATAGTCCCTTCTCTCACCTATCACCATCACTTCCTCGTCCTCTGATGTCTTTAGTATCATACACTTAGCAGCGTAATCTAAGTTTACCCAATGCTTTACCAACCAGTCCATACCAATAAGTATGAGGTCAAATTCACCAAATGGCAGTTCCATCAAATCTGCCGGGAAGACAACCCCTTGAACCAGTAAAGGCACATCTTTAAATAGCTTATTCACTATGATAGACTGCCCTAGAGGACTAATCACCGACATCTCTTTTTCAGCAAGTTTGAATTGTATAGCTAATGTTCCAGACACATTACAAGCAACATACGAATGCGTTGACCCAATATCAATTAAAGCAAAACATAGTAAATCATGAATAAAGAGTTTTATGAATCATCTGGATATTATGCGCTAATCTGTTTAAGAGTTTTATGAATCAGTTTATAGTTCCTCTGACTATTAACAAGTGTGTTATGGATAACAATTATAAGAGTTGTTTTTCGTAGATCGAGTTTACTTACTGTCTCAGTCTCTACAGTCTCAGTTTCTACAGCTAATGTTTTAATGTACTACCACATCGCTAGTAGTTTCTTAGTACAGTCATTTCATCATAAAATTCTAGTATAAAGTAAGAAGACTTACGGATTTGGTGCCAGAGACTCAGTGTGCCATACTTCCAGTGATACTATACATTTTCTAAACCACATTTTGAACTGTTTTGAAAAGATTTTCAAACCCATTCCACAACTGAGTTTTGTGACCTGACTCTGATACCATAAAATGTAACACCCCAAACCCAGCCTAGACGTCATGGCCGGATCCGGCGTGTCACATGAGAAAAATAGTTGAAAAGTTAGGCGATCGTAAAATTGTTGCTTCTCTTTTCAAAACTCCGAGTTTCGTTGTTTGTTTGTAAAAAAGCGGCTTGCTTACTAACTCTTTTTTTTTAAAGTTGTTATTATCTTGAAAAGCTATTATTTAGTTGTGAAAATCGAACTTGAATAGTTGGGAAAACATTCCATTTTGAAAGCGATTATTAAAGTTTTACGAAACCCCGTTTTCAAACACTTAACAATTTAGTAAATGCCGAAATGAAAGTTTAAAAAGTAAAATAAAACCAATGGCCTTATTACAAAACAATAACACAAATTAACTAATCTTAAAATTTAGATAAAAGCTAGATTTACTGAGTTTCGTAAGAAACAACTTTGAAATATGGCCACCACTGAGTTCTCCGCAGCTCCCAAATCCGCTATCATTGGGGATTACCTGCAAGGTTCTGTGGAAAAAAAGGGTAAGTTACAAGAACTCAGTGTGTAATCCTATTCTCAGTCACAGTTATAGTCTGGGCCTAAGCCCATGCAATATCAGTTTGGGCCTACAGGCCCAAAATCATGGTAATGCAAATAGAAAATGTAGTCCACCCCAATCCAACCCTGCACTCCACTCGTACCAGCCCTACACTCCATGTGGGGACCAAGTCAACCCACCCAACCCTACACTCCAAGAATGCAGTCGAACTGCCAGTATAAACGCAGCAAAGCTGCTAGTATCAGTATATGTGGCTGAGCCACTGAAATCAGTATATCGTGGCATAGCCACTAGTACAGTACTTCCTCCATCAATATAACCCATCCCAATGCAACATGTCTTGGCATAATAATTCATTATATGCAAAATGTATCATCATGGCAATTAATCAAGTTATACACAATTATACCAAATCTACCCTAAGGGTATAACAGTAATTTTGCCCAACGAGGGTATTTTAGTAATTTACCTACCGAAGGTATTTCAGTAATTTACCCATTAAAGGTATTTCAGTAATTCTACCCACCAAGGGTATTTTAGTAATTTTACCAATCAAGGGTATTTAAGTAATTTACCCGTTAAGGGTATTTCAGTAATTTTACCCACCGAAGCTATTTCAGTAATTTCATCGTCTCACTGCCCTTCTGAAGGCCTATTGTCACCTCGAGTGACATAGGACCCCTTTTTAGGTCTCTGCAACACAATTAGGCCTAAATTCCATTTCAGTCTCAGTTTTGCAGTTTCCACAACCGCATTTATCATTCGGTCATTTTTTGTCAATTTTGCCTATGTAGGCCCGTTAGACCATTGGGCCCATTTAACCCGTTTCGGATCGATCAGGCCCGTTACAGCCTCAATTTCACGAGAGTACCCATGTCACTCTGACGATCTACTGCCGTCATTCGTGGCTTAATTTACCCCCACGAGCGTTCGCATGCTCAAGTGGTCGTAGTTGCCGGCTCTTCGACTTTTCGGCTTTTGGTCGTTTCACAGAACATCAAATGCATTTACCAAAGTGGGTGCGAGATTACACACTTGTTACAAGCGTAGATTGGAACCCTCGATATTACACACCTACAAAATTAATTCATCTCTAACTATTAGTCTCATCACTGATAAAACATAACCGAGGCTTGAGTCCGAATAATTATTAACATCACTTACCACAAAGAGATCTCCTTCGATGCACCAAACAGCTCAGCCCTATCCCTTAACTAACACCAACATGTTCCTATCACCATTGATGTATCAAAACATAAAGGGGTTATCAACCACCCACATTTAGTAATAAAGGGAAACTCACAACCTAATAGAACTACTTACCCTCAGATTCGGCAAGAACAGACTCTTGAACAATCAGAAGTTGAACACCCACAACCCTCAAAGATGATAATCAACTGGAAAGAAGAAGAAAGGATGAGTTTCGGCTTGGCCAAAAAGAGAGTAATAGACGAAGTATTAGAGGAGTATGGATTCGTTTCCACTAAAAAAACAAAAGATCAGGGTAGTAAGTATTCGGCTTATGCTTGAATAGAGAGGGGAAAAAACAATAAGAAAGAAGGGTATGTTGCATTCGGCCAATGGAAAGAATTAGTATAACGAGAAAAGAAGAAGAGAGAAAATACAATGGCAATGTAGTCTTACCTATTCAGCCACTACCAAGAAATAATCAGCACTTGACAAAAGCAAATACATGAGGTAGAAGATTGAAGTAGAAAAGTGCACGAGTGGTCAATTAACACCAAAAATAAGTAAAGAACACACTTAAAAAAGAATAGGAAAGAAAAAGAATACTCAAAACACTAGTCACAATGTAACATCCTTAAATCAGGGTCTCTACATTTTTGTGTGTTGCATGTGATAATATGTTTGTTGTGCTAGTTTAGGGTGTTTTGGGGTCCAGGCATGAGCTCGGGGTAGGCCTGAGTCATGGTAGAAATTTTTGTTTTGAGTACTTGGAAGGGGGAGCCAAGGGAGTTAGGAGATAAGAGGAATTGTTGGAGTGTTATGACACAAATAACCTAGTGGTAAAGTGGCAAGGGAGGTGCCACTAAGGTACAAGTGAAGTGACGCCACATGCAGGAAGAAGAGCCTAGGTTCGAGCAGCAGAATTCCCTTTCTTACTTGTTGTTTTTGACGCCAGAGCGTGCTCAGAATGGACTCTCTTGGATAAGTGTTGAAGGAGTCAATACATTTGAAATGTGGGGATGAGAGAAATTTGTGGAGTTTGATGTATTCAAACTCGTTTGAATTTGTGGTTAAGAGAAAAACAAGGAGAAAATGAGGGGATTGAGTTGGGAAGGTGTGGTAGCCAAATTTGAGTGGTGTAGGTAGTGTGCAATCGGTTTTGGAGGGTGGTAAAGAGGTGTGCCAAATTTGGGTTGTTTGAGGTATGAATTTCGGCATTTTGGTGTGTGTTCATTTTCTTTTCGGCTTGAGTTTCCTTCCATTTCCTAGTGTGCCGATACAACTCCCACAATTGCATTTTCATGTATTTTTGTTCTTTTCCTTTTCTCTCGAAATACCTTAGTCGAGTGCTCTCCTAAACTCCTCCTCATTTCTTTTTCTTTTACTTCTTTAGTGTCTAGCCGAATCGACATTGCTCACCACATAATTTTTCTATTCTTTCTTATCATCTCTTTCACTCTTGTGGAAGCCAAAATCTCAACTCATAACAAGGTAAGATCTCGTGTTTTTATCTTCTTTCCTTGTGTTCTCTTATGATCTTTTGGCCGAATCTTTCTAGTATTCTCATCTTCTCCTTTTATCTTGCCGATTCCCTCATCTTTGGTGTTAGTGCTGAATTCTCTTAGGTGCCAAGGGGATCTTTTGCGTTAAGGTTAGAGGAGTTCTTGTGGATCGTTATATTTTTTTCGGGATTTCATGACCATAGTCGAATGGTTATGTGGTTTTGATGTTGTGTTGGCCGATTGTAGGAAGGAGTGACGCCAGCGTTTAGGTTCCTGGGATTTGCTTGGTTCGTGGTTTGGATCTTGATCTTCGAAATTTGTCGACTTAGGTAAGGGAGACGATCTCTTTTGGTTCGAGTTATTTCTTTCGAGATTTATGTTATGTTGAATGGCTTTTGGAGTCATGATGATATGCTTGGCCAATTGTAGGAGGGAGTGTAGCAGCATTCTGTTGATCTCCGGGATTTGTTTGGCTTGTGATCTAAGCCTAAAGGCTCGGGTGTTGTCGATCTAGGTAAGGGTGGTTATTTCTGTGCGTTATATCCTTCGGGATTTCTTGGTTAAGCCGAATGGCTATTTTCTTAATTATATGGTGTTGGCCGAATATAGGAAGGGTGAAGGTAAGTGATTGGATTTCCGGGTTTCTCTCGATTTGTGGGGTAGATCTTAGTTTTGGGGATTCGTTAGACTCGCGACTAACTAGGTGTGCAACCCTTACACACTTCATTAATTGATTTGCTAACTATGTTTACTGTTAAAAGCTGAAATAGCTATTGAAATTGGTGTGTTACCCTTGTGGGTATGAGCGTGGACTCCAGGTAAGTCCCTTGTTGATTGACTATCGATATATGCTGTTATACCATTTGATTATGCTATACTATGTGATATTTGCGTTATAAACATGCTACTATGCCACGGAAAATGTGTTCATGATGATGGGTATGTTGAGAGGAGGGGGAAGGATGATTTAGACTGTCACCAGTGGTTTTGACCACACAGTGGGTTGCCCCCACTTTTCATATTATTTGTGACTAAGTCTCAGTGGTTTTGACCACCAGTGGTTTTGACCAGACATGGATTACTGTGACTCGTCCCAGTGGTTTGGTACCACAGTGGGTTGGCCCCACATGTTGATTTATGGGATTGTCATCAGTGGTTTTGACCACAAGGTGGGTTGGCCCCACCCTTATTATTTGTGACTACGGTCACCAGTGGTTTTGATCACATTTATATAATTTGTAACTACGGTCACCAGTGGTTTTGACCACACGAGGTAGACACAGGAGTTCAGATGGTTAGGTTGGGTTTGCATGTTTGCATATTGACTTATGAATTGTGTAAGTGCTTGGTTATTATCGGGATGGGTATTTATGCACTGAGTCTCGGTGACTCACCCCTTCCCTTACATTTTGCAGATGAGGCATAGATCGCGGATGTGAAGCCGAGGTGGACTCGAGGTGGCCATGCGTTATGTTTTCGAGATTTTGTTTTAATTACTATTTCGGGTTAATTTACTTTTGAATTTGGTTTTGGATTTGTAATAAGGCCGCTAAATCTTATTATTTTGGGTTTTTGATTATTTGTTTTAAGTTTTATTATACTGTGCTTAAGTTAAATAACATAGCATGCTCAAATAACCTGTAAAATCAACGTTTTCGAAAATTGTACAACTTATCGGGATTTTTCAAACTTTACCATCTGGTAATACTAAACAAATGAAGTCAGCAAACTAACTCAGACTTTTCTCAAAAGAGTTTTTCTTTCAAACTTAAAATAACTAAGTGTTCCATACAGCGTTTCTTTTCAAAGTTTAAACCTACAACTTGTGTCTTCAAAATATTTTTACCCTGTGACATGCCGGATTCGGTCGTAGCATGTTGACTGGGTTTGGGGTGTTATAATTTTGGTATCAGAGCCAAGTTCAAAAGCTCGACTGTGGGCCGAGGCCCAAAAATGATTTTAAATGGGTTATGAAAGGTTTTTGAGGGAAAGGTACAGTTGGAAAAGCATGGCACCGAGTCTCCGGCACCGATCCGCCCAGGTAAGTACCCCTATTTGTTGTTTATATGATTGAAACAATGATGCTATGACTAATAGTAGTAGGGAAACACTTTAGAAACTTGAACTGTAGGATGGTGTGAACTCGCGAAACAATCCCCGTATTAAACTATTCATAAGACTGTGCTTTAATAAAAGTGGAATAAGTCTAACGCATAAAACTTTTAAATCAGATCAATTCATAAACGGTAGTCATGAGTGCACGAGGACGTGGGTGTAATACATGTGGACGAGGTAAGGGTAGGATGACAGTGTCGGAACCGGTGAGGTCTGGCCATGGGTCAGAGAACGAGGTACCACCACCGCCAGCTGTGGGCGCGAAATTTCAGGATCAGACGGGTGGTGATGACGCAGTGTCACAGGCGATGCTGCGGGTCTTGGAGAGAGTCACGAGTGCAGGTGTCAGAACGAGAGCTCGAAAATCTGTGTCCGAACGACTCCGGGCTAATGGCGCTGAGGTATTCAGAGGTGTATCTGGTGTGGCTCCCAATACGGCAGAGTATTGGCTGGAGGCGACAAAACGTATCATGGACAACCTGGATTTTATGGCTGAAGAGAAGCTGAAGGGGATAGTTTCTCTTCTCTGATACGAGTCTTATCAGTGGTGGTTATGGAGCAATGGCTGATGACATCACTTGGGATTTCTTTAAGGCAGCTTATCAGAGGAAGTACGTCGGGGCTAGTTATGTTGATGCACAGCGTTTTTGAATTTTGTCCAGGGGAGTAAGTCGGTATCAGAATATGAGGCAGAATTTCTTCGGTTAAGTCGGTATGCAAGGAGTATTGTGAGCATAGAACATGAGCGCTGTGTCAGGTTTGAGGATGGGTTGAGAGATGAGCTGTGGATGGTGATTGCTCCACAGCAGGAGAGAGAATTTGCAGTCTTGGTAGAGAAGGCCAAGGTTGCTGAGGAAGTCAAACAGTCAGTGAGATAGAACCAGGATAAGGGTTGGAATAAGAGGAGTTCTAGGTCATTAGGGTCTGTCGGGAATCAGCAGAAAAAGGTTAGATATGGTGGGCTGAATCAAGCTGCGAGGCCTACTGCTGCTACTACTCAGTGGCCGCCAAGGTGTACTCGATGTGGGAAGTCTCACACGGGGGAATGTTGGACCAGAAACAGAGGGTGCTTCGAATGCGGGTTAATGGGGCACCGAGTGAGACATTGTCTCTGAGGTCGCCAGGCTTGATGCGGGGATCGGGTGGTCGCACACGATTCGAAGGATGGTCAGCAACCACAGAGGGGTTGCGGTTCAGCCAGGGGTGGTAATGGTTCTGGACGAGGCCGTGGAGCACCGGGCATAGGTGCTGGAAGCACAGAGGCGAGACAGCCTGGGTTGGTCTATGCAGCCAGGTGTCAAGAGGAGGGCGACGCACCGGACGTCATAACCGGTACGTTCTTAATTTTTGGACTGACTTATACTGCTTTGATAGATATTGGCTCGACGCACTCGTATGTTGCCAGTAGTATAGTGGAAACTATGAACTTAGACTTTGAGATTACTTCTAGGGAGATGACAGTAGTAAGCCCTCTAGGTCACTTTGTAGAAGTAAATAAACTGTATAGGGATGTACCCCTAGGACTTGAAGGGGTAGTGTTTTTGGCTGACTTGATGGAACTGCCGTTTGGGGAGTTCGATCTGATTCTTGGGATGGATTGGTTAGTGAAGTACCAGGCAAGTTTGGATTGCGCGGCTAAGCGCATGGTGTTGAGGACAGTTGAAGGTGAAGTGGTGGTAATGATAGGTAATAGAAGAGATTATCTATCTAATATTGTATCTGCACTGAAGGCTGAGAAAATGGTGAGGAAGGGGTGCGAGGCGTTCATGGTGCATGTGTGTGCTTTGGAGGCCAAGGAATCAGTTGTAGGAGTGTTCGAACGGTAAGGGAATTTGCCAACGTATTCCCAAAAGAACTCCCGGGTTTGCCTCCGGACCGTAAAGTTGAGTTTGGTATAGATTTGTTACCCAGAACCGTGCCAGTGTCTATTGCCCTATATAGGATGGCGCCGAATGAATTGGTGGAACTAAAGGCACAGATTCAGGAATTGTTGGACCGGGGTTTCATCCGACTGAGTGTATCACCTTGGGGAGTGCCTCTGCTTTTTGTTAAGAAGAAAGACGGGACAATGCGGATGTGTATAGACTACCGCCGGCTGAATAAGTTGACGATCAAGAACAAGTATCCGTTGCCTAGGATAGACGACTTGTTTGATCAGCTTAAGGGTGCATCGGTTTTCTCTAAGATAGATCTTAGGTCGGGATATCATCAACTCAAAGTGAAGGAGGCCGATATCCATAAGACGGCGTTTCACACTCGTTATGGGCACTACGAGTTTTTTGTAATGCCGTTCGGATTGACCAATGCGCTGGTAGCGTTCATGGATATGATGAATCGGGTGTTTCAGCCATACTTGGACCGGTTCGTCATAGTGTTTATAAACGACATTTTGGTGTACTAGAAATCTGAGGAGGAGCATGATACGCATCTACGGGTGGTTCTACAGATTCTGAGGGAGAAGCAGCTGTTCGCCAAGTTTAGTAAGTGTGAGTTCTAGCTTAGAGATGTGACTTTCTTGGGTTATGTAGTGTCAGTTGAGGGAATTAGGGTAGATCCTCGAAAGATTGAGGCAGTGTTGGACTGGAAACCACCTAAGTCGGTAGCAGAGATTCAGAGTTTTCTGGGTTTGGCAGAATATTACCGAAGATTCGTGGAAGGGTTTTCTTTGATTGCGGCGCCGTTGACCAAGTTGTTGAGAAAAGGGGTTCTGTTTGTATGGTCTGACAAACAGTAGGAAAATTTCGACAAGTTAAAGAGAATTCTAACAGAAGCTCCGGTTTTGATTCAGCCTGAAGCAGGGAAGGAATTTACAGTTTATTGTGATGCATCGCATACTGGTTTAAGGTGTGTGCTGATGCAAGAGGAGAAAGTGGTGGCGTATACGTCTTGGCAGTTGAGACCTCAAGAAGGTAATTACCCGACACATGATCTGGAATTGGCTGCAGTGGTTTTTGCCCTGAAGATTTGGAGGCATTACTTGTACGGGGAGAAGTTGATAGTCTACACAGATCACAAGAGTCTGAAGTACCTCTTGACTCAGAAGGATTTGAATTTGAGGCAGTGGAGGTGGATCGAGTTGTTAAAGGACTACGACTGCTCAATTGAATACCATCCGGGTAAGGCTAATGTAGTGGCTGACGCGTTGAGCCGCAAGGTGGTAACGGATCTAAGAGCGATGTTTGCTCACCTTAGTCTGTATGACGACGGGAGTCTATTGGTAGAGTTACAAGTAAGGCCGACTTGGGTAGATCAGGTTAAGGAGAGACAGTTGGTGGATGAGGTTTTTAGTGCTCGGAGGTTACAAGTGCAAAATGGTGAATTGGAAGGTTCTGATTTGGGATGGTGATGGAGTCTTTGTGTTTTCAAGGGAAAGTGTGTATGCCGAGGGATGTAGAGTTGAGACAGCGGATTCTTCAGGAAGCTCATAGCAACCCATACGCTATGCATCCTAGAGGTAGCAAGATATATCGGGATTTGAGGGAACAGTTTTGGTGGCCGGGTCTTAAGTGGGAAGTAACTGAGTTTGTGAGTAAGTGCCTGACGTGTCAACAAGTCAAAGCTGAGCATCAGTTACTGTCGAGTCTATTGCCGTCGGTAAAAGATTCTGCAGTGGAAGTGGAGAAGGATTACGATAGATTTCATCAGTGGGCTACCCCTTACGCCTAGCAAGAAGGATTCAGTCTGGGTGATTGTGGATCGTTTGACTAAATCAGCTCATTTCATACTAGTTCGAGTTGATTATTCACTCCAAAAGTTGGCTAAGTTGTATGTAGTGGAGATAATGCGGTTACATGGGGTGCCGGTGTCGATTATTTCAGATAGGGATCCCAGGTTCACGTCAAGGTTCTGGAAAGCATTGCATCAGGCATTGGGTACGAGGTTGGACTTCAGCACGGCTTTTCATCCATGATCGAGCAGACGATCGAGAAAGGGTAATTCAAATCTTAGAGGATATGCTAAGGGGTTGTGTTCTGGATTTCAGCGGTAGTTAGGAGGAATATCTACCATTGGCAGAGTTCGCGTATAACAACAGTTATCAGGCGAGTATCCAGATGGCACCATATGAGGCATTATATGGACAGAAGTGTCGTACCCCTACATATTGGACAGAACTGGGTGAACGGCAGATGTTGGGTCTGGAGTTGGTTGCTAAAACAGAGGATAAGGTTAAGGTGATTCGGGCTCGTCTGAAGGAAGGGTCGGACAGGAAGAAGTCCTATGCCGATCTTAAGTGTAGGGATATAGAGTATGCAGTGGGTGACAAGGTCTTTCTGAAGGTATCACCGTGGAAGAAGGTGTTGAGATTTGGTCGGAAGGGCAAGCTAAGCCCTAGGTTTATCGGGCCGTATACGGTGTTGAAGCGAGTGGGACCAGTAGCTTACCAGCTCGAGTTGTCGTCGAAGTTGAGTCAGATTTATGATATATTCCATGTCTCCATGCTTAGGCGCTACCGATCAGATCCGTTGCATATTGTGCCAGTGGAGGAAATAGAGGTGAGCTCAAACTTGTCTTTCGAAGAGGAACCAGTGCGGATTTTGGATCGGGATCAAATTTCTGTGAAAGAAGTTAGTTCCTTTGGTGAAAGTATTATGGCAGAACCATGGTATGGAGGAGGTTACATGGGAACCAGAGGACGTGATGCGGCAGCAATACCCTCAACTCTTTTGACCAGGTAATTTTGAGGCCGAAATTATTTTTAAGGGGGTAGAACTGTAACATCCTTAAATCGGGGTCTCTGTATTTTTGTGTGTTGCATGTGATAATATGTTTGTTGTGCTAGTTTAGGGTGTTTTGGGGTCCAGGCATGAGCTCGGGGTAGGCCTGAGTCATGGTAGAAATTTTTGTTTTGAGTACTTGGAAGGGGGAGCCAAGGGAGTTAGGAGATAAGAGGAATTGTTGGAGTGTTATGACACAAATAACCCAGTGGTAAAGTGGCAAGGGAGGCGCCCCTCAGGTGCAAGTGAAATCACGCCATATGCAGGAAGGAGAGCCTAGGTTCGAGCAGCAGAATTCCCCTTTCTGCTTATTGTTTTTGACGCCAGAGCTAAGGAGGCAGTGTGCTCAGGATGGACTCTCTTGGATAAGTGTTGAAGGAGTCAATACATTTGAAATGTAGGGATGAGAGAAATTTGTGGAGTTTGATGTATTCAAACTCGTTTGAATTTGTGGTCAAGAGAAAAAAAGGAGAAAATGAGGGGATTGAGTTGGGAAGGTGTGGTAGCCGAATTTGAGTGGCGTAGGTAGTGTGCAATCGGTTTTGGAGAGTGGTAAGGGGGTGTGCCGAATTTGGGTTGTTTGGGGTATGAATTTCGGCATTTTGATGTGTGTTCATTTTCTTTTCGGCTTGAGTTTTCTTCCATTTCCTAGTGTGCCAAAACCACTCCCACAATTGCATTTTCATGTATTTTTGTTCTTTTCCTTTTCTCTCGAAATACCTTATACGAGTGCTCTCCTAAACTCCTCCTCATTTCTTTTTCTTTTACTTCTTTAGTGCCTAGCCGAATCCACATTGCCCACCACACAATTTTTCTATTCTTTCTCATCATCTCTTTCACTCTTGTGGAAGCCGAAATCTCAACTCATAACAAGGTAAGATGTCGTGTTTTTATCTTCTTTCCTTGTGTTCTCTTATGATCTTTTGGCCGAATCTTTCTAGTATTCTCATCTTCTCCTTTTGTCTTGCCGATTCCCTCATCTTTGGTGCTAGTGCCGAATTCTCTTAGGTGCCAAGGGGATCTTTTGAGTTAAGGTTAGTGGAGTTCTTGTGGATCGTTATATTCTTTTCGGGATTTCATGACCATAGTCGAATGGTTATGTGGTTTTGATGTTGTGTTGGCCGATTGTAAGAAGGAGTGACGCCAGCGTTTGGATTCCCGGGATTTGCTTTGTTCGTGGTTTGGATCTTGATCTTCGGGATTTGTCGACTTAGGTAAGGGAGACAATCTCTTTTGGTTCGGGTTATTTCTTTCGGGATTTATGTTATGTCGAATGGCTTTTGGATTCATGATGATATGCTTGGCCGATTGTAGGAGGGAGTGTAGTCGCATTCTGTTGGTCTCCGGGATTTGTTTGCGTGTGATCTAAGCCTAAAGGCTTAGGTGTTGTCGATCTTGGTAAGGGTGGTTATTTCTGTGCGTTATATCCTTCGGGATTTCTTGGTTAAGCCGAATGGCTATTTTATTAATGATATGGTGTTGGCCGAATATAGGAAGGGTGAGGGTAAGTGATTGAATTTGCGAGTTTCTCTCGATTCGTGGGGTAGATCTTAGTTTTCGGGATTCGTTAGACTCGCGACTAACCAGGGGTGTAACCCTTACACACTTCATTAGTTAATTTGCTAATTATGTTTAGTGTTAAAAGCCGAAATAGCTATTGAAATCGGTGTGTTACCCTTGTAGGTATGAGCGTGGACTCCAGGTAAGTCCCTTGTTGATTGACTATCGATATATGCTGTTATACCATTTGATTATGCTAACTATGTGATATTTGCATTATAAACATGTTACTATGCCACGGAAAATGTGTTCATGATGATGGGTATGTTGAGAGGAGGGGGAAGGATGATTTAGACTGTCACCAGTGGTTTTGACCACACAGTGGGTTGGCCCCGCTTTTCATATTATTTGTGACTAAGTCTCAGTGGTTTTGACCACCAGTGGTTTTGACCACACATGGATTATTGTGACTCGTCCCAGTGGTTTGGTACCACAGTGGGTTGGCCCCACATGTTGATTTACGGGATTGTCATCAGTGGTTTTGACCACAAGGTGGGTTGGCCCCACCGTTATTATTTGTGACTACGGTCATCAGTGGTTTTGACCACATTTATATGATTTGTGACTACGGTCACCAGTGGTTTTGACCACCAGTGGTTTTGACCACACGGGGTAGACACCGGAGTTCGGATGGTTAGGTTGGGTTTGCATGATTTGCATATTCACTTATGAATTGTGTAAGTGCTTGGTTATTATTGGGATGGGGATTTATGCACTGAGTCTCGGTGACTCACCCCTTCCCTTACATTTTGCAGATGAGGCATAGATCGCGGATGTGAAGCGGGGGTGGACTCCAGGTGGCCATACGTTATGTTTCCGGGATTTTATTTTAATTACTATTTCAGGTTAATTTACTTTTGAATTTGGTTTTGGATTTGTAATAAGGCCGCTAAATCTTATTATTTTGGGTTTTTGATTATCTATTTTAAGTTTTATTATACTGTGCTTAAGTTAAATAACATAGCATGCTCAAATAACCTGTAAAATCAACGTTTTCGAAAATTGTACAACTTATCGGGATTTTTCAAACTTTACCATCGGGTAATACTAAACAAATGAAGTCAGCAAACTAACTCAGACTTTTCTCAAAAGAGTTGTTCTTTCAAACTTAAAATGACTAAGTGTTCCATACAGCGTTTATTTTTAAAGTTTAAACCTACAACTTGTGTCTTCAAAATATTTTTACCCTGTGACATGCCGGATTCGGTCGTAGCATGTTGACTGGGTTTGGGGTGTTACACACAATTTTGGCACCTACTCTTTACTAGCCAAAAGTGCCAAAATATCACCCCTTTGCCGAATTTCTTCTTCCCGCAACACTCCCATATTTGGCCACTACTACCTCTCACCCCAATCCCTTGATTCTCTCTTTATTTTCCTCCCCACATTGCTCTCCACCTCTCACTCAAACCATTTGGCCGAGTCTCCACTTTCCCCTTGCAGAGTTCTATCTGAACTCTACTTCTTCCACCCACTTGATACAAAAATAGAAGCATTTATTTGCCATCTGTGGGATTCAAACCCCATCCCACCTTGCTTCCATATTGACGCCACCACCACTCCACCATGAGCTCACTTGTGTTAGCAAAACACTTACAATTTCCCTTACGCCTTGCTTCCCACAGTCCTCTCCCCTAAAGTGCCCAAAAAATAAAATTTTACCAGGCTCAAACTCGACCCCAGGCATCCCTAGAGCCCCTAAATACCCACAAATAACCAGCAGAGCAAGCCCAACATACAAATGCACAAAAATTCACAACCCCTAATTTTAGGATGTTACAATACCTTTGACGTATGTCCCTAATTTTGTGAAATAATCATCCATAATTGAAGGACCTTTGTCCAATATATATAAGGTTTAGGATGCATGGTGCATGATGTATGGTTCAGAGTTTAAAATATATGGTATAAGGTATATAATTTAAGATTTACTGTTTACGATTTTGAGTTTAAGGATGAGAGGTTATGGTTAAAATTTAAAATTTTTAATTTAGGAATTAAGGTTTTGAATTACAATTTATGACTTATGATTTTAAATTTAGGATTTTAAATTAAACTTTAAAAGGTATAGTATTTTTGGATTAGGCACAAGAAAAAACTATGAAATGAAGCTACAGAGGCATTACAGATTGGTAAAGGTTGGGTATTCAAGTTATCAGAAACGAAGTAAAGGTTATCAAGAAAATTTTGCAAATTGAAGAAAATAGATTTAATACGAAACATTTGAGAATGTCGAGGACAGTTTTCCTTAGCGATTTATCTTGGACTTTCATTTCTGGTTGGAGTGGTTATAGAGCTCTATGCAAGGACCTCAATTTGGATTTTTGTCTTCATGTGACAATTCTTGTGGTGGAAAATTTTAAAATTGTAGAGATTTTTGGTCAACCAAACACAGTTCCATTTTTTTTATATTTTTTGGGTTTTAGGCGAAATAATAAATCTAATTGTTTTAAAAAAAATTATAAAATTTAATACAATAAAATAAAATTATATACTCAAATCAAATTTGGCTCTATTTAATTTGTAGAAAATTTCTCCAATTGCCATGGCTATGGGAAAATAAAGAAGGTTGAATGCTGATAACATTGATTTTTTGGGGGGAAAATTGAAATTCTTTTTTAATTTTGATGGTAATAGTTGGTGTAGAGCCCAATTTTAGCCCGGGGCCCAAAACCAACCAATAAAACAAAACAAAAAAATAATAATAATAAAAGTCCAAAATCTCACAGTCCATTACAAAGAGCTTGATTAGCCCAAATCAAAACCCAAGACCCAATTACAGCCCAAATTTCTCTATGCTCGAAATTTAAAATCAGGAGGAGTCAGGGTTTTTGAAACCCTAGCGCCGCAGGCTTCCCTCGGTTGTCACGCCCGTATGTCGTCCCGAGGTGCCTCGTCCCGAGACTTCCCCTGACGCGCCCTCTGCTCAGTCCTTACACCAAAACGGCAACAAACATCCAGCCTCGCCTCCGTTGGCTTTTCGAAGACCCCTGCAGAAGAAACAAAGAAAACAACAGCAAGAAATAGCAAAAAAAGAAAAAATAGTAGAAAATAAGATTTTGTTTTATTTTTCTATGCGGTTATATAAACCGAACGAAACACCAATGTAAACAGAGATTATTGAATCAAAAACAAAAGCAAAGATTCGAACAGAGAAATACACGAAAAAAAATCAAATATAAGAAAGAACGAAAGTAAAAGTCAGATTTTTTTTCTTACCTAGGTGTCATTATATCTTTTTCTTTTCGCATGTTAATGATTTATAACATATATGCATACATAAAAATAAAAAAAGGGTAAAAAAGAGTTGGCCATTCGGGCGATCGGAAGAAATGAAACCGAAAGGTCTCTTTTGCCTCTCCAGATTTTAGGGGGTTTTTATGGGTGTTTTAATCTTAGGTCGGGGTTTGGGAAGGCAAAAAAGGTCGAAAATCACTCTTTCTTTGGACTCTGGCCACCATATACGGTGGCCACTGCCGTCAACGTCGCATCCATCCAGTGATCGGACCAGAGAGCCTTAGGGAGAACTTGGGAGGATTTTCAAATTGTTTCTGAAAAATTGAAAGGGATAATGCCTTTTTTTCTAATTTTTTTCATTTTATACAAAGGGTAATACGGCGCCGTTTTGAGTTTAAACCATTACCAAAACGAAGCTGTTTTGTTTTAACCCGAAAACTCGACCTAAATTAGCCTAGGATTCCTCGTGTTTTTGGACTGAGGGTCTATTTGCGCCCTCATTCCTTCCGCTTTTGAGGCGATTCTCGATTTGGCCCTTATTTAGTTTTTTTTTCTTTTCAAATCTATCCCGCGAATTTTATTTTATTTCAATTTGGTCCACTCAATGCGGTGCATTTTGAAGGACAGTGATAATTTCCCATTTAGTCCTCATTTCTTCACGCGCTTTTCATTTCGGTCCTAGCCCTTTTTTCTAATTTATCCCTCCAATTTTATTTCAATTTTAATTTAGTCCTTGGCAGCTTTTTATTTACAATTTATCCCTTTCAATTTATTCTTAATTTCAATCGAGTCCTTTACATTCTAGCCATTTTATTTATTCGTTTATTTATTTAATTGTTTAATTATTTATTACCTTATTTATTTATTTATTTAATCGTTTAAATATACAATTTTTCATCCTTATTATGTGTACTTTTATTCATTCATTTTTGTGGTAAATTACTTTATTCCTGCTTATTATTATCATTATTATTGTTATTATTATTTTATTCCTGCTTATTATTATCATTATCATTATCATTATTATTATTATTATTATTATTATTATTATTATTATTATTATTATTATTATTATTATTATTATTTTATTATTATTTTTGCTACTGTTACAGTGTTATTATTATTTTCACTACTTTTATTATTATTATGATTATTGTTATTATTTTTATTTAGTATTTTCGCTATTATTTTTTATCAACATATTTTCATTATAATTTATTATTATTGTATTTTTTGTTACTATTATTATTATTTTATTATCTTTAAAATAATCCATCTCAAGGTGACCCGATCACACCTTGAATAAAGGATCGGTGGCGACTCCATTTGTCATTTTAAAGTCGACTCTCATTTTTTTTAACATAAATAAAAAATGGTTTCGACAGTTGGTATTAAAATTAAGTGACCCTAATCCTTATTTAAATAAAATACAATGGTAAAATAAAATAAAAAAAGAATCCCTATAGAACTAAGGTTTTTTACAGTTGTCATTACCGATGTTATATTTTTTATAGTTGGAATTTGAGAATTAGAGGAGATTTGGAGAAGCCAAGCAGTTGAAGATAAAGTATTAAGTATTTAATTAATTTATTTTAGTTTGAAGTTTTTATTTTTAGACCCGTTTTAATTTTGGATCCTGGGTCGCTGCACTTCAAACCTTGACCAAAGAATGATTCTTTTGTCATTTATCATTTTCTAAAACTCTACTAATGATTTTGTTTTTTTGTATTTATTGAGCTTTTGGGGGGTAGCTTGGTGTTTTCTGAGATTGTTTTTGGTGCCTGTAAGTGTTTTTTATCAACATATTTTCATTATAATTTATTATTATTGTATTTTTTGTTACTAT
The DNA here is from genome assembly GCA_025503065.1 of Gossypium bickii. Classification (NCBI taxonomy): domain Eukaryota; kingdom Viridiplantae; phylum Streptophyta; class Magnoliopsida; order Malvales; family Malvaceae; genus Gossypium; species Gossypium bickii. The sequence continues at coordinate 26,708,314 of CP106718.1, forward strand.
TATTATTATTTTATTATCTTTAAACTATTGTACATAATATTTATTTGTTTATTGATTTAAAATTGTCTTTCCCTCGTGTTATTCATTGTTTAAAATTTGTTACATTTAATTTGTGTTGATTTGTTTGGTATCTCTTTTAAAATTGTCTTTTAATTCATTGGTGTTGAATGTTAATGTTGGTATTTGTATGGTGTATAATGTATTATCATTATATATACTCTAATTCGGTTTCATGGTATTTATGTATGTTGATTATTCATTCGTATAATATTATTGTCATGTATTATTATTCATGCTTGTAACTACGTTTTTTGTTATTGCATTATGATTCAAATTCCCACTTTTGCCCGATATTGATTATCTTTTATCCTCAAACAAGATAAACAAATATAATTTTTGAGCCCATTTCATAATTGCTTATTTAAAAACTTCTTAAAATAAGGCAATATTTCGTGTTTGGAAATTCGAAGAATCGTGCCCTATCGTGCTGGGTTTCAGTTTTTCGTTTGACCAAATAACCAAATATCCTTTTAAAATTTTGTCCATGTTTTCTAAAAAAACAAGGCAATGTTTTGTGTTTGGAAATCCGAGAAATCGTACCCTACCGTACTGGGTTTCATTTTTTTTCGTTCGTCCAAATAATTGAATATCCTTATAAAAATCTCAATGCATGAACTTTGCAAATCATGAGAGGATCTTGGCATCGAGGGTTTGAAACGTCATATCCTATCGTGCTGGATGTGATATTTTATTCCCTCGGAACAAGAGAATCTCAATATCCGATTCGAGTTATTTAATTTTTTTTTTAAAAACAGAATTGTATTCTAAAATTATTCCAAATTTTTGACATTAGGACATCAATTAATCAATTTGGTACCAATTTTGGGTGTTGCGAGGTGCTAACCCTTCCTCGCACGTAGCCGACTTCCGAACCTGTTTTCTTAGATTTCGTAGACCAAAATTATTGTTTTAATAAATCTGAAATGTTTTATTAAAATAATCCATCTCAAGGTGACCGATCACACCTTGAATAAAGGATCGGTGGCGACTCCATTTTTCATTTTAAAGTCGACTCCCATTTTTTTTAACATAAATAAAAAATGGTTTCGATAGTTGGTATTAGAATTAAGTGACCCGAATCCTTATTTAAATAAAATACAATGGTAAAATAAAATAAAAAAAGAATCCCTATAGAACTAAGGTTTTTTACAGTTGTCATTACCGATGTTATATTTTTTACAGTTGGAATTTGAGAATTAGAGGAGATTTGGAGAAGCCAAGAAGTTGAAGGTAAAGTATTAAGTATTTAATTAATTTATTTTAGTTTGAAGTTTTTATTTTTAGACCCGTTTTAATTTTGGATCCTGGGTCGTTGCACTTCAAGCCTTGACCAAAGAATGATTCTTTTGTCATTTATCATTTTCTAAAACTCTACTAATGATTTTGTTTTTTTATTGAGCTTTTGGGGGGTAGCTTGGTGTTTTCTGAGACTGTTTTTGGTGCCTGTAAGTGTTTTTGTTTGAGTGTTATTAAGTCAGTTTTAGTTTGTTATGAGGTTTTGTTGGGGGAATGTTCGCTTTCTTTTGGGAGCTATCGTGTTTCTTGCTTATTTTCTTAGTTTGGGTGTTTCTTGCTTATTTTCTTATTTTCTTTCCCTCATGTTATTCATTGTTTAAAATTTGTTACATTTAATTTGTGTTGATTTGTTTGGTATCTCTTTTAAAATTGTCTTTTAATTCATTGGTGTTGAATGTTAATGTTGGTATTTGTATGGTGTATAATGTATTATCATTATATATACCCTAATTCGGTTTCTCGGTATTTATGTATGTTGATTATTCATTCGTATAATATTATTGTCATGTATTATTATTCATGCTTGTAACTGCGTTTTTTGTTATTGCATTATGATTCAAATTCCCACTTTCGCCCGATATTAATTATCTTTTATCCTCAAACAAGATAAACAAATATAATTTTTGAGCCCATTTCATAATTGCTTATTTAAAAACTTCTCAAAATAAGGCAATATTTCGTTTTTGGAAATTCGAGGAATCGTGCCCTATCGTGCTGGGTTTCGGTTTTCCGTTTGACCAAATTACAAAATATCATTTTAAAATTTTGTCCATATTTTCTAAAAAAAACAAGGCAATGTTTCGTGTTTGGAAATCCGAGAAATCGTACCTTACCGTGCTAGGCTTCGTTTTTTTTTTCGTTTGTCCAAATAATGTTTGTCCAAATAATTGAATATCCTTATAAAAATCTCAATGCATGAACTTTGCAAATCATGAGAGGATCTTGGCATCGAGGGTTTAAAATGTCATATCCTATCGTGCTGGATGTGATATTTTATTCCCTCGGAATAAGAGAATCTCAATATCCGATTCGAGTTATTTAATTTTTTTTAAAACGGAATTGTATTCTAAAATCGTTCTAAATTTTTGACATTAGGACATCAATTAATCAATTTGGTACCAATTTTGGGCGTTGCAAGGGTGCTAACCCTTCCTCGCACGTAACTGACTTCCGAACCTGTTTTCTTAGATTTTGTAGACCAAAATGATTGTTTTAATAAATCTAAAATGTTTTACTAAAATAATCCATCTCAAGGTGACCCGATCACACCTTGAATAAAGGATCGGTGGCGACTCCATTTGTCATTTTAAAGTCGACTCCCATTTTTTTAACATAAATAAAAAATAGTTTCAACAGCTTGGCTACTCCACTGGGGATCAATAAGATAGTCAAGCCGTAAAAATGATTATTTTCTGTCTTGTTGTCGAAAAATTGAAAATCTAATTTCAAAAATTACGATCCTATTAATGCATTTGTTCGTATTGTTTCATATGATTGCATTAATGTTGAGTTTCATAAAATACTTTGGCGTTGCACTGCATGACCGTTGTGGTTACACCTCTTAAGTGGGAGTAAGAAACTATGCCTTCGTGAGGTTTTCACCTCCGCATGGGCTAGTGGACTGCTTCCGGGATACATCCGTACCTATGTCTTTGTGAGGTCTTCACCTCCGTACGGACATAGGGAAATGTATTCCTCTGAATCGAACTTGATCCATACGAGCCTATAATGGGTGCGGATTAAGGAATCTGCTGGTTCAGGTACCCTTTTCCCTAGAACTTTACCTCATATAGTGGACCATAGGAACCCACCAGATTTAGTAGTGCTAAATGTTAGTGGTTATCCATATAGGTGTTTGATTATTCTCTGCTTGCTTTAAATCTTGTTATTTGATATTGACTTGTGTGTTTTTATTGTGATTGCATGACATTGCATATTTAAGGAGGAGTCGATTTGTGTTTGGTTACTAAGTTAGAAGGCTTAACATGGAGAATGAATTTCTTGATAGAGTCGAGGATAATGCAGTCGTCTGCGTATGGTCAGAGAAGTTACAACTAGAAAAGGGGGATAGCCTAGCTGAAGGATATACATCGGAGTTGTGGGACTTCACCCGCATCAGTGTGATGCAAAATGATCTACAAGAATTGAGAGACATATAGGCCCATTGGGACAAGGGAACTAAGCAGTTGTTCTACCAAAATTATGGCGATATACCCTATTTGCTAGATGTCGCATTTGTTTCGGGCTATGACCCAGTTTTGGAACCCTGCGTATAATTGTTTCACTTTTGGGAAGGTAGACTTGGTGCCCACTATTGAGGAATATACGACCTTGTTGCGTTGTCCAAAGATCCAAGTCGATAGAACTTACTCTAAGGATAATAATACCCTGACTTTTGTGAAGAAGTTAATGAGTATTAACGGGATGAGCGAGCCTTGGGTTACGGCTCGAATTCAGCAGAAAGGGGATGGTAAATGTATTCCTTAGGTGATTATGAGAGATTTGATCTTAGCACATCCGGATGTAGGGAAGAAAGTGGATATTTTCGCCTTGAGCATTTATGGTTTGGTGATTTTTCCTAAAGCTCTAAGGCATATAGACGAAGCGGTCACTGATTTATTCGATCGCCTTGACAAAAGAATAACACCGGTACCTGCAATTCTAGCCGAGACGTTTAGATCCTTGAGCTTGTGTCGGAGGGCAGGCGAAGGTAGATTTATTGGATGTAGACAGCTATTACTGGTATGGTTTCACGGACACTTCTGGAAGGTGGACGAGGTCTCTTATCGGGTCTTTTTCAAAAGTTATTCCCCATTAAAGGAATAAGTAGCTACGCAAAAGAGAAGCGATATCTCAGAAGACAGGTGGATGGTAATTCTTCAAAGTCTTTAAGAGGAGGATATTGAATAGAGAGCCTTTTGGATGGTCCCGGATGAGATCCTTTCTCTGTGTGGGAGTTTTGATTATGTGCCTCTGCCTGGAATTTGGGGAGCCATTGGATACACACCGTTGTTTGCATTAAGGCAATACAAATCGAGTCAATTTATACCGGTAACTTATGGGCTTGCTCAATGTGAGTTCTCTTATAAAGGGGACAATTATAAGAAAAAGGTGTGAGAGATTTCGGATGCTTGGAGGCAGACTCGCCGAATAAAGAGATTAGCTGTCGGTTCTACGATGACGCCTGAATATAATGATTGGTTTAGCCAAATGATTAATGATAATATTCCTGGGCCAAGTTTAGAAGGTGCTCGATTAATGGAAGAATGCTTGCAAGTTGTCCCGTCAGAGTTAGAGATTATAAGACAAGACTTTGAAAAGAAGAGTCTCGAGTTCGGGAAAAAGATTGAGCAGCTGGAGGAAGAGAAAATGCACTTAAGATTAGATGTGGAAGTGTAGAAGGCAGAGGCTGAGAAGTTAAGAAAAGGGAAGAATAGGGTTGAAGAAGATCTGGATAGTTTAAAGACAGACTATAAAAAGATGCGTCTATCGATGAAGACTACGGGTTTAAGAAAAACTCCAGAAAAGTGGCGTCAGGAGGTTCAAGACGAAAGGACTAAAGCTAATCTATGGGAGAAGAAATTTCGAGAGGCACAAGCACGAAATGAATCTGTGGAAAAAAGCCTCTCAGAAAGCCAAAATGAACAAAGCGAGTTAAAGGCTAAAGTCGCGGAACTCGAGAGATCTCTTCATCATCATCGAAGTCATAATTCTGTGAAAGAATTAAGAGTAAGCTTGAGTACGATAGAAGAAATGAAAGGGAAAATAGAAGAATTAGAGGTAGCATTATGGAGCTATGAAATGCGGATTGAGTCTTTCGAAATAAGTGAAGAATGGTGGAGGGAGCAGCTTCATCAATCGCAGAGTCAAGTTAGAAACAGGGACTACATTATGGGAGAGGCTGTAACCCAAATTCGAGAGATAGCTAACCACCTGCACACTTTGGCAGTACAAGCACATATACTAGGTGTGAAGTATGAGTTGCAGTCAGATCGAGGATAGGAACTAGCTTTGCTACTTAGAAAAGTTAAAGCTTTAGGTGCTAAGGAAAGGCCTTATTTGTAACTCAATTTTATGTAAAGGACTTTGTTTTCTAATAACATTTTCTAAATGAAATTGAATCAGAATCGACACCTTCTTTGCATTCATGTATTTGCATTCGTTTTCATTTCATTCATATGCATTAAAGGTCATTAAAAGATTCTAATTGATTAAAAATTATTTCAGTAATCTGGAAACCGACAAAAATTAGCCAAGCACACACCATACAGTATTCGCTCCAAATCTAAAGTGATGGATCAACGATTAGAAAGACTAGAACAAATGCAAAAAGAGATGCAAGACCAGTTGCAAGCACAACTACAAGAACAGTTAGTGAAGGTACAACAAGAAATGAGGGATCAAATCTTGGAATCCCAAAGAAGCATGGTGAATCAATTAGTGCAGCTGCTAGCTGGGGAGCGAGAAAAGAGGAAAGGCACTGCAGTTAACTCGAGAGATGATGATGAAGATCCCACTTATCCCTCAGGATTCACCTCTGTAAACGTTCAGACACAACCGGAGGTGTACCCCCAAAGGGCACCAGTGACAATCAGACCCCAACAGTACCAAGTTGGCACCTCGCCAACCAACTAGCAAACAGGCTCAGGCTCTAACCCGGGGGATAATCCAACCAACCCCGTGGTCTTCGACCTAGATGATGTGACAGAAACGGAAAAGGCAAAAGCGGAACTACCAAAATAACTCGAGGATAGGTGCAGGTGGTTAAAAGAAAAGTTCAGAGCAATGGAAAATGCTGATTACCATTGCAGAATTGATGCCAAGAATCTGAGTTTAGTTCCAAAATTAGTGCTCCCGCCAAAGTTTAAAACTCAGGAGTTCGAGAAATATAATGGGGCAAGCTGTCCTGAAGCTCATATTACCATGTTTTGTTGAAGGATGGTAGGATATGTTAATAATGATCAACTATTGATCTATTGCTTCCAAGATAGTCTAATCGGGTCAGCAGCTAAATGGTACAATCAGTTGAATCATGCCCAAGTCACTTCTTGGAAAGACTTAGCACATGCTTTTATGAAGCAGTACAGTCATGTGAAAGACATGACACCCGATAGGCTTACACTGCAAAATATGGAGAAGAAGCAGAATGAAAGCTTTAGGCAGTATGCCCAAAGGTGGAGAGATGTGGCAACACAAGTCCAGCCACCTCTTCTGGAGAAAGAAACCACGATACTTTTCATTAATACCTTAAAGCCCCATTTATCAACCACATGTTGGGGAGCACCACAAAGAGCTTCTCGGACATAGTAATGTCTGGTGAAATGATCGAAAACACCGTGAAAAGTGGCAAAATAGATGCGGGGGAAAGCTCCAAGAGATCAGCCCCGAGAAAAAAGAAAAGTGAAGTAAACAATGTGGGTGCATACAACAAGGGCTATTCAAAGCCAATTACTGTTGGCCCACCAAAGACGGTAACCACCAGTTTCCAAGCCCCTCAGAGACAGGAATCTAATCAAAGGCTGAATATAGAGAAACTCCAGTTTACACCCATCCCGATGACTACAAAGAGTTGTACCAAAGTTTATTCAATGCACACGTTATATCCCCCTTCTACCTAAAGCCAATGCAACCCCCATACCCCAAATGGTACGACGTAAACGCCCAATACGAATATCATGCGGGAATTACGTGGCACTCGATTGAAAACTGCACCGCTTTCAAGAAATCAGTTGAAAGGTTAATCAAAATAGGTGTTGTAAAATTTGATGATCAATCTAGTGCAGAAAATCCGTTACCCAACCATGCTGATAAGGGGGTAAACGCGATCGTCGAAAATGAGGGGAGGAAAATTAAGATAAATATTGCAGAAATAAAAACCCCGATGAGAAAAGTCTGGAAAAAGATGGTAGAAAGAGGGTTGATCAGGAAAGACTCGAGGAATGGGTCCCGAAAAGAAAAATATTATTGCGAGTTTCATGATGATGAGGATCATGAGATTTAGGAATGTAATGAATTCGAGGCTTTAGTACAGGGTCTAATGGACAACAAAGAGCTCGAATTCTTTGAGTATGTTGAAGAAGCGGAGGTGTGCGCTTCTGAAGAAGGATCGACTAAGAGGGTCTGTGAGGCCAATCGTCCAGTGGTAATCATCTCACGACCAAGAAGTAGTGAAGCTGGAGTGCAAATGGCACCAATAGTCATAATCCAAAAACCTGTAGCTTTTCCTTACAAGGATAGCAAGAAGGTTCCATGGAATTATGATTGCAACATGACAATTCTGGGAGAAGAGAGCCTGATCAGTGCTTCGGAAGAATGTCGAGAGGTTGGTTTCTATACACGCAGCGAGAAGAGCTATGCAGAGCTAAAGGTCATTAAAGGAAGACCCCATGCATTTGAACAAAAAGGGAAAAGACAGTCGAGTCCAAATCATCACGATTAAAGAGCGATGGCGAGAGCGAGGCTAGAGAATTTCTAAAATTCTTAAAGCACCGCGAGTACAGTGTTGTAGAATAGCTACATAAGCAACCGGCTCACATCTCAGTGTTAGCCTTACTTTTAAGTTCGGAGATACATTATGAGGCGTTAATGAAAGTACTGAATGAAACCTATGTCGCTAACGATATCACAAGCTGGACCGTCTGGTCAACAATATAAGTGCCGACAACTTTATTTTCTTTAACGACGATGAAATACTGCCATAGGGCATGGGATCTACGAAGGCCATACATATCACTACCCGATGCAAAGGGTATATATTGTCGGGGGTGTTGATTGATAACAGATCTGTATTAAATGTCTTGCCCTTATCCACGCTAAATAGGTTGCCCGTAGATAGCTCTCACATGAAAACCTGTCAAAACATAGTGAGAGCATTCGATGAGACTGAAAGAAGGGCAATGGGGAGAATTGAGATGCCCCTCTTGATCGGCCCAAATACATACGAAATGGACTTCCTGTTGATGGATATTAAGCCCTCCTATAATTGCTTGTTGGGGAGGCCTTGGATTCATACTGCTGGGCCAGTGCCGTCATCGCTACACCAGAAGCTAAAGTGGATAGCTGAGGGTCGGCTGATAACAATAAATGTAGAGGAGGATATTATCGCATCCGTAACCAGCGACGCACCGTATGTAGGGACGGACAATGAAGCACTAGAATGTCCATTCCGGTCGTTAGAATTTGTGAATGCAACCTTCATCATTGAAGGGAATAAGATCCTAGTGCCCAGAATATCCAAAACCACAAAGATAGGTCTGCAACTCACAGTGTGTAAAAGAGCCTTGCCTGGAAGAGGACTTGATAGATGCCTGCAAGGAAATGCCGAGGCACCAATGTTGAAGGACAAACGAGATCGCTACGATCTAGAGTTTAAGCCAGATGTCAGGCAAAGAAAAAAGGAGATAGAGAAGAAACAAGAAAGGAGAAGGGCGAGACTAAGCGGAGAAAAGGTCAAATGGGAACCGATGGCCTTTCCACACATATCCAAGACTTTCGTATCAAGAGGAACCATTCACCCCGAAAGGAAAGCATCAAGAAAAGAGATTGCAGAAGAAATGTTAAGAAACCTGAACATCAACGCTATATCCGAAGAAAGAATCAGGGAAGAGAATCTATCAAATATCCGCTCCTATGTACCTAGAAGCATTTTGAACAACTGGACTGCGGAAGAGATTCCTATAGTTTTTAGAGCCAATACAGAGTAATGTTCAAAACGCGCTTATTACTCCAAGCCTAAGAGCGATAAGAGTCCTTTGTGAAATAGGCATATGTCCTAAAATCTTTACTTCAATAAAAAATGCATTTTACGTATCAGTTCGAGCAAATATTCTTTTATTCTTTTCATTCATAATCATACCATGCAAATAATTATTCTTCAATTCTTTTATTCCGTGGATTTTTTTCTTTATCCCTATAGCAGGTCTCCGAATATCAATAATATGAGCGACATTACTACTGACTTAGAATATCCTTTTGAACAAGATTTGTGTACGGAAGATTCCCAAGATCTTGAAGATGATCGAGACTATAGTTTATCTCCTGATTTGTTGAGGATGGTAGAACAGGATGAGAAGCAAATCTTACATCATAAAGAGTCAGTGGAAATTGTGAGCCTTGGAGAGGAAAAAGAGGTGAAGATAGGAGCCCATATTGCTGTAGAGACGAAGCAGGACCTCATTGAATTACTCCAAGAAGGAAGAATGCAAGTCAATTCAATAGAAGCTCCGAAGGATAAGGCCTGACGTTTTGTTAAAAATAAAAGAAGATGTCAAGAAGCAATTCGATACCAGGTTCTTACAAGTGGTTAAATACTCAGAATGCATAGCTAATATTGTCACCGTCCCTAAGAAAGATAAAAAGGTACAAATGTGTGTGGATTACAGAGATTTGAACAAGGACAGCCGAAAGGACAACTTCTCATTGCCTCATATTGACACCTTGGTGGATAATATGGCAGGCTTCTCATTGTTCTCATTCATGGAAGGTTTCTCTAGATATAATCAAATAAAGATGCATTCTGAAGACATGGAAAAGACCACATTCGTGACCTTTTAGGGAACCTTTTGCTATAAGGTAATGCCATTTGGGTTAAAAAACGCAGGGGCGACATACCAAAGAGCCATGGTAACCCTATTTCATGACATGATGCACCAGGAAATCGAGGTTTATGTTGATGATATGATTGAAAAATCCCAAAATAAAAAAGAACATATACAAGTTTTGAGGAAATTATTCTTAAGGTTGAGAAAATTTCAGCTAAAGCTCAATCCAACAAAGTACACTTTTGGGGCTAGATCAGGAAAGCTACTAGGCTTTGCAGTCAATGAGAAAGGAATTGAGACCGACCCAGAAAAATTCAAGGCTATACAAGAATTGCCCCCACCGCGTACTCAAAAAGAAGTTTGAGGTTTTTTAGGAAGACTAAATTACATTGCCCGGTTCATTTCACAGCTAACGGAGAAATGCGATCCCATATTCTGTCTTCTTAAGAAACACAACCCAGGCGTTTGGGATGAGGAGTGCCAGAAGACTTTCGATAAGGTCAAACATTACCTATCCAATGCCCCAGTATTGATGCCACCTAACCCGGATAGACCACTAATACTATACTTAGCAGTATTCGAAAATTCCATGGAATGCGTGCTCAGTCAGCATGACGAGTCAGGAAGGAAAGAAAGAGCAATATACTATCTCAGTAAGAAGTTCACTAAATGTGAGACAAGATATTCACCGATCGAGAAGTTATGTTGCACCTTGATTTGGACAACCCGAAGATTGAGACAGTACATGCTGTACCACAGAACTTGGCTCATCTCAAAGCTAGACCCTCTGAAGTACATGATGGAGTCGACTGCTCTAAATGAAAGGATGGCCGGATGGCAAATTCTGTTTTCTGAATTTGACATAGTCTATGTGAACCAGAAGGCAGTTAAAGGAAACGCAATAGCCGATTTCCTGACCAGTAGAGCTCTAGAGGATTATGAGCCTTTGAACTTTGATTTCCCAAATGAAGATCTGATGTATGTTGCAATCACTGAAGAAGACTTGCAAGAAAGTCATTCTTGGAAGCTAAACTTTGACGGTGCCTCAAACACTGTAGGTATCCTCGAACGGAGATCATTATCCCTTCACTAGCAAATTGGATTTCGATTGCACAAACAATATGGCAGAATACGAAGCATGCATCATGGGTATCCGTGCAGCCATAGAACGTGAGATCAAAGTGCTAGAGGTTTATGGGGATTCCGCTTTGGTGATTTATAAACTCAAAGGAGAATGAGAGACAAGAGATCTAAAGTTAATCAAGTATCGAAAATTGGTTCTCAAGTTAATTGAAGATTTTGACGACATCACCTTCTATTATCTCTCACGATATGAAAATCAGATGGCTGATGCCTTAGCTACTTTAGCTTCAATGGTCAGATTGAATAAACAAGAGGATGTACAGCCTATCCAAATGAGTATTTATGAAAATCCGGCTCATTGTTACAACATCGAGGAGGAAGAAGAAAAGGATGATCATCCTTAGTACAACGATATATTGCGATATGTAAAAAATAGTGAATACCCTAACCAAGCAACTGAGAATGATAAAAGGACGTTAAGAAGGTTGGCCAACGACTATGTCTTAGATGGGGAAATCCTATACAAAAGGAGAAAAGATTAGGTGCTACTAAGATGCGTAGATACTGTTGATGCTAAGCAAATCTTGGAAGAGGTCCATGAGGGTGTCTGTGAAACACATGACAATGGTTTTACAATGGCCAGACAGATCATGAGATTCGGGTATTATTGGTCCACCATAGAAAGAGATTGCATCAATTACGCTAAGAAATGCCACAAGTGTCAAATCTATGGAGATAAAATCCATGTACCTCATTCATCTCTTCACGTTATGACTTCTCCTTGGCCTTTCTCTATGTGGGGCATGGATGTCATTGGGCCAATTTCGCCTAAGGCTTCTAATGGGTATCGATTCATCTTTGTGGTATCGATTACTTTACCAAGTGGGTAGACGCTGCTTCATATGCCAATGTCACGAAATCAGCAGTCAGTAAATTCTTAAAGAAGGAGATCATATGTCGATATGGAATGCCAAAAAGGATCATATCTGACAATGCATTAAATTTGAACAACAGCACGATATCAGACGTCTGCAGTCAGTTCAAGATCAAACACCATAACTCATCACCATATTGCCCAAAGATGAATGGCGCAGTGGAGGCGACCAATAAGAATATCAAGAAGATCGTAGGGAAAATGACTGAGACTTATAAAGACTGGCAGAAGAAGCTACCATTCGCCCTCTATGCCTATCGAACATCCGTCAGAACCTCAACCGGGGCAACGCCTTTCTCTTTGGTTTATGATTTTACCTATTGAAGTGGAAATTCCTTCTTTTTGAGTTTTGGCAGAAGTAAAGTTGGATGAAGTGGAATTGATCCAATCCCAATATGATCAGCTGAATTTGATTGAAGAGAAAAGGTTGAAAGCTATCTGTCATGGTCAGATGTACCAAAAGCGAATGATGCGAGCTTACAACAAAAAGGTTCATCCTAGAGAGTTCCATGAGGGGGACCTATTATTGAAAAAGATCTTGCCCATACAGAAGGATTTTAGAGGGAAATAGATACCGAATTGGGAAGGACCTTATGTGGTAAAGAAGGCCTTTTTTGGAGAAGCGCTGATTCTGACGGAGATGGATGGTAAAAGCTTGCCCAATCCTGTGAATTCAGACTCAGTCAAGAAGTATTTCACCTAAAAAAAAAGGATAGGCCAAGGTAAAAACTCGTAAAGAGCGCCTTGAGGCCAAAAAGGTTTTGAATTGAAAACCCACAAAAAGAGGTAGTTCAAATCTTGATCAAGAATGCGACATGTAGTAGTCTTGCTATTCCTGAATGAACAAGGAAAAGAGATGCTACGTCTTGGGGCATCAACAAAGTGCTTTGGATCTCCAAAACACACATCGAGTTCAAAAGGGTCTTTAGGAAGTTAGTACAGAGAAACTCATGCTATGATATCCGGGGCACCTACTTTCATATTATTCACTTTGTATTTAAGCAAGTTTGCTATGTTAACAAATCTATTCATTTCAAGCCTTGCTCCTAATAAACTTCGATTTTGTCTATTTCTACAATCTTTTTCGAGCATTTTTACATTGAAATAATGATTAATGGACTAATAACATTCAAGTAAAGGAAGTTTTGCATATTACTCTGAAAGGTTCTTTAAAAAGATACAAGGATCTGAGAACAAAACCACTATTAAAGAGCTAACCAAACTTAGGGTTTGGAAATATTTGAGAACAGATAATCAGAATGATGACTATTTCTTTGGATTTTCTGTTAAAGATACCAGCTGAACAAGAAGGCATGGTAACACATCAGTAATAAAACTTGGACGAACATCGAGCAATGATAACCCAAACATTAAAAAGGGATCATTCTCATGCATTCATGTAAATATCATTCATACACATCCAATTAGGGGCATTTGATTCATTCTGATCATGACATCCTAATTATTTGGCATAAATATAAGCATACAAAATTGATTCTACACGTTATGTCCCCTAGAGGACAGTGTAACGAGATTGATGAATCTACAAACTTTATCTCCTTGAAGTTGCAGTGGAGCAGGTTGAAGTTACAAGTCTTATCTTCCTGAAGTTATAATGGAACAGACTGAAGATAGCAAATCTCATTTCCCTGAAGTTACAGTAGAACGAATTAAAGCTGTAAACCACAGATCTTATCTCTTTGAAGTTGCAGTAGAGCAGATCATGGCAAACCTTATCTCCCTGAAGTTGCAGTTGAGCAGGTTGAAGTTACAAGTCTTATCTCCCCGAAGTTACAGCGGAGTAGACTGGAGATAGCGAATCTCATTTCCCTGAAGTTGTAGTGGAACAAATTGAAGTTATAAATCACAGATCTTATCTCTCTGAAGTTGCAGTAGAGCAGATCAAAATAAACCTTATCTCCTTGAAGTTGCAGTGGAGCAGGTTGAAGTTACAAGTCTTATCTCCCTGAAGTTGCAGTGGAACAGATTGAAGCTATAAATCATGGATCTTATCTCTCTAAAGTTGCAGTAGAGCAAATCAAAATAAACCTTATCTCCTTGAAGTTACAGTGGAGCAGGTTAAAGTTACAAGTCTTATCTCCCTGAAGTTGCAGTGGAACAGACTGAAGATAACGAATCTTATTTCCCTGAAGTTACAGAGAAGCAGGTTGAAATTACCAATTCTTATCTCCTTGAAGTTCCAGCAGAGTAGATCGAAGCTACAAATCTCTTCTCCCTGAAACTAAATTCGAGTGCATCGAAGCACTATTTCCTATACTTCTAAAGTTGCAGTGGGGCTACTTGAAGAAGAAGAAAAGAAGCGCCGAGACTCAGCAAGACCGGGCAAAATTGGTCCTTTTTAAAGTCTTTGCTCCATTCTCGTTACACGACAATGAGCAAAAAGGGGCAGCTGTAAAGTCCAATTTTAGCCCGGAGCCGAAAACCAACTAATAAAACTAAACCAAAAATAATAATAATAAAAGTCCAAAATCTCACTGTCCATTACAAAGAGCTTGATTAGCCCAAATCAAAACCCAAGACCCAATTACAGCCCAAATTTCTCTATGGCCCAAAATTTAAAATCGGAAGGAGCTAGGGTTTTTGAAACCCTAGCGCCGCAGGTTTCCCTCGGTCGTCACGCCGTACCTCATCCCGAGATGCCTCATCTCGAGACTCCCCCTTGACGCGCCCTCTGCTCAGTCCTTACACCAAAACGGCAACAAACGTCCAACCTCGCCTCCATTGACTCTTCGAAGACCACTGCAGAAGAAACAAAGAAAACAAAAGCAAGAAATAGCAAAAAAAAAAAAAAAAAAAGAAAAGAAACAGTAGCAAATAAGATTTTATTGTATTTTTCTATGCGGTTATATAAACCGAACGAAACATCAATGTAAAAAGAGATTATTGAATCAAAAACAAAAGCAAAGATTCGAACAGAGAAATACACGATAAAAACATCAAATACAATAAAGAACGAAAGTAAAAGTCAGATTTTTTTTCTTACCTAGGTATTATTATATCTTTTTCTTTTCGCATGTTTATGATTTATAACATATATGCATACATAAAAATAATAAAAAAAGGGGTAAAAAAGAGCTGACCTTTCGGACAATCGGAAGAAATGAAACCGAAAGGTCTCTTTGGCCTCTCCAGATTTTAGGGGGTTTTTATCGGTGTTTTAATCTTTGGTCGGGGTTTGGGAAGGCAAAAAGGGTCAAAAATCACTCTTTCTTTGGACTCTGGCCACCGTATACGGTGGCCACCGCCGTCAACGGCGCATCCATCCGGTGATCGGACCAGAGAGCCTTAGGGAGAACTTGGGAGGATTTTCAAATTGTTTCTGAAAAAATGAAAGGGATAATGCCTTTTTTTCTGATTTTTTTTCATTTTACACAAAGGGTAATACGGCGCTGTTTTGAGCTTAAACTTCCATTGCCAAAATGACGTCGTTTTGTTTTAACCCGAAAACCTGACCCGAACTAGCCTAGGATCCGCGTGTTTTTGGACTGAGGGTCTATTTTATTTATTCGTTTATTTATTTAATTATTTAATTATTTATTACCTTATTTATTTATTTATTTGTTTATTTAATCATTTAAATATACATATTTTCATCCTTATTATGTATACTTTTATTCATTCATTTCTTTGGTAAATTACTTTATTCCTTATTATTATTGTTGTTGTTGTTGTTGTTATTCATCTATTTTCACTGTTATTATTATTATTACTATTATTATTATCACCATATTATTATTATTATTATTATTATTATTATTATTATTATTATTATTATTATTATTTTCACTACTTTTATTATTATTATATTTATTTAGTATTTTCGCTATTATTTTTTATCAACATATTTTCATTATAATTTATTATTATTGTATTTTTTGTTACTATTATTATTATTATTTTATTATCTTTAAACTATTGTACATAATATTTATTTGTTTATTGATTTAAAATTGTCTTTTAATTCATTGGTGTTGAATGTTAATGTTGGTATTTGTATGGTGTATAATGTATTATCATTATATATACTCTAATTCGGTTTCATGGTATTTATGTATGTTGATTATTCATTTGTATAATATTATTGTCATGTATTATTATTCATGCTTGTAACTACGTTTTTTGTTATTGCATTATGATTCAAATTCCCACTTTCGCCCGATATTGATTATCTTTTATCCTCAAACAAGATAAACAAATATAATTTTTGAGCCCATTTCATAATTGCTTATTTAAAAACTTCTTAAAATAAGGCAATATTTCGTGTTTGGAAATTCGAAGAATCGTGCCCTATCGTGCTGGGTTTCAGTTTTCCGTTTGACCAAATAACCAAATATCCTTTTAAAATTTTGTCCATGTTTTCTAAAAAAACAAGGCAATGTTTCGTGTTTGGAAATTCGAGAAATCGTACCCTACCGTGCTGGGTTTCGTTTTTTTTCGTTTGTCCAAATAATTGAATATCCTTATAAAAATCTCAATGCATGAACTTTGGAAATCATGAGAGGATCTTGGCATCGAGGGTTTGAAACGTCATATCCTATCGTGCTGGATGTGATATTTTATTCCCTCGGAACAAGAGAATCTCAATATCTGATTCGAGTTATTTAATTTTTTTAAAAAACAGAATTGTATTCTAAAATCGTTCCAAATTTTTGACATTAGGACATCAATTAATCAATTTGGTACCAATTTTGGGTGTTGCGAGGGTGCTAACCCTTCATCGCACGTAACCGACTTCCGAACCTGTTTTCTTAGATTTCGTAGACCAAAATTATTGTTTTAATAAATCTAAATGTTTTATTAAAATAATCCATCTCAAGGTGACCCGATCACACCTTGAATAAAGGATCGGTGGCGACTCCATTTGTCATTTTAAAGTCGACTCCCATTTTTTTAACATAAATAAAAAATGGTTTCGACAGTTGGTATTAGAATTAAGTGACCCGAATCCTTATTTAAATAAAATACAATGGTAAAATAAAATAAAAAAAGAATCCCTATAGAACTAAGGTTTTTTACAGTTGTCATTACCGATGTTATATTTTTTACAGTTGGAATTTGAGAATTAGAGGAGATTTGGAGAAGCCAAGAAGTTGAAGATAAAGTATTAAGTATTTAATTAATTTATTTTAGTTTGAAGTTTTTATTTTTAGACCCGTTTTAATTTTGGATCTTGGGTCGCTGCACTTCAAGCCTTGACCAAAGAATGATTCTTTTTTCATTTATCATTTTCTAAAACTCTACTAATGATTTTTTTTTTTTGTATTTATTGAGCTTTTGGGGGGTAGCTTGGTGTTTTCTGAGACTGTTTTTGGTGCCTGTAAGTGTTTTTGTTTGATTGTTATTAAGTCAGTTTTAGTTTGTTATGAGGTTTTGTTGGGGGAATGTTCGCTTTCTTTTGGGAGCTATCGTGTTTCTTGCTTATTTTCTTAGTTTGGGTGTGGTTGATGAGGGTTGTGTTTAAGTTAATTCTATTTTTTTGGGTTTTTATAAATTTTAGTTTGACGAAGAAAAGAAAATATTTTAAAATTAAAGTTTAAGGTTTAGGGTCATCTTGTAAGATTTATAAATAAAAAGGTGATTCGTAGAAAGTGAAGTAGACAAAAGATTTATGTTAGAACTTTGGTGTGAAAAGAATAGAACGAAATTGAGAAAGATATATTCACGAAAAGAAATTAGTGATTAATAAAGTTGATTGTGTAGTGAATAGATTTAACTTGATGTCTTCTAAGCTTCCCCTTTTAATTCATGTAGTTAAGAGTTCAAAAAAAAAAAATCAATTTGTTTAACCTAACTTAGACAGTTATAAGGATCGAGATGAGGTTTAATATATTGTTTTGTTGTTGAAATAATGCAAAATAAGTGAATAATTTGGTCGAACCGACCTAAACACTCGTGAAAAACATATTTATTTCCCCAAATCAGTATCTTAAAGGGAAAAAAAAAAATCAAACCATTTTGTATGAAAATTTACAAATCTCAAACATATACTTAGAGGCATGTTGTAAAATTCGAAGTGAGAGCCCCACCCTTATCATTTTGACAAAATAGAGATGCTTAAATCTGTTTGTGATAAGGAAAAAGGTCATAAATATTAAGATTTAAATCTTATCTATTCTTACTAAAGGTCACCATGAATCCAGGGAACTTTGCTTTGGATTCAGTAATCCGTTATATTTAATGATGCATTCGGCTGCCTAGGCCCTATATATATTATAAAAATATATGCATGCCTATTATGTAATAAGCTCAAGGCCCAACAAACAATCCATTTTACAAACTAAACCCAAAATAAACTCAATCCAAACAAATCCAAAATTCAACAAACTCAATCTAAACCAATCCAAAACTACACCCAACAAGCAAGGGACCAAAAAAGCAAAAGTAACGGCATTGATTAAAGCTTTGTAAAACTACTATATAAGCCATGTTAAACTAATGAACATTTTTTTTAAAAGAGACTTTGAATACAAAAAGAAACGGAGATTCAAGCACCAAAAAAAGTGATTCCAACATACAAACATAGAAGATTGAAATACAAACAAAAAAATAAAAGGTTCAAAACGTGCTAAGGTCTATTTTTTTATTTTTTCTTTATTTTTTTCTTTATTTCCCTTTTTTTCGAAACTGTTTATATACATACATATATTTCTTTATTTTCCTTTTTTCAAAACTATATGTATATATATTAAAAAAAGAGTTTAAAAAAGAAAAACTTACCTGCCTTTTAATCGCCTAAAAAATAAAGGGGTTTTCGACCTTTCGGCCGCTGTATACGGCGGCGCTAGCGACCGGCGGCCGGCATGGTGGCGACTGACCAGAACTCTCGCCGGATTTGGAGGGCTTTCAGAGAAAAGGGTGAATTTTTTTTTTGGTTTTTTTGTAAAACTAGGGCTGAAATTTTTTTTTCTAATTTTTTATCCTTAAATAGGTCTCTAAAACGACGCCGTTTTGGGCAAGCCTTTCAGGCACCAAAACGACGTCGTTTCATGCTTGACCCGCTCGTCGACCCGATCCACCAGGCGGGGTCTGCATGTTTTTGCTTTTGTGGCTATTTGCGCTGCGAGTCCTCCCGTTTTTTTATTGTTTTACAATTAAGTTTATTTCTTCTTTAATTTTGGCCTTATAATTTATTTTGATTTCAATTTGGTCCGCCTTTTAGCTGTGCGTTTTGGAGGGTGGGGATTATTTCCCATTTTGGTCCCTCCTTGTTATTCGCGCATTCAACTTGGTCCTATTCCTTTCTATTTACTTCTGATTTGCCCCAAATTTTTGTTTTAAAATTCAATTTAGTCGTTTCTTTGTTATTTTTGCTACTTTATTATTAAATTAATTAGTTTAATAATATTTTTTTTTTGTATTTACTTATGTGTTTTATTATCATATTACTAAATGTATTAATTTTGCAATATTATTGCTATTATTATTATATTTTTTATATATTTATTCACCTAAATCTTTTATATATATACCTTTATCTTATTTTATCATTTATTTATTTATATCCTTTTATATAATTTTAAAACTTTAGTTTTTTTATTCATTTTATAATATTATTATTATTATTATCATCATCATTATTATTAATATTATTATTCTTAAATTGTTTTACACCATATTTATTTATTTATGTAATATTAGGTCTTTAGCTTCAAATTTTTAGTTTGTTATTCTTATTATTTTTCATTTTATTTCTGGCTTGTTTATTTTATTTATGTTCTTCATATTGTCATTTACATTAACATACTTATTATTCTGTCATGCACGCAAACACCGTAACCCATTTTACATTTCACCACAAAACTGCATTACATTTTAAGCAATGCATTAAAAATTTCGTTTTTAAAATAAGCGATACTCCGTGTTTTTAAAATTCAAAAGGTTGTTCCCTAACTTACGGGATTTCGACTTTCTTGATAAATTTGAACAAACGAATGTTTTAAAATTTTTAAGTAATCTCGGGAATTACAAAAAGATCGTGTTCTAACTTACGGAATATGGTTTCTTTCTAAAACCAAGATAATCAAACATCTTTTAAAATAAATTTTTCGGTGTTTATTCGCATATCAGGAATTTAAGACATTATGTCCTAACTTATGGGACGTAATTCTTTTTCTCAATTAACGTGAAATATGCCCTTTTCTCGAAAAATTTTCAATTGAATAATGTTTTAACAAAGGATCGTATTTTTAAAATCTTTTCAAATTCTCAATTCTCGACACAAGACATTAATTAATCAACTAGGTACCAATTTTGGGCGTTCCGAGGGTGCTAATCCTTCCTCGTATGTAACCAACTCCCAAACCAGTCTTTCTGAATTTCGTAGACCAAAATAGTTATTTTAATGAATCAAACCGTTTATTAAAACAACCATTTTACGAGGTGACCGATCACACCTCATCAAAAAAGGATTGGTGGCGACTCCCATGTTCGTTTTCGTTTTCAAAATCAAATTTGACCTTTTTCAAAAAAAATGGTTTCAACAGTTTGGCGACTCCGCTGGAGAACAAAATACGAGAGCTAAGCCACAAGTTGATTATTTTTTGTCTTTTGTAGAAAGTTGAAAAATTGGTTTAAATTTACGATCCTTTCGTTGCATTTCATCGGTCTTTTTGTGGTCTTTGTCATAATATGTTTGCTTTATCGGTTTGAGTTTTTTGATAAATCTATGCATATTGCGTCGCATAAATAGGTCGATTTTACCCTTTTAAGTGGGAGTGAGAAACTATTCCTTCGTGAGGTCTTCACCTCTGTATAGGATAGTGGATCGCTTTTGGGATACATCCGTACCTATGTCTCCGTAAGATTTTCATCTTCGTATAGCCATAGGGAAATGTATTCCCCTGACCTAAACTCGGTCCATATGAGCCTATAATGGGTGAGGATCGAGGAATCTGCCGGTTCAGGTACCTTTGCTTTAGAATCAAACCGCATATAGTGAGCCCTAAGAGCCCACCCTAGGTAGAACCACACCGATCCCCTAGTGGTCACCCAAATAGGTGCTTTATTTACCATTTCTTGGTTACTTTAGCATTGTACTTACTTATTATGTTTTGCTTTGACTGTGATTGCATAACATTCATCATAAAAAAGGTGTTAATTCACATTCGGTTGCTAAATAGATAACTTGTCATGGAAAAGGGGTTTCTCGATAAAGTGGAGGATAACGTGTCAGAGTTGTGGGATTTTACTCGTATCAGCGTAACCCAAAATAATCTTCAAGTGATGAAAGAAATATGGGATCAATGGAATGGCGAGATCAAGCAACTATTCTATTGTAATTATGGTGATTTGCCCTATCTACTCGATATCAAAGTGGACAAGCAGTTATTACGAGCTCTCGCTCAGTATTGGAACCCTGCTCATAGTTGTTTTACTTTAGAAAGGTGGATTTAGTACCTATTGTGGAAGAGTACACGACCTTGCTCCGTTGCCCGAAGATTCTAATTGACAAAGCTTATTCTAGAGATGCCAACATCTCAACGTTCTTAAAAAAGCTTATGAACATCACGGGAATGAGCGAACAGTGGGTTGCAGCCCGAATCAAGCGGAAAGGTGATAGTAAGTGCATTTTTTGGAGAAATTTGAGAGATTTGATCCTAGCACATCCTGATGTAAAGAAAAGTGTTGATGTCTTCGCATTAAGCATTTACGGATTGGTTATCTTCCCTAAGGCTTTAGGGCATATAGATGAGGCAGGCTCCGATTTATTTGATCGACTTGATAAAAGGGTCACACCCGTTCCCGTAATTTTGGCTAAAACTTCCAGATCCTTAAACGCATGCCAAAGAGCGGGCGAAGGGAGATTCATCGGATGCGTACAACTCTTACTAGCATGGTTCCACAACCATTTTTGGAAAATGGAAAAGGTCTTATATCGAGTCTTCTCCGAAAACTATTCTCCGCAAACTATTCTCCGCTGAAAGAGTTAATGGCTACGCCAAGAGGGATGATATCACGGAGGAGAAATGGATGATGAATCTCCAAAATCTGCAAGACGAAGATGTCGAATGGAGAGCCCCTTAGATGGTCCCTGACGAGAATTCATATCGGTGTCGTGATTTTGATTGGGTTCCCCTACTTGCGATATGGGGGCTATCGGGTATGCCCTTCTACTTGTGTTAAGACAGTACAGATCGAGATAGTTTACACCAGCAAAGCAAGGGTTAGTTCATTGCAAGTTTGTGTACAAGAGAGATAATTACAAAAAGAAGGTTCGAGATATATCGAACACTTGGAACTGAATTCGCAAAATGAAAAGGTTTGCAGCAAACCCGATGGCAACCCCTGAGTATGATCAGTCGTGGGGTAAAAGAATCAATGACAACATCCCTACGTCAGACCAAGAAAACACCCGATCAATATAAGAACACTTGCAGGTGATCCCGTCTGAGTTAGAGATCATCAAACAGGATTTTGAGAGAAAGAGTTTAGAACTAGAAAAAAGGATAGAACAATTGGAGGAGGATAAAATGTAGCTGGAACTAGATGTCGACGTCCAGAAACTAGAAGCCGAGAAGCCGAGAAAGGGGAAGAGTAAAGCTGAAGAGGATTTGGAAAGTTTGAAAATAGACTACAAGAAAAATGGCAGCAAGAGGTCAATTAGAACCGCTGGTCTGGGAAAGACATCAGAAAAATGGCAGCAAGAGATAAAAGAATAAAAGAACAGAGCCGATCAATGGGAGAAGGAATGCTGAGATGCCTAGGTTCGAGAGAATGCCTTAGAAAGAGACCTATCAGAATGCCAAAATGAAAAGGTCAGATTAAAAGCCAGTGTAGCAGAAATAGAAAAGTCACTTCATCAGTATCGTAACCGCAACTCCACAATCAAGCTGAAAGCGAGCATAAAAAAGATTGAAGAGCTAAAAAGGAAAATAGAAGAGCTCGAGATCGCATTACAAAATTGTAAACTCCGAGTTGAACTCCTTGAAGCAAGCAACGAGCAGTGGAAAGAGCAACTTCACCGTTCTCAAGGTCAAGAACGAGCAGTGGAAAGAGCAACTTCACCGTTCTCAAGGTCAAGTCAGGGATAAGACTATATCATGGGTGAAGCTGTGGCTCAAATCCGAGAGGTGGCTGATCATTTACAAACCTTAGAAGTCCAGGCTGATGTGCTAAGTTTGAAATAGGAGTCAAAGTCAGATCAAGGCCGAGAGTTAGCTTGGCTTCTTAGGAAGGTCAAGGCCTTAAGTATTAGGGCGAGGCCTTATATGTAATCCGTTTTATGTAAATAAATTTGTTTTCTAGAAAAGTTACTCTAATGAAATTGAATTAGAATCAATGCCTTTTTTTTGCATACATTTCATGCATTAGCATTACATTGCATCATGTGCATTAAATCTCACAAAGAGAACCTAAAATCATGGCAGTTACCCTGGAATATCGTTACGGTACACAAGGAAAAAATAAAGCAATGGACTGAAGGTTGGAAAGATTAGAACAAATGCAAAAAGGGATGCAAGAACAATTGGCCAAAATTCAACAAGATATGAGGGATAAGATGTTAGAATCCCAAAGGAATATGATGAGCCAATTAACCCAGTTGCTGACTGGAGGGCTAGAGAAAGGAAAGAGCCCTATGGTCAACTCCAGGGACGATAACGAGGACCCTGCTTATCCTCCAGGCTTTACCCCAACAAACACCCAAGCATAACCAAACGTTTACCCACAAAGGGTGTTCGTTAATATCAGACCCTAATATCAGACAGGTACCTAGGCACCAATAAGCTTCCTGACGGGTTTAGGCTCCAACCCAAGAGACAATCCAGCAAATCCCGTTGTTTTAGATTTAGATGATATGGCAGAAATAGAAAAAATAAGAGTGGAACTGCCAAAGCAACTTGAGGATCGATGCAAATGGCTAGAAGAAAAATTCAAAGCAATGGAAAATGTTGATTACTATTGCGGAATTGATGCCAAGGACCTGAGTTTGGTCATAGATTTAGTACTCTCTCCCAAGTTCAAAACTCTAGAGTTTGAAAAGTACAACGGGACTAGTTGCCCTAAAGCTCACATCACCATGTTCTATCGAAGGATGACAATGTCAATAATGATCAATTGTTGATCCACTGCTTCCAAGACAGTCTGATCGAGTCAGCAGCTAAATGGTACAACCAACTGAGTCGTGCCAAAACCAATTCGTGGAAAGACTTATCACAAGCTTTTATGAAGCAATATAGTCATGTGACGGGCATGACACCTGACAGAATCACATTGCAGAATATGGAGAAGAAGCAGAATGAGGGCTTTAGGCAATATGCTCAAAGATAAAGAGAGGTGGCAACGCAAGTTCAGCCACCTCTTCTAGAGAAAAAAACCACGATGCTTTTCATCAACACTTTGAAAGCCTCATTCATCAACCATATGTTGGAGAGCGCTATTAAGAGTTTCTTGGATATAGTGATGTCAGATGAAATGATTGAAAATACGGTAAGAAGCGGTAAGATAGACGCAGGGGAAAACTCTAAAATATCGACCCCCAAATAAAAAGAAAAACGAGGTGAATAATGTAGGCACATACAACAAGGGTTACTCAAAACCAATTACCGTTGGTCTGCCAAGGACAGTAACCACTAGTTTTCAAGCCCCCTCAAGGCAAGAATTTAACCAAAGGCCAAATACAGAAAGACTCCAGTTCACACCTATCCTGATGACGTATAGGGAGCTATATCAGAGCCTGTTTGATACACACGTGGTATCCCCCTTCTACCTGAAGCCCATGCAACCTCCATTTTCCAAATGGTATGATGCAAATGCTCAATGCGAGTACCACGCGGGAATCATAGGACATTCAATCGAAAACTGCACCAAATTTAAAAAGTTGATTGAAAGGTTGATTAAAATGGGAATTGTAAAGTTCGACGACTCATCAGGACCTAATGTGGTAGCAAATTCGTTACCCAGTCATTCTGATAAAAGGGTAAATGTGATAATCGAGAATGGAGGGAAAAGAACCAAGATGGATGTAGAGAAAGTAAAAACCTGCTGAAATGGGTTTGGAAGAAAATGGTAGAAAGTGGATTAATCACACAGGATTTAGAGGAGAAATCCTGAAAAGCAAGGAACTACCCAAAAAGCTAGGAACTACTGTGAGTTCCATGATTTAGAAGGTTATGAGATTCAAAGGTGTAGTGAATTCAGGGCCATAGTACAAGGTCTGATGGATAATAAGGAGCTAGAATTCCTTAAGTATACCGAAGGCCCAAAAGGAGAAGATGTGTGCGCCTCAGAAGAAAAATCGATAGAGAAGGTCTATACGGCCAATCACCCGGTGGTAATCATCTCATGGCCAAGAATCAATGAATCTGGAGCACAAATTGCACCAAGGGTCATAATCCAGAAACCCGTATCTTTTCCCTATAAAGACAGTAAAAGGGTTCCTTGGAATTATGACTGCAATGTAACGATCCTGGGGGAGGAGAACCCGGTTAACACCTCGGAAGAGGGACAAGACGTAGGTTTCTATACACACAGCGAAAGGTGCTATGATACCCCAAACACAAAAGCCAAACTTGTTAAAGGAAAATCCCTGGCAATTGAACAGAAGAAAGAGAAGCCAACCAGACTTGAATCACCTGTTAACGAGCCGGTAACTGAGAAAGAAGCTAAGGAATTCTTGAAATTTCTAAAACACAGTGAGTATAGCATCGTAGAAGAACTACATAAGCAACCGACTCACATCTCAGTGCTAGCTTTACTCTTAAGTTTAGAGACATATCGTGATGCATTAATGAAAGTGCTAAACAAAACTTATGTCGCTAACGATATCTCTGTAAACAAGCTGGACCGCCTAGTTAACAATATAAGTGCCGAAAACTTCATTTTCTTCAATGATGATAAGATACCGCCTAGGGGTATTGGATATACAAAGGCTTTGCACATCATCACCCGCTGCAAAGGGTATACATTGCCAGGGGTGTTAATTGATAATGGATCTGCACTAAATGCCCTACCCTTATCCACCATGAATAGGTTACTTGTGGATAGCTATCATATGAAGACATGTCAAAATATAGTGAGAGCATTCGATGGAACCGAAAGAAGGGTGATGGGAAGGATTGAGATACCCCTCTTGATTAGTCCAAACACGTATGAAATAGATTTCTTGGTGATGGACATTAAGCCTTCCTATAATTGTTTGTTAGGGAGGCATTGGATTCACACGGCTGGGGTAGTGCCGTCATCACTGCATCAGAAGCTAAAGTTGGTAACTGAGGGTCGGCTAGTAACTATAAACGTAGAAGAAGATATTATTGCATCTGTAACTAGTGACGCGCCATACGTAGGAACGGACGATGAAGCGATAGAATGTTCATTCTGATTGTTGGAATTTATGAATGCAACCTTCATTGTCGAAGGGAACAAGATCCTGATGCCCAAAATTTCTTAAACTACAAGGATGAGCCTGTGATTGACGATAGGTAAAGGAGCTTTTCCGGGGAGAGGACTTGGAAGATACCTACAAGGAAAAGTTGAGGCACCTATGCTGAAGGACAAATAAGACCGCTTTGGTTTACGATTTAAGCCAGATGCGAGGTAAAAAAAGAAGGAGATGGAGAAGAAACAAGAAAGGAGAAGAGCGCGACTAAGCGGGGAAAATGTCAAGTGGGAACCAATGACTTTACCCTATATATCCAAGACTTTCCTATCAGGAGGAACTATTTACCCTGAAAGATGGATGCCAAGAGAAGAGACCGCTGAAGAAATGTTGGAAAACCTAAACATCAACGCCATATCTGCAGAAAGGATTTGGGGAGAATATTTATCAGAGATCTGCCCCTATGTACCTGGAAGTGTTTTGAACAACCGGACTGCGGAAGAGATTCTTGCAGTTTTTATAGCCAATATAGAGTAATGTTTAAAATACAGTTATTACTCTAAGCCTAGGAGTAATAAGAATCCTTTTGTGAAATAGGCATATGTCTAGCATATTTATTTCAATAAAATACATCTTTGCGTATCATTTTGAGCAAATATTTTTCATTTTTTCATTTCATTCATAATCATACCATACAGATAGTTATTCTTAGATTCTTTTGTTCTTTGGATCTTCCTTCGTTCCTATAACAGGTCTCCAGATATCAATGATATGAGCGACATTGCTAGTAACTCAGAATCTCCTTTTGAGCGAGATATGTGTTTAGAGGAAACTCAGGACTTTAAAGATGACAGAGATTGTAACCTATCTCCTGATTTGTTAAGGATGGTAGAACAAGAGGAGAAACATATTCTACCTCACAAAAAGTCAGTAGAGATTGTGAACTTGGAAGAAGGAAAAGAAGTGAAAATTGGAGCTTGC
Organism: Gossypium bickii; assembly: GCA_025503065.1. Lineage (NCBI taxonomy): Eukaryota > Viridiplantae > Streptophyta > Magnoliopsida > Malvales > Malvaceae > Gossypium > Gossypium bickii. Next base: position 26,735,543 of record CP106718.1, read on the forward strand.
ATTGGCATGGAGATAAAACGTGATCTCATTGAATTACTCCAAGAATTTAAAGATGTCTTCGCATGGTCATATCAAGACATGCACGGGTTAAGTACTGATATCGTGGTAGACCGGCTCCCCACAAAGGAAGAGTGCAAGCCAGTTCAACAGAAGCTCTGAAGGATGAGGCTTGATGTTTTACTAAAAATAAAAGAGGAAGTCAAGAAACAATATGATGCTGGTTTCTTATGGGTGGTTAAATACTCAGAATGGGTAGCCAATATCGTGCCTATCCCTAAAAAAGATGGGAAAGTATGAATGTGCATAGACTATAGGGACTTGAACAAGGCTAACCCAAAAGACAGTTTCCTATTGCCACATATCGACACTTTAGTGGACAACACGACAAGTTACTCACTGTTCTCCTTCATGGATGGTTTCTCGGGATACAACCAAATAAATATGCATCCTGAAGACATGTAGAAAACCATATTCGTGACCATGTGGGGGAATTTTTTGCTATAAGGTGATGCCATTTGGACTAAAAAATGCAAGAGCGACGTATCAAAGAGCCATGGTAACTTTGTTTCATGATATGATGCATAAAAAACTCGAAGTTTATGTTGATGATATGATCACAAAGACCCAAATAGAGAAGGAGCATGTACAAGTCTTGAGGAAACTGTTTTTGAGATTGAGAAAATTCCAACTGAAGCTCAATCCGAAAAAATGTACTTTTGGGGCTAGGTCGGGAAAATTGCTAGGATTTGTAGTCAGTGAAAAGGGGATCGAGATCGACCTAGACAAAGTAAAGGCTATGTAGCGATTGCTTTTACTACGCACTCAAAAAGAAGTTCGAGGTTTCCTAGGAAGACTAAATTACATTGCCTGGTTCATTTCACAACTAATTGAGAAATGCGACCCCATATTCCTTCTCCTTAAGAAACACAACCAAGGCTTTTGGAATGAGGAGTGCTAGAAGACTTTCAATAAGGTCAAACATTACTTGTCCAATGCCCCAGTACTAATGCCACCTAACCCAGATAGGCCGCTAATACTGTACTTGGCAGTATTCGGGAATTTCATGGGATGCATGCTTGGTCAACATGATGAGTCGGGAAGAAAAGAAAGAGCAGTATACTATCTTAGTAAGAAATTCGCTGAATGTGAGACATGATATTCGCCAATCGAGAAGTTATGTTGCGCCCTGATTTGGACAACCAGAAGATTGAGACAGTACATGCTGTACCACACAAATTGGCTCATCTCAAAGCTGGACCCTCTAAAGTACATGATGGAGTCAACTGCTCTCAATGGAAGAATGGACCGATGGCAAATTCTGTTTTCCGAATTTGACATAGTCTTTGTGAACCAAAAGGCAGTCAAAGGAAGCGCAATAGTGGATTTTCTAGCCAGTAGAGCTCTAGAGGATTACGAGCCTTTGAACTTTGATTTCCCGAATGAAGATCTAATGTATGTTGCAACCATTGAAGAAGACTCCCGAGAAGGTCATCTTTGGAAGCTAAACTTCGGCGAAACCTCAAATGCTATAGGTAATGGAATTAGGGCAGTCCTGGTATCCCCAAACGGAGATCATTATCCCTTGACTAGCAAATTGGATTTTGATTGCACGAACAATATGGCAAAATTTGAAGCATGCATCATGGGTATCCGTGCAGCCATAGAACGTGAGATAAAAGTGCTAGAGGTATATGGGGGTTCTGCACTAGTAATCTATCAATTCAAAGGATAATAGAAGATAAGAGATCCCAAGTTAATCAAGTATCAAAAGTTGGTTCTTGAGTTAATTGAGGAGTTTGATGACATCACCTTCTATTACCTTCCACGAGATGAAAATCAGATGGCTGATGCCCTGGCTACCTTGGCTTCGATGGTCAAAGAGAACAAACAAGATGATGTAAAGCCTATCCAGATGAGTATTTATGAAACTCCAGCTCATTGTTACAACATCGAAGAAGAATAAGAGGATGACCACCCTTGGTATCACGATATACTGCGATATGTAAAGAATCGTGAATATCCTGACCAAGCAATTGAGAATGATAAAAGGACGTTGAGAAGACTGGTCAACGACTATGTCCTAGATGGAGAGATCCTATATAAAAGGAGAAAGGATCAGGTGCTACTAAGATGTGTAGACACTGTCAAGGCTAAGCAAATCTTGGAAGAAGTCCACGAGGGTGTTTACGAAACACATGCCAATGGTTTTACAATGGCCAGGCAAATAATGAGATTTAGGGTATTATTGGTCCGCCATGAAAAGAGATTGCATTAATTAGGCCAAAAAATGCCACAAGTGTCAAATTTACAGAGATAAATTTCATGTACCTGCCTCACCTCTTCATGTTATGACTTCTCCGTGGCCTTTCTCTATGTGGGGCATAAATGTCATTGGACCAATTTCACCTAAAGCTTCTAACGGGCATCGATTCATCTTCGTGGTTATTGATTACTTTATGAAGTGGGTAGAAGCCGCTTCATAAGCCAATGTCACGAAGTCGACAGTCGGTAAGTTCTTAAAGAAGGAGATCATATGTCGATATAGAATGCTAGAAAGGATCATATCTGACAATGCACTAAATTTGAACAACAGCACGATATCAGAAGTCTGCAGTCAGTTTAAGATCAAACACCACAACTCATCACCATATCGCCCAAAAATGAATGGTGCAATGGAGGCAGCCAATAAGAACATTAAGAAAATCGTGGGAAAAATGATTGAGACGTATAAAGATTGGCATGAGAAATTACCATTTTCCCTCTATACTCATCGAACATCTGTCAGGACCTCAACTGAGGCAACGCTTTTATCTTTGGTTTATGGAATGGAGACGATTTTACCTATTGAAGTCGGGATTCCTTCTCTCCGAGTTTTGGCAGAATTGAAGTTGGATGAAGCAGAATGGATCCAATCTCGATATGATCAGCTAAACTTGATTGAAGAGAAAAAGTTGAAAGCCATCCGTCATGTTCAGATGTACCAAAAACGAATGATATGAGCTTACAACAAAAATGTTCGTCCTAGAGAATTCCACGAAGGGGACCTAGTATTGAAAAATATCTTGCCTATACAAAAGGACTTCAGAGGGGATGCCAAATTGGGAAGGACCTTATGTGGTAAAGAAAGTCTTTTCTAGAGGAGCATTGATTTTGACTGAGATGGATGAAAAAAGCTTGCCTAATCTTGTGAATTTAGATTCGGTCAAGAAGTACTTCACCTAAAAAAAAAAAAGAGGAGTGGCCAAGGTGAAAACCCGCAAAAGGCATATTAAGACCAAAGGTGTTTTGAATTGAAACCCCGTAAAGGGGAATTCAACTTTTGATCAAAAGATGGGGCATGCGGTAGTCTTACTTACTATGCCTAAATTAACAAGAAGTAGAAATGCTACGTCTTGGGGCATCAACAAAGTACTCTAAATCTCCTAAACACATGTTGAGCTCAAAATGGTCCTCAAGAAGTTCATGCAAAGAAGCTCATGTTGCGATATTTGGGGCACTTATTTTTCTTTTACTCATTTTGTATTTCAGCAATGTTTGCTTTCTTTGATTAATCTATTCTTTTCAAATTTTGTTTCTGATAAATTTTAGTTCTGTCTATCATTATGATCTTTTTCAAGCATTTTGCATTGAAATAACGATTAATGGACTAATAATACTCTCATAAAGGAGTTTTGCATATTACTCTAAAAGCTTCTACATAGTACGGAAACCTGAAACAGGACTATTATTTAGAACTAATCAAACCAAAGGGTTGGAACCATTTGAGAGAGAATAGTATAAATTATGGCTATTTCTTCAGGTTTTCTGTCAAAGATACCAGCTGAGCAAGAAGGCAGGGTAATACATCAGGGATAGAACCTTAATGAACAACAAGCAATGACAACCTAAGCATTGAAAAGGGGATCATTCTCGCAAAATGGCATTCTACATCCATGCAAATATCATCCATACACATCTAGTTAGGAGCATTTGATTCATTCTAATCATGACATCCTAATCATTTGGAATAAACATAGGCCCATGAAATGGATTCTACATGTCTTGTTACCCAGAGAATGGTGTAACAGATCGATGGATTGAAGAAGCCAAAAATCCTATACCCATGAGTTGCAGTGGGATAGATTGAAAAAGATACAAATCCTATCCCTGAGTTGCAGTGGGATGGATTGAAGATGATGGAAATCCTATACCCCTGAGTTCCAGTGGGATGGATGGAAGAAATTACAAATTTTACCTCCTAAAGTTACAGCGAAGCGTATTGAAGTTTTCATGGTGAAGCTTATCTCCCTGAAGTTGTAGTGAAGTAGATTAAAGCCATAAACCTTATCTCCCTGAAGTTGTAATGGAGCAGTTTGAAGCTACCAGTCTTATCTCCCTGAAGTTGCAGTGGAGCAGACTGAAGATAGCAAGTCTTATCTTCTTGAAGTTACAGTGGAGCAGGTTGAAGATAGCGGATCTTATTTCCCTGAAGTTACGGTGGAAAAGATTTAAGATACAAGTTACAAATCTCATACCCCCTGAAGTTGTAGTGGGATAGATTGAAATCATTATAGCAAATCTTATCTCCATAAAGTTGTAGATTGAAGCCACTAGTCTTATCTCCCTGAAGTTGCAGTGGAGTAGACTAAAAATCACAAATCTCATCTCCCTAAAGTTGCAGTGGAGCAGATTGAAGTTATAGATCTTATCTTCTTGAAGTTGCAGTGGAGTAGGTCGAAGATAGCCAAATCTTATCTCTCTGAAGTCGCAGCGAAGCAGATTAAAGCTACAAATCTTATCTCTCTAAAGTTGCAGTAGAGCAGATTAAAGTTATAAATCTTATCTCCCTGAAGTTGCAGTGGAGCAGGTTAAAGAAACCAATCTTATCACCCTGAAGTTGCAGTGGAGCAGATTGAAGCTACTAATCCTATCTCCCTAAGTTACAATGAAGCGGATTAAAGCCGCAAATCCTATACCTCAGAAGTTGCAGTAGGTCGGATTAAATCTACCATAGCAAGTCTTATCTCCCTGAAGTTGTAGCGGAGCAGACTAAAATAAAAAATCTCACATCTCTTTAAAGTTGCAACGGAGTAGATTGAAACTACAAGTCTTATCTCTCTGAAGTGGCGGTGGAGTAGATCAAAGCAACAAGATGCAGTGGATTGGAAAGAAGCTACTTGGAAAAGAGGAATACCAGAGAAATCAGGACTCGGCGAGACCGGGAAAAATTGGTCTTTCTCAAAAGTCTTTACTCTATTCTCATTATGATAACGAGCAAAGAGAGGCAGCTATAATAAGCCCAATTTGCCCAGGCCCAACAAACAGTCCATTTTACAAACCAAACCCAATCCAAACAAACCCAAAACCCAAAACCGAAAACCCAACAAACCCAATCCAAACCAATCCAAAACTAAACCCAACAAGCAAAGGCCCAAATAACCTAACCCTAGCAGCCCAAATTAATAAACAGAAAAATAATAAAGGAAAACCCTAGCTGCTAGCCGCCACTGCCACTGCTGCCTCTGCCATGTCAGCACTGCCACTGTCATGTCCACCGCCCTCCACTTGCACCGCCACTTGCAAGGGACCAAAAAAGCAGAAATGACAGCATAAATTAAAGCTTTATAAAACAGCTATATAAGCCATGTTAAACCAATGTAATTTTTTTAGAGAGACTTTGAATACAAAAAGAAACAGAGATTCAAGCACCAAAAAAAAGTGATTCGAACATACAAACATAGAAGATTGAAATACAAAAGAAGAAAAAAAATACAGAGAATCAAAGAGAAACAAAAGGTTCAAAACGTGCTAAGGTCTATTTTTTTTATTTTTGTTTTTTTTTACTTTATTTTCCCTTTTTTTCAAAACTGTTTATATACATACATATATTTCTTTATTTTCCTTTTTCCAAAACTATATGTATATATATATTAAAAAAAGAGTTTAAAAAAGAAATATTTACCTGTTTTTCGATAGCTTAAAAAACAAAGGAGTTTTCGACCTTCCGGCCGCTGTATATGGTGGCAACGGCAGCCCACACGGCAGTGACTGACCGGAGCTCTCGCCGAATTTGGAGGGCTTTCAGAGAAAAGGGTGAAATTTTTTTTTTTTTTTGGTTTTTTGTAAAACTAGGGCTGAAAATGATTTTTTTTTTTCTAAATTTTTAGCCTTAAATAGGCCTCCAAAACGGCGCCGTTTTAGGCAGGCCTTTCAGGCACCAAAACGACGTCGTTACATGCTTGAACCACGTGTAGACCCGATCCACCAGGGGGATCCGCGTGTTTTTGCTTTTGGGGCTATTTGCGCTACAAGTCCTCCCTTTTTTTATTGTTTTACAATTAAGTTTCTTTCGTCATTAATTTTGTCCCTATAATTTGTTTCGATTTCAATTTAGTCCGCCTTGAAGCTGTGCGTTTTGGAGGGTGAGGATTATTTCCCATTTTGGTCCCTCCTTGTTATTCGCACGTTCAACTTGGCCCTTTTCCTTTCTATTTACTTCTGATTTGCCCCAAATTTTTGTTTTAAAATTCAATTTAGTCATTTCTTTGTTATTTTTGCTATTTTATTATTAAATTAATTAGTTTAATATTATTATTATTATATTTTCTTTTTTGTATTTACTTATGTGTTTCATTATCATATTACTAAATGTATTAGTTTTGCAATATTATTGCTATTATTATATATTTATTTACCTAAATTTTTTTATATATACCTTTACCTTATTTTATCATTTATTTATTTATATCCTTTTATATAATTTTAAAACTTTATTTTTTATTATTTATTTATTTATTTTATTATTATATTATTATTAATATCATCATCATTATTATTAATATTATTATTATTCTTAAATTGTTTTACACCATATTTATTTATTTATGTAATATTAGGTCTTTAGCTTCAAATTTTTAGTTTGTTATTCTTATTATTTGTCATTTTATTTCTGGTTTGTTTATTTTATTTCCGTTCTTCATATTGCCATTTACATTAACATACTTATTATTTTGTCATGCACGCAAACACCGTAACTCATTTTAAATTTCACCACAAAATCGTGTTACAATTCACGCAATGCATTAAAAATTGTGTTTTTAAAATAAGCGATACTCCGTGTTTTTAAAATTCGAAAGGTCATTCCCTAATTTACGGGGTTTCGACTTTCTCGATAAATCTGAACAAACGAACGTTTTAAAATTTTAATAATCTCGAGAATTACGAAAAGATCGTGTTCTAACTTACGGAATATGGTTTCTTTCTAAAACCGAGATAATCAAACATTTGGCGTTTATTCGCGTATCGGGAATTTAAGACATTATGTCCTAACTTACGTGACATAATTTTTTTCTCGATTAACGTGAAATATGCTATTTTCTCGAAAAATTTTCAATTAAATAATGTTTTAATAAACGATCGTATTTTTAAAATCTTTTCAAATTTTCAATTCTCAACACTAAGACATTAATTAATCAACTAGATACCAATTTTGGGCATTATGAGGGCGCTAATCCTTTCTCGTACCTAACCGACTCCCGAACCCGTCTTTCTAAATTTCGTAGACCAAAATCGTTGATTTAATGAATCAAACCGTTTATTAAAAACAACCCTTTTACGAGGTGACCCGATCACACCTTATCAAAATTGATTGGTGGCGATTCCTATATTCGTTTTCGTTTACAAAATTAAAATCGACCTTTTAAAAAAATAGTTTCGACATATTATATCAAAAGTCTTTTTTCCATTAATTCGAATAATGACGATGGCAGTAGTTGATTGGAGCGAGACATAATGCGCTACTGATTAGACGACACTGCACAATATGGATTTGGATATTGAAAAGTTTTGTGCAATATGGCAGTGCTGGAGAAATTTCCAGGTTCTGTTTTATTCTTAATGACTAAATATTAATTTGTATAAACTTGAATCTCAGCAAATCAATGTTCCTCCACCTGTGATAAGCTAGAGATCTGCCTGTATTTTTCTAATCCTGGTTGCGCTTGCAATTATCAACCCTAATTCAACATTTTCAACTCTTCTAGCTTGTGCGGCATTAATTAATTCCTTGCGTTCTTTTTCATCATATATTAATTACTTAAATTCATTGAATATCTTTAAGTGATAATGACAATAATAATTCCCACCGCTAGATTTCATAATTTTGGATTCGATACGCATAATTCTATGATAATACAATATATATATATATTGATACAACGCATGTTACAACATAAACAACATTTCATAGATTATTGTAATTTGTTTTATTTAGTCGGTATGTTTTGATCAAAATTGTTTGGATTTTTAATTGATGATCTATGATAATTTTTGGCAGCCTGCTATTGAAGACAATTTGAGAAAAAATCAACTTAAGCTAATATTTGATCAAGACTATCAATGTGATCGAATTTTTAATAAATAAGATATTTAATCTTCAAGATGTTTTATGACCAAAAGACATTTGTTGTTATTCTCTTTATTGAAGACTTATTTGCAGGCTACTCTTGTGAAATTAGATATTCACATTTATTGTAATTCAACAAGCCAATTTATGCTTATTAATAGACAGCTTGTTTAGGTTATTGTACAATAAAAGGGAAAACACTTAATTTCTTCATTAAAGAACTAGTTTGTAGTGCAAAATTGTGTAAGTAAACTAAAATGTTTATTAGTTCACATCTAAGCTCTCAGTGCAAAAGACTTAGATGGAGAGTAATCTAGTTCAATGTATAGGAGTGAGGTAGCAACTTGGTGAGTGAGTTGAACATAAATTACAACTTGTACTTGTTGATTTTAGAATGAACTACTTTCTAGGTGAGGCCCTGTAGACGTATGAGCAAACAACTTTTGGTGTCTATCTTTTATTCTATAACTAGTAGTAACTTTGATCATTTGCAACAGAATGAATATGTAACATCCCCAAACCCGGCCCATTCACTACGACCGAATCTGGTTATGTTATTGCGGAAAGACGGTTGAAAAACCTCGTTAACTTAGCATAAAGCATGAAAGAATTCAATTTTGAAAACTATATCAGATATGTGAGTAAAACGAATTCCTCTTACTTAAAACTCATGTAATTTCTTTTGTTGTGTGAAAACATTTTTGAGTTAATAAGAATTTAAAATAACAAAACCATAATCAAGTAATACCAAATAATAAAATGGCCTTTATTACAACCCAATAATTCAAATAAAGAACTTATATCAAAACCAAGCATAAAATATTAAATCATCATCTTGGCATAGGCCACCTTGTCCTCTCCGATCCGGCCCGACCTTATGCAATACACGAAAATGGTTAAAGGAAAAAGGTGAGTCACCAAGACTCAAAAGCCACCCTTTTCCCGGATTAGCAAAATATCATATGCAACATAAACATAACCATCATGCATCCAATCAATATGCACCCAATCCTAACCATCCATACACCTTTTCTACCCCCCGTGTGGTACCAAAACCACCGGTGGTGCCAAACCACCGGTGACATATAGTCACAATGTGTTACCAAAACACTTTGGTGTCCCAAAGACACGATATCCGTCAATGTGGTGCCAAACCACTGGTGTCCCAAAGACACGTTTGTGATACCAAATCATTTGGTGACCAGAAGTCACAAATCCGATGATGGGGCCAACCCATCGTGTGATACCAAATCACTAGCGACAATCCCGTATCTCTCAAGTGGGGCCAACCCACGGTGGTGTCCAACCACGTGGACGAGTCGCAATGAGGTGCCAAACCTCGGTGTCCCAAAGACACAAATGTGGTACCAAACCGCGGTGACCGAAGTCACAATAATCGGGTGATGGGGCCAACCCATCATGTGATACCAAATCACTTGGCGTCAATCCTCAATACCGCCTTGTGGGGCCAACCCAGCGTGGTGCGAAACCACGGGGACGAGACGCCGAGGTGCCAAACCTCTGGAGGTGCCAAACCTCTGGTGACCCAAAGTCACAAAGTTGTGTTACCAAAACATCGGTGCTCGTCGACACAAAATATCACCGCCCCTCCTCTCATATCACCCATCATTATACCAACTCATGTATAGTATTCAAATCATGCAAACATGTTTAACGTTGCATCTCACACATCATAAATCATGACATCATGTATCAATAACATACTCATAATGAAACGGACTTACGAGATCCGTGTACATACCCCTATAGGGTATCATATCACTCAACCATCTTTGTTTCGATTTTACCAATCAATCAGTTTATCAAACATATACAAAGCAAGAAGTGTGTTAGTTTTTACACACCGGTTACTAATGCGACTATCAAATCCAGGAGATCAAGATCTAACGCACTAGATCCCCCTTCCTTAACACTTTTCGAGCACTAGCCACAACTCGAGATATACGAGATCAAGCCTTCCCCTACAATCGGCCAAAACTAAACAACATAATCATGCTAATCAACCTCTAAGGGTATAATCGTAATTTTACCTACTAAGGGTATTTTCGTAATTTACCCACCAAGGGTATTTTCGTAAATTCACACTTGCAATGGCCTTACCGAAGGCCTAATGTCGCCACTAGCGACTCAGCTACCATTTCCGGTCGTACCGGATGATTGGGCCTAAAACTCGATTTCGGCCCATCCGGGCCCACATGCTCGTGTGGCCCACCTAGCACAAATCTAGCCACGTATATAACTTCCACCTAGTCTAGTTCAACATATACTAACCAATCATGCAATTTACTCATATGGGCCCACGGGCCCATTGGGCCCACTTCGGCCCATCGAGGCCCAAGCAGCCCCAACCCACGAGAATACTACTGATGGCCTCAACTATCGCGTCGAAGCCCCACACATGCGCTCGCACGCTCGTGTGGCTACTAATGCCGTGTAACCGGCATTTCGGCATTTTGCCGCTCTACAACTAGAGTAGAGAGAGTTACACACCGATAGGACTCTCTGGGGCTAATCCGCGCCCGACCACTCTTGTGCCCAAACGCCCTCCAAGATGTGTTTACTCTCCTCCTAGGATGCTCCTTATATAGCTAGCTCTTCACCTTCATTCTTTGTGTCTTTCCGATGTGGGATCCCTTCGTCAGTAGAGTTTAAATTCAACTGAAACTCTTGCCGTCCAATCCGCAAAATAAATACTCCCTTGCTTCTCATGAGATTCGAACCCAGGCTCCCTTGTAGCATAATCCACGCTGCTAACCACTTGGCCACAAGCTCCTCTTGTGTCTTAAACCATGCGCAACTAAATATAAATTATGGGCCAAATTCTAAGGTCTAAGCAAAAAGAAACCAAAATGCAAAAGCCAAGACTTGAACCTTGGACCTCCTTCCTTCCCTGTGGCGTCACTCCCTTGCCCCCTAAGTGGCGTCACTTTGCCACTACACCACACACTCATTTTGTGTCATTTTTCTCCATATTTTATTCTTAAGGCCTATCTGCCAACTTCCAGGGTTTTTTTCACCTAAAACCAAAATTTCCCCAAAGCCAATATTTGATCCCGGGACTTCATAGAAGCCATCTAACCTTCCAAAATCACTTATCTAATAAGTCTAACTTGCATTTAAGTCGATCTCTTATTCTCTAAAAATTTAAACGCTACTACGCCTAAGGCCCATTGGGCTCAATTCTCCTAGGCCCAATTTTGGGATGTTACAGAATATTTGATAGGAAAGATCAATGATTTTACAATTAATATCAAACCTAGATACTTGATGTACTTGTAATAGGCCAATTTAGCCCGAGCCCATACAATAAATAATAAACCCAAAATAATAAAATAAAGTCCAAGTCCAGTCCAAAATATATCATTTGGCCCGTTCAGAATGTCCCATTTCTTGAAAAGATTGAAGGTCCATTTACAAGCTTGACGTATATGGGAACACAATCTTCAAGGATATGCAATCTTAGATATGATATAAAATCTTAGAAGATATGGTATGCAATCTTAGAAGATATGATATGCAATCTTAGAAGATATGGTATGCAATCTTAGAAGATATGATTTTGTAATCTTAGAGATTTAATTTGTAGATACCTTTTAATCTTAGCCGTTGATGTAATTGATCTGTACCGTTGGATTTGGGGAGGCTCAACTATAAATAGAGGCCTCTCCCTTCATTGTAAAACACACTTGAGTTTTGGGGGAAGCAATAAGAATTCTTAAGAGTATTCACTCAAATTTCTCTCCCTTTTGCGTTCTTATTTTCTATGGTTTGTTATTATTTTATTCTTCATCCATCTTCGTTTTTTCAACCTTTTTTATTTATCCATTTAATTGTTTAATTATTAGTTATTCTTTTATTTTATTCGTTTATTTATTATTTCTGTATAGAGATTTATTTTATTTTCACACTTTTGTAAATTTGTATTTTATTAATGTATTCCAAATTTTTACGTGGTATTTATTTCAAGCTGTTTTATTTTATTATTTTAGATATTACTTATTTCAAATAGTTTTATTTTGATTAAGTTTTTTTTATATTATTACTTTAAATTATCTTATATGTCATTCATTTTTCTTATTGTTTTATATAATGATTATTTTAAAGTGATTTTATTTTATATCATTTTAAACTGTTTTATATTATCTATTTTAAGTTTTCGTATATTGTTTGTTTTAAACTTATACGTATCTTTTTAGAATTTGTCACATATCATTTTCTTTAAGTCATTTTGTATATTATTTATTTAGATTGATATATATATATTGTTTTATATATTACTTATTTAAACTTACTTCTTATATAATATTTATTTTAAAATTCATTTATTTATTACTATTTAATATATTATTTATTTATTTTTTTGAATTTATTTCAAACTTTTACATATATTACCTACTTTAAAATTTTTATACATGAATTTATTTTTAAGTTGCTTTTTATTGTCGATTTCAAAATCCTTTTCTTTCACATTATTTGTTTTAACATTGTCCATTATTATTTGAAAGCTTGGTACATTTTGTTTTTTTATTTGTTTTTTAGATTTGTTATTTTTTAAAAAAATTCATTAATCTTTATTTATTAATGTGGCCAAATATACCTTCATATTTCAAAATCCATGATTTTTCAAATTTAAAAATAAGGCAATATTCGATATTTGGGAGTTTTGAGAAAATCGTGCCCTAACTTACTGGGTTTCGATTTTTCTCATTAAGTCCAAATGATTGAGTACCCTTTTTGAAATTAAAACATATGAATTTTTAAATAAAAAACCTATTCTCGGGAATTTAAGATGTTGTGTCCTAACTCACTGATGTGAAGTTTTGTCATCTCGAGGCAATGATTTCTAAAAAGCAAAGGATATTCGGTGTTTGAAAAATTCGAAAGATCGTGCTCTAACTTACTGAGTTTTGATTTTTCTTTTAAAATCCAAATAATTGAATGTCCATTTAAAATTAAAGGACATAAGTTTTAAAAATTAAAAGGATCGTGTTTTAAAATATATTCAAAATTTTGATATTAGGACATTAATTAATCAATTAGGTACCAATTTTTTGGCGTTACGAGTGTGCTAATCCTTCCTCGTGCGTAACCGACTCCCGAGCCCGTTTTCTCGAATTGTGTAGACCAAAATCATTATTTTAATAAATCAAAATGGTTTATTAAAATGATTAATCTCAAGGTGATCCGATCACACCTCGAAAAAAGATCGGTGGCGACTCTATTTTTTATTTTTAAAGTCGACCCCCATTTTTAAAAAAAAATTTAAAAATGGTTTCGACAGCTTGGCAACTCTACTGGGAAAATAATAAGAGAGTCAAGTTGTAAAATTGATTATTTCCTGTCCTTTTGTCCAAATTTAAAAATCTGATTTGAAAAACTATGGTCCTTTTTATTGCATGAGGTTTTATTTTTATAAAATATCTTTGCATTGCATTGCATGACTGTTGTGGTCACACCCTTTTAAGTGGGAGCTAGAAGCTACTCCTTCGTGAGGTTTTCACCTTTGTGCAGGATAGTGAATCGCTTTCGGGATACATCCGTACCTATGTCTTCGTGAGATTTTCATCTCCGTGCAGCCATAGGGAAATGTATTCCCCTGAACTGAACTCGGTCTGTATTAGCTTATAATGGTGAGGATTGAGGAATCTGCCGGTTCAGATACCTCTGCTTTAGAACCAAACCGCATGTAGAAAGCCCTAAGAGCTTACCCTAGGTAGAACTACGCCGAACCCCAGCAATCACCTAGGTAGGTGCTTGATTATTTGTCGTTTGCCTTGAATTTTATATGATACTGACTTGTTGTGTTTTGTTGAATTGATTATTTTTTGTCTTTTTATCAAAAATCAAAATTTGATTTTGATTCTTTCACCACATGAGTTTATACTGTGTCATATGTTTGTGGTGGTTTAAGTCTGGTAGGATATTCCCGCATCATATTGCACGACCGTTGTGGTCACTCCTTTTAAGTGGGAGTGAGAAACTATGCCTTCGTGAGGTTTTCACCTCCGCATGGGCTAGTGGACTGCTTCCGGGATACATTTGTACCTATGTCTTCGTGAGGTTTTCACCTCCGCATGGCTATAGGGAAATGTATTCCCCTGAACTGAGCTCGATCCATATGAGCCTATAATGGGTGAGGATTAAGGAATCTGATGGTTCAGGTACCCTCCCTTTAGAACTAAGCCACATATAGTGATCCTTAAGAGCCAACCCTATATAGAGCTATATTGAACCCTAGTGGTCACCCAGATAAGTGCCCTGTTTTGTTATTTCTCTTGTGCTAACGTGTTCTCTTTTGTTTTGATTGCACTGCATCCACATCATAAAAAAGAGGTGTTGATTCAAATTCGATTACTAAATAGAAGAGTTTGTCATGAGAAAATGGATTTCTTGATAACGTGGATTATAATACGGTCGTCCGAATATGGTCCAAGTAAACACAGCGAGAGAAGGCTGATAGTCCGTGAAGGAATACAAGACTTTATTGCCCAATGATTCAAGCTGATAAAGACTATTAGAGAATCACCACGTCTCAGCTTTCTTGAAGAGGCTAACGAGCATTATGGAAATAAGTGAGCAGTGAGTCGCGGCCCAGATCAAGCAAAAAGGAGCCAGTGGAGGCATCTATTAGAAGTTTGCAAGATTTGACCTTTACGAAGAAGGGGATTGATGTTTGGCTCGGAATATGAGGGCAAGGCCGCATATGTAATCCATTTTATGTAAAGAAATTTGCTTTCTAGATAAGTGTTTCTAATGGAATTGAATTCAGAATCAACGCCTCTCTTTCTTTTGCATTCATTCCATGCATCTCCATTGCATTGCATCATATGCATTAAAATCCATAGAGGGACCCTAATTAGTTGAAGTTATTTTAGGAAAAAAAGAAAGAGAGAATATTAATCTAGAAACTAAAACACCGTTACGGTACACGTGCTAAGACAAAAAAAATGGATCAAGGACTCGAACAGTTCCAAAGAGACATGCAAGACTAGCTGCAAGAGCAGTTGGTAAAGATCCAGCAAGATATGAGGGAACAAATGGTGGAAGCCCAAAGAAATATGGTTGCTCAAATAACTTAGCTACTGAATGGAGCAATGGACAAGGGAAAAGGCCCCATGACTAATGCTGGAGAGGATAATGAAGACTATCCTCTGGGTTTTACCCCACCACATGTACAGATACAACCTGAGGTGTATTATCAAAAGCCATCTGTTGTAATTAGGCCTTAACAAGGTCAAGCTGATACTGGGGTACCCATGAATTTCCAAGTTGGCTCAGAATCTAACCCGGTAGATAACCCTGCTAATCTTGTTATCCCTGATTTAGATATAGCGAAGAACGAACCAGGGAACAAAGTTGCCAAGCCCTTACATACTTGGGAAGATTTTAAACAATGGAACTGTGGAAGGGATCCCTATATTTTTAAGACTAATCTAGAGTAATATTCAAATCACGCTTGTTGCCTTACGCCTAGAGGCAATAAGAATCCTTTTGTGACATAGGCCCGTGTCCGAATTTTTATTTCAATAAAATACATCTTTTTGAGCAAATATTCTTCATTTCATACTGTACAAACAATTACTCTTAGTTTTTTTCTTTTATTTGTTCTTTGGACTTTCTTTCAAGTATTCTTTCATTTTTTATTTATGACCATATAAATAATCATTCTTTGGACTCTTCCTTTGAACCTACAATAGGTCTCCAGATATCAATGATGTGAGCAATGTTGCTACTGACTCAGAGTCTCCTTTCGAGTAAGATATGTATCTAGGAGGATCTCAGGACTTTAAAGATGACAAAGATTGTAACATATCTTCTGATTTGTTAAGAATGGTGGAACAAGATGAAAAACAAACTTTACTCCACAAAGGATCAGCGGATATTATGAGCCTAAAAAAAAGGTGAAGATCGAAGCCCAGCTTACCACAGAAATAAAACAAGACATCATTGAGTTATTTTCAAGAATTCAAAGATGTTTTCGCAATCATATCAAGACACGCCTGGGATAATCTTAAAAGAGATCCAAAAGGGTATTTAAAGAACATGATAATGATTCTACAATAGCCAGGATAAACATAAAGATCGGGCATTGTTGGTCTATCATGGAAGGGGATTACATCAGTTATACTAAAAATACTGAATTGAAGAAGACGAGATTCATGTGCCTCATCTATTTCTTCACAGATTTTTTTATATGTGGGGAATGGATATTATGGGGCCAATATCGTAAAAAGCTTCTAGTCAACATCGATTCATTTCTGTGGTCGTCGTCTACTTCACTAGGAGGGTGGAAATAGCTTCATATGCCAATGTTTCAAAGTCGATAGTCATCAAATTTAAAAAAAGAGAGAGAGAGAGAGATCAGGAGCCGAAAAAGAATGCCAAAAAGGACAACGTCAAAAGTTTGTAGTCTGTTCAAATATCAGACGTCATGTCATAGAGCAACAAAAGCAGCCAAGAAGGAAAAAAACAAAAAAACAAAATAAGGATCATGGGAAAGATGACTGAGACTTGTAAATATCGACATAAAAAAGGTACCATTTACCTTCTGTCTTATTAAACGTCGGTTAGAACTTTCGCTGGGGCAACACATTTCTCATTAGAATAGAAACAGTTTTGCTAGTTGAACGTAATCGAAGGAAGAAAGGTTAAAAGCTATCTGTCACGGTCAGATGATGCAAGCTTACGATAAAGAGGTTTATCCTAGAGAATTCCACGAGGGGAACCTGATGTTGAAAAAGACCTTTCTTATACAAAAAGGATTTCAGAGGATAGCAGATGCCAAATTGGGAAGGACCTTATGTGGTAAAGAAGGCCTGTTCTAGAAGAGCATTGATATTGACTGAGATGGAAGACTTGCCCAATTCAGTGAATTTCAGTTCAGTCAAGAAGTATTTTACCTGAAAGGGGAAAGGCCAAGGTGAAAACCCGCAAAAGGGCGCATTGGGTTCAAATTCAAAAAAAAAAAAAAGAAAAGAAAAAAGAGGAGAGGCCAAGGCGAAAACCCGCAAAGGGTGCTTTGAGACCAAAGGGGGTTTTGAGCCGAAAACCCGAAAAGGGCGGCTCAAATTTTGATCAAAGATAAGGCATGTGGTAGTCTTACTATGCCTGAATTAACAATGAGGAAGTATGCTACGTCTTGGGGCATTGACAAAGTACTCCGGATCCTCTAAACACGTATTGAGCTCCAAATGGTCGTCAAGAAGTTTGTACAGAGAAGCTCAGGCTCGATATCTGGGGCACCTAGCTTCTATCTTACTCATTTTTGAATTTGCTATCTTTGATTACTTTATTCTTTTCAAGATACGCCCCAATCAATTTTCCTTTATATCCTCTGCTATCTTTGATTACTTTATTCTTTTCAAGATACACCCCAATCAATTTTCTTTTATTGCCTTGGTTATCTTTGATTAACTTATTTGTTTCGAGCTATGCTCCTAATTAATTTCTTTCTCATCCATTGTTGTGATCTTTTTCAAGCATTTTATATTGAAATAACGATTAATGGACTAATAATACTTTCATGAAAGAAGTTTTGCATATTACTTTGGAAATATTATCTCTTCGGATTTTTATTGGATAATACATTCCGTCGGTGATACCATTTTGACAAATGATGAGTAATGTCAACCCAAGTGTAAAAGGGGATGGTTCTGGGAAAAGAAAAATGATACCCTGCAAATTTCAGGCACATACATCTGGTTATTACACCCAAGGTAACAAATGAAATTGATTGAAGATGATACGAATTCTATACCTCTGAATGGTAGCAGGATCGATGGAAGAAACCAAATGTTATTCTCTTGAAGTTGCAGTGGGGGGTACAAGCCTTATGTCCCAAAAGGTACAGTGGAAGGGACTCTGAAATTACAGCGGGGCAAGCTTGCTGAGCAGAATATGATTGTTTCTTTGGGTTTTTTGTCAAAGATACCAGCTGAATGAGAAAGCATGGCAATGCATCAGTGATAGAGCCCTGATGAACTATGAGCAATGAGAACCCAAACATTAAAAAGGGATCATTCTCATGCATGTAAGTATCATTCATACATTTCCAGTTAGGAGCATCTGTTTCATTCCGATCATTGTATCCTAATCGTTGTACATCAAAAAAAAAAAGAGGAGATCATTCTCATGACATTCCGTACTCATGAAAATGTCATCCTTAATATCATTTAGTTAGGAACATTAGATTCATTCCGATCATTACATCCTAATCATTATACATTTAAAAAATGGGATCATTCTCAAGACATTCTGCATTTATACAAATGTCGTTCATAACACATGTGGCTAGAAGCATTTGACTCATTCTGATCATAGCATCCTGGTCATTTGGCATAAACATATGGAACCGAGTCTACAGGATATGTCCCTCAGAGGACGGTGTAGCAACATCGATGAATTTACAGATCTTATCTCTCTAAGAAGTAGTGGAGAAGATCAAATTTGGCGAATCTTATCTTCCCGAGGTAGCAGGGGAGTAGATTCAAGTCACCAACCTTATTTCCCTGAAGTTACAGTGGAGCAGGTTGAAGATACAAGTCTTATCTTCCTGATGTAGCAAGGAAGCAGACTAAAGATTGTAGATTTTGTCTCCCTGAAATAGTAGTGGAGCAAATCGAAGACGGCGAATCTTATCTTTCTGAGGTAGCAAGGGAGCAGCTTTTAGCCACCAGCCTTATCTCCCTGAGGTAGCAAGGGAGCAGGTTGAAGTTTGTAATCTTATCTTCTCGAGGTAGCAGGGGAGCAGATTTAAGCCATTAGTCTTATCTTCCTGATGTAGCAAGGGAGCAGACTAAAGATTGTAGATTTTGTCTCCCTGAGATAGTAGTGGAGCAAATTGAAGACGGTGAATCTTATCTTCCCGAGGTAGCAGGGGAGCAGATTTTAGCCACTAGCCTTATTTCCCTGAGGTAGCAAGGGAACAGGCTGAAGTTTGTAGTCTTATCTTCCTGAGGTAGCAATGGAGCAGACTGAAGATTGTAGACGGTGAATCTTATCTTACCGAGGTAGCAGGGGAGCAGATTTAAGCCATTAGTCTTATCTTCCTGAGGTAGCAAGGAAGTAGACTAAAGATTGTAGATTTTGTTTCCCTGAGATAGCAGTGGAGCAAATAGAAGATGGTGAATCTTATCTTTCCGATGTAGCAGGGGAGCAGATTTTAGCCTCCAACCTTATCTCCCAGAGGTATCAAGGAAGCAGATCGAAGATATTAGCCTACCTCCCTGAGTTTGCAGTGGAGCAGACTGAAGACAGCAGATTTTATCTTCCTGAAGTTAAAGGAAGCAGATCGAAGATATTAGCCTGCCTCCCTGAGTTTGCAGCGGAGCAGACTGAAGACAACAGATCTTATCTTCCTGAAGTTGCAGGAAGTAGATCGAAGATATTAGCCCTGCCTCCACTGGTACAGCAATGAGCAGCATCGAAGACAAGCAGATCTTATCTTCCTGAAGTTGCAGGAAGCAGATCGAAGATATTAGCTTGCCTCCCTGAGTTTGCAGCGGAGCAAACTGAAAATAGCAAATCTTGTCTTCCTAAATATTGCAGTGAAGCAAGATCAAAGATACTAGTCTCACTTTCTGAAATTCTGATAGGATGAATTAAATCTACAAAGAGAGTCTTATCTCCCTGAAGTTGCAGTAGAATAAGATTAAAGCTACAGATTCAATCTCCTTGAAGTTGCAGTTGGGTTAGAGACTACTTGAAGAAGATGAGGATCAAGAGGTTAAGGCTCGGCATGATCGGGCAAAATTGCTCCTTTTATAGTCTTTCTTTGCATTCTCGTTTACGACAATGAGCAAAAGAGAGGGCATTGTAATAGGCCAATTTAGCTTGGGCCCATACAAAAATAATAAACCCAAAATAATAAAACAAAGTCCAAGTCCAGTCCAAAATATATCATTTGGCCCGATCGGAATGGCCCATTACTTGAAAAGATTGAAGGTCCATCTACAAGCTTAACATATATGGGAACACAATCTTCAAGGATATGCAATCTTAGATATAATATGCAAATCTTAGAAGATATGGTATGTAATCTTAGAAGATATGATATGCAATCTTAGAAGATATGGTATGCAATCTTAGAAGATATGATTTTGTAATCTTAGAGATTTAATTTGTAGATACCTTTTAATCTTAACCGTTGATGTAATTGATCTGTACCGTTGGATTTAGGGAGGCTCAACTATAAATAGAGGCCTCTCCCTTCACTGTAAAACACACTTGAGTTTTAGGGGAAGCAATAAGAATTCTTGAGAGCATTCACTTAAATTTCTCTCCCTTTTGCGTTCTTATTTTCTATGGTTTGTTCTTATTTTATTCTTCATTCATCTTCGTTTTTTCAACGTTTTTTATTTATCCATTTAATTGTTTAATTATTAGTTATTCTTTTATTTTATTCGTTTATTTATTATTTCTGTATAGAGATTTATTTTATTTTCACACTTTTGCAAATTTGTATTTTATTAATTTATTCCAAATTTTTACGTGGTATTTATTTCAAGCTGTTTTATTTTATTATTTTAGATATTACTTATTTCAAATAGTTTTATTTTGATTAAGTTTTTTTTATAATATTACTTTAAATTATCTTATATATCATTTATTTTTCTTATTGTTTTATATAACGATTATTTTAAAGTGGTTTTATTTTATATTATTTTAAACTGTTTTATATTATCTATTTTAAGTTTTCGTATATTGTTTATTTTAAACTTATACGTATCTTTTTAGGATTTGTCACATATCATTTTCTTTAAGTCATTTTGTATATTATTTATTTAGATTGATATATATATTGTTTTATATATTACTTATTTAAACTTACTTCTTATATAATATTTATTTTAAAATTCATTTATATATTACTATTTCATATATTATTTATTTATTTATTTTTGGATTTATATCAAACTTTTACATATGTTACCTACTTTAAAATTTTTATACATGAATTTATTTTTAAGTTGCTTTTTATTGTCGATTTCAAAATCCTTTTCTTTCACGTTATTTGTTTTAACATTGTCCATTATTATTTGAAAGCTTGGTACATTTTGTTTTTTTATTTTTTTTTAGATTTGTTATTTTTAAAAAAAAAATTCATTAATCTTTATTTATTAATGTGGCCAAATATACCTTCATATTTCAAAATCCATGATTTTTCAAATTTAAAAATAAGGCAATATTCGATATTTGGGAGTTTTGAGAAAATCGTGCCTTAACTTACTGGGTTTTAATTTTTCTCATTAAGTCCAAATGATTGAGTACCCTTTTTGAGATTAAAACATATGAATTTTTAAATAAAAAACCTATTCTTGGGAATTTAAGATGTTGTCTCCTAACTCACTAGATGCGACATTTTGTCATCTCGAGGCAAGGATTTCTAAAAAGCAAAGGATATTCGGTGTTTGGAAAATTCGAAAGATCGTGCTTTAACATACTGAGTTTTGATTTTTCTTTTAAAATCCAAATAATTGAATGTCCGTTTAAAATTAAAGGACATAAGTTTTAAAAATCAAAAGGATCGTGTTTTAAAACATATTCAAAATTTTGACATTAGGACATTAATTAATCAATTATGTACCAATTTTTGGGCGTTACGAGGGTGCTAATCCTTCCTATAAATGAATAACCGACTCGAGCCCGCGTTTTCTCAAATTTTGTAGACAAAAATCATTATTTTAATAAATCAAAATGTTTTATTAAAATGATTAATCTCAAGGTGATCCGATCACACCTCGAAAAAGGATTGGTGGCGACTCCATTTTTTATTTTTAAAGTCGACCCCCATTTTTAAAAAAAAAAAATAAAAATGGTTTCGACAGTACTAAGTGGAGATCCTGTCATTAATTTGCAATTGAGATGGAAGTTTCATTAGTTCCTAGACCCCTCATATTGGATGTGTAACACTCCTAGCCTGTCTCGATCATTGAGACTGAGCTACAAATGCTACAGTACAAAACAAAAAAATTATAGACATTTAATGGATAATTTGAACAAAAATTATTATTTATTATGATATAAATAATTCAGAACAAAATTAAACCTTTACTGAGCTTAATACAAGCTTACGTGAGCTCTAAAGTTAACCCGAGATCGAACGAGGACCAAATTGCAAAGATTTTAGAAGTCCAGAATGATGTTGTGACGTGAGGGAGTTCTTCATCGTGATGTTGCCAAATCAATTTGTCACGTCACGACATCAGAATGTTTGACGTCGCAACGTTACTAACTATTTTGGCCTCGTTGAGACAACAGAGTTCCTCGTACGTGACATTATGAAACACCCCAAACCCGGCCCACGAGCCTCGACCGGATCTGGCATGTTCCTTGAGTAAAACATTTCAAAAACTTGTTCGTCAATTTGGAAAATCTGGATAGTTTTGAAACAAAAATCGATTTGTGTTGTTATCAAATTGGAAACGGTGTTGTTCTTGAAGTCTAGATTTTATTAAAACTTTATTATTATATTTCAAAACTATAAGTTAAAAGAAATGCTGAGTTGTTTTAGAGGTTACCATTAAATTAAAAATCGTTGGTGTTTAAGTGTCAAAACATTTAAAATTCATTTTTAAGAAAAAGTTATTAAATCTTGATTTAATAATAATCGTATCATAATAAAATAAAATAAAATAAAATAAAATGCATAAAACAGTCTAATTGTAATGGCCTTATTACATCAAAGCAAAACCCGAAATAAATCCAAAACTTAAATATAAAGTCTCAAAATAAAATAAATGCTGAGCTAAGCATTGGCCACCACTAGGTTCTTGCCGACCCGGTCCATTACTGAGTGTCACCTGCAAAATGTTAGCCCACGAGGGGTGAGTCAAACAGACTCAGTGTGTAACAACCAACACTACTCCCAAACGACTTAGGCATATCAAATCATACATAACAAATATAGATAATGATGCAATCCCAACCCCAACCTAAATAACCATCCTCTACACATCACCTGTACCAGCTAATCACACCGTGGGGATTACTAAATCGACCCTCCATCCGCTACACACCATCGAAGGCAGTCGCTGCAGTCAACTGCACATCGCCCTTATAAATTGTGGCATAGCTACCAGATAATGTGACAGAGTCACCAGATAACAATATGTGACATAAGTCACCACATTCAGATTATGTGACACGAGTCACCAGATATTGTGGTAAAAATCACCAGATCACTTCCCCTTTTCAATATCACCAATATGCCCATGCACAATACAAAACATGCATAAATCATGCCATATAACTTATTCCATATTCATAACAAATTCACATGTGTGTCATATTCAGTGTTCATAATGACATTATTGACATAGTAGTAGTAGTAGGTTAACGTACCTGAATACTCTGTACCACTGAATGGTACCTTTAGCCATATTTTCATATTTCCATTAACATATACATAATATTAATACCATAGATCTATTAGGAATTAGTGTAGGGCTACACACTTGGTTACTAACGTGTTCACTGAATCCTGAAAGTCTACCGAAACAGATTATACTCCTTCTTAATACCCAAAGTTAAAATCGGTCAACATTTAATAGACAAAAAGGCCCTTGGCTGAATATCAAGACTCCCTTACCTTGATTGTCTAGATCCCTAAATTAACCCTTGTTCTTGGTGATGTCGAAATTCCTATAGGCACATGTTAGATCCAATTCTAACATTTAAACACAATAAATGGCCTTCGGCCTAAAACCACACTTGCTTACCTTAGATCTTGAAATCCCGAATGATCTCCTCCTTGAAATCAGCTACAACCAAATCCCGAATTCCTCCTTCAAAGTTTCGGCCAAAGTGCATTAATGGGATTAGTTTCTAGATTTCGGCTAAAAGAAAAAGGAATGGAAATCGGATAACATTTGATCTTACCCCTAATGATGAAATCGATTGCACCCTTGCCTGACACCACAGAGAGATTCGGCTCCTGATTAAATGATCAAATCGGCTCCAATAGGGTAGAGGAGCATTTGACTATGTAGGAATAAGGAGTGAAATCGACCGAGCCTTGGAAACGTGATTCATGTTAGAAACTAATTAAAGAAGAGAGAAACCGCAAAGAAGGAAAATCCCGAAAACTTACCAAACTAGAGAGGTGTATGCGGCTATGGTGCACCTTTGGGAAAAAGAGATCTCTCTTTGAAGATTCGGCTATGTAGAAAGATGATAGGCACAAGGAATATACGGCTTTCAGAGGGTTTTCGAGGAGAGGAGAAACACTAGGAAGTTTTCGGCTAGAAAAGAAAACTTTGAGAAAAGAAAAGAAGGAAATTTTCACAGAGAAAGAGATGAGAAAGAAAAAAAAAACAAAGGAAAAAGATGGATATTCTGCTAATAATTTCGGCTACATACTCTCACTCACACAGAGTTGGAGTTTCGGCCAACTCTCTCCTTCCTGATAACTTTATCCATCAATTATCATATCTTTTATCCTTCCTCCCTAATTATCCTCATTTATCACTTAAAAAAATAAAAGAATTAAGCTCCTAAATTGTAGCCTAAGTGCCGTCCATCCCCTTACCCTAGGAATGCCGAATTTTAACCCATTAACTTGGGCTCCTTGCGGCCATACAAGGCCCAAATCATCCTCCTAAGTGACGCCACCCTCATGCCCAATTTAGCATTAATAAATTTTGGGCCACAAGCCCAACTTGCTACTAACTTAATAATCCAACATTAATTACTACTAACACTATTTATCAGCCACTTAACCGAGGTTTTAAAGTCCAAGCATGAGCCCAATTCGCACCGTAAAGCCTTAGTCTACTAACTTAGCCATGCAACATATCAAATGCATAGACCCACAAAATCAGGATATTACACATTATATGCATTTCCTTGTCAGGACGACCACCATATTACGTTGCGACATGGATCCTACTTTGGTATTTTAAGGTCATTTGATACTTGATTCAATCTAATACTCAAATAGGTCAAAAGAGTTCTTATAGCATCATTCAAACATGTTTAAAACATCCCCAAAATCATGCCAAAACATATCAGTCATCATTTTCTTAACACCTAACCAAATACAAGATCATCAAACCATTAAACACCTACTAAGGATTTTACCTACAATTCACCCTTTGAAATCAACAACCGTTCAACTTATGATACTAATCAATTATGTAACACTCATTGCCTGGTTCGGTCGTCGGGCCTGAGTCACAAGAAGTTACTACATGAACTCAAAAAATAGTTACATACTTTAAAAATTTGTGGCGAATCATGTCACCGACCAATAGGTGACGATTTCTTCGGCGGATCATTTTTATCATGCAAAAATTTTAGATGATTAAATTTCAGATTATTTTACGGATATCCCTAATTCAAAAAGTAAGGTGAACATTGAATTTGAAACATTTCTTGTGGATTCTTTAAAATGTCAGACTATTTCGTGGATACTCCTACGCCATGGTAGGCCCTGCAGAACTTAAGACTCAGAACAAAACAAAACGGAATTTTTATTTAATAAACATACATCATGAGAATTCAAAAATACTCACCTTCAAAGTTTAACAATTTTTTTACAATTAGCCTAACGACTATATACATGCCACTTAGGCTGACTCAAATAAATTAGGAGTCTACCACAATGTTTGGAGAATAGTGTGAACTTCTTGCTAATCTGATCCACGCATTCTAAATGTTCCAAAATCTACAAGGTAAAGCAACCTAGACCTAAGTATTTAAAAACTTAGTAAGCACATACAAATTTGATAGTTTACTTACCTCTCACAATAATTATATGATAACTTGATACGCAAATCTAGTTTACCTATTTGTTAACATAGTTCGCTAACAAGTTAGGTGCATATATTTCATTACCTATAGTATATCAAGTAAGCAACATGATTTAATGACAGTCTTCATGTCAAATTCAACCTTTTTTCTTCAGGATTCCGTGAATTCCCTGCCTCTTCTTTGCTTATTAAACCCAAAGCCATGACCAGCAATCGGTACAACGAAGAATCAATTGTTGATAACTTCGAAGATCTTCAAGAAAAGGGAGAAGGAAAAACACTTAGAGAGATTCAGCGAAAAGCTCCACTTCAAAAGAGAGGTTTTGAGCCCTTAGTATCTTTGACGAGTGAGACGAGAGACATAATCGAATCACTCGGTTGGGTTATAACTCTTGAAAAGAGTTATATTTTAACCCTCTAGATTGAATTAATTGTTTGTAATTAAGTAAATATGTTTGAATTTTTAGGATATTTTTAGAACACTGCATAACAAAGCTTGAATTATGCTATAAATGTCATTATTTTCTATTGGGAAGAAAGGTGTTGGTTATGGTTGGCAGTAGGTGCAAGATGAAGAAAAGAAGAGAGAAATGAGAAAGAAAATGAAGGAAGTGAAATATTGCCATGAAAAATTGTTGGTTAGATTGCCAACAAGAATGCCATGGCAATCCATGAAGATGACGTAGCACTTAGCCCACGTCACTCTCAACCATCTGTACTTGTACCAGATAAACCACTCTGAAAAAGAGGAAGCAAAAGGTGTGTGCTGAGAGGGAGGGACCTACCCTATAAATAAGGAAAGAGACGCAATGGGACGAGAATTTTAGGGAGAGAGGAATTGAAGAGCAGTTTTTCTCTGCATCGAATTCTCGTGGAAAATTTTAGAGAAAAGAGAAGAAAGGGTAGCATCTTACAGAGAAAAAAATCACAAATGCAAGGAAGGGGAAGAGAAATCTGCGCTGGTTTTTGCGTCAAACTTTAGTATTAAAGTGAAAGTTGGAGTAGCGAGAGCTTTCTGCAGTTCTACCTTTATTTTTTAATTTGAACTAGGTGATTTGTAAACTTGAATGATGATGTTGAATGGTTTTATTTTGGATTTGAATGTCCAATATATGAGCTAAATCTCATTGGATTGGAATTATTTGGGTGAATTTTTACTATCTTTAATGCCTATGGTCTGATTTTGAGTAAATTACTGTTTCATTTGATTTATGATTATTTTAAATGCATGCATGCAACCTCTGGACATAGATGATTGTATGATATGTTGTTAGATCTGATTTAATTTTGAACAGATTAAATAAATTGGATTATTATCGGTTGATACAGACGATTATTCGAAAGAATATTCGCAACACTTTAGAGGTAGAGGTTGTGATCTGTACAGGAAAAGGAAGAACAATACGGATATCATTCTTGAGTTCTATAGACATACAAAAACTCAGAATGGTAGCTTAAAGTCTGACTCTCAAAAGAAGCACACTGTAGTAGTGAATCCCTAAGCAGTAGAATGGTTCAGATTGTGCCATGGAACTATTATGATATAAAAGTAAAACTTGAGTAATTCCAACTTTTATCATTCAACAGTACAAACCCTCCCCACTTCTTCTTTGAGACTTGCTATAACATTTCAATTTCCCTAGCATTTTTCAATCATAATTGATTTTATTAATCCATTCATTAATTATCTTCATCAATTTTTCATCTGTTTCTTTTGCATAGTTTATGAAACACCCCAAACCCGGCCCACGAGCCTCGACCGGATCTGGTATGTTCCTTGAGTAAAAGATTTTCAAAATTCGTTTGTTATTTTGGAAACCTTGGATGGTTTGAAGAAAGTTTGATTCGTATTGAGTTCAATTGGAAAACAGTGTTGTTTTTAAAATTAGGGATTTTATTAAAACCTCATTTTTATATTCCAAAACAACAAGTTGAAAGGGATTGCCGGATTGGTTAAAGATTATCTCTTAATTTGAAAATCATTTATGTTAGGTGTCAAAACATTTAACATTTATTTTAGGAAAAAGTTGTTTAATTCTGATTTTGTAATAACCGTTTCATAACAGAAATAATAAAAATGCATGCATAAACAGTTCATACTAGTGGCCCTTTTACATCAAAACAAAACTCAAAAATTAATCCAAAAATACTTAGAAATAAAAAGTCCAAAACGAAATAAACTCTGAGCTGAGCATGGCCACCACGAAGCTCCTGCCGACCCGGTCCATCACTGAGTGTCACCTGAAAACATATCCCACAACGGGGTGAGTCAAACAGACTCAGTGTATAACAACCACACTAAGTCCTAATGATTCAGGCATACCATAGCATATCATACATACATAACAAATAGAGATAATGATGCATTCCCGAACCCAAACCTAGATACCATCCGCTACACATCACCCGTACCAACCATCACACCGTGGGGACTACTAAGTCAACCCTCCATCCACTACACATCATCGAAGGCAGTCGCTGCAGACGACGTGCTCATCGCCCTTATATATATTGTGGCATTGCCACCAGATCAGATATTTGTGACATAAGTCACCATATTCAAATTATGTGACCGAAGTCACCACATTCAGATATTTGTGGTGTAGACCACTAGATCACTTCCCCTTTCCATATAACCCATATGCCCCATGTCATACAAATATGCATAAACCATGTCATATTTCTTATTCACCTTCTTATAATTTCACATATATGCTGTACAGATCATATTATACTCATAGTAGGAGTAGGTAAATGTACCTGAGTATTTTGTACCATTGCATGGTACCTTAGCCCACTTTGCACATGATTATAAACACATATATTAAATTAAAACCGTAAATCTATTAAGATTTAGTGTGGGGCTACACACCTGGTTTACTTAGCGAGTTCACTGAAATCCCGAAGAATCCCGATTTAACACTCTAGATCTTAGTCCCTACATTCGGCCAACACTTAATGTTTAGCAAAAGCCTATTCGGCTATACAATCAAATCCCGAAGGATCTTTGTGACCAAAACCCTTACCTTGCTGCCGATTTGATTACTAATCAAATCCCGAAACCTTGTAATGCTCCCTTTTGCAATCGGCCCACTATTACATCACTTACTAGTTAGTTTCTGGCTTTTGAATAAATAAGAATAGATCTAAGCCACTAAATAGGCCTTGGCCTAATGTACATGTACACTTACCTTGCGTTTCTTTAAATCCCGAAAGTGCTAATTACTCTGGGTATCTGTCGAAATCCCTACAACCACTGTGTTAGATTTAATTCTAACCTTTAATCTCAACAAATGGCCCTTGGCCGAATATACACATGACTTACCTTAGATCTCTAAAATCCTGAAGGTCTCCTTCCTTGTAGTTGACAGTAGCAAAAATCCCGAGAGACCCTTCAAAGATTCGGCCAAAGATTACTAATGGGATTAGTACCTTGATTTCGGCTAAAAGAAAAAGGATTGAAAATCAACTAACCATTGATCTTACCCTTTATATTGAAATCGACTACACCTTTGCTTAGATCCATAGAGATATTTGGCTATGGCTAGAAAGAACTTGCTTTCGGCTTTTGGAAGATTTGTGAGAAGGAGGAGGGAAAGGTTGAGCAATTTTTGGCAATGATGATAGATGAAGATTTGGCTTAGAACAAAGGATATTTCGGCTTTTGATGCTATGAAGAAATCGGCTAGGCTGGCCTGTGTTTTTGGTTTTAACAAAATAAAAGAGAAAGGAGAAGATTCACTAGAGATTTCGGCAGAGGAAGAAGAGAAAAGAAAAAAATTGTGAATGGCCTTACTTCTCCCCTTTTTGCCGAAATTACTTCACCTAGAGTCCCCTATTCGGCCAACTCCTCCTCTCACTATCAAATCCCTTGTTTTTCTCTTTATCACCTTATTCAAATTAATAAAACTAATCCCACATTTATCTCTTATCTTAGCCGAATTTTAAAAAGGATAATCCTCATCTAAATAAAACACTTTTAATTGCTTCCCTTGTAGCTCAAACCTAGGCCCTTGCACCTTGCATATGGCGTCACACACCAGAGCTTTAAGTGGCACCCTGTAGTCACATTACCAAGCTGATTTTTGTGTCTAATTTCCCTACATTTTCTCTTAAGGCCTATCAGGCCTAGCTCCCCCTTGAACTTAAAATCTGATAATTTCTAAAGCATTCTCCTATTTTCTAAAGTTTACAAAATTGATACAACACATTCATAACACACAAAGGCATGCTTTCACATATATTTAAGCACAAATGCATAAGCCCAAAATCCAGGATATTATAGTTTAATTAGTCAAATTCATAGTAATAACATAACCATTTTTTAATCAATTCCGATCCTTGTGGAGATGATACTCACTTATCACTTTATTACTTGATTCGACGTATATACTTGCACATTCGTATTACACATTCACACGTAACATTTGGAAAAACTTTGTACGACCCCCAAGGAACAAGCATGCATCCCATTTGTCCAAGAGTTTTATACCACCCTGAAAGAAGCCGAGAGGAATAGAGAATGGGACATGCCATGGTATCGGATAATTGTTCGGGGAAAAAAAGTTCCGTTATCACCTTTGGAAATATTGAGGTATTATTTCGTTGTTATATCTCTCTATGATTCTGTACAACGAACAAATCTCATGCAATTCCTGAGAAAAAAAGATGACATAATCAATCTCTTGACGAATGGACGAGATGTGTGGAAACTTTATCCCAAAACAAATTTCCCACATCAATCCCGTAAAAACATCTAACTCTGAAAGCAAGAATGTGGCTACAATTTATTAATACTCAAGTTTATCTAGCCTTTGATATGTCCAACATAGATACTTTCCAAGCGACGATGTCCTATGCCATGCTATGGAAAGAAAGAATCTGTGTTCGTACATGGATCTAACGGAGCATGCTATTTTGTGTCAAGAAAAGCAAGGTCAAAATGCTTTTTCCACATTTAGTAATGACCTTGTGTAAGTAAGCAAAAGTACCAATGAGAAAACCAGAATATTGCTTACAACCATCGGAGCCTCTAATATGTAAACCAAGCTTAAAATACTTGGTAGGAAATAAGAATTGAAAGAGAGACATTATAACACCCCTAACCTGTCTCTGTCATCAGACTAGGGTTACAGAACATTATCGAACAATCAAAAAACTTTTAACATCATAACATTAAATAAGTTAAACTTATTAGGAACCAATCAACCATATGCATTTGGTCCCTAAATCGAGCCTTCGAGGCCCAAAAATATTTTAGAAGCAATTCGGGACTAATTTGAATCAAAATAGAAGATTTGGAAAAAAAATTGAAAAATTTTAAAACAAGGGTCACACGGCCGTGCGGCTAGGCCATATGACATAGCCCAGGCCATGTAATAATTGAATAAGGGACACACGGCTGTGTCTCAGCCAGTGTCCTTATCCGTGTAACCCACTGAGTTGGGTCACACGACCGTGTTGTAGGCTGTGTGCCAGACCGTGTAACTCTCTGAGTTGCAACACACGGTCATGTCATAGGCCGTGTGCTAGGTTGTGTAACTCACTAACTTAAAACACTGGAAATTTAAAAATGACACATGGCCGTGTGTGTCATATGACCGTATGATCCATATATTGAGCCTAAAATCAAGTCATTTTAAGGCCAAAGCACACCTAACCAACCATCCCATTTGTGCACACATTCAAGAGATTTAAACATCATTCAAATACACCTACACATACCATTTCAAACATCCTAATTCATCTAACCAATATGCCATTCAAAGGCACCACATTTGTGTCAAAACATCACTAACCAAAACAAGTCAATATTGCCACATTCCAATAACAAAGCCTAGTTCTTTAACTATCAATTAACATCACTTAAAATCATTTGCATATCACCACAAACATATCAATTAAGATCATGCATTTCAAGTACCTAAAAGTGGCCAAAATGACCTAACTTGGTAAGGCATTAAAGTCCATCAAAACAAACATAAACTTCAAAGCATATGCATACCAAAACATCCATTACACATTCAAGAAATTCCATTACAAAAGGTGCTATACATATCATTTACAACCTTAGCAAAAATACACAAAAACTACTAAAATGGTTGCTGGATAGTATGAATGACCCTGACAATCTTCTAATTGACCGAGCTTTCGATAATCTATAACACAAAGGAAAGTAACTACGTAAGCAACGGGTGCCTAGTAAGTTCATATAAACTCAAACATAACTTACCATTTCCTTAGCACAAACTATAGAAAAAGCATAATAAAAGCCTATACAAGCACCATCAAACTTAGAAGTTAGTAGGTTTATCCATGATACATATGAGTTCAAACATGTAGTAAGTAGATTTCATATGCACATTATTTAATTCATCAACCTTTTCATAATATCATGAACCATTTCTTTGTATACTTACCATGCCATTTCCTTTACTTACTCGTTGAACCATCTAGAATTACATCGGATACTCGGGAATGCTCATAATAGTGTGCCTTTTGATATAACCGTAACCTTTCTTTTCAATAGAGTGATAGCTTAAAGTCTAGTTCTCGAAAGAAGCAGACTATAGTAGTGAATCCTTGAGCAGTAGAATGGTCCAGATTTTACCATTGCATTTTTATGATATAAAAGTAAAACCTAAGTAATTCCAACCTTTATCATTCAACTGTACAACTTATTCTTTGAGAATTACCATAACATTTCAATTGCCCTAGCATGTTTTTATTCATAATTGATTTTATTAATGCATTCATTAATTTTCTTCATCAATTTGTCATCTGTTTCTTTTGCACAGTTTAATTAGTCAAATTCAAAATAATAGCATAATCTTTTTTTAATCAATCCTGATCCTTGTGGATACGATACTCACTCATCACTTTATTATTTGATTCGACGTGTATACTTGCACATTCATATTATACATTCATACACGATAAGTTTTTGGTGCCGTTGTCGGGGATCGACAATATTGATGAAAATTTGGTTTGTTATTACCTCTTTAATTTTGTTAGTTTAGCTTAATTAGTTGATTTGATTTTTGATTTTCAAGATTTTTGTTGGTGCATGAGTAGAGATATTTCTGCACTTAAAAAGTATTCTTTTGATCCAAAAATTGAGAAAACCTTGAGAAGGAGAAAAGAATTGCAAGAATTAGAAAGAATTAGTAATGATCAGGTTAGAGAATATTCATTACATCAGAATGGAAGGGATGTTGATTTTCATTGAATAATAGATGACAGATATAGACCATCAGAGAACATGTAATGTCGATATTAAATTATCTGAATCCAAGAATTGTCAGGCCGCATATTCAAGCTCAACATTTTGAGTTAAAGCCAATGATGTTTCAAATGTTACAAATTGTAGGGCAGTTCAGTGGATTGCCTACTGAAGATCCACGATTGCACTTAAGATTCTTTTTGGATGTCTGTGATTCACTTAGGTAATAGGGTGTTCCTGAAAATGCCCTGAGACTGAAGTTACTCCCTTATTCATTGCGAGATCGTGCCAGAGTATGGTTAAATGCATTACAGTCAGGTACGGTGGCATCTTGAAATGAAGTTTGTCAGAGGTATCTGCTAAGATATAATCCTCCAAACATGAATTCCAAATTGAGGAATGATATAACGTCCTTTTAGCAATCTGAGGATGAAACATTATATGAAGCATGAGAGCGATTCAAGGAGTTAATTAGAAAATTTCCAATGCATGGTTTTCAACATTGGACGCAAATGGAAATGTTTTACAATGAATTGAATGCGTAGTCAAGGATGGTGGTTGATGCATCTATCAATGGGACTTTGCTCGATAAATCATATAATGAGGCATATGAAATTCTATAGAGAATAGCAAACAATGGTTACCAATACCCCAATACAAGAGTAGGGACTGATAGAAGAGTTGCTGGAGCAATGGAACTTGATGCGATTACTTCCGTAATAGCTCAGGTAAAATCTTTAATGATTATGATTAAAAGGACCAGCTGTAGTGCAAGAAATGAAAGTAGATGAGTTAGCATGTGTTTACTGTGAAAAAGATCATGTTTTTGATGAATGCCCAACGAACCTAGCTTTAGTTTATTATATGGGGAATTTTAATCGCAACAACAACAACCCATATTCCAACACATATAATCTAGGGTGGAAGCAAAATCCTAATTTCAATTGGAGTAATCAAGGGGTGGGAAATTCCACAATGCTATTCGATAGAATGTTGTGAGTGCATCACCTGGATACAATCAGCCCATTCCATGAAAAAA
The DNA here is from genome assembly GCA_025503065.1 of Gossypium bickii. Taxonomy (NCBI): domain Eukaryota; kingdom Viridiplantae; phylum Streptophyta; class Magnoliopsida; order Malvales; family Malvaceae; genus Gossypium; species Gossypium bickii. The sequence goes on from CP106718.1 coordinate 26,769,958, forward strand.
TGCTCAGAAAAATTCAGCTTCAAGTTCTTTATTTGTGGAAGCTCTATTGAAGGAATACATGACCAAGAACGATGCTATCATTTAAAGTTAAGCTGCATCTTTAAAAGCTTTAGAAATTCAAGTGGGGAAATTTTCCAAAGTATTAAGCTCAAGACCACAAATAGCACTGCCGAGTGATTCAAAAAATTCACGATCTCAAGGGAAGGAATAGTGCAAATCCATTACACTCAGAAGTGGTACGCAACTAGTAGGAGTTGTTAATGACACCACTATTGAAGAAGGTAGTTTGGATTTCACAAATAAGAAGAATTCAGAACTAGTAGTGGAGTAGGCTACAAAAGAAAAGAGCAACCATAAAAATGTTGAAGAAGATTCATCTTATATTGCCAATAAAAATGCCACAGCAAAACAACCTCAACAAATGGAAGGAAGGCCACTGCCATATTTTCCTTAACGTTTCCAAAAATCTAAGCAAGATTTTCAATTCAAGAAATCCTTGGATGTCTTGAAGCAATTACATATCAACATACCGTTGGTGGAAGCATTGGAGCAAATGCCTAACTATGTGAAATTCATGAAAGATATCTTATCACAGAAAAGAAGGTTAGGGGAGTTCAAAATTGTCACTTTCACTGAAGGGTGCACAACAATGTTGAGAAACAAATTGCCCCCAAAATTGAAGGATCCAGGAAGTTTTAGTATACCTTTCTCGATTGAAAATCATTATGTAGGCAAAACATTATGCGACTTAGGTGCAAGTATAAATCTAATGCCTATGTCTATTTTCAGGAAGTTGGGAATAGGGAAGGCGAGACCTACAATTGTCACATTTCAATTAGCTAATCGTTCATATGCATATCCTGAAAGTAAAGTCGAAGATATGTTGGTATGAGTTGAAAATTTTATTTTTCCAACAGATTTTATTATTTTGGAATGTAAGGATGATAAAGAGGTACGAATCATACTTGAGAGACCTTTTCTAGCAACTAGTAGAACATTAATTAATGTACAAAAAGGTGAATTAACAATAAGAGTTACGGATCAGCAGATAACCTCTAATGTTTTTGATACTATGTAGTGTGCAGATACATATGAAGAATGTCATGTTGTTGAGATTGTTAACATAATAGTTTAGGAAGAATTTGCAGAATTTTATCACAATAATTCTAATGATGATGCAAACTCATTTGAGTTAATTGAAGCAAAAATGATTGAAGAGTTTGGTGAACTGGTGGAAGCTAAGAAAATTAAGAATGGACCAAGAAGAAGTTTTGAATCATTAAATTTATCAGACCATTCTTTTAAACCTCCTCGACCATCTATAGAAGATCCTCCTACATTAGAATTAAAGCCTTTGCCAGTACATCTGAAGTATGCTTACTTGGGAGATAACAACACATTGCCAGTAGTTATCTCTACGACATTGACATTAGATCAAGAGGCTCAATTGTTGAAAGTTTTAAAGAAATCTAAGAAGACATTGCGGTAGACGATTACAAATATCAAAGGAACCAGTCCAACAATCTGCATGCACAATATATTACTAAAGGATTGCCATGGAAAGTCTATCGAGCAACAAAGAAGATTGAATCATATTATGAAGAAAGTTGTCAAAAACGAGATTATTAAGTGGCTAGATGCTGGAATTATGCACCTAATTTCTGATAGTTCTTGGGTGAGCCCTATATAATGTGTACCTAAAAAATGGGGTGTCACTATGGCAAGCAATGATAACAATGAAGTCATTCCTGATCGTACTGTCACGGGATGGAGGGTTTGTATGAACTATCAAAAACTCAACAAAGCAACAAGGAAGGACCATTTTCCTCTGCCAATTATCAACCAAATGTTTGATAGATTAGTGGGGAAAGCCTTCTATTGTTTTCTAAATAGTTATTTGGGGTACAACCAGATTGCCATAACTCCTATTGATCAAGAGAATACCACATTCACATGTCCTTATGGAACTTTTGCATTCTGACGAATGTTGTTTGGATTATGCAATGCCCTTGCAACATTTCAACGTTGCATGATGGCAATATTATTGAACATGGTAGAGAAATTTTAGAATATTTTATGGATGACTTCTTGGTGTTTGGCGATACTTTTGAAGACTATTTAAAAATTTTGGAGTTAGTTCTTTGCTGGTGTGAAGAAACCAACATTGTTCTCAATTGGGAGAAATGCCACTTCATGGTCTATGAAGGTATTGTTCTGGGACATAAAATTTCGCAGCAAGGGGTTGCCATTGACAAAGCAAAAATTGAGGTTATTAAGAAATTGTCACCACCCTCCACAGCTAAAGGTATTCACAATTTTCTTGGCCATTCAGGATTCTATCGATGATTTATCAAAGATTTTTCGAAAATATTCAAACCCATGTGTATATTGTTAGAACATAACAGATCTTTCAATTTTAATGAGTCATGCTTACAAGCATTTGAGGAATTGAAAAAGTGACTAGTCGCAGGACCAATAGTCATAGCACTAGATTGGACATTACCTTTCAAACTTATGTGTGATGCTAGTGATTTTGCCATAGGGGCAGTACTTGGGCAAAGAAAGGACAAGGTATTTCAAGTTATCTATTATGCAAGCCGCACGTTGACAGATTCACAACTAAATTATACCACCACTGAGAAGGAGATGTTAGTTGTGCTATTTTCCTTCAAAAAATTCAGAGCTTATTTAGTGGGCACCAAAGTTACGGTTTATATGGATCACTCTACTATTAAGTACTTAGTGACCAAGAGAGACACCAAGCCCAGATCAATTCGATGGATACTACTACTACAGGAATTTGATCTGGAAATTAGAGATAGGAAAGGCACAAAAAATCAAGTGGTTGATCACTTGTCTCAAATTGAATTAGGAAATGAAGACGATAATATTCAACGCATTCAAGATGATTTCCCAGATGAGCCGCTGTTAGTTGCCATGGCATTACCGTGGTATGCCAATATCATAAATTTTTTGGTTGGTGGATTGCTACCATCTGGGCTCACCAATCAAAGACGAAGGAAATTTATCCATGATACAAGGCACTATTATTGGGATGAGCTATTTTTATTCAAACATTGTGCAAACCAAATAATTCAGAGGTGTGTTCCGGATGATGAGATTCAAAGTATTTTATATCATTATCATTTAGCATCGTATGAAGGACACTTTGGGGGCATGGGAACTGCTGCAAAAGTTCTCCAATCTGGTTTTTATTGGCCAAACATGTTTAAAGATGCTTATGAATTTTGTCAAGCTTGAAATCACTATCAAAGAATTGGAAATCTATCGAGGAGGTTTGAAATTCCCTTGCATACTATTTTAGAAGTGGAATTATTTGATGTATGGAGAATTGATTTTATGGGTCCATTTCCACCTTCTTGGGGTTAATGTATACATACTTGTAGTTGTTGATTATGTCTCCAAGTGGGTTGAGGCTGTTGCTCTACCAACGAATGATGCTAATCGGTACTGAAATTTCTACATAAGTATATTTTTACCAAGTTTGGTACCCCTTATGCTTTGATTAGTGAGGAAGGTTCACAATTTCACTACAAATTAGTTGCTAATGCTCTGAACAAGTATGGAGTTAAACATAAAATTGCCACGGTATACCATCCCCAGGCAAATAGACAAGCAGAAGTCTCTAATAAAGAGAGTAAACAAATTCTGGAGAAGGTAGTCAATCCCACCCACAAAGATTGGTCATCCAAATTGGATGAAGCTTTGTAGGCATATCAAACTGCATTCAAGACACCATTGGGGATGTCACCTTTCAAGCTTGTTTATAAGAAACCTTATCATTTTCCCGTTGAACTTGAACATAAGACATATTGGGCAATTAATCAAATATGGATTGGAGTGCTGCTGGTACTAACCACCTGTTGGAGTTGAATGAGATGAAAGAATTCAGAGCGCAAGCTTTTGCATATAAAGAAAAGACCAAACAATGGGATGACAATAAGATTTTGCCACGACAATTTGCACATGGACAACAAGTCTTGTTATTTAATTCCAGGCTTAAATTGTTTCCTGGAAAATTAAAATCTCGTTGGTCTAGCCCATTAAAGATAGTGCATGCCTATCCTCAAAGAGCTATAGAAGTTAAAGACAACAAGACTGGTTCTACTTTCAAAGTCAATGACCAATGATTAAAGCATTACTTTGGAGCTTATATAATTCGTGATAAAAATTCCATCACTTTTTGAATTGCTTAATATTTCTCTCTTGCATTGTTTTATTCATTTACTTTGTTTAGTTTATTTAATAAGTTTACTTAACTTTTATTTTCTTTTGTTGCAGGCACATTGTAACACCCTAAACCCGGCCCATTCACTACGATCGAATTCCAAATGCCACTGTGGAAAACACGTTTGAAAAATATTTTTACTTATAGTAAAACATAAAATTTTCTATGCTTTTGGAAAAACATTGTGTAATTAAAAGCCCATTAAAAATTTAGTTAGTACAAATTCTCGGATTTAAAGCATTTACATTTATACTTTGAATAAATAAGTTGCTAAAAATAAAATCATTGGCATATAGTAATTTAATTAAATCAAGCCATAAAAATAATAACAAATATTATAAGTAGCCCTTATTACATCAACAAATTTCCCAAAATACTGATAATATAAAAATTATTACTATTTAACTAAAACATCTTCTGTATGGGCCACCTCGTATCCACTCCAACCCGGTCCGAGCATCATGCATCACCTGTAAGGTTTAGTAAAATATTGGGTGAGTCAAACAGACTCAGTGCATAGTCATTACACATGTCTCCACATATGGGCTTGGCCCACATCCACACAATCCATACACATAAAGATGCAATTATGAAGCCCAACCCAACCTAAATCCATCCATTACACCTACCTTAGCAGACTCCCTGCCCAAGGCCGTGGCTAATCCACCCCCGATCACATCGTGATCCACATATCCTACCTTGACAGACTTGCTGCTCAAGGCCGTGGCTGAGCAACCGATCCCGTAGGAATCCCACATATCAATCAATCCACGATGATGCACACAGCTATCCACTGCCGAGATGGGCACCTAGCCAACACCTCCCTTGATGAAGCACATAGCTAACATCAAGCGCTAATGTAGCACAAGGCTGACATTAGACCACGTACATAAATATGTACACCCTTTCCTCCAACATTCATATCCCAAGCCCTCATGCACATATATATATCATGATAAAACATCATTTAATAAAAGATATACAACATGCTCATCTCCATTTCACATAGTCATCAGTAATCATTTAATAACATAAAACACTGACCTTGTTAATCAGTTACCCATCAGGGGTATCCACCATTTTAGCCCTTATCTCGGCTATCATTCATAACATAGCACATATACATTTTAATATATTTAAAACGATCAAAAGACAGTGCGATAACTACGCACCTGCTTGATACAATCAACTAAATCTCGAAGTCACACGTTGTACCTAGAAGTCTTGAGTGATTGAACCTAAGAGTCCCCTTTAATACTCCTCCCCGCTAGTACCATACGCTTGAAAAAATTAAGAGAGAGTAGTTGACGGCCCCAAAGAATCGGCTTTAGCAAAGCAGCAAGAGAAGAGAAAGGTTTCGGCTAAGAGTGCTTTCGGTTTTGACGAAAATAAGAGAAGAAAAACAACGTCGATGGGGCTTAAAGAGGTGCTACGGCAACAAGAAATGGAGAGAGATTTCAGTGAAGTGAAGAAGAAAAATGGAAGGGAACGTGGCTTCAATGGTCTTCTTGAAGTTTCGGCCAAGTGAACAAGTGAAGAAATGTAACATCCCCAAACCCGGCCCATTCACTACGACCGAATCTGGTTATGTCACTGCGGAAAAGACGGTTGAAAAATATTTTTTTTTTGACTTAGAATAAAATAGTAAGAATTTATTTACTCTCGGAAACCATGTTCTTTTGAAATTAAAGCCACTACTTTGATGCTTTGAAATGTTTAATAAATCCATATTTGAATAAGTAGGTTATAAAAATAAAACCCTCTTCACATAGTGCTTCAATTTAAGCAAACCATAACAAAGTTAATAATAAAATAATACCAAAAATACTAAATAAATCCTTATTACAACCATTATTTAAACTCGAATACTTTATATAATAAACTTAAAACATTTAAACTATTCCTTCTGCATGGGTCACCATCTGTCCTCTCCGATCCCGGTCCAGCACTACGCATCACCTGAAATGGTTAATAAAATAGGGTGAGTCCACTGACTCAGTGCATAATCACAACACTTATTTCCACATGTATGGGCTTGGCCCACATTTATACAATCCACGAACCATTCATGCAATCATGCATCACAGCCCAATCCTAAATCCATCCAAACACCTACCTCGGCGGACTCTCGCCCAAGGCCGTAAGCTAACCCACCGATCACAACCGAGTGATCCCACATATCTTACCTTGGCGGACACGCCGCACAAGGCCGTGGTGAGCCACCGATCACATCGTGATCTTATCGATATCCGCGTCACGGTGATGCACTCAGCTATCAGTCACCGAGATGGGCACCAAGCCAACATCTCCCTTGATGATGCACACAGCAACTCATCAAGCGCTAGTGTAGCCCGAAGCTAATGCTAAACCACGTACACCAATGTGTACTCCCTTCCTTCCTCGATCAAACCCGAATCCCATGCATATGTGATAACGCATCTTATCAAATCATCATATAATAGGAGCATACATCTCATATCATTACCACATCATATATTTATATATACATCATAATAACTTCAATATCACAAACTTACTCATGTATAAACGTTAGCAAGCATAATACCGAAGAAATAGTGCGATGATTACGCACCTTACTATCACAATTGATCAAATCCCGAAAACGATACTTGATTAAGAACCTTGCCGAAAATCCTTGGTAAATCGAATCCCGAGAGCCCCTTAGCACCTTTAACGCTAGCTAAAAGCAAAAGAACCTCCACCTAGCCCTCCATGTTTCGGCCAATCAAAAGAACACATGATTAGCTACATGATCTTGGTCAACCACGAGAAGAAGAAAAAACCGATAACAAGTATGGAAACCTTACCACCTTACTACTCCAAATTCGGCTTGATAGCAACCTAGAGAATCAATGCTCTAGCAAAGAATAAAAAGAAAGGAAAAATAAGGGTAAGGCTCAAAAAGAGGTTCTGGCTAACACAACATAAAGGAGAAAGGCTCTTCAACTTTAGAAGATGGTTGAATTGAGAATAGGCGAAGATGAAAAAAATAGAAGAATAGGTGACTTAAAGTTTTGGCTAAAGGCGAAATTGATGAAGGAGAAGAGGTGTTTTTAGAGTATGAAAAGAGAAAGAGTGAAGGCCTAGAATGAAAGCTAAAATTCCGAAAAGGAAGAGCACACCCCCCTCTTATAGCATTCGGCACTACTCCCACGTGAAGAAGCCAACATGCGGCCCCCACCTATGGCCACTAATTCAATTTGATTTGAATTAAACCAATCCCTTACTATTTTATCTCTATTTTATCACCTAATCCTATAAAAAAAATAATTAAACCAGCAGCCTTTATCTCTTATTCTAATTTAAAACTAACTAAAAGAATCCTTTATTATCTAAAATAATAAAATAATCAAATGCTTATCACCTCCTACCAGCCGAATTCAAAAATTAACCTGATCTTAATCCATTTGAAGATACCATGTGCCGTCCACTGCCTTCAAAACTGCTGCAAAAATCAAAATAAAAATACAACACCCCAAATTGCTACCCATACGTCTCGAACATGGGACCTGGGGGAAGCCAGCAGCCAAGTAGCGCCCAGGCCATTCAGCCACTTTGATTTTTATGCCATAAAGCCCCAACATTTTATTTTAAACCCTTTCCACTCAAGCCCATAACCACTAACAATAATAAAAAAAACGCCAAAATGCCACTGCCCCCACTCGAACCGGCGCCCTGCTCCCCTCCAGCGCCTAAGTGGCGCATGAGTGCCACTTTGCCCACTGGACTTCCATGTCCACCAAGCCACACCATTTATTTTTAAGGCCTACTTAGCCCACTCCCTTGACGCAAAATAAAACAAAAAAAATTGCTGCGCCAGCAGCTCGAACCTTAGCTCACTTAGGCGTCACCTTCCAAAGCCTTAAGCAACGCCTCTATGCCACTTTGCCCACTCCTTTCTTGTGTCTTAAACTCCATAAAATTATTTTAAGGCCTTCCTGCCCTATTTCCCCTTTTTACACCAAAAATCCAAAATTTTCCAAAGCCTTCCCCTTTCATCCAAGCATTCTTAAAACCTCTAAAACACCTCCAAACACATCTACAAACCTACCAACACCTGAATTACACCTAACCTGCGTAGCCCCTAATCCAGGGTGTTACAAGAAAAGAGGTGTTTTTGGTGTGGGTAATGTATGAGATGGAAAGAGTGAAGGTGTAGAAGAAAAGGCTAAAATTCAGCAAAAGAAAACTCACCACCCTTTTATAATATTCGGCTACTCCCCCCTAACCTTCATGCCCGAAAATAACACCACCAAAAGATCTTTGGTCTGCCACTAATTCCTTTTTAATCATATTCCAAATTCCTCTCCTATTTTATCTCTTAATCCACTCATTTGAACTAAATAAAATAAGCCTTGTTTATCTCTTATCAATCATTCAAAATAAATAAACTAACAACCACCCTTTATTCATTATCATCTTTTCAAATAAAATACAAAATAAAATAATAATAATTCACTCCCCAGCCGAATTCAAAAGCTAAACACCAAGCTTATCCTTATCTGTTTGGAGATCCCATGTGCCGTCCACTACCTTTCCGACTATTTGCAAAATAAAAATAAAAATAAAACACCCAACTCTTGCTACCCCATGGCTCGAACATAGGCCCTGTTCGGAAAGCGCAAGTCATGCCCCTGTGCCACTCGCCAAGGCGCCTTTGTGTCATAGACTCGCCCCAACTTCTTTTAAGGCCTCCTTCGTTAGCTCCCTTACCTTAACGCCAAAACAAAAATAAAACACACCAGGCGCTTCCCTCATGGCTCGAACTTGAGTCCCTTCGCCAAGACCTTTAAGTGGCGCCCCAAGCCACTCCACCAACCCGTCTTTCTTGTCCTCCAATGCCCACAAAATTCTTTAAACCCTCCTTAACTCAGCCCCTTCCTTTTTAACGCCAACACCCAAAAATAAAATACACCCTTTGCAGCCCCCATGATTCGAACCCCCATGCTCAAGGCGTCCCCCAAAGCCCTTAAGTGGCGCATGGAAGCCACTTTACCAAGGCGTTCCTTGTGTCCAAAAATACTGAAAATTATTCTTAAGGCCTCCTTAGCCTACTTCCCCTTTTACACTTAAAAAAAAATAAAATTTCTCCTATAGCTCGGGCCTTCCCCTAGCTTATCACTAGCACCTAAAATACCACAATTAACACCATGATGACCACACTTATGCAAAATAATTTAATAAAATTTTACCCCCTATTTCAGGATATTACAATTCTACCCCCTTAAAATAATTTCGTCCTCGAAATTACTTACTATCGTTCAATCGTGCATCCTTAACTCATCATACTATGCTACTGTTGCGCACTCTAATCTTAAAGAACTATCATGCTTTCTAGACACATTCTCTAAGTTCATAATCAAAATTCCATACATTTTACTAGCAACATAAGAACGAACTAACTTAACCACAAACAAGACAATAGAGGGTATTCCAGAAATAAGAAACTTACCCGATGTCACCTCTGGCACATCTTCCCCCTCGCGACAGCCGACTGCGTAAACCAACCTTGGCTGCCTTGCATCTGCACCTTCAGCCTCTCTGTTTGGTGCTCCACGACCTCGGCCTGAACCATTTCCTCCATAATTCGGACCTCGACCCCTTGTCGCTTGCTGGCCATCTCTACCCGGCTGCACATAACCTTGGCCTAATGTCCGAGCCCTACTCGGATCTTGAGGACAATCTTTGATCAGGTGAGACTTCGACTTACACCTAAAACATTCCCGTTCCCGGTTCCCGCACTTGCCAACATGATACCTTCCACACTGAGCACACGGACGATCCGGATTTTCCATCGCTGGCTTAGCAACACGAACAGAATTTTCAACCCTCGGTCTTTTCTGAAGACCCTCAGATGATTCAGATGCTCCAAAATTCCTCCTATCCCGGTTCCTATCCTTATCTCTGTTCTGCCTCACAGAGTTCTTAATTCCCTCAGCTACCTTAGCTTTTTCGACTAACACAGCGAACTACCGTTCCTGATGAGGAGCTATCAACAACCTCAAGTCATCCCTTAATCCGTCCTCAAACCGGACACATTGCTCATGCTCCGTAGCAACTACTCCTTGAGCATATCGGCTTAACCTTAGGAATTCAGCCTCGTATTCTGCTACGGACTTGTTCCCTTGAACCAGCCCTAGAAATGCCTTCCTCTGAGCATCAATATAATGAGTTCCAACATACTTCTTCTGGTACGCCTCCTTAACGTACTCCCAGGTGAGATCCTCTGCCGTAGCACTATCCCAAATTGTGAGCCACCATTGATACGCCTCGTCGCGAAGCAGCGCCACCATTCCTTTCACTTTCTCCTCAGCGGTCAGATTGAGCTCATCCATAATTCACTCGGTTGCTTCCAACCAATATTCAGCCATACTGGGTGCCACACCTGATACGCCCTGAAATACCTCAGCTCCATTAGCTCGGAGTCGCTTAGGTACAGACTTCCTAGCTCTCATATTTCCACCTGCTCTAGCCACTAACTCCAAAACTCGCAGCACAGCCTGCGATATAGCATCATCCCCCGTCTGATCTTGCTGCTCATTACCAAATGCTGGTGGTGGAGGCGGTACCTCATTCTCAGACCCTTGACCCGATCTAACGGGTTTCGATACGGCCATTCTGCCTCGACCACGTCCACGACCGACCATGTCCTCTAGAACTCATTTCTAGCGCCTCGATTTAGTCTGAATTAAGAAATTTTATGCATTAGAAATTTTGTTCCACTATTTATCCACGAGCAAATTTTATGAAATGAAGTTTTCAGAAGTTGTTCTTTCAATCAATCAAAGTTTCAGTTCGAGTTCACTACTCTAATTCAAAGAACCACCTTCACAATCACATTCATAATGGAGATATCTTCATTTCTCAACAAGGCCACATTCTTTCAGTGGTATCCACCACCCACATTCACTATTCAGACATTTCTGCCCGTTTCTATCCCAGGGGAATTTCCGTCATTTGTCCTACAGGGGTATTTTGGTAATAAATCAGGGTCAATTTGAAAATCACAAAAGTCATTTCGAAAATTTATTTTTTCAAACTCATGGGTATTTTGAAAGAAAGATTTTCCAAATCAAGGTTTTGCAGAAATTTCAAAAATCAGGGTTATTTTGGTAATTTCGTAATCTACGGGTAATTCAGTAATTTTCCAAACAGGGTATCTTTACATTTTGCAAAAATAGAATTTTCTGATATTTTTGTAAAGTAAGAATATTTTAAATAAAAGTCTAGGGTAATATGAAAATTTTAGAAACCAAGGGCATTTTGGTGATTTTACCAACCAGGGGTATTTTAGTAATTTTGTAAATCTGAGATACTTTGGAAAAATTTTCACAATAATCTTTTACTATAATTAAAAGGGTAATTTAGGAATTTTAAAACTAAGAATTTTATAAAACTCGCTCAGCTAGTCCCTTTCGGGTTTTAATTATCGGGTTTAGCAGTGAATAAGTCCTCTTGGTTAAGGTGAACCGTAGCTACGCACTGCAGTAGGATTCGAGTAAAGAGGAGGTGAGTCGCTAGGACCTGCTTAAGTACCAAGCTCTTCATCGAATACCAATCCTAGACATGCGTACAATGGTTGCCACACCTTAACTCGGCGACTTACTTCACAGTTTGTTTAATAGTCTTTAAGTCTTATGCATGTGTTTGAGTAGACTAGCCCTAGGTTCAATAGCCCTAATATTCTAATCTACGAGCCCATAAAAGCCCATACATTTTCACGTACACACAATTCACTTCAGAAATTAGAAGTACTTACCTGGTGGACTTCGGGCCGGAGATACAGGTGCCATGCCAGAATAACCTGAAAAATAATTCATAAAAGCCCATATTTTTTTTTGAAAAGCCCATTTTTGAAAACATTTTTGGACCCAAAACCCTCAAAGCCGAGTTTTGAATCGGGCTCTGATACCAATTTGTAACACCCCAAACCCGGCCCATTCACTACGACCGAATTCGAAATGCCACTGTGGAAAACACGTTTGAAAAATATTTTTACTTATAGTAAAACATAAAATTTCTCCTATAGCTCGGGCCTTCCCCTAGCTTATCACTAGCACCTAAAATACCACAATTAACACCATGATGACCACACTTATGCAAAATAATTTAATAAAATTTTCTATGCTTTTGGAAAAACATTGTGTAATTAAAAGCCCATTAAAAATTTAGTTATTACAAATTCCTGGATTTAAAGCATTTACATTTATACTTTGAATAAATAAGTTGCTAAAAATAAAATCATTGGCATATAGTAATTTAATTAAATCAAGCCATAAAAATAATAACAAATATTATAAGTAGCCCTTATTACATCAAAAATTTCCAAAAATACTGATAATATAAAAATTATTACTATTTAACTAAAACATCTCCTGCATGGGCCACCTCGTATCCACTCCAACCCGGTCCGAGCATCATGCATCACCTGTAAGGTTTAGTAAAATATTGGGTGAGTCAAACAGACTCAGTGCATAGTCATTACACATGTCTCCACATATGGGCTTGGCCCATATCCACACAGTTCATACACATAAATATGCAATTATGAAGCCCAACCCAACCTAAGTCCATCCATTACACCTCCCTTAGCAGACTCCCTGCCCAAGGCCGTGGCTAATCCATCCCCAATCACATCGTGATCCACATATCCTACCTTGACAGACTTGCTGCTCAAGGCCGTGGCTGAGCCACCGATCCCGTAGGAATCCCACATATCAATCAATCCACGGTGATGCACACAGCTATCAACCGCCGAGATGGGCACCTAGCCAACACCTCCCTTGATGAAGCACATAGCTAACATCAAGCGCTAATGTAGCACAAGGCTGACATTAGACCACGTACATAAATATGTATACCCTGTCCTCCAACATTCATATCCCAAGCCCTCATGCACATATATATATATATATATATCATGATAAAACATCATTTAATAAAAGATATACAACATGCTCATCTCCATTTCACATAGTCATCAGTAATCATTTAATAACATAAAACACTGACCTTGTTAATCAGTTACCCATCAGGGGTATCCACCATTTTAGCCTTTATCTCGGCTATCATTCATAACATAGCACATATACATTTTAATATATTTAAAACGATCAAAAGACAGTGCGATAACTATGCACCTGCTTGATACAATCAACTAAATCTCGAAGTCACACGTTGTACCCAGAAGTCTTGAGTGATTGAACCTAAGAGTCCCCTTTAATACTCCTCCCCGCTGGTACCATACGCTTGAAAAGATTAAGAGAGAGTAGTTGACGGCCCCAAAGAATCGGCTTTAGCAAAACAACAAGAGAAGAGAAAGGTTTCGGCTAAGAGTGCTTTCGGTTTTGATGAAAATAAGAGAAGAAAAAGAACGTCGATGCGTTCGTACATAATTCGAGTGATAGTAGGCTTGGAGTATGTTTGGTTATGTTTTAAGGGTTTCGGGAACTTTAAATTATAAGGGAATGCTTTGGAAAAAAATTTGGATTTAAGTGTAAAAAGGGAAAACTAGGTAAGAAGGCCTTAAAAGAATTTGTGGAAGTTTAGGACATAAGAAATGAATTGGCAGAGTGGCTTGGGCGCCAAGGTGAAAAGGGAGTGCCAAGGGGAAGGGGTTCGAATAACATGGGAAGCAAATGGGCTTTTATTTTTTTTAGCGTTAAAAAGGGAGTTGGGCTAGGTAGGCTTTAAAGGAATTTTTGTAGGCATTTTTAGCATAAGAATCACCCTGGTAAAGTGGCTGCCAGGCGTTACTTAAAGGCTTGGGGAGGACGCCAATAAGGGCCTAGGTTCGAATCCAGGTGGCAGCAAATAAAGGAATTTTATTTTTCTTTTGGCGCTAAGACAAGTGAGGCGAGGCTAAGGAGGACTTAAAATGAGTTGTGGGGAGATTATAACGTAGAGAAGCTAGCAGCAAAGTGGCTGGCAGCGTGTGGGGGGTTCCAGCAGGTCAGGAGTTCGGGTAACGTGGAAGGCAAATGGGGTTTTTGGCTTTTGGCGTTAAGACCAGGTGGAGCTAGGGAAAGAGGTGTTAAAAGAAGTTTTGGGTGGATCATATCACAAATAGCGAATTGGCAAATTGGCTGGGACGTTAGCTGCAGATTATGGTTCTAGGAGGTCGCTGGTTCGAAGCTCAATGGTAGCATAAGGGGTGTTTTATTTTTATTTTCATTTTGCAGTAGGTTGGAGAGGCAGTGGACGGCACATGGGATTTTTAAATAGATTAAGATTAAGCTAGCTTTTGGTTTTTTTAAATTCGGCTGGATAAATGCTGTTTTTTTCTTTTATTTATTTAGTTATTTAGTTAAGATAGAAGATAAGGGTGGCCTTATTTTAATTGTTTTTGAACAGATGATATGGGGATAAAATAAGAGTTTTAATAGGGATTAGATGGTGGCAGATTGTAGGACTCTTGAGGTGTGCTATTCGGCCTTGAAGCTTTTAAGGAGGGAGCTGCCGAAAATTTGGTTTTCTTTCTTCCATGTGTGCCGAATTTTAATAGGAGGGAGTTCATATTTTTATTTTTTTTATTTCTTTCCTTGATCTCTCAATTGCCGAAATTTTAAAGCCAAGAAAGTTCTTTTGTTCTCCTTTTTCTAGTAAAGCCGAATCTTCCTTGTTACCATTACCGAAATTCTTGTAATCTCTCACTTTCCCTTCTTTTTCTTCCTTTCAATCCAATTCATTATATTTTTCTTGAATAGCCGAATGTGCCTTTGTTAATTAGGATTTTAGCCGAATCTGTTTCAAAAGCCGAAGGTTGAAGATCTAGTTTTATTTCTTGGTTGTAGCCGCACCTAGGAGGGTGATTCAGGAAATTTATCGCTAGGAGTAAGCAACGTATAGTGCCGACTTTAGGGGAGCCTTTCGGGAATTGAAGTCCTCAAGGTAAGTGACTTGTGATATTCGGCCATAGGCCACTTTATGGGAATAAATGGTTGACCGATTCTATCTATGGTGATTTAGGAAAATTGACAGAAGTGTATAGCAAGCTTCAAGACTCAGATCATTGTGGTAAGGATATTTAGTAAGTATAGTTTCGATTCAAAATATTTAGATTAAAGTATTACTGTTTAACCGATGGTTCTGATTAAAGATATCATTAATGGACATGGATGCCAGTCAAGAGGGGAAAAGGAAGGTCCCTATCTCGAAGTTTATGAAAAGATCTGTCTTGGCAGTTCGAGATTGGCCACCGGGGTGTGGGCCAACAGCAGGAGAAAGCTATAAGCAAATAGCCGTAGTATCGCTTAGTGATAGCATCGGGATCGAAAGCGTAGTTCTTCACGTTATCAGGTGTGTAGTTAGCCTACCGTTTTCTGGGTTTATGATTGTATGTGATATCTATATGTGTGCTATGAATGTGCTAACTAGTGCAGTGAAACTTGTGATATGGTTACCCTTAAGGGGTACGACGATAATCAGGTTAGTATCAATTTGAATGTGATATGGTTATTAATATGTATATGTAATGATATAGTTGATGAACATACTCACGTATTATCATGGCACTATTTCATGTTGCATATGCATGGGTGGGATATGAAAGAAGGTACGGGTGTACTTCGAGTACGTGGTTTGATGTTAGCCTTGAGCTACATTGTGGATTGATGTTGACTGAGGTCACGTTGTGGATTAATTGCGATTAAGTTCGCGTGGCTTGATGAGTGGCTAGGTGCCTCATCGTGGTTAATATCGGCTATGTGTCATATCGTGGTTGATGAGTGACTATGTGTCCCATCGTGGTTTTGGTGTTAGCTACGGCTACATCGTGGATTGGCGCTGACTGAGGTCGCGTTGTGGATTGTTGTGCTTAATTGCGTGGACTGGCGATGATTGCCTTTGGAGTGAAAAGGAGAGGGTGATTTATTAATCCCCTGGTGTGTGGTAATTTGGATACGGGGTGTGTAGAGGATGGACCTTTAGGCTTGGGTGGGATTCATTATTGCATAATTATATATCGATATGTGAATTTTATGTGAAAGTGGGCCAAGCCCAATGGATATATGGACTAATGTGGAAATGGGCCAAGCCCAGTATGTGAATGTGGACTTGAATAAGAAATGGGCTAAGCCCGATTATGTGGAAAGTATGTGCCTAATTACTGTTACACGATAAGTGTTATGAGTATGGGCCAAGCCCGAATGTGATATTATCTCGAATATGATATATGCTATCTCGATATATGGGTTATTATGTGGTTAACATGTGGGTGGAATTCAGTGGTTAATTACACACTGAGTCCGTGTGACTCACCCAAATATTTATCAAACATCGCAGGTGAGATGTTGATCGGACCGGGTTGGAGTGGATACAAAGGTGGCCATGCAGAAGTAGATTTTCATGCAGAAGTTGTTTTCCTATTTAATAGAATTTATCATTTTCAGTATTTTTAAGTATTTGAATAAGTTTTATTGTAATAAGGCCCAATTAAATTATTTGAGTATTTATATTATGTTAAAGCAAAATGACGATTAAATTATTATTTTGAAATCAGTTTATTTTCGGCGAACTATATCTTAAAACATAAATTAAGGTTTTAATTCGGATATTTTATATCAAGCTTATATTATTTAATAATTTTCAAATGGACATGGTTTTTGAATAAGTACAAAATTTTCAAGTTCCACCACAAGTAAGAATATTTTTAAACGTTTTTTCGCAGTGACATACCGGATCCGGTCAGGATTTGTGGGCCGGGTTTGGGGTGTTACAGTTAGGTGACCGGTGGCTCAGCCACGACCTTGAGCAGCAAGTCTGCCAAGGTAAGATATGTGGATCATTATGTGATCGGTGGTGGATTAGCCACGACCTTGGGCAGGGAGTCTGCTAAGGTAGGTGTGATGGATGGACCTAGGTTGGGTTGGGTCATAATTGCATATTTATGTGTATGGACTGTGTGGATATGGGCCAAGCCCATATGTGGAGACATGTGTAATAACTATGCACTGAGTCTGTTTGACTCACCCAATATTTTACTAAACCTTACAGGTGATGCATGATGCTTGGACCGGGTTGGAGTGGATACGATGTGGCCCATGCGGAAGATGTTTCAGTTAATTTACGAATTTTTATATTATCAGTATTTTGGGAAATTTGTTGATGTAATAAGGGCCACTTATAATATTTGTTATTATTTTTATTATGGCTTGATTTAATTAAATTACTATATGCCAATAATTTAATTTTTAGCGACTTATTTATTTAAAATATGTATACGTAAATGTTTTAATCCGGGAATTTGTAATAACTAAATTTTTTTTAATGGGCTTTTTAATTACACAATGTTTTTCCAAAGGCATAGAAAATTTCATGTTTTACTATAAGTAAAAATATTTTTCAAACGTTTTTCTGCAGTGGCATTTCAAATTCGGTCGTAGTGAATGGGCCGGGTTTGGGGTGTTACACACATTATGGCCCATGTTTGTAGAAATCAACCCATTTAGTATATTAGTTAATTTTAGTTTAATAATTTTTTCTATTAATTTTCTTTTTCCCACTCAATTTTTCCTTTTTCTGTGTAAGGGCACAATTTCAGGTTAATCTTATCCCCCACGTCACTGCTATATTTTCTCTCACATTTTACCCTAGTCGATTCACTTCTTTTCTAACTTACTTTTCGTTTTATCTTCTTCACCCTTGTATGCTTTTTACTCCATAAATTGTAAAGGTCTCACCATTTTCATTTTACAGTTACTATTTTCTCTCAAATGGCTCATCAAGCACCATCTTCTTCCACCTTTGTGCATTCGTGAACATTCTTTAGCAAAATTGTGGAAGAAAAATATAACAAGAACATATCAAAGCGAACTTTTTACTGGAAAAAAAGGTTTCCTATTTCAAGATGCCCCATTTATAGGCTATTCCGAAGCCATCTCATCTTTCGTGGAGAAACACTAGTGGTAAATCTTCTGTCTCCACCCTGATGACGTTGTAACACCCTGGTTTAGGGGTTATGCGTTTGGAGCATAACCCGAGCAGTTAGTAGGCTTATGGTCATGTTGGAGGAATTTTTAGGGGTTTAGAGAACCCTAGAAGGCAAGGAATGCCTTAGAAAATTTTTAGATTTTTAGGGTAAAAAGGGGAAATAGGGCAGGAAGGCCTTAAAATAAATTGGGGGAGTTTAGGACGCAAGAAAGGATCTGGCAAAGTGGCGTGGAGGCGCTGCTTGGGGGCTTTGGAAGGTGACGCCTAAGGGAGCAGGGTTGAGTGCTTTGGGCAGCAATTTTGTTTTATTTTTGTGCGTCAAGGGACTGGGCTAAGTATGCCTTAAAAATTAATGGTGTGGCTTGGTGGACATGGAAGTCCAGTTGGCAAAGTGGCACTCATGCGCCACTTAGGCGCTGGAGGGGAGAGAGGGCACGGTTTCGAGGGCCTGGAGCGACATTTTGGAGTTTTATTTTTTTTGTTGTTTGGTGATGAAATTTGAAGTAGGAAGGGTTAAAAATAATTGTTGGGGCTAATTGACATGAAAGTCAATGTGGCGAATGGCCCTCAGGCATGGAAGAGGGGGGTTGGTGCTAGGTTCGAACCAAGGCAGTGGCATTTGGAGTTTTAATTTTTTTTTATTCTTTTTGGGCAGCAGATTGAAGGTGGACGACACATGGAGAGCTTCAATAGGATAAGATTAAGTTAAGGTTGTTTATTCTTTTTAGAATTCGACTGGAAGATATACATGGGATTTTGTTTGATTTTTTTTATTCAAAAAGGGTAGATAGAAGATAAATTGTTGTTACTTTATTTATTTTAATAGATAAGTGATTAATTGGATTTTAATAAAGTGATAAAATATGGATAAATAATGGAGGAGTTGTTTAATTCAAATTAATTTGAATTAGTGGCCATAGGTGATGGCCGAATCTTGGATTCCTCATGTGGGGTGTGTGCTGAATTTTATAGTATTTATAGGGGGTGCTCATCTTTTGGCCATCCTTTTTCCCATTTAGTTTCTCTTTGCCGAATTTCTTTGGGAAGCCTAAAGAGCATTTTCGGTCACCTTGAAGTCAAGCCGAAATTCATTCTTGGTGCTGTAGTAGCTAGCCGAAACTCTTCAGACCCTCCTCTACATTTCTTCTCTTTCGCTAAAACTTGGTTTTATACCCATCTTGTGATTGGCCGAATGTTCCATGTTGTTTTAGAAGCCTTGCCGAAATCTTTAACCTCTCAATCTCTCTCTTCTATTTCGCCAAGCTCAAGTAGAATCTGTGAAGGGTGGTCTTTGTCGACATTTAGAGCTTGCGGGTAAGTGTTCTGTCTTTAGCGATCGGTTTATATCTCTTTTGGTTGGCCGAATGTTCTATAGGCTATAAGTGATGTGTTTTTGGTTGTAGCCAGCGTGAGGAGGCACTTAGGGGCTAGTGGATTCGGCTACTCAAGGTAAGGATTAGGTGCTATTCGGTCAAAGGGGTCTTTTCATGGATTTTTTGTTATAGCCGATTCTAATAGTCTTGTAACAGGATTTTCGGCAATTCCATTGGTGTTTCGGGATCCAAATAGAAAGGGTAAGTGATCCATTGGTAATCGACCTTAGGCCATTGTATGTGTTTATGTGTTGACCGAATAGTGGCTATGGTCTTTTTAGGGCAAGTCGACAGAAGCAAAGGGGGGCCTTCGGGATCGAAAGTCTAGAACTTCAGGTGATAAGGTGTGTAGTTAGCCATTATTTTTGGGATTTGTATGATCTCTGTTATGCTATATGTTTACTAATGAATGCAGTACCATATGTGAAATGGATACCCTTAGGGGGTACGATGATGACCAGGTTAGTAGCAAATTGGCTAATAAGTGATAATTGATTTTTAATATGTGAGTATGCCTATGATTGTGAATATCATGCACATGCATCATCTCCGCATTATATTATGTTACATGTACATGGGTGGGTTTTTGAAAGAAGGTGCGGGTGTACTTGAGTACGTGGTTGATGTCGACTTTGTGCTACATCGTGGATTAGCGTTGATCCGAGGTCGCGTTGTGGATCTTTGCGATTTAGTTCGCGTGGTTACCTTGATGGATATCGGCTTTATGCCATATCGTGGCTTGATGGGTTGCTATGTGCCCCATCGTGGTTGATGTTAGCTATACGCTACATCGTGGATGGCATTGGTTGCCTTTTTGGAGGAAAAGGAGAGAGGGTGACTCGATAGTCCCCCGGTGTGTGGTAATTTGGATAAGGGTGTGTAGCGGATGGACCCTAGGTTTGGGTTGGGTTTCATGTTGCATTATTTCGTTTATGAAAAGATATGGTAATGGGCCAAGCCCAACATGACATGTGAATTCGTATGTTATAAGAACATATGTGGAAATGGGCCAAGCCCAGTGATCAGTGGACTGATGAGAAAAGGGCCTAGCCCAGTATTTGTTATAATTTGATTGTGGGCCAAGCCCAGATTGTGGTATTGTCTAAATGATTACATTACATGTTGCATTTGATAATTGGGATATTATGTGGCTTACATGTGGGTGGATATCAGTGGTTTAATTACACACTGAGTCCGTGTGACTCACCCAATTATTTATCCAACATCGCGGGTGACAGGATGATCGGATGGGTCGGAGAGGATGCGGTGGCCCATGCGAGAAGGAGATTGATCTAATTATTTTTAAGCAATTTTTAATACTAAGTGTTCTGTTTAATATTGGTTGTAATAAGGGCCACTTTTTATTTAAAGTATTCTATTTACGATTATTGAAGTTTATATTATACTTAGATATATTTTCTTCAAATGGTTTATAATATAATAAATTATAATAAAGTTTTAATTCACATATTTTATATCGAGCTTATATTAGTAAATAATTTTTAATGGACACACTTTCCAAGTTTAATAAAATTTTCAAGTTTTATTCTAAAGTCAAAGATTTTTCAAGCGGTTTCCATGATGACATAACGAGATCCGGTCGAGGACTTGTGGGCGAGATTTGGGGGTGTTCTGATTTTAGTATCGAGCAGATTCAAAACTCGGCTTTGAGGGTTTTGGCCCAAAAACATTTTCAAAATGGGCTTTTCAAAATATGGGTTTTTATGAAATATTTTGAGTATTCGCATGGCACTGTATTCTCCGACCAGAGTTCACGGTAAGTACTCGACTATTGAAGTAATTTGTTATATGAATTGTTATGGGCTTAGTTGGGCTTGTAGATTAGTGAACTAGGATCTGTTGAACCACAGGAGTAGTCTACTCAAACATATGCATAAGACTTAAGGTTACTAAAACAAACCTACGACTAAGTCGCGAGTTAGGGTGTGGTAACCCCACATGCGCATGTCAAGGATTGGATCGGAAGAGCTTGGTACTTAAGCATGTCCTTGTGACTCACCTCCTCTTCGCGGGATTCCTACTACGATGCGTAGCTTCTGGTTCACCCTAACCAAGAGGACTCGATCATAAGGCTAAACCAATTATTAAAACCCGAAAGGATTGGCCTTCTTTGTTTTAAAACCCTTAATTTTAAAAATTTTCAAACTTACCCTTTTATTTGTAAACCCTAAATCGATTTTGGAAAACATTATCTCGATTTACAAAATTACCAAAATACCCCGTGGCAAAATTACAAAAATGCCCCCTGTATTGTAACATTACGCCTGACGACCCTCAACTTTTGTTAAAATGATTTCTACTTTGCAAAATATTAAAATCTCTAGCTTTCAAAATATCAAGATATACGACTTGAGGAATTTACGAAAATACCCCCTATGTTGAAAATTACTAAAATGCCCTGACTTTCAAAATTTCTGGTTTAACCCCAAGTTTAATAAAATTTCCTTACATTGCAAAAGTATCCAATTTTCTGTATTTCAGAATAATACCCTGACTTTGGGAATTTACAAAATTACCCTGATTGACAAAATTACCAAAATACCCCTAGTTTCCAAACTTCTACCGTACTTTCAAATTGAAGAATTTTCGAAAATACCCTTAAAGGTTTGGAATATCCAAATATCCTGATTTATTAAGGCTTTCAAAATTTTTCTGATTATTCACGAAAATATCCGGTAGGAAAATGACGGAAATACCCCTGGGGTAGAAACGGGCAGAAAGGTCCGAATAGTGGATGTGTGTGGTGGATACCACTGAATGTGCCTCTACTGAGGGAGAAATGTGTCCTTGTGGATGAATGAATGTGTGTGCAAATGTGATTCTTTGAATTAGGGTAGCAAACTTGAACTGAGACTTTGTGTGATCGAAAGAACTACTTTAAAATACCCTTCTTTCATAAAAATTTGCTCGCGATTAAATAGTGGAACAAAATTTCTAATGCATAAAATTTCTTAAATCAGATTAAATCGCGACGATAGAGATGAGTTCTAGGGGGGACGCTTGGTAGAGGTAGGATGGCGACTTTCTTGGAACGTAGGGTCTGACCATGGGTCAGGAAATGAAGTGCCGCCGCCAGTCGTAGGCGCGGAAGATCAAGATCAGGCAGGAGGGGACGACGCAATGTCACAAGCTATGTTACGCGTGCTACAGCAAGTGGCAAAAGCTGGTAGGGGAAATGGAACTCGGAAGTCAATATCCGAGAGACTCAGGTCGAACAGGGCTGAAGTTTTTAGAGGAGTATCGGGAGTGGCTCCGAATGTAGCAGAATATTGGATAGAAGGTGTAGAAAGAATTATGGGCGACTTGGATTGTACCCCAGAGGAAAAGCTGAAAGGTGCTGTTTCGCTACTTCGGGATGAGGCTTATCGATGGTGGCTCGCAGTTAGGCAAGGTGCTCCGGCAGATCGATTGGATTGGGATTACTTTAAGGCTAAGTTTGAAGGGAAGTATGTAGGAGCCAGTTACTTAGACACGCAAAGGAACGCGTTTCTGAATCTAGTACAAGGGAATAAATCGGTAGCGGAGTATGAAGCGAAATTCGTGCGACTAAGTCAGTACGCCAAAGGAATCGTGGCTACTGATTACGAAAGGAGTGTTCGATTCGAAGATGGCTGCGAGATAAGTTGCGGGAGTTGATCGCTCCGCAAAGAGAAAGGGACTTCGCCATTCTGGTAGAGAAAGCTCGGATCGCTGAAGAGGTTAAAAAGACTATAAGAGAAAACCGAGAGAAGAATAGGAACGAGAATAAGAGAAGGGTTGAGCCGTCAGCATCATTTGGAGATGCTCAGAAAAGACCAAGGATTGAGAATCCTGTGCGTGCACTTGCCTTGATGGATCGGAATCGTTCTTGTGTTCGATGTGGAAGACCTCACACAGGAGAGTGTTGGGGGAATAGTAAAGAATGTTTTCGGTGCGGATCTAAGGCACATCTGGTTAAGAATTGTCCTCGAGCAACGAGGGGTCGTGCTTCTAGTCAAAGTCAACCAAGGATGTGATATCGGGTAAGCTCCTTTGTTTTGGAATATTCTTTAATGGTTTTCCTTGTTTGTAAGTTAGCTCTTTCTTGTATGATTTGGATCCTGAGTGAGAACTTAGGGACCGTGTGGGAAGTATGATAGACTAAGATCAGAAGAGTGCGTGTGCAGAGGCGTAGAATAGCGAGTTATGATTGTTCGGTAATAAGTAATTTCGAGGACGAAATTATTTTAAGGAGGTAGAATTGTAACACCTGGTTTAGGGGTTATGCGTTTGGAGCATAACTTAGAAAGCGATTAGTAGGCTTATGGTCATGTTGGAGGAATTTTTAGGGGTTTGGAGAACCCTAGAAGGCAAGGAATGCCTTAGAAAATTTTTAGATTTTTAGGGTAAAAAGGGGAAATAGGGCAGGAAGGCCTTAAAATAAATTGGGGGAGTTTAGGACGCAAGAAAGGATCTGGCAAAGTGGCGTGGAGGCGCTGCTTGGGGGCTTTGGAAGGTGACGCCTAAGGGAGCAAGGGTTCGAGCTGCTGGGGCAGCAATTTTGTTTTATTCTTGTGCGTCAAGGGACTGGGCTAAGTATGCCTTAAAAATTAATGGTGTGGCTTGGCGGACATGGAAGTCCAGTTGGCAAAGTGGCACTCATACGCCACTTAGGCGCTGGAGGGGAGAGAGGGCACGGTTTTGATGGCCTGGAGCGGCATTTTGGAGTTTTATTTTTTTTGTTGTTTGGTGATGGGCTGAAGTAGGAAGGGGTTAAAAATAATTGTTGGGGCTAATTGACATGAAAGTCAATGTGGCCGAATGGCCTGGGGCATGGAAGAGGGGGGTTGGTGCTAGGTTCGAACCAAGGCAGTGGCATTTGGAGTTTTAATTTTTTTTATTCTTTTTGGGCAGCAGATTGAAGGTGAACGGCACATGGAGAGCTTCAATAGGATAAGATTAAGCTAAGGTTGTTTATTTTTTTTAGAATTCGACTGGAAGATATACATGGGATTTTGTTTTATTTTTTTTAATTCAAAAAGGGTAGATAGAAGATAAATTGTTGTTACTTTATTTATTTTAATAGATAAGTGATTAATTGGATTTTAATAAAGTGATAAAATATGGATAAATAATGGAGGAGTTGTTTAATTCAAATTAATTTGAATTAGTGGCCATAGGTGATGGCCGAATCTTAGATTCCTCATGTGGGGTGTGTGCCGAATTTTATAGTATTTATAGGGGGTGCTCATCTTTTGGCCATCCTTTTTCCCATTTAGTTTCTCTTTGCCGAATTTCTTTGGAAAGCCTAGAGAGCATTTTCGGTCACCTTGAAGTCAAGCCGAAATTCATTCTTGGTGCTGTAGTAGCTAGCCGAAACTCTTCAGACCCTCCTCTACATTTCTTCTCTTTCGCTAAAACTTGGTTTTATACCCATCTTGTGATTGGCCGAATGTTCCACCTTGTTTTAGAAGCCTTGCCGAAATCTTTAACCTCTCAATCTCTCTCTTCTATTTCGCCAAGCCTGAAGCCGAATCTGTGAAGGGTGGTGCTGTCGACATTTAGAGCTTGCGGGTAAGTGTTCTGTCTTTAGCGATCGGTTTATATCTCTTTTGGTTGGCCGAATGTTCTATAGGCTATAAGTGATGTGTTTTTGGTTGTAGCCAGCGTGAGGAGGCACTTAGGGGCTAGTGGATCCGGCTACTCAAGGTAAGGATTAGGTGCTATTGGGTCAAAGGGGTCTTTTCATGGATTTTTTGTTATAGCCGATTCTAATAGTCTTGTAACAGGATTTTCGGCAATTCCATTGGTGTTTCGGGATCCAAATAGAAAGGGTAAGTGATCCATTGGTAATCGGCCTTAGGCCATTGTATGCGTTTATGTGTTGACCGAATAGTGGCTATGGTCTTTTTAGGGCAAGTCGACAGAAGCAAAGGGAGGCCTTCGGGATCGAAAGTCTAGAACTTCAGGTCATAAGGTGTGTAGTTAGCCATTGTTTCTGGGATTTGTATGATCTCTGTTGTGCTATATGTTTACTAATGAATGCAGTACCATATGTGAAATGGATACCCTTAAGGGGTACGATGATGACCAGGTTAGTAGCAAATTGGCTAATAAGTGATAATTGATTTTTAATATGTGAGTATGCCTATGATTGTAAATATCATGCACATGCATCATCTCCGCATTATATTATGTTACATGTACATGGGTGGGTTTTTGAAAGAAGGTACGGGTGTACTTCGAGTACGTGGTTGATGTCAGCTTTGTGCTACATCGTGGATTGGCGCTGACTGAGGTCGCGTTGTGGATCTTTGCGATTTAGTTCGCGTGGTTACCTTGATGGATATCGGCTTTATGCCATATCGTGGCTTGATGGGTTGCTATGTGCCCCATCGTGGTTGATGTTAGCTATACGCTACATCGTGGATGGCATTGGTTGCCTTTTTGGAGGGAAAAGGAGAGGGTGACTCGATAGTCCCCTGGTGTGTGGTAGGCTGGATAAGGGGGTGTGTAGCGGATGGACCCTAGGTTTGGGTTGGGTTTCATGTTGCATTGTTTCGTTTATGAAAAGATATGGTAATGGGCCAAGCCCAACATGACATGTGAATTCGTATGTTATAAGAACATATGTGGAAATGGGCCAAGCCCAGTGATCAGTGGACTGATGAGAAAAGGGCCTAGCCCAGTATTTGTTATAATTTGATTGTGGGCCAAGCCCAGATTGTGGTATTGTCTAAATGATTACATTACATGTTGCATTTGATAATTGGGATATTATGTGGCTTACATGTGGGTGGATATCAGTGGTTTAATTACACACTGAGTCCGTGTGACTCACCCAATTATTTATCCAACATCGCAGGTGACAGGATGATCGGACCGGGTCGGAGAGGATGCCAGGTGGCCCATGCAGAAGGAGATTGATCTAATTATTTTTAAGCAATTTTTAATACTAAGTGTTCTGTTTAATATTGGTTGTAATAAGGGCCACTTTTTTATTTAAAGTATTCTATTTACGATTATTGAAGTTTATATTATACTTAGATATATTTTCTTCAAATGGTTTATAATATAATAAATTATAATAAAGTTTTAATTCACATATTTTATATCGAGCTTATATTAGTAAATAATTTTTAATGGACACACTTTCCAAGTTTAATAAAATTTTCAAGTTTTATTCTAAAGTCAAAGATTTTTCAAACGGTTTCCGCAGTGACATAACCAAATCCGGTCAGGACTTGTGGGCCGGGTTTGGGGGTGTTACAGACGTCCTCATTAAGGTAGTAAAAGAATTTTATGCACATTTAACCTCTCCTTAACATGCTTTCATCTATGTGTGTAGTGTCTCAGTGTTATTCGATAAAGACTCAATCAATGTGCAATATGGGTTACATGAAGGCCATGATGAACACTCTCAATTTGTTAAGACAATGACGACTGAAGGAATGAAACAAGTTTTGACAGTTTCTTG
Organism: Gossypium bickii; assembly: GCA_025503065.1. NCBI lineage: Eukaryota > Viridiplantae > Streptophyta > Magnoliopsida > Malvales > Malvaceae > Gossypium > Gossypium bickii. The sequence goes on from CP106718.1 coordinate 26,796,986, forward strand.
AAATGATTTCTACACCATCGACCGTGTAACTATGAAGCCTCAATGTAGGGTATGGTATCATTTCCTTAAATCATGTCTCGACCCTTTTACGCACAACTCTAATATTTCCAAGGAACGTATGTTGTTGTTGCACTCAATTATGATTGGAAGAAAGATAAATTTTGGAAAAATTATTTTTAGAGAAGTCCATCGCTGCGCACAAAAGAACACTGGTACCTTAAACATTCCGTGATTCATTAAGGCACTGTGTCAAAGAGTAAAGGTTCCTACTCAGGCAAATGAAGTCAAAATTCCCAATAAATGAGCCATAGGCAAGCAAATTGCCCAGAAATTTTCAGTGAAGGAAATGCCAAAGGATCCTGGCTCTACATCCACAGCTTCTCCACCTATGACTACTGATGTTGCCCCATCAACATCTCATAGTGACTTTGAGCAGAAAGTGATTGATGCTATTGAGATGTTGCAACAACAATTTTGGATGATGGAATAACAACAACTTAGGATAGTCACTGATCTTGGCCGAGCTCAAGAAGAAATGACTCTATTTTGGGGATATGTCAGATAACGGGACAAGGTCATTAAGAAATCTCTTCAAAAGAACTTTACTCGATCTATGCTTATATTCCTTGTTTTTCCTAAAGAATTGTTGTTGAAGCCAAAAAATGATAACGAAGATTGAAAAGAAGCCACTGCATAGAAGAAGAATAAAGAAAAAGAGTGAGAGGTGGAGAAAATTGAATCAATGCTTATTGAATCTAATAATGATGAAGTTGATATGACTCAAACTTCTACACCTGCTGCAATTGCCACTACATTGAAATCCATTGCACCTATGATGGAGCAAGAGCATGTGATTCATCAACTGATTGATGATCTCACAAAATTAGATACTGATGATGATGATGAGGTGCCAATTAACTAGTTAAAAAGGAAGTGCTACAAGCAAGCTGCTGGGAAATCAGTTCGAGATAATGCTGGTGAAGTGGAAAGGAAGCAGTGTTACAAACGCGCTGCTAGAAAATCAACCCAACCCAACTAAAGTAACCCAAATTCCTTCGAAGATTTTGTTTTTATTTTCATTTACATATTTTTCATTTTATAACATATGCTTCACATAATCATATTTGGTTTTCATTGCATTTTTATATTTGTAAGTTGTTGTTTTTGCATTTTGAAATGTTTTGTTGTTCATGCATTAAGGACAATGCATCCCTTAGGTTTGGGGGTGTGTTGTGTTGTAAATATAGTATGTAGTAGATATATATTTTAATATTCATGCATTTTATCATTCATTTTGCCATTACATACAAATGGCAAGTAACTGTCTAAATATGACTAGTATATTGTTATTTATGATATTCAATAAGGATAATAATTCTTTGATAATGTCGAAACCATTTTTTAAATTGATTAAAAAATAGTTGTCGACTTTAAAAAAAACAAAAATGGGAGTCGCCACAAATCCCTTTTGACTTAGGTGTGATTGGATCACCTTATAAAACGTTTTATTTTAAAACATTGATTTTGGTCCACAAAATACAAGAAAACGGGTTCGGGAGTCGGTTACGTATGAGGAAGGGTTAGCACCCTCATAACGCCCAAAATTGGTACCTAATTTGATAAAATCATGTCCTAATGTTGAAAATTTGAAAACTTTACAAGATGATCCTTTGAAAGAAAACCAAGACTTGCCTATCTCAAAGAAATAAAATGCTATACCCAATAAGTTAGGATGTAACATCTCATGACTTCGAAGTTAGGCTCACCTTTATTTGTAGAAAATTCTTATCTCGAATCACAAAACATCATATCCAGTAAGTTAGGATACAACGTTTTGAATTTTCGAGAATAAGTTTTGCTTTTATAAGTTTAAAAAAGGATACTTGATACCTTAAGTTCCACGAGAAATAAATTAAAACCCAGTAAGTTAGGATATAATTTCTCTCGAAGTCCCCAAATATCATATATCGCTGTTTTTTTAATATTTGAATAAAATGCATTAATTCAAAATATGCTTTTATAAAAAAGGGTTTGAGTAAGACATTACATGAATACATTACAACATAAATACCAAATAACAATTTATCATAACTAAGAATCATATTAACAATTACTACTAATGGATAATTAAAGAATAATACGAAATAATAAGTTATGCAAACAATAGAATAATTATACTAAAGCTGAATATAAAAATGATAGATGAATAAAATAAATAAGGGATAAACAAATTTAAGATATAAGGCAGTAAATAACAAATAAGTATAAAGCTTTACATGCATAACAACATAGAATGAATTATTATAGATATTGTAAATTAAGAAACATATGGCTTTAAATAAAAATGATGTGGAATAATATGAATTATATATAAAAAATGAATTAATTTGCAAAAATAACGTGGAATAATAAAAAATAATATATATTCATAATAAAAAATAAGTAAAATATACTGTTAAAGAAATAAATAATATATAACTTTAAATAAAATTACATTTATAATATAATAATCTAATACATATATATTTCATATAAATAATAAAAATAAATATATGTTATACAATATAAATAAATTTTATACAAAATAAGATTTTAGAAGTAATATATGATATAATATAATACTATATAATGTACAAAATTTTAAAAATGTATAATATAATAACTAATATATAAATTATAAAATAATATGTAATATATAAATAATATTAAACTAAATAAAATAATAAATAGTAATAATTTAATATATATATATAATACATATTTAAGAAAGATAATACCTTAAAAAAATTATACTATTAATAAATTAACATACATTATATAAATAAAAAATAATAATACAAAATATTTTTTATGAAATGAAATAATTTTAATATAATATTGAAATAATTTAAAAATGAAATAAAAAGAAAGTAAAAATGGTTAAAAAATATAAACAAAGAAATAGGGATTAAATAAGTAAAATATAAAATAAAATGTGAAAGGACCAAATCAAAAGGTGCATTAAACCACAGGGACTTATTGGGCAATTATTCCTTCTTTCCAAAACAACGTCGTAATGATTTTGGCCTTTAAGCAGCCCGAGGAATCAATTGAAACAAAATATAAATATAAGGGCTAATTTAATAAAAAATAAGAATTTAAATTTGACTAAATTAAAACCAATAAAATTTTGGAGCGACTGAAATGGTAAATTTCCCTTTTTATAAAACACACGGATCCTCCTCGGGTTTTTGGGTCAACGTGCGGATCCTCTCTTAAAACGACGTTGTTTCAATGCTTATTGGCTTAAGCAGAAATGATGTCGTTTCTATAGCCTTATATAAGCCACTTTAAATAAAAAAAATAATTTATGTTAGTGTTTTTTAAAAAAAAACTAAGGAGAATTCTCTGAAATTCTCCCTTCGCCTGTTTGGGTTTCGATCATCGGACCTCCGGGCCACTGCCCCCACGCGCCACATGCGCCTCACGCGTCGCCGTTAGCGCCGTCGGATATGGCCACCGGAGGCCAAAAACTTCGTTCTTTCCGTAAGAATCATAAGGTATACTCATATTTTTTCATTTTTGTAGTATTTTGTATGTAAAAATGCATGAATCGAAGAATAAAAAAATGAATATATAAAAAAAAAAATCACCTCTGCTCTAGGTTTTTATTTCGTTCTTTTTTGTATATTTTTGCCTCTATTCTCTCTGTGTATATCTGTCACAGATTATTGTAGGGCTTTTATAGCCCTCAAAAAAAAAAAGAAAACAAAGATTTTGTCCTGTTTTGCCATATTTTGCTGTTGTTCTTTCCTTTTTTGCAGGTCAATGGCGAGGATTCTGGCGACAAAGTGCTGTCTGCACGTTGATGGCGGCGTGACCAAGGGCTGTGTTGAGGCCGGGTGCTGCGGGGTGCTTACGACGTAGTGGAAACCTAGGGTTTCCTGTGTCCGCAAGCATTTGGGTCACTTGGGCCAGTTTAATCGGATTGGGCTTGGGTTTTTATTTTTTGATTGGTAGTCTATTTTAGGTTTGGGTCTGAGTGTTGGGTCAGGGTGTAACGGGCTTTGGTTTTAGTTTTGGGTTTGTAATATGTTTTGGCTTGTAATTGGGCTGCTGTTAATTGGTTTTGGGTCTGTACTAGATTGGGTTAAATGGACTTGTAAAATGGACATTTTATTATATATTTATTTTATTTTTTTATTCTGGTTTGTTTGTTTTAAGTCCGGGTAAAATGGGCCTATTACAGATAAAATTAGAAAATTGTGATGGGTGAATAGGTATGTTTAGTTTAGGATAGTTGTGAGAAAATTGATTCCTAAAAGTAGAATGTCTTATTTATAATTGTAATTAGTCTATAATAGGTTTCTTTTAATACATTTAGGAATTCTTAAACTTAAATTCAGTAAATCGGCAGTGTGTAATAATGAATATCATGGCAAAATGATAAGAATCACTCCAATGTTTGAAAATGTTGATTAGATCAATAATACTTTGTTTACTCCATTGTATTATTGATCAGAAAAGAAAAAGTTCAAATATGAGTGAGGAAAAAAAAAACAGTTGAAGGACACTCCACTGTAGTAATAGGCTGATTAGCTAAGAGGGTAGTTGTTTGGTCTATCCATATTTTTAGTTAAAAGCCTTAGCTTCTTGAGTGAGTTACATTCAAATCATGTGACAAGATGTAAAAAACCCATTGAGATTGCCAAGTAAAAAAACCATGTGACAAGATGAATTCCCTAGGAAAAAAAAATAATATTTGTAATTAAAGTTTTTAAATGACAGAGCAAATGAGAATAGAGAAACTAAGTTTAGAAGAAATATAACCTAAGTGCATTAGGAGGTATTTACTATAGTTAGAATTGCATGAATGTTTAGGAATTTTATTTTTAGGTAAAACTTTCTACACATTTTTTGCTAAATAAACCTACAAAACTTAAATCAATTTTATTTTTTGTTTTAATAGAAAACAGCTGAGAATGGAGGTATAGAATATATGATTTAGCAGTATATATGGTAACTATGTGCTATGGAAAATTCATGCATTCAAGCATACTCATACATATTTTGCTTAAGGACAAGTAATAATTCAGGTTTGGGGGTGTGATAACTCTTGAAAGGAGTTATATTTTAGGCCTCTAGATTGAATTAATTTTTTGTAATTAAGCAAATATGTTTGAATTTTTAGGAGATTTTTAGAATATTGCATAACAAAGCTTGGGTTGTGCTATAAATGTCATTATTATCTACTGGGGAAGAAAGGTGTCGGTTATGGTTAGCAGTAGGTGCAAGATAAAGAAGAGAAGAGAGAAAGGAGAAAGAAAATGAAGGAAGTGAAATATTGCCATAGTAATATGTTGGTTAGATTGCCAACAAGAATGCCATGGAAATTCCAAGAAAATGATGTAGCACTCAGTCCACATCACTCTCAGCCAGCTGGAATTGTACCAGATAAACCACCCTGAAAAAGAAAAAGCAAATGGTGTGTGCTGAGAGAGGGACCTACCCTATAAATGAGGAAAGAGACGCAATGGGACGAGGATTTTGAGGAAAGAGGAATTGGAGAGCAACTTTTCCCTACATCGAATTCTTGTGGAAAATTTTAGAGAAAAGAAAGGAAAGGGTAGCATCTTATAGAGAAAAATATCACAGACACAAATAAGGGGAGCATCTTACAGAGAAAAAAAATCACAGACACAAGGAAAGGGTAGCATCTTACACAAGTTTTGCATTAAACTTTAGTATTAATGTGAAAGCTGGAGTAACGAGAGCTTCTTGCAGTTCTACCTTTATTTTCTGATTTCAACTTGGTAATTTGTAAACTTGAATGATGATGTTGAATGGTTTTTTCTTGGATTTGAATGTCCAATCCATGAGCTAAATATCACTAGGTTGGAATTATTTGGGTGAATTTTTACTATCTTTAATACCTATGGTCTGATTTTGAGTAGATTACTGTTTCATTGGATTTGTGATTATTTTAAATGCATGCATGCAACCTCTAGACATAGATGATTGTATGGTATGTTGTTAGATCTGATTTAATTCTGAAAAGATTAAATAAATTGGATTATTATCAGTTATACAGACGAGTATTCGAAAGAATATTTGCAGCACTTTAGAGGTAGAATTTGTGATCTGTACAGGGAAAGGAAGAACATTCTAGATATCATTTTTAAGTTCTATAGACATACAAAAACTCAGAATGGTAGCTTAAAGTCTGACTTTTGAAAGAAGCAGACTGCAGTAGTGAATCCTTAAGTAGTAGAATGGCCCAGATTTTTCCATGGAACTATTATGATATAAAAGTAAAACTTGAGTAATTCCAACCTTTATCATTCAACAATACAAACCCTCCCCACTTATTCTTTGAGAATTGCTACAACATTTCAATTGCCCTAGCATTTTTTCATTCATAATTGATTTTATTAATCCATTTATTAATTCTCTTCACCAATTTGTCATCTATTTCTTTTACACATTTTAACTAGTCAAATTTATAGTAATAGCATAACCATTTTTTAATCAATTTCGATCCTCATGGAGACGATACTCACTCATCACTTTATTACTTGATTCGACGTGTATACTTGCACATTCACATTACACATTCACATGCGACATTGGGAAAAACTTTGTACGACCCCTAAGGAACATGCATGCATCCCAATTGTCCAAGAGTTTTATACCCCCCTGAAAGAAGCCTAGAGGAATTGAAAATGCGACATGCCATGGCATCAGATAATTGTTCGGGGAAAAAAAGTTCTAATATCACCTTTGGAAATATTGAGGTATTATTTCGCTCTTATATCTCTCTATGATTCTGTACAACGAACGAATCTCATGCAATTTTTGAGAGAAAAAAAGATGACATAATCAATCTCTTGACAAATAGACGAGATGCGTGGAAACTTCATCCCGTAACAAATTTCCCAACATCAATTCCATAAGAAAATCTAACTCCGAAAGCAAGAATATGGCTACAGTTTATTAATAAAGTTTATCTAGCCTCTGATATGTCTAACATAGATACATTCCAAGTTACAATGTTGTATGCCATACTATGGAAAGAAAGAATCTGTCTCCGTACATGGATCTACTGGAGCATGCTATTTTGTGTCAGGAAAAGCAAAGGCGAATTACTTTTTCCACATTTCGTAACGACCTTGTGTAAGCAAGCACAAGTACCAATGAGAAACTAGAATATTGCTTACAAACATCGGAGCTTCTAATACATGAACCAAGCTTAAAAGACTTGGTAGGAAATAGGAAATGAAAGAGAGACATTGTAACACCCCTAACTCATCTCTATCACCGGATTAGGATTACAGAGCATTATCGAACAATCAGAAAACATTTAACATCATAACATTAAATAAGTTAAACTTATTAGAAACCAATCAACCATATGCATTTTGTCCCTAAATCGAGCCTTCGAGGCCCTAAAAATAGCTTAGAAGCAATTCGGGACTAATTTTAATCAAAATAGAATATTTGGAAAAAACTTGAAATATTTGAAAACAAGGGTTGTAACAACACAATTTTGGGTCTAGTTAAAATAGTGGTTTCGAGAGCACAAATTTGAAGAAGAAAAATTTATTTATATTATTATTTTATGGTTTACAATTTTATGGAATAATTTCGTGGAATTTTCATTCAGAAATTTTGACGTTTAAGCACTCAATTTAGCTAGAAGGACTAAATTGTAATAAATGTAAAATGTGTGTTCTAGAAGCTAGAGGTGTTTAAATGCTATGATATTCAAATTTGAGGTCCTTAAATGGTAATTAGATTATTATACTTGTGGACAAAAATGGACATGGTTAGGTGAAATTATAAAGTTTTTCATTAAGGGCATTTTAGTCATTTGGTTAATAAAGACAAAATTTAACAAATAAATGATGTTCATCTTTCTATTTTCACCCCCCATGGCCGAATGTCCCAAAGGAAACCATAGCTGGGGTTTGCCAAGCTTCCAAGCTCGATTGTCAGTCCGTTCTTGTCCCGTTTTTAACGATTTTTGTATTTTGGAGATCATTGTAGCTCGAGTGAAGTTTAAAATTTTACCCATGTTGAAAATATATGTATTTTGATGTTTGATGGTAGAAAATGCATGTTAGTTATTTGTTAAACGACTTTTGCTAAGTTATTTTCGGTAAAAATGTCAAAAAGGACTTATTTGTAAAAGTCTATAAAATGAATAGAAAAATATGAATAAATGGAAAATGTGGGCTGTTATGATTATGAAAATGGCTCAGCTAGGCTTGTTTTTTGAAGAAATTGAATGAAATTCATTTTACGAACCTAGGGACTAAAGTGTAAAATGTCAAAAGTTTAGGGGAAAAATGTAATTTTTGCCCTAGTGTGTTTTTGGGTTGAAATGAATAATGTGATGATTAAGTGAGATGAATTAAGTATTATAGATTAAGAAAAATAAGGTTCGGACCTAAATAAGGGGAAAAATAAAGTGTTTGACGATTATGTCCATTTTCACTATTTTTGTATTGTGGTAAGTTAGCATGTAAATAATGTATTGTCATATATATGTTTTAAATGCTTTAATATTGTATGAATTGTGATTGACTTTTTGGACGTATTCGAAAATGTTTTGACAAACGAGAAATCCCGGTTAAACCTTAGGAATAGAATAGGTTACGAATGACATGTCACTAGAAACCCATGTGTATACGCGATTATGTGATTCGAGTGCTGGTCTTGTATGTCCTACCAGTGGCTGGGTAGTCCAGTATGTGTTGCGGATACCTGACAGCTTGTGTGAGCAATACTGTGTAGCTACGTCCTGACTGACAGCTTGTATGGGCAGGCCCGTGAATAGCTCGAAAGCGAGCTTATATGTATTATGAGATATGAGGTAGCTTTAGCTACATATATGGCACTTATGTCCAAGATTTCTGAGTATCCGTTAATATTCCGAGTGTTCAACGGGAATGTAAAAGTTGTGAAAGGATATGACTATGATACGAGTTGGTACAAGTATGTACGAAAAACTCAAGAGAAATGGATTCGGTATATGATGAAGTATTGGTAAGACTGTGATTGAGCAAGTTATACTCATGAAGTTTAATGACATTTATGATGAAATATGTTATGTTATTCATATGATGAGCTATTGGTGAAAATGTGATTGAGTAAGTTTTGTTTATGAAGTTTTAACGACATTTATGTTAATATATGTTAAGTTATTTATATGTCAAATGTATGAATAATTTTTGTATTATCTGCATATGAACTTACTAAGCTATATAGCTTACTCCCCTTTCTTTCCCTTATCTTATAGTGTTACCAAGCTAACTCGAGATCGTAGATCGTCAGAGATTCGGATCACACTATCAAACCCTCTCATTTTGGGTATTGATGACCCTAGTATTTTGAAAGTATGGCATATATAGGGACTTAGTCATTTGGTTATATGTGTCATTATAATTGTAGTCAATGTGTTGGCTTGTAATTATCAAAGGTTTGTTTTGATATTTGGACATGTAGATTGGCTTATTTGGGCTAACATGATTGTAAGCCTAAGTATATTTATATATATGTCAATGTCTTTGGTGATATGTTCATGGTATGATTGGTGAATGATGGAAAGGTGATTTATGACATGAATGTGAAATGTTTGGCAATGTGGTCTATTGATGAGATGATAAAATGGTGTACAATTAGGTATCTTGAAAGTAGTCAATTGTGGCTTAATAAATGTTGTGAGTATAGTAGATGTTGATATAGTATTGGCATGTACTGGTCATAATTGTGGATGTTTTGGTTGACTAAGTATGTTATGTTTTGTGCCTTTGAATTGGTGAAAGTGTATGTGTAAATAAGGGTGGCAAATGGCTTGGTAAATAGCCTTTATTCTGTGCACATGGGTAGACACATGGGCGTGTGTCTAGGCCGTGCGTGACACACAGTTTGCCCCACGGGCATGTGTTCTAGTTGTCTGTCCCCTGCACCTTAATTTTGAAAAAAAATAGAAAGTCCAGAATTGAGCACCCGGGCAGAGACACGGGCATGTGTCCCAACCGTCTGTGCTACACGGCCTAGGACACAGATGTGTGGCACCGTCATGTGGGACAAGTTAGAGAGCACCCTAAATTGAACATGGTCTGAAGCACGAGCGTGTCCTAGGGTCACACGAGCGTTTCCCTTTGACCACCGGGCGTGTGAGCCCTACAGTTAGCAAAAATTTTCTAAGTTTTGTAAAAATTTCTTGAGTTCTCGGTTTAGTCCCGAACTACTTCCAATGCATGTTTTGGGCCTCGTAGGCTCGTTTTAGGGACTTTATGATTGAATGTGGAAGGTTTTAATTTGGACGCAAATTTTATGATTCAATTTGTATGAAGGTTTGTGTTGTATGCCTGGTAATGCCTCGTACTCTGTTTTGGCATTGAATATGGGTAAGGGGTGTTACAAGGGTCACACGATTGTGTGGCCAGGTCATGTGACATAGCCCAGGCCGTGTAACAATTGAATAAGGGACACACGGCCATGTTTCAGCTAGTGTCCTCACCCGTGTAACTCACTGAGTTGGGTCACATGGCCGTGTCGTAGGCTGTGTGCCAGATCATGTAATTTTCTGAGTTGCAACACACGGTCATGTCGCGGGCCGTGTGCTAGGACGTGTAACTCACTATGTAACATCCTAAATTAATGGGCCTTTGCGTTTAATGTGCTGTGATGTTTATGTTATCTCTAAGGTGTAATTAGAGTATTTAAGAGGTTCAGATTGGGCTCAGGGATTGGGCTGAGGCCTTAGTCAAATTTTCTGCTTGGGCACTCTAGTGGAAAGCCAGTTAGGATAGGGCTTAAAAGATGTTATCTGTGTTTTAAGACACAAATGGCGTCAGCTGAGGAGGTCCAAGGTTCGAGTCGCATTACCTACTTATTTTTAAATGTTTTTGGTGACAAAGGAGAGGAGAGTTGGGGGCGGCTAGGATGCTTGAAATTAGGAGATTAATAGAATGGATAATGTGGATAATGTGGCTGATAAAGTGACTGATAAAAGGAGGAAAAGATGGTGTTATCCATGCCACTTGAGGAGGAGTGATCAGATGAAGATAAGGGAGAAAATTTAGGAGTTATCTACTGATCAGCAGTGGTGGCCGAATTTCTATCTCTTGGAGGGGTAGAAATCGGTTTTGTTATACTATGGGGGTGTCAAAATTTCCCTTATTAGTTGATCAATTTTAAGTTATCAAAAGGGGCATTTTCAGTTTTTGAGAGGTAGTTGCCGAAATTTTGATTAAATAAGGGGGTATCTCTTCAGTTCTAGCATTTGGATCCTATTTTCTTTTTCTATTCTCTCATCTTCACTTCTACGCAAAAGCCGAAAGTCCATTATTCTTTTTCTGTTTTCTTCTACAAAGTCGAAACCACCCAATTCTTCTCAGCATCTTTCTCTTCAAAAGTCGAAACTCTGAACTTTCTTCTCATCTCCATAGCCGAATACTTCCTATTCCCTTTTGCCGATCTCTTCACTAAAAGCTGAATCTACATAGATTTCTTCCTATCATCTTCTCTTTTTGATCTTCTCAAAAGCTGAAATCTTCTAGGAGTTGCCGAATTCTCTGTAAAGGTAGGTGCCAATTTCTCCTGATCTATTCTTTTTCTCTTTTGATTTTTAGAAGACAAAGCCGAAAGGCTAATGGATTGTTGGTTTCTTGTGTTTACGTGTTGGGCGACATCGGGAATCGAAGTAGATCGTCTACATCTAAAAGCTGAAAATCGCTAGTCTCTAAACTCCATCTCTTTCGGGATTTCAAGGTAAGGGGTTCTCTTTAGATTTTCGTTTATCATAACCGTAATCTTAACCCTATGATATGGATTAACAACCACATGTTGTGATGGTAGCAACTGATAAGGTCTTGTGATAGAATCACATGTCGTTCAGGCGAAGGAGGGGATTGGATCTGTAAACTCAATCCCTAAGTTTAAGAAATGAGCGGTGTCAGCAGTTCGGGATTGGCCACCGGATTGTGGACCGGCTTTGGAACAAAATTTTAGACAGTTAGCAGTCGTATCGGCTTTTGATAGTGTCGACATAGAAGGTCTCGTCTTGACTGTAATCAGGTGTGTAGATTTCTAACACACTAATTTATCTGTACTATATATGTTATGGGCTAAAAGCTAGAAAAAGGCTGTATGGACAGTCGTATTACCCGAAAAGGGTAGGCAAGGGATGCCAGGTACGTAATCATAGAAACTTCTCTATGTGTATCGATGTATGTGATAAACTGTGATCTTTTAGGTAGTATATTGTTTTGCTTTTGCATGGATGTATGCATGGGATGGGATTGATATGATGAAGGGGAAGAGCATGATAAAAGGTCACTTAGTGATCGGTGGTAAAACCACGATATGTACATTTAGGTCACATAAGTGATCGGTGGCTCTGCCACACTTGATTATAATGTCACACAGTGATCGGTGGCTCTGCCATGATGGATTATAAGGTCACATGGTGATTGGCATTTTAACTGACATCATGACTGTCGATATAGTGTGTAGCGGTTGGTGGGTTGATTGTAGAAATCCCCGAGGTGTGATGGCTAGTACGGGCTGGTGTGTAGAGGATGGACTTTTAGGTTGGGTTGGGCCATGTTGCATGTAAATATTCTGTTGCCATTGTGTATGGGCCAAGGCCCATAATGTGTTTGTGGGCCTCAAGCCTTTTATGTGTTTTCGGGATTTGCACACTGAGTCTTGGTGACTCACCCCTTATTTTCCCTGACTTTTTAGATGAGCAGTAGATCGTGGACATGGGAGCTGGGGCGGACTCGAGGGGCCATCAAGTTCTTTTATTTTCATAAACTATTTTCAGTTTCCTTTAAGTTTTTAATTTTGGGACTATTTATGTAATAAGGCTCCATAGCTTAGGTTTAAATTATAATTGTTAATGTCTTTATTCTATTTTGTTTTCAAATTTAAATTTTATGTTCAAAGACTTATCTATAAGAAGTAATAATATGGGATTTTCAAACACGCTCAAAGAAAAAAAAAACAAAGGTTTTCATCAAATATCATTTTTTTGAATGAATACCTAAATAAATAAATTGAGATTTCCAAAAACCATCAAAGCAAAGTTTTCAACGTTAGGCCCCGTAGCATGCCAGATCTGGAGTGTTTGGGCCGCATTTGGGGTGTTACACACTAACTTAAAATACTAGGAATTTACAAATGGCACACGACCGTGTGTGTTACACAGCCGTGTGACATCCCATGTCCCAGGCCATGTGATCCATATTTTGAGCCTAAATTCAATTCATTTCAAAGCCAAAACACACCTAACCAACCATCCCATTTGTGCACACAATTAAGAGATTTAAACATCATTCAAATACACATAAACATACCATTTCAAACATCCTAATTCATCTAACTAATATTCCATTTAAAGGAACCACATTTGTGTCAAAACATCACTAACCAAAACAAGTCAATATTGCCATATTCCAATCAAAAAACCTAGTTCTTTAACTATCAATTAACATCACTTAAAATCATTTGCATATCACCACAAACATATCAATAAAGATCATGCATTTCAAGTACCTAAAATTGGCCAAAATGACCTAACTTGGTAAGGCATTAAATTCCATCAAACCAAACATAAACTTCAAAGCATATGCATACCAAAACATCCATTACACATTCAAGAAATACCATTACAAAAGTTCCTATACATGCCATTTATAACCTTGGCCAAAATACACAAAAACTACTGAAATGGTTGTTAGATAGTGTGATTGACCCCGACAAGCTTCAAACCGATCAAGCTTTCGATAATCTATAAAATAAAGGAAAGTAACTACGTAAGCAACGAGTGCTTAGTAAGCTTGTATAAAATCAAACATAACTTACCATTTCCTTAGCACAAACTATAGAAAAAGCATAATAAAAGCCTATACAAGCACCATCAAACTCACAAGTTAGTAGGTTTATCTATGATACATATGAGTTCAAACATGTAGTAAGTAGATTTCATATACACATCATTTAATTCATATACCTTTTCATAAGACCATGAACCATTTCTTTTGTATACTTACCATGCCATTTCCTTTACTTACATGTTGAACCATCTAGAATTACATTGGATACTCAGGAATGCTCACACATAGCGTGCTTTTCCATATAACCGCAACCTTTCCTTTTTAATAGTGCTCACACAACCTGTGAAATGGTTCTGCTCACATGAGTTGTGGGTTGGAATGTTAGCTACACAGTGCTGCTCACATAAGTTGTGGAGAATCCGCAACAAATGTAGGACCTCATTCATCGGTAGGACATTCAAGACCAGCACCCAAAACATGAAATCCCTAATGACATCTCATTCGTATCCTAAGAATTCTTAAGGTTCAAATGGGATTTGTTATCCGTCAATTATTCATAGCATCAATACATTTATATTCAAATTCATTTACAACTAACACAAATAGTAGCTGTCGAAACCATTTTTTTATTTGATAAAAAATGGGGCTCGACTTTAAAAAACAAAGACGGGAGTCGCCACCAATCCCTTTTGACTTAGGGGTGATTGGATCACCTTATAAAACGTTTTATTTTAAAACATTGATTTTGGTCCACGAAATACAAGAAAATGGGTTCGGGTGTCGGTTACGTATGAGGAAGGGTTAGCACCCTCATAATGCCCAAAATTGGTACCTAATTGATAAAACCATGTCCTAATGTTGAAAATTTGAAAACTTTAAAATATGATCCTTTAAAAGAAAACCAAGACTTGCCTATCTTAAAGAAATAAAATGTTATACCCAATAAGTTAGGATGTAACATCTCATGACTTCGAAGTTAGGCTCGGCTTTATTTGTAGAAAATTCTTATCTCGAAACACAAAACATCATATCCAATAAGTTAGGATACAACGTTTTGAATTTCTGAGAATATTTTTTGGTTTTATAAGTTCAAAAAAGGATACTTGCTACCTTAAGTTCCACGAGAAAAAAATTAAAACCCAGTAAGTTAGGGTATAATTTCTCTCGAAGTCCCGAAATATCATATATCGCTATGTTTTTCTTAATATTCGAATAAAATGCATTAATTCAAAATGTGTTTTTATAAAAAAGGGTTTGAGTAGGACATTATATGAATACATTACAACATACATACCAAATAGTAATTTATCATAACTACGAACCATATTAGCAATTACTACTAATGGATAATTAAAGAATAATACGAAATAATAAGTGATGCAAACAATAGAATAATTATAATAAAGCAGAATATAAAAATGATAGATGAATAAAATAAACAAGGGATAAACAAATATAAGATATAAGGCAGTAAATAACAAATAAATATAAAGCTTTACATGCAAAACAACATAGAATGAATTATTATAGATATTGTAAATTAAGAAACCTATGGCTTTAAATAAAAATGATGTGGAATAATAAAAATATGAATTATATATAAAAAATGAATTAATATGAAAAAATGATACTGAGTAATAAAAAATAATATATATATTCATAATAAAAAATAAGTAAAATATATTGTTAAAGAAATAAATAATATATAACTTTAAATAAAATTATATTTATAATATAATAATCTAATACATATATATTTCATATAAACAATAAAAATAAATATATGATATACAATATAAATAAATTTTATACAAAATAAGATTTTAGAAGTAATATATGATATAATATAATACTATATAATATACAAAATTTTAAAAATATATAATATAATATAATATCTAATATATAAATTATGAAATAATAGGTAATATATATATAAATAATTAAGCTAAATAAAATAATAAATAATAATAATTTAATATTTATAAAAATAATATGTATTTAAGAAAAACTATACACAAAAATTTTATACTATTAATAGATTAATATACAAATATAAAAAGTATAGAATTTTTAATATGATAAAAACAATTTAATATAATATTAAAATAATTAAAAACATAAAATGAAAAGGTTTTAAAAATAAACAAAGAAATAAAAAAAATCTAAAAAGATAAAATGTAAAAGGATCAAATCAAAACGTGCGTCACATCTTAGGGACTTATTAGGTAATTATGCATTGTCTCCTAAATGACGCCGTTCTGATATTGGCCTTTAAATAGCCCGAAGGATTAAATTGTAACAGAATATAAGTGTTAGGGCTCAATCAAAAAAATAAAAAAAACTATTCAGACATAATTGTAAATTTGCAAAAATGCGGAAGGGCCTATAGGGTAATTAGACCCTTTAATAAAAACACGCGGATCCTCCCTAGGTCGAGTCAACGCGCTATTCACAGCCTTTTAAGCATCGTCATTTTGGTCATTAACAGACCACACCAAAATGACGCCGTTTCCCATAACCTATATAAGAAAAAAAATTAGCTTAAAATCATTTTTAAACTAGTTTTTTTTTTAAAAAAAAGAAACTCTTCAAAAACTACTCTACCTTTGTCGGTCCTTCTGTAACACCCCAAACCCGGCCCAAACATTACGACCGAATTTGGTATGTTACAGAGGAAAACTCTTTGTAAAATCTCCTTAACCGATTTAATTTTTAGTGAAAACACCTCATTTTTAATTATCTTGTCAAAAACATTAAGGTGTATGAAGAAAACATTACTTAGTGTTGTTTTAAAAATATATTAAATCAGGTTGTTACAGAATTCAAATGTACCCTATGGCACAATAAAGCATTTTGCGTTTGATTTTGAGAAAACATGTGTAATCACTTTAAAGTCATTAAATGGTTTAAATAAATTATCCAAACATGTAAAATAATAAAAATGCAATCTTAGGAGGCCTTATTACAACTTGAACAAATAAATCCAAAATAAAACAAAACCAACTCAAAGTTCGTTTAGTTCACATTGTCACTGCATGGCCACCTTGAGTCCATCCGGCTCCTCATCCGCGATCTACGTGTCACCTGAAAAATGTTAAAGGAGAAGGTGAGTCACCAAGACTCAATGTGTAACCCTTCCCCCGGTTTAATGCCACATCATACACAATTTATAACGAATAATCATGCACTAAGTTTAACATGCACTAAATCATGCACCCAACCTAGCCATCCAAACACCTTTCTCTACCCCGTGTGGTACCAAACCACTGGTGGTGCCAAACCACTGGTGACTTAAAGTCACGATATCCATCATATTGTGGTGCCAAACCACTGGTGACCCGAAGTCACAATCAAATGATGGGGCCAACCCATCGTGTGATACCAAATCACTGGCGTCAATCCCTTAATATAAACCGTGGGGCCAACCCACTGTGGTGCTAAGCCACTGGGACGAGACGCTATGAGGTGCCATACCTCTGGAGGTGCCAAACCTCTGGTGACCAAAGTCATGAAATGTGGTACCAAACCACTGGTGTCCGTCGACACGAATATCACTTTCCCCTCCACTCATATATCCTAATCCATGATATTTAACAGAAATCATGCCAACATGCTTATTTAGCAACGTACACTGGATTTATCATTAACCATATATTTAAGTCACATATACCAAATATGTCGTGCTTCCCAAAAGCATCATAAAGAACTCATAACCACAAAGACTTACCTGAATCCTTGCTTATACCATTATGGTATTAAATCCAAATCTACATCATTCTAGATTAGCACACACAATGTATTTAGCACAGTTATTAATTATAAAGTGTGTATGTACACACCTATTTCTACCGAAATTCCTAGATCCTGAAGATCTGATCTACGACGCTAGATCCTTGACCCTATAATCGGCCAACAACAGGGTTAGGGATTTTGGCCTATTCAGCCAATCCAAATAATCCCGAAGGATACGATGTACCAAAAATATGGCCTTTGGCCCAATGTGCTTAACCACTTACCAAACTCACCGTAATCCCGAATTTGTCACTTGCCCTGTTGAGATCCCTACCAAAACACTTGTTAAAATTGGCTTGCACACTAATACATAATCAAGGCCTATGGCCGAATGGTACTTACCTTAGGAAAACAAATCCCGAGAGCTTCCCTCAATATACCTTAACATTATCTACACACAAAACGTACACCATTAGAACCATAACCTTATTCGGCCAACTTACCAAGGCTTGTTTCTCAAGCTTTTCGGCACACAAAAGGAAAAGAAAAGAAGCCGAATGTTAAAGTGACACACTTACCCCCTTTGGAAATCGATAGCACCTTACTAGGAGGATTCGGCCTAAGCCCTTTATGGAAGAGATATTCAGCTAGCAACACAAATGGAAGGTGCAATTTTTTTAGTAAAAGAGAGGGGGTAGGTTCGGCTAAGTAGAAGAAAAGAAGAGAAGAATTTTTGAAGAACTTTAGTAATTGTGGTTGGGAAGAATTCGGCCAGCAACAAGAAGAGAAAAGAACAGATTTTTTTCCTATGAATTTCGGCCCCTCTCTCTAGGTGATAAAACCGAATGTGAATGGCCTTAATGAATCCTTCATTCGGCCAACTCTCACCCTCTTTTTGTGATAATTTCTAGCTTTTAATTATCACTTTAAAAATAACATTTATCTCCTATCCTTACCTTTATCACCTCTTCAAAATAAAAATAAAATAAAAGAAACCATGTGCTCATCAATTTCTTCCAGCCGAATTTTAAAAAACAAAAACAGCTTGATCCTTATCCCAATTGAAGATCCCATGTGCAGGCCAATTCCTTCTCTCCCTTTTCACGCCAGCATTGAAAAATAAAAACCCCAATTGCAGCTCCCTTGGTTCGAACCTAGACCCTCACTACTGCAGCCCTCTCTTCCAACGCCCCAGGCCACTCTTCCCAATTGACTTTCATGTCATAAAACCCCATCATTTAATTTTAAAGCCTTCCTACTTAAGCCCATCACCGCATATAAAAAATAAAACGCAAAACGCTGCTCCAGCCATTCGAACCTGCGCCCATCTTCACCTCCATCTCCTAAGTGGCGCACGGTAGCCACTTAGCCAATTAATTCTTTGTGTCATGCTTCTCCCTAAATTTTACTTAACCCCTAACTCACCTAGCTCCCTTCTTTAAAACACTTAGAAAGAAATTTTTAGTTCTAAGTCAGGCCTAGCTCGGGGTTATTTCTAGACCCTAAAACATGCCAAATGATCCTAGCATTTAATTCTTCAAGCACACACATGGGAAATTGATTAAATTTTAGACAACCCCTAATTCAGAATGTTACACATTCGACCTCAGGCCTTCATCGCACGTGCCGCACGGCGGCTCTGAAGCTAAAACTTCGCAAAAAAGGTAGATCTCTTCTTTCGATTATTATTATTATTTGTATAAAAGGAATTTTTGAATGAATAAAAAAAATAAAGAAATATTAAAAAAGATAAAAAAATCACCTCTGTTTTTTCTTTTCATATATTATTTCTCTGTGTTTTTTTTTGAATATTTGTGTGTATTCTTTTTTTGTGTTCCCGTTTTACATATTTTATGGGGGGTTTTATAACCCTAAACAAATCAGAAATTAAATGTAAGATTCCTATTTTTGTTGTTTGCTGTCGATATTCTTTCCATGTTTGCAGGTTAATAGCGAGGATTTCGGCGGCGATGAAGGTTGATGGCTGCGGCGCAAGGAAGGGACTGCTGGGCACTTACGGCGCAGTGGAAACCCAGGGTTTCCTGTGTCCGCAAGCTATTTGGGATACTGGGCCAACTTAATTTGTTGGGTCAGCTTTGGGCTAATTAGGTTTTGTCTTAGGTATTGGGTTATTGGGCTAGGGTGTAACTAGGCCACGGTAGTTTATTGGTTTTGGGCTTTGTAACAGGACTGTAAAAGGACATTTGGTATTTTTTTTTTTTTTTGGTTTTTTATTCTAGTTTATTTTATTTACATGAGCTTAGGCAAATTGGGCCAATTACAGTAGATAGTCAATTTAACTAACATAAGTACGGTTATAATTCATAAAAACTTACCTCGATAACTAAGATCGTAGAAATACAATTTGAAACTAATTCGAAGCTTTCACCTTTCCTGGATTTAAGTCCAGATGTTGTTTATCTTGATCTAAATAGATAATTTCATTCAATTATGTACTTCTAGTATTCAATTTCATCCATAATTCATATTTATGTAAAATAATAAAATTAGCAGTAACATTTTAACTTTTCACAATTTAGTCCTTAAGCTCATAATTTGAAATTTAACCATTTTAATCCTCCATTCAAGCTAGCTGAATTTCTTAGGGACTCATACTAACCCACCTAAATCATTATTTCATGATTTTACCAAGAAATTTTACTATTTTCACAAATAAATCCCTAAATGCAATTTCATAAAAAAATCACTTAACAAAACATGTTTGTTTAACAACTAAAGTTAATAATCTATCAAATAACTTCAAAACCTATTCAAAAAAAACCATGACAAGTCTTTCAACCTTTAACAGTTTTGCAATTTAACCCCCGGGCTAGCTAGATTAAGCTAATACGATCATAAAACATAAAAATTATTAAAAACGAAAAATAAAATCATACCATGCAAGAAGAAACTCAAACCGAAGCTTCCTCCCCTTCAATTGCTAATTCTCAGTTCTCAAATGAGAAAATAAAGAAGATGATGACTTTGTTTCATCTTTTCTTGAATTAATTTTTCATTTATTTACTAATTTATTATTTTACCCTTATCATTAATCAAAAATTTCAATAAAACATATCCATATTTGTCCACTAAATTGTATAATTACTATCTTAGTCCATTAGTTTAAGATTTCATAGCCATTTCACTCTTTTAACTAATAGAATCCCACTTTTGCAACATTTACAATTTAGACCGTTTTACCTAATTAACCATTTAAACTTCAAAATTTTTAACAAAACTTTAATATGACCTTAATATAATCTCGTAGATATTAAATAAATATTAAAATAATACATACTCATCAGAATCGTGGTCTCAAAACTAGTATTTCTGACACCAATGAGAACGAGCTGTTACAGACATTAAGTCAAAACCCCATTTAGGTATGAATGTGTTACCTAATTTGGAATGGATGATTCAATGGATGCAAGAAGCGAAACCCATTTACGAAGATTATGCAAGGAAAAAGGGGTTGAGGCTACCACAATTCCCATTAGCTAAGTACATGGTAACAATTGAATCAAGCGACGTAAGGAAAGATAGGGAATTGGAAGAAGATGAAGACCCCGAAGAAGATCCAGAGTGTAACACCCCAAACCCGGCCCAAACACTACAATCGGATCTGGTATGTCACTAAGGAATTTTATAAAACATGTCACATTTTGGAAAACGAGTATCAGGTTTAAACATTTTAACCCGAAAAATTAGTAATTTAATATTCTATATAAAATATAAATTTAAATGATACCATGGTGAATTAGGAAAAAAAATACTAAGTTGTTACATGTCTTAGCTTAAGTTTAGCATGAAATCTAAATGTCTAGTAATAAAACCCAACATAAAACCCAAAATAAATATGAGTCTAGTGGCCCATGGTCTTATTACTTTGAAACTTAAAATCCACTAATAAAAAAAATTAAAATAACTAAATAATGAAAAGTCCTTTGCTGAATCCAAATACCCTCTCGCATGGCCACCTTGCGCTCCTCTCCAGCCCGGTCCGATGCACTAGGTGCTAACTGAAAATGTTAAATAATAGCTTGAGTCGCGAGACTTAGTGTGCAACTCTCATGCACCATTAGATTTGGGCCTTAGCCCCACGGAACAGAATAACAGATTAATACATAACAAAAATTATGCAAGCCCAACCCAAATCCTAGGTTTCCATCCGCTACACACCACCCTTACTTGCCAGTCCCACCATTGGGGATTTCTACAATCAACCCACACCGCCACACACCATCGATGGCACAAAGTGTAACACCCCAAACCCGGCCCAAACATCAGAAACGGATCTGGTATGCCACGAGTTAACAGTTAAAAACTTCACTTTAAAGGGTTTTCCAATCTTGGTTGATTTGTAGAAGTATTCGTTGAATAAGTGACAAATGAAGAAAACTTTTGTAGCTTTTTTTAATAAAACTTCTTGTTTGAAAAGCCCATTTTATTTCTTTTTATAATTAAAACTTTGAACATAAATTGATAAATGTAAACATCATCAAATATAGATCAAAACATTAAGCTAGGGAGGCCTTATTACAAAAATAGTCCCAATAATTCATAACTTAAATAAACACCCGAAATAGTCTAAGAAAATAAATAACTTCATGGCCCATCGAGTCTGTCTCGGCTCCCATGTCCACGATCTACTGCTCATCTGAAAGAGTAGAGGAAAAAGGAAAGGGTGAGTCACCAAGACTCAGTGTATAAATCCTGAAACACACAACGACCTAAGGCCCACAAACACATTATGAGCCCTGGCCCATACATGAAAGCATCAATCATAATTACATGATAAATAATAAATGATGAATAGCCCAACCCATCCTAGAATTCCATCCTCTACACACCAACTCGTACCAATCATCACACCTCGGGGATTTCTACAATCAACCCTCCATCCGCTACACACCATAACGACAGTCGTACTGCCTATTCCTATTAATCAGGAATCATTAAACGTGGCATAGCCACTGATCACTATGTGACCTAACATTTGAAATTATGGTTTAACCACCGATCACCAAGTGACCTATCATGCACTTCCCCTTCATTATCATAATCCCACCCCATGCATACACATGAAAAATTGAAAACATCATACCATCTTTAAGAAAACAAGCATCTATATATATATATCAGTACACATAGAGAGATTTCTTATGATTACTTACCTGGCATCCTTTGCCTAACCCTTTTCGAGTTTTATGACTATCCATACAGCCTTTTTCTGGCTTTTAGCCCATAACATATATGTAGTACAGATTACTATACAGCCTTTTTCCGGCTTTTAGCCCATAGCATATATTTAGTACAGATTAATTAGTGTGTTAGGGATCTACACACCTGATTACCGTTAGGACGAGACCCTCTAAGTCGACGCTATCGGTAGCCAACACCACCGCTATCTGCCTAAAGTGTTGTTCAGAAGCCGGTCCACAATCCGGTGGCCAATCTTGAACAACAGACACCGCGCATTTTTTGAACTTTGGGGCTGGGACTACAGATCCAACCCCTTCCTTTGATTTGCTGACATTCGAGTCCATGAGTGATCTTGGTCAAAAGATACTATGATGATTGCTTAACGCAACATTAGATTAAGGCACGAATAATGAAAAAGAACCCGATTAATAGCATAGGAAGAATTGAACCCTTACCTTGAAATCCCGAAAATAGGTATGAGACTTATAGACTTAGCGATTTCTGGCTTTTGGCATCTGAATGATTCAATCTACTCCTATTTTCCCGAGATATCGCCCCAAGATGTGAACAAAAGAACAATCAAAATGTTACTCAAGGGATAACCTTGCCACATCGATTAGCCTTTCGACTTTGGCCACCAAAAATTGAAAGAGAAAGTGAAGAGAAAAAGATCGGCACTTACCCTATCACAGGAGATTCGGCTACTCCTAGAAGATTTCGGCTTTTGAGAAGATCAAAAAGAGAAGATGATAGGAAGAGATCTATGTAGATTCGACTTTTAGTGAAGAGATCGACAAAAGAGAAAAAGCAAAGAATAATGAATATTTGGCTTATAGAAAAAGAATGGAGAAGAGAATTAAAATCAAGAGTTTCGGCTTTTGCATAATGTAATAACCAATTTTTGCCTAGGCCCAGTTTTTTGGACGAACATTAGGATAATCGAACAACAATCAAGAATCGAAAAAGCATTAAAGGTTGATTTCATTTCGTTTTCCGAGGATCAAGTTCATCGTTGTTTTATTTATTCTCACGCCCGGCTGTAGTTCGAATCTTTATAAACAAAAAAAGATGAACGCGATTTCTTCATTTTCTTTTCCTTCGACTTAAGTTTTTGTTTCGTTATTTTTTATATATACGGAAATAAAAAGGATTACCTTGGGCGATTGAAACACTACTTTGGCCACGAGCACGAGGCCTGAACTGGATCTCAGTATGTTCCTTAAGAAAATCGGTTTAAAAATTCTTGTTACTTAGAGAAAATTTGTGTATTTTGAGAAAAATATTGGTTTGGGTTGGGCTTAGATTGAAAGCCCACTTGTCTTACTTAGAAATCTTTTAATAGGGTGACAAAATAATTTAGGGTTTTAAATAATTAATTCTACTAGGGGCTTTAAATCCAAAAATAGTTCGTAACATAGTAAATAAAAATTTAAGCAGTAAATAAAGAAATTCAACTTGGCCCTTATGGCCTTATTACATCAAATAAAACCCAATAATAAAATTAAAAGTACTAAAAAAAAATATAATGTCCAAATGAAGTAAAATAATCCTTGCTCCTTAGGCTAGGTCCATTCTTCTTTGTGCATCACACAAAAAAATAATAGTCCCACAGGGTAAGTCTGAGACTCAATGTGTACACAGTGCTAACAATCATCGCAGATCAGCATACATATTCATATCAAGTACATATTCAAATCAAAATGATGCAACCTTAAACCCAAGCCTATTTGTCCATCCGCTACACACACCACCCGTCACACCGGCCACTTCACACCAGTGGACTACTAAGTCGAACCTCCATCCGCTACACACCATCGAAGGCGATCATTGCTGCGACGGCGTGCTCATCGCCCATATAATTTGTGTCATTAGACACCATATTCAGATAATGTAACCGAAGTTACCATATTCATATTATGGTGAGACCGAAGTCAACACCTTCTTCCCCTTTCACATATAGCTCGAAATGCCCCAAATATTATCATATCATGCATAACATACTTATTTCTCATTCATGTTACTATTCACATGTTCAAAATATATCATATTCGTAATCCTATCAGAGGTAGGAAACGTACCTGGGTACTCTTTACCACATTTGTGGTACTTAGCCACATTCTCATTCTTATGCATATTCATATATTAAAATAATTATGCCATAATGTATTGAAAGTTAGTGTGAGTACACACCTGATTTGCTTAATAGGTTCCTTGATATCCCGAAGAAATCGATCTGTTGCTTTAGATCTCAATCCCTATATTCGACCAAATTATTTAAACACATAAATAAACCTTTTTGACCTTAAAACCAAATCCTAGTAGGATTTGTATTTCTAAAGAATAAACCTTGGCGATTGGATCTATGGACTTACCTTAAAATTTCCAAATCCCGAATGTAATCCTTGCCTTGTATGTGCAGCCGTAAATTCCTATAGTTTCATGTTTAGACTTAAATCTCACATATAATCCATAACTTTGACCAAATATGTGCATATCTTACCTTAGATTCTTGAATCCAGAATGATCTCTTCCTTGTAGTTGATAGCACAAGAAATCCGAAAACACTCCTTATAGTTTCGCCACAAAAATAATAACATTAGCCTCTATGTTTGACTTAAAGAGGAGAATAATCGATAACCACAAGATTCTTAACTTTTGAATTCGATGGATCTTTCGACACTTGCATGGAGAGATTCGGCTTTGGCCAATTTGCGACTTTTGATGTTATGAAGAATTCGGCTAGGTTGGATTGTGTTTTTGGTTTTGAAAAAGAAGAAAAGAAAAAGAGAGAGGAGGCTAGGGAATTCGGCTAGACAAAAGAAAAGAGAAGAGAACCCTAAAAATTTCAGCGAGAGATGAGGAGGAAGCAAAATTGATGAGTAGCCCTCCGCCTTCCTTTATAGCAGGAAATTATCGCTAGTGAGTCCCTTAGCCAGCCACCACTCCTCTATCGATAGCTTTATCTTTTATTTATCATAAATAAAAGAGCTTAATCCATTATTTAACTCCTCCGAATAATCCTAAAAAATCCTCTATCATCTTCATAAATTATCGAATTTTAAAGGATTTAAACTCCCTTTTTTCTAGAAGCCTTGCCGTCCACTCTTAGCCTTCTGGAAGCAAAAATAAAACTTCATTTATTTGCTTCCTTGTGACTCTAACCTGTGCCCATGCCTCTTCCACATGGCACCATTTCCATAGGCCCTAAGTGCCATCTTCGTGCCATTTTCCTAGCCCGTTTGTGTGTCACATTTCACCAACTTTTCTTTTAGGGCCTCCTTGCCTAATTTCCTATTTTAAACTTTAAAATTTGACATTTCTGCATCATTTCTAAGTTTCCTAAAATTTTCGATCGGCTCTGTTTACTTGCCATTTTCTTACGTTCCAAGTTTCCTAAAATGTATACTTTCCATTTTGGATCATTTCTATTTTCATTTCTTAGTTTCCAAAATGTGTACTTTCCATTTTGAACCATTTCCTTACATTCACAGGTTTCCTAAAATGTTCATGTCCTAATGCATTTCAGTTTCAAAAATGTTCGTGTTTCCAAAATGTTCATTCCATTTCCATGCATTTTCATACATTTCCTCTGAAGTTTCAAAAATATCAAAAATTTATTCATAATGCTTAAGACTTGTCATTTCATACGATTAAACCGAAAATGCATAGGCCCTTTCCGGGATGTTCTTGGTTCTACCCCCTTAAACAAAATTTCGTCCTCGAAATTTCACGACTAAACAACGAGAGGTATTCTTTGTCGCATTGTCTCTTCCCGACTCCCACGAAGCTTCTTCCGATCCATGGTTGTGCCATAACACCTTGACTAAAGGTACTAACTTCCTCCGTAGTACTTTCACATCACGTTCCAAGATTCGAATAGTTTCTTCCTCATAGGATAGATCTCGCCTTAGCTCCACTTCTTCAATGGTACTACATGAGGCGGATCCGATCGATAGCGGCGTAGCATGGATACATGGAATACGTCGTGCATTTCTTGCAATTCGGTGGCAACTCCACTTGGTATGCCCACGGTCCAACTCGCTTTAGTACTCGATAGGGCCCTATAAACCTTGGGCTTAACTTCCTTCGCGCGCCGAACCTCATTAACTTCTTCCAAGGTGAGACTTTGAAACACTTGGTCTCCCACTTCAAACTCAATTTCTTCGCTAAGGTCGCATCGACTTACGCCTATCGAGGCTTCCTTGGCCTTGCGGATTATCCCAACCTTCTCCTCAGTTTCTGCCACTAACTTTGGACCCAAAACACGACGTTTTCCTAACTCGGTCCAACAAGTCGGAGTTCTACACTTCCGACCATACAATGCTTCATATGGTGCCATCCAAATGCTTGCCTGATAGCTATTGTTGTAGGCGAACTCAGCTAAAGACAAATAATCCTCCCAACTTCCTCGAAAATCCATAACACAACCCCTTAACATATCCTCCAACACTTGTATAACCCGTTCAGACTGCCCGTCGGATTGTGGATGGAAAGCCGTAGTGAAGTCCAACTTGGTGCCTAAAGCTTGGTGAAGTACCTTCCAAAACCGAGACGTAAACCTTGGGTCTCGATCGGAGATGATCGATCGGTACTCCATGTAACCTACGATCTCCGCCACATATAACCTAGCCAACCTGAAGAGAATAATCCATTCTTACGGAGGATAAAGTCTTGTGGACTTGGTCAAACGGTCCACTATCACCCATACCGAGTCCTTCTTAGTAGGCTAAGGGGAAGCCCATTAACGAAGTCCATGGTAATTCTTTCCCACTTCCATTAGGGAATCTCAATTGGTTGAAGTAATCCCGATGGAACTTGGTGTTCGGCCTTAACTGGCGACACGTCGGACACTTTCCCATGAATTGAGTACCACTTCCGCTTAAGATCGGACCACCAAAATTGTTCTCTTAGATCTCTATACAACTTGATGCCTCAGGGATGCATAGCATAAGGGCTACCATGCGCTTCCAGAAGAATCCTTTGTCTCAACTCCTTATCCTTCTACAGATACGACCTTTCCTTTGTAGCACAACACTTCTTCATTGACGCCATAATCCCCTAATTCTCCGCTCGTGCACTTGTTGAAACTTAGCACTTAGATCTTTATCAGCCATTTGTCCCTCTTTCACCTCATTCAGACCACGCTGGACTTGACACAGTGCATAGCAGGAGGCTTCCATCATCATCACACAGGACTCAAGTGAAGCGAACCAAAGCCCTTAAATCCGACACAACCTTCCTACTCGGGGCATCTACTACCACATTCGCCTTGCCGGATGATATTCTATCAAACAATCGTAGTCTTTCCGGTAATTCCACCCACCTTCGTTGCCTCAAGTTCAACTCCATTCGAGGTCAACAAGTACTTAAGGCTCTTGTGGTGTGTAGATAGCCGACCTTTCTCCATAAAGGTAGTGCCTCCAAACCTTAAGGGCAAAAACCACTGCTGCTAGTTCCAAGTCATGAGTTGGATAATTAACCTCGTGAGGGCCTTAAGCACGAGACGCGTGGCGACCACTTTTCCATCTTGCATTAGCACACGGCTAATCCATCCGTATGCAAAGCGTCAAGATGCACCACAAAATCCTTGCCTACCTCCGCTGAATTAACACCGGAGCTTAGTTCAACACCTTCTAAGCTTTTCAAAGCTCTCACCATTACCTTATCTGTCCACACAAATGGTACTTCCTTCCTTAGCAACTTTGTCAAAAGCGCGGCTATTGACAAGAATCATTCCACGAACTTTCAGTAATAGCCCGCCAATCCTAAGAAACGGTTGATTTCACCACGGACCTAGGTGGTTTCCAATCCAACAACGCTTGATCTTCCTAGATCCACTCTTATTCCTTACTGCGGATACCACATGACCTAAGAATGCCACTCTTCTTAAGCCAAAATTCACACTTGCTGAATTTGGCATGAGCTTCTTCTCCTTAACACCTCCAACACATCTCGGAGATGCTCATCATGCTCCTCCTCCGACTTCGAGTACACTCAAAATATCGTCGATGAACACAACGACGAACTTATCAGTAGGGTTGAAAAACCCGATTCATCATAATCCATGAACAATTGAGCATTCGTCAACCCAAGCGGCATCACTACAAATTCAAAATGATCGTATCTTGTCCTAAGCGGTCTTATGAATGTCGGCCTCCTTCACCTTCAATCGGTGATATATCGACCTTAGGTCATCTCGAGTCTTTTGCCCCTTTCGGTGGTTGAACAAGTCGTCTATCCTTGGCAAAGGATACTTGTTCTTGATGGTCGCTTTGTTCAATCGGCGATAATCTATGCATATACGCATAGTTCCGTCCTTCTTCTTCACAAACAAGACCGGTGCTCCCACGAGACACAACGGGTCGGATGAACCCACGATCCAACAACTCTTGGATTTGAGCCTTTGAGCTCTACTAACTCGCTTTGGCGCCATTCGGTATGGAGCGATTGATCTGAGCTGTTCGGTAACAAGTCTATTCCAAATTCCACCTCCCTATCCGGGGGTATTCACAGTAATTCATGCAGGAACACATCTCTGAAGTCCCTTACCGTCCTAACTCCATGAACACCTTCATCTTTACCTCCCAACACACTTACGAAGGCTAAGAGCGCCTTCGCACCTTCCTAACCATTTTCTCCCTTGAGCTTGTATAACTACGTTAGACAAGTAGTTCCTCCTTTCTCCGATCATTACTACTACCTCATCCTCAGGGATTCTTAGTTCCATACGTTTAGCCGCACAATCCCTTTTGCTCAATGTTCTACTAGCCAATCCATTCCAGTATAAGCTCAAACTCTCGAGAGGGTAACTCCATTAAGTCACCCAAAAATTCACTCCCTAAATCTCTGGGGTACATTCGAATGATCTTATCTATCATCACGACTTGGCCTAATGGGCTTACGGTCATCGCCCTGCCGAGAGAGTTGAGTCTAGGCCTATTGTTTCCACTCGCTACATGCGACATATGAATGGGTCGAGCCCACATCAATTTAGAGCAAAATAGGGTTTGTCAGAAATAAAGAACGTACCGGTTATAACATCCGGTGCGTCTCCATCCTCCCTCTGGTGAACCGCATAAACCAAACCCGGTTGCCTTACCTCAGCATTAGCAGCACCTCGGCCTTGTGCTCTACGGACTCACGCGGCACCATTACCTCTGTTGGTCGAACCACGACCCCGTTGAGGCTCTTGTCGCCTCCACCGGCTGACTAGCGTGCGAGCGCGGTCGGCTCTCATCTGGTTGCTTGGGACAATCCTTAAGCATATGGTCCTTGGACCCACACTTGAAGCATCCTCCCGTCTTTCTCCAACATTCTCCCAAGTGCCTCTTTCCACAATGCTCACAAGGGCGATCTCTGCCCGGCCGTACCGGCTTGTTGATTCCGTGGCCCGTAACTCTAGGCCTCTTATGACCCTTTCTAGATGGCCCAAAACCTCTTTTGGGCTTATTCCTATCCATTTGCTTGGTAGCATCCTTGATTCCCTCGGCCACCTTGGCATTTTCCACCAGCAGAAATTCGCTCACGATGCGGTGCTATCAACGATCTGAGATCATCCTCGGTCGAGTCCTCAAGCGGACCACGGCATTCATGCTCGGTTGCCACTACCCCGAGCATAATGGCTCAACTCGAGAAATTCCGCCTCATATTACTGCGATAGACTTACTCCTGTACCAACGGAAAAAGCCTTTCTTTGTTCATCCGTATACGGTTCCCACATATTTCTTTTGGTACGCTTCCTTAACGCGTACACCGGAGTCGGATCCTCGGCCGTGGCACCATCTCACCACTGATTAACCACCATTGATACGCTTCATCGCGTAACGATTGCCACCATCCCTTTAACTTCTCCTCGGGGTCAAGTCGAGCTCATCCATGATGCGTTAAAGTCGCTTCCAACGATTACTCGGTATCTTTGGGTGCCACTCCCGACACTCTCTGAAACATCTCGGCTCCATTAGCTCGGGCCGTTAAAGCACCTGATTTACGGTTTCGAATTTCCACCCGCACCAGCCACCAATTCCAAAACTTCGCGGCCGCGGGGGTGGTGGTGGCGGTGGTATTTCATTGTCGAGAACCACGACCGATCTAACGGGTTCCGACACAGTCATCCTTCCTCTACCTCATCCACGACGACCACGTCCTCTGAAGCTCATTTCTTAGCGTCGAGATCTGATTAAGGAATTTTATGAATTAGTCATTGTTCCACTTATTACCCGTGAAGATGTTTTATGAAAAAAAATTTAAGAGTGGTTCTTTCGTATTCATACAAGCACACAGTCTTTTATTCATTCATCCATCCATCAAATAATTATGAACTTTCGTTCATTCAGAGAAACGTTGTAATTTTCATCGTTGTTGTTTTTCCACTACCCAGGGGTATTTTCGTAATTTTGTCTTACAGGGGCATTTTCGTAATTTTTTAAAAAGAAAAACATTCCTTGGTGTTTTTGTCGAAAAGTATTTTGATAATTTTAAAGTCCCGGTGTAAATTTGGAAAAATTTTGAAATCCAGGGGTATGTCGGTAATTTTGACCTCGGGGTATTTTGGTAATTTTCCAAAATCAAGGTATTTTTATATTTTACAAATTAGGGTTTTTGAATGTTTATAAAATAATGAAGTTTTGGCAAAATCGTTGAGAAGTTTGACAATTTGTGAATCAAGGGCATTTTGGTAATTTTATCACTAGGGGTAATTTTGTAATTTTCACCAATCGAAAATTTTTTTTTTTGGGGGAAATTTTGTAAAGAGAGTTTCCATAAATCAAAAGAGTGATTTTAAAGGTTTTAAAACAAGGGTTTTGTTTTTTTTTTTTTTTAAAAAACATGGCTAGTTCCCTTTCGGGTTTTAGTCCTTAGGTTTAGCCTATGACCGAGCCCTCTTTGGTCAGGGTGAACCAAAGCTACGCACCAGGCAGGATTCGAATGGTGAGGAGGTGAGTCACGCAGACTGCTTAAATACCAAGCTCCCATCGAAACCATTCCTAGACATGCGCACAGAGGTTGCCACACCACTGACCCTCTGAGTTAGGGTGAACCGAAGCTACGCACCAGGTAGGATTCCTGCGAAGAGGAGGTGAGTCACTAGGACTGCTTAAATACCAGGCTCTTCCGGATCCAATCCTAGACATGCGTACAGGGGTTACCACACCCTATCTTAGTGACTTAGCCATAGGTTTGTTTAGTGCATTAAATCTTATGTGGTTTTGTGTTTGAGTAACCTAGTCCTAGGGTTCCATATTCCTATCATACTATTCTACGTTCCATGCCTTTTCTACCCTTATACAGTTCATAAATCACGGAATCACACATAAAGTTAGGGTACCACAGTGGTGGATCATGGTCGGAGACTTAGGTGCCATGCCAAAACACACCGCTTTATTTCAAAGAAAATCATTTGGACTCGAATTAAAAATGTTTTGGGCCTTAGCCCTGGTAGCCGAGAAGTTAGCGGGCTGGCGATACCAAATCTGAAACACCCACACCCGACCCACGAGCTGAACGGATCTGGTATGTTCCTTAAGAAAATCGGTTTCAAAATTCTTTGTTACTTAGAGAAAATTTGTGTATTTTGAGAAAAATATTGGTTTGGGTTGGGCTTAGATTGAAAGCCCACTTGTCTTACTTAGAAATCTTTTAATTAGGGTGACAAAATAATTTAGGGTTTTAAATAATTAATTCTACTAGGGCTTTAAATCCAAAAATAGTTCGTAACATAGTAAATAAAAATTTAAACAGAAATAAAGAAATTCAACTTGGCCCTTATGGCCTTATTACATCAAATAAAACCCAATAATAAAATTAAAAGTACTAAAAAAAATATAATGTCAAAATGAAGTAAAATAATCCTTCTTGAGCATGGCCACCACTAAGCTCCTTTCCCGCCTAGGTCCATTTTTGTGCATCACACGAAAAAATAGTCCCACTAAGGGTGAGTCTCTGAGACTCAATGTGTACCTGATGCTAACAATCAACAGATCGAGGCATACATATTCATATCAAGTACACATTCAAATCAAAATGATGCAACCCAAACCCAAGCCTATTTGTCCATCTGCTACACACCACCCGTACCTGCCAGTCACACCGTGGGACTACTAAGTCGACCCTCCATCCGCGCACACCACCGCCGAAAGCGATCATTTGCGATCGGCGTGCTCATCGCCCATATAATTTGTGTCATTAGACACCATATTCGAATAATGTAACGAAGTTACCATATTCGAGATAATGTAACCGAAGTTACCATATTCATATTATGTGACCGTAGTCACCATATTCCGTTGGTGAGACCGAAGTCAACACCTTCTTCCCCTTTCACATATAGCCCGAAATGACCCAAATATTATCATATCATGCATAACATACTTATTTCTCATTCATGTTACTATTCACATGTTCAAATATATCATATTCGTAATCCTATCAGAGGTAGGAAACGTACCTGGGTACTCTTTACCATATTTGTGGTACTTAGCCACATTCTCATTCTTATGCATATTCATATATTAAAATAATTATGCCATAGTGTATCGAAAGTTAGTGTGAGTACACACCTGATTTGCTTAATAGGTTCCTTGATATCCCGAAGAAATCGATCTGTTGCTTTAGATCTCAATCCCTATATTCGGCCAAATTATTTAAACACATAAATAAACCTTTTTGACCTTAAAACCAAATCCTAGTAGGATTTGTATTTCTAAAAAATAAACCTTGGCCGATTGGATCTATGGACTTACCTTAAAATTTCCAAATCCCGAATGTAATCCTTGCCTTGTATGTCTGTCGAAATTCCTATAGTTTCATGTTAGACTTAAATCTCACATATAATCCATAACTTTGACCAAATATGTGCATATCTTACCTTAGATTCTTGAATCCCGAATGATCTCTTCCTTGTAGTTGATAGCACTAGAAATCCCGAAACACTCCTTATAGTTTCGGCCACAAAAATAATAACATTAGCCTCTATGTTTGACTTAAAGAGGAGAATAATCGATAGCCACAAGATTCTTACCTTTTGAATTAAATGAGATCTTTCGACAACGCTTGAGAGATTCGGCTTTGGCGAGAATTTGGCTTTTGATGTTATGAAAAATTTGGCTAGGTTGGATTGTGTTTTTGGTTTTGAAAAGAAGAAAAGAAAAAGAGAGAGGAGGCTAGGGAATTCAAACTAGACAAAAGAAAGAGAAGAGAACTCTAAAAATTTTTCGCAGAGATGAGGAGGAAGCAAAATTGATGAGTAGCCCTCCCGCCTTCCTTTTATAATAGAAATTATCACTAGGAAGTCCCTTACTTGGCCACCACTCCTCTATCTGATAGCTTTATCTTTTATTTATCATAAATAAAGAGTTTAATCCATTATTTAACTCCTCCGAATAATCCTAAAAAAATCCTCTATTATCTTCATAAATTTAGAATTTTAAAGGGATTTAAACTCCTTTTTTCTAGAAGCCTTGCCGCCCACTCTTAGTATTCGGAAGCAAAAATAAAACTTCATTTATTTGCTTCCCTTATGACTCGAACCAGGCCCATGCCTCTTGCACATGGCGCCATTTCCATAGGCCCTAAGTGCCATCTTGTGCCACTTTTCCTAGCTGCCGTTTGGGTGTCAAATTTCACCAACTTTTTCTTTTAGGGCCTCCTTGCCCTAATTTCCTATTTTAAACTTTAAAATTTGACATTTCTGCATCATTTCTAAGTTTCCTAAAATTTTCGATCGGCTCTGTTTACTTGCCATTTTCTTACATTTCCAAGTTTCCTAAAATGTATACTTTCCATTTTTGGATCATTTCCATTTTCATTTCTTAGTTTCCAAAATGTGTACTTTCCATTTTTGAACCATTTCCTTACATTTCTGGGTTTCCTAAAATGTTCGTGTCCTAATGCATTTCCAGGTTTCCAAAAATGTTCAGGTTTCCAAAAATGTTCATTTCCATTTCCAAGCATTTTCATACATTTTTGAGTTTCCAAAAATATCAAAAATTTATTCATAATGCTTAAGACTTGTCATTTCATACAATTAAACCGAAAATGCATAGGCCCTTTCCAGGATGTTACAACGATTGGGTCTTCGTTCTCCTCCGTTGCCATCGGGACTCAGATACGGGCGTGCACCAAGGGGCGAGGTTTCAAAACTTGAGCGAGAGGGCCTCCCCTGGACCTACGTGTGCTACCGAGCTCGTGTACGGTGATGTTTTGATGGACGAATGAAAGACCCTCTCGTTGTTGCGGCGCGCCTGAAAGGAAGAAGGGTTCAAAACCTTTCCTTCATTTTGAAAAATGACAGATATATTAGGTTTTTAGGATTTCAGCAAAACGGCGCCGCTTAAAGAGGGGAAGACCCGCGCGTAGACCCGTACGACCCGACCCGTACCCTAAAGGGGATCCACGCATTTTCGCGGAAGGGTCTATTTCTGCATTAGACCCTTCTGCAATTTCTTACCTTTCTAATCAGGTTTCTATCATTTCCAAATTTGCCCCAATATAGTTCCATCTATTCTAATTTAGTCCAGAGCAAAACGCAGCGCATAGGGAAGGGAATAACTTCGTTGTTGGCCCCGCTCCTTCCACGCGCATTTTAAATAAACCCTTTCCCCTTTTATTTTGCTTTGAATTGACCCTAAATTTCACCTTAAATTCAATTTGATCTCTTTTAGTATTTTGCAATTATTGTTATTATTATTTTATTTATTATCACTATATTATTATCATTATTAGTATTTTTTATTATTGTCGTTACTGTTATTATATTATTTATATATATATATATGTATTTTTATAATTATTATTTATTACTTTTAGCTAAAAATTATTTTCATTAGATAACTTTTTATATGTTATATGTTTTTAAATTGTATGTTATATAACATTACATCGTATATTTCTTTTAGCTAAAGTTTATTTATGTCGTATAATACATTTTTTTTATATTTTTATGTAATCTTATATATTTATCCAAAACCACTATATATTATGTTTATATTGGCTCTATCATATATATATGTCTTTTTATCTAAGCATGCGTTAAATAGGTTTATATTTGTTTATTGTCCATTATACTTGTTTATGCTTCATCGTGTATTTACAATTACTTTAGCATAGGAATTACCATTTATCACATTTTGTGTTATTATTATTTTATTGCTTTTTTTAAATGTTAATATGTCATGGTTGCTTTTTGTAACACCCCAAACCCGGTCAACACACCACGACCGAATCTGGCATGTTATAGAGTGAAAACATTTTGACGAAAACAAGTGGCCGGTTTAATTCAATTGGAAACTCTCTTATCGTTTTGAATACGAAGAAATCCTGTGTAAAGAATAGTTGAAAACGTTTTATTGATTTGAAACCTGGGAAAACTCATTTATGGAAAACCCGTTTGTCGTTTCTAGTTTTGGAAAATCATTCAATTCTACTAAAACCCGAGTGAGCTGAGCATAGTCAAGTTAAAACCGTTTGCATTTGAACTTGTAGAAAATTTAGATTGGGAAAACATTTAAGTTAACTTCTTATCATCTTGTATAGATTATTACCCGATGGTAAGGTTTGAAAATCCCGATAAGAAGTAAAATTTTGAAAACATTAATTTTTATCGGTTATTTGAGCATGCAAGGTTATTTAACATTAACATAATATGATAAACATAAAAGCAGATAATTAAAAACCCAAAATAATAGCTTAGCGGCCTTATTACAAACCCAAAACCAAATTTTAAGAAAAATATAAACCGAAATTAAAGTCTAAACCAAAAACCCGAAAGTAATGTGCATGGCCACCTCGAGTCCTCCCCGGCTCCACATCCGCGATCTATGCCTCATCTGCAAAATATAAGGGAAGGGGTGAGTCACCGAGACTCAGTGCATAAATCCCCAACCCGATTAAACAAGCACTTACACAAATCATAAGTAATCACGCAAATCATGCAAACCCCTCCTAACCATCTGAACTCCTGTGTCTACCCCGTGTGGTGAAAACCACTGATGGTCAAAACCACTGGTGACCGTAGTCACAAATCATATAAGTGTGGTCAAAACCACTGGTGACTATAGTCACAAATCATATGGTGGGGCCAACCCACCATGTGGTCAAAACCACTGATGACAATCCCGTAATCAACATGTGGGGCCAACCCACTGTGGTACCAAACCACTGGGACGAGTCACAATAATCCATGTGTAGTCAAAACCACTGGTGACCGTAGTCACAAACAGCATACGTGTGGTCAAAACCACTGGTGGTCAAAACCACTGAGACTTAGTCACGAATATAGTATCAAAAGCGGGGCCAACCCGCCATGTGGTCAAAACCACTGGTGACAGTCTACCCACAAACCGATAGAAACCTAACTACTTGCGGATCTAGCGAAATCCCGAAACTACAATCTACCCACAAACCGATAGAAACCCGAAGATCCCAAACGTTTGCCTCCTCCCTTCCTGTATTCGGCCAACACCTTATTAATAAACAAGAACCCATTCGTCTTAACCAAAAATCCCGAAGGATATAACGTACAGAGATAGCACCCTTACCTTAACACCTTTCTATCTTTAAGTAAATCCCGAAGCGACTCGATGGCAACCTCCCCCTACAATTGGCTAAGCACTAAACATCATAAACAAGTAGCCTTCAGCTTTTGAAAGAAGAAGAAGAAGATCCGAAATGATAGAACCCTTACCTAGATCGACAACCAAATCTTGAAGATCCACTGAATACAGCTACACTCCTCCCTTACTGACAGATTCGGCCACCAACCACCAAGGTTCGGCACACCCTAATGATTTAGGGATTTCGGCAGGAAGATGCGGCTATAACCCAAAAGAAAGAAATATATTTCGGCACTCCAAAAGGGTTAGAACATGTGAGAAGAGAAGAGAAATAAGGCCAAGAATATTCGGCCAAATCATTTTGAAGGGAATAGAAGAAAGTAAACAAAGGTTTCAGCTTCTTAAAGTT
Organism: Gossypium bickii; assembly: GCA_025503065.1. Taxonomy (NCBI): domain Eukaryota; kingdom Viridiplantae; phylum Streptophyta; class Magnoliopsida; order Malvales; family Malvaceae; genus Gossypium; species Gossypium bickii. Next base: position 26,834,710 of record CP106718.1, read on the forward strand.
TCGGCAATGGCTTGAGGAGGAAAGATCAAAGGAGTTTCGATAAATCGTAATAGAAAAATTGAAGGGTTTCAAGGATCACTCGAGTTAGAATGATGATGGGAAGGGAACGAAAGAGAGCAATGGAAGAAAAGTGAATTGATTCGGCTAGAATAATTAGGAGTAGAGAACATGAGACGAAAATGAGATTTTAGAGGAAGAAGGTTTCGGGTTCAAGGGAAAAAGGAAAACAATGCCATATGGTTTGGATGCCTGAGAGTATAGTCGACTAGTGCCTAGGGATTTTGGTTTTGTCTCAAAATGATATGCACCAAAGCTTGCTTAGCCGAAAGTGCTCACTTAGAATGACTATGGAAAATCGGCAGCTCTCCCAAGCCTCCCAACCGATTACTCCTCCTCGCAATAGTCCACATTTCGGCCAACACTTCAAGCCTCTCCTGACCACTCATTCAAATCAGTTTGAATGAGTCAACCTCTACAAACTTCTCCTCTCCATCCATTTCAAATCTGTTGACTCAATCCACATCCATCCAAGAGAGTCCTTCCTGCGTCCATCTCCTCCTTGCTTCTGGCGTCAAAAATAAATACACAAGGGGAGATTTTTGCAGCTCGAACCAAGGCCCTCCTAGCTCCTTGTGGCGTCACCTTCTTGTATCTTAGTGGCGCCTCCCTTGCCACTTTACCACTAGATTATATGTGTCAATACACTCCAACAACTCCTTTTAACCCCTAACTTCCCTAGCTCCCCCTTCTAAGTACTTAAAACAAAAATTTTAGCCATGACTCAGGCCTAACCCGAGGTCATGCCTGGACCCCAAAACACCCTAAACTAGCACAACAGGCATATTATCACATGCAATCATATCAAAAAAGCAGAGACCCCAATTTAAGGATATTACAGTTCTACCCCCCTTAAAAATAATTTCAGCCTCGAAATTACCTGGTCAGAAAAGTTGAGGGTATTTTTGCCGCATCACATCCTCTGGTTCCCACGTGGCCTCTTCCGTACCATGGTTCCGCTATAATACTTTTACTAAGGGAACTGACTTCCTACGCAGAACTTTGATATCCCGATCTAAAATCCGCCCTGGTTCCTCCCCGAAAGACAAGTCTGAGCTCACCTCTATCTCCTCAACTGGCACAACATGTGACGGATCTGATCGATAGTGCCTGAGCATTGAAACATGAAACACATCGTGGATCTGACTTAACTCTACTGGCAACTCGAGTTCATAGGCTACTGGTCGCAATCGCTTCAACACCGTATACGGCCCGATAAACCTAGGGCTGAGCTTGCCCTTCCGACTAAATCTCAACACTTTCTTCCACGGTGATACCTTCAGAAATACCTTGTCCCCTACTGTATACTCTATATCCCTACGCTTAAGATCGGCGTAAGACTTCTACCTGTCCGACCCTTCCTTCAGACGAGCCCGAATCACCTTAACCTTATCCTCTGTTTCTGCAACCAATTTCGAACCCAACATCTGCCGTTCACCCAATTCTGTCCAACATGTAGGAGTGCGACACTTCCATCCATATAATGCCTCATATGGTGCCATCTGAATACTCGCTTGGTAAATGTTGTTATACACGAATTCTACAAATAGAAGATACTCCTCCCAACTACCGCTGAAATCCAGAACACAACCCCTTAACATATCTTCTAGAATCAGATTACCCTTCTCGATCCGTCCATCGATTTGCGGATGAAAAGTCGTGCTGAAATCCAACCTCGTTCCCAATGCCTGATGCAAAGCTTTCCAGAACCTTGACGTGAATCTGGGATCCCTATCTAAGATAATCGACATTAGCACTCCATGCAACCTCACTATCTCCGCCACATACAACTTGGCTAACTTCTGGAGCGAGTAATCAACTCGAACTGGTATGAAATGAGATGACTTAGTCAAACGATCCACAATCACCCAGACTGAATCCTTCTTGCTACGCGTAAGGGGTAGCCCACTGACGAAATCCATCGTAATCCTTTCCCACTTCCACTACGGAATCTTTTGTTTGCAATAGACGTGATGGAATACATCGGCTTTGACTTGCTGGCATGTCAAACACTTACCCACAAACTCAGTTACTTCACGTTTAAGACCCGACCACCAGAACTGTTCCCTCAAATCTCGATACATCTTGCTACCTCCGGGATGCATAGCGTATGGGCTGTTATGAGCTTCCTGAAGAATTCACTGTCTCAACTCAACGTCCTTCGGCATACATACTTTCCCTTGAAAACACAGTACTCCATCACTGCCCAAGCTGTAACCTTCCAACTCACCATTTTGCACTTGCAACCTTCGAGCACTCAAAACCTCATCTACAAGCTATTTCTCCTTAACCTGATCAATCTAAGTCGGCTTTACCTACAATTCTGCCAACAAACTCCCATCGTTATATAGACTAAGGTGAGCAAACATCGCTCCCAGGTCTGCTACCACCTTGCGGCTCAATGCGTCAGCCACTACGTTAGCCTTACCCGGATGGTATTCAGTCGAGCAGTCGTAGTCCTTTAACAACTCGATCCACCTCCGCTGCCTCAAATTCAAGTCCTTCTGAGTCAAGAGGTACTTCAGACTCTTATGATCCGTATAAACTATCGACTTTTCCCCATACAAGTAATGCCTCCAAACTTTCAAGGTGAAAACCACTGCAGCCAACTCCAAGTCATGTGTCTGGTAGTTACCTTTATGAGGTCTCAACTATCGAGACACATACGCCACTACTTTCCCCTCTTGCATCAGCACACACCCTAAGCCAGTATGTGAAGCATCACAATAGACCGTGAATTCCTTCCCTGCTTCCGGCTGAATCAAAACCAGTGCTTCCGTCAGAATCTTCTTTAACTTGTCAAAACTTTCTTGTTGTTTCTCAGACCATACAAACGGAACCCCTTTTCTCAACAATTTGGTCAACGGCACTGCAATCAAAGAGAAGCCTTCTACAAACCTTCTATAATATCCTGCCAAACCCAGGAAACTTTGAATCTCTACTACTGACTTAGGTGGTTTCCAATCCAACACTACCTCAATCTTTCGAGGATCCACCCTAATCCCCTCAGCTGATACTACATGACCCAAGAAAGTTACCTCCTTAAGCCAGAACTCGCACTTACTAAACTTGGCGAACAGCTGCTTCTCCCTCAGAACCTGTAAAACCACCCGAAGATGCACGTCATGTTCCTCCTCAGATTTCGAGTACACCAAAATGTCATCTATAAACACCACGACAAACCGATCCAAGTACGGCTGAAACACCCGATTCATCATGTCCATGAATGCTGCCGGCGCATTGGTTAACCCGAACGGTATTACCAAAAACTCGTAGTGCCCATAACGAGTACGAAACGCCGTCTTGTAAATATCAGCCTCCTTCACTTTGAGTTGATGATACCCAGACCTAAGATCTATCTTAGAAAAGATCGATGCACCCATAAGCAGATCAAACAAGTTGTCTATCCTGGGCAGCGGATACTTGTTCTTGATCGTCAACTTATTCAGCTGGCGGTAGTCTATACACATCCGCATTGTACTGTCTTTCTTCTTAACAAAGAGCACAGGCGCTCCCTAAGGTGATACACTCGGCCAGATGAAGCCTCTATCCAACAATTCCTGAATCTGAGCCTTTAACTCCACTAATTCTTTCGGGGCCATCCTATATGGGGCAATAGACACTGGCGCGGTTCCGGGTAACAAATCTATACCGAACTCAACCTCACGGTCCGGAGGCAAACTCGAAAGTTCCTCTGGGAATACATCAGAAAATTCCCTCATAGTTCGGATACTCTCCACAGCTGAATCCTTGGCTTCCAAAGCACAGACATGCACCATAAATGCCTCACAACCTTTCCTCACCATTTTCTCAACCTTCAGCGCGAAGACAACATTGGATAGGTAACCTCTCCTATTACCTATCATCACTACCTCTTTACCTTCCATAGTCTTCAACACCATGCGCTTAGCCGTGCAATCTAAACTGGCCTGGTACTTCACTAACCAATCTATCTCGAGAATCAGATCGAACTCCCCAAACGGCAGTTCCATCAAGTCAGCCAAGAACACTACCCCTTGAAGTTCTAGTGGTACATCCCTATACAGTTTATTTACTACCACAGAGTGACCTAGAGGGCTTATTGCTGTCATCTCCCTAGAAGTAATCTCAGAGTCTAAGTTCATGGTTTCCACTATGCTACTGGCAACATACGAGTGTGTCGAACCAACATCTATCGAAGTAGTATAAGGTAGTCCAAAGATTAAGAACGTATCGGTTGTGACGTCCGGTGCGTCGCCCTCCTCTCGACGCCTCACTGCATAGACCAATCCAGGCTGTCTCGCCTCTGTACTACCTGAACCTCTGCCCGGTGCTCCTCGGCCTCTACCAGAACCATTACCTCCTCTGGCCAAACCACAGCCCCTCTGTGGTTGCTGATCATCTCTCCTGAATTATGTATGATTCTGATCCCCAGACTGAAGCCTAGCTAACCTCTACGGACAATCCCTTACTCGGTGCCCCATTGACCCACATTCGAAGCATCCTCTGTTTCCAGTCCAACATTTCCCTGTGTAAGACTTCCCACACCGAGCACACCGTGGCGGCCACTGAGTATTAGCAGCAGCAGGCCTCGCAGCTTGATTTGGCCCACCATATCTAACCCTCTTCTGCTGATTCCCGGTAGACCCTGATGACCCAGAATTTCTCTTATTCCAACCCTTATCCTGATTCCTCCTTACAGACTATTTCACTTCCTCAGCAACTTTGGCCTTCTCCACTAAGACTGTAAACTCTCTTTCCTGCTGTGGGGCAATCAACATTCGCAGCTCATCTCTCAACCCATCCTCAAATCTGACACAGCGCTTATGCTCTGTGCCCACACTACCCCGTGCATACCGACTCTGTCGAAGGAATTCCGCCTCATATTCCGATACTGTCTTATTTCCCTGAACCAAATTCAGGATTGTCTTACGCTGCGCATCAATGTAGATAGCCCCAACGTATTTCCTCTGATAGGCTATTTTAAAGAAGTCCCATGTGATGTCGTCAGCCATTGCCCCGTCCCTAACCGTGAGCCACCACTGATATGACTCATCCCGAAGAAGAGATACTATACCCTTCAACTTCTCCTCAACCGAAAAGTCCAGGTCATCCATGATACGTTCCATCGCCTCCAACCAGTATTCCGTCGTACTAGGAGCCACGCTAGATACACCCCTGAATACTTCTGCACCATTGGCCCGGAGTCGATCGGACACAGATTTCTGAGCTCCTGATCCTACGCCTGCACTGGCGACCCTTTCTAACACCCGCCGCAACGCCTATGATACTGTGTCATCACCACCCATCTGGTCCTGAAATTTCGCGCCCACAGCTGGCGGCGGTGGTATCTCATTTTCCGACCCATGTCCAGACCCTACCGGTTCTGACTCTGTCATCCTACCCCTACCTCGTCCACGCGTGTTACGCCCACGTCCACGTGCACTCATGATTACCGATACAAATTGATCTGATTAAAAATTTTATGCATTAGACTTTATTCCGCTGTTTATTAAAGCACAGTCTTATGAAAAGTTTAATATAGAGATTGCTTCGTGAGTTCATTCCATCCTACGGTTCGGGTCTCTAGGGTATTTCTTACTACTATTTAGTCTTAGCATCATCATCACAACCATATAAACAATAAGCAATAATTTGGGGTACTTACCTAGGTAGATTGGTGCCGGAGACTCGGTGCCATGCTTCCCCAACCATACTTTTTCCATAAAAACCTTTCATAACCCATTTAAAGATATTTTTGGGCCTTGAGCCCACAGCCGAGCTTTTGGACTTGGCTCTAATACCAAAATTATAACACCTCAAACCCGGTCAACACACCAAGACCGAATCTAGCATGTTACAAAGTGAAAACATTTTGAAGAAAACAAGTGGCCGATTTAATTCTATTGGAAACTCTCTTATCATTTTGAATACGGAGAAATCCTGTGTAAAGAATAGTTGAAAATGTTTTATTGATTTGAAACCTGGGAAAACTCATTTATGGAAAACCCGTTTGTCGTTTCTAGTTTTAGAAAATCATTCAATTCTACTAAAACCCGAGTGAGCTGAGCATAGTCAAGTTAAAACCGTTTGCATTTGAACTTGTAGAAAATTTAGATTGGGAAAACATTTAAGTTAACTTGTTATCATCTTGTATAGATTATTACCCGATGGTAAGGTTTGAAAATCCCGATAAGAAGTAAAATTTTGAAAACATTAATTTTTACCGGTTATTTGAGCATGCAAGGTTATTTAACTTTAACATAATATGATAAACATAAAAGCATATAATTAAAAACCCAAAATAATAGCTTAGCGGCCTTATTACAAACCCAAAACCAAATTTTAAGAAAAATATAAACCGAAATTAAAGTCTAAAACAAAAACCCAAAAGTAATGTGCATGGCCACCTCTAGTCCTCCCCGGCTCTACATCCGCGATCTATGCCTCATTTGCAAAATATAAGGGAAGGGATGAATCACTGAGACTCAGTGCATAAATCCCCAACCCGATTGAACAAGCACTTGCACAAATCATAAGTAATCATGCAAATCATGCAAACCCCTCCTAACCATCCGAACTCCTGTGTCTACCCCGTGTGGTCAAAACCACTGATGGTCAAAACCACTGGTCACCGTAGTCACAAATCATATAAGTGTGGTCAAAACCACTGGTGACGGTAGTCACAAATCATATGGTGGGGCCAACCCACCGTGTGGTCAAAACCTCTGATGACAATCCCGTAATCAACATGTGGGGCCAACCCACTGTGGTACCAAACCACTGGGACGAGTCACAATAATCCATGTGTGGTCAAAACCACTGGTGACCGTAGTCACAAATAGCATACGTGTGGTCAAAACCACTGGTGGTCAAAACCACTGAGAGTTAGTCACGAATATAGTATCAAAAGCGGGGCCAACTCGCCATGTGGTCAAAACCACTGATGGCAGTCTAAATCAACCTTCCCCCTCCTCTCATCATACCCATCAATGATCATACTTTCCATGTCATATATATCATGTTTGAAAAACAAATATCACATAGCATCAAAATAATCCAATGATATAACAACATATCTTAATAATCAATCGACAAGGGACTTACCCAGAGTCCACGCACATATCCACAATGCATAACACTGGTTTCAATGGCTATTTCAGCTTTTAACAGTAAACATAATTAACACATATTACTAATGAAGTGTGTAAGCGTTACACACCTGACTACTTGCGAATCTAGCGAAATCCTGAAACTACGATTTACCCACAAATTGATAGAAACCCGAAGATCCCAAACGTTTGCCTTCTCCCTTCCTGTATTCGACCAACACCTTATTAATAAACAAGAACCCATTCGTCTTAACCAAAAATCCCGAAGGATATAACGTACAGAGATAGAACCCTTACCTTAACACCTTTCTATCTTTAAGTAAATCCCGAAGCGACGCGATGGCAACCTCCCCCTACAATCAGCTAAGCACTAAACATCATAAACAAGTAGCCTTCAGCTTTTGAAAGAAGAAGAAGAAGATTCGAAATGATAGAACCCTTACCTAGATCGACAACCAAATCTTGAAGATCCACTGAATACGGCTACACTCCTCCCTTACTGACAGATTCTGCCACCAACCACCAAGGTTCGGCACACCCTAATGATTTAGGGATTTCGGCAGGAAGATGCGGCTATAACCCAAAAGAAAGAAATATATTTCGGCACTCCAAAAGGGTTAGAACATGTGAGAAGAGAAGAGAAATAAGGCCAAGGATATTCGGCCAAATCACTTTGAAGGGAATAGAAGAAAGTAAACAAAGGTTTCAGATTCTTAAAGTTTTGGCAATGGCTTGAGGAGGAAAGATCAAAGGAGTTTCGATAAATCGTAATAGAAAAATTGAAGGGTTTCAAGGATCACTCGAGTTAGAATGATGATGGGAAGGGAACGAAAGAGAGCAATGGAAGAAAAGTGAATTGATTCGGCTAGAATAATTAGGAGTAGAGAACATGAGACGAAAATGAGATTTTAGAGGAAGAAGGTCTCGGGTTCAAGGGAAAAAGGGAAACAATGCCATATGGTTTGGATGCTTGAGAGTATAGTCGACTAGTGCCTAGGGATTTTGGTTTTGTCTCAAAACGTTATGCACCAAAGCTTGCTTAGCCAAAAGTGCTCACTTAGAACGACTATGGAAAATCGGCAGCTCTCCCAAGCCTCTCAACCGATTACTCCTCCTCGCAACAGTCCACATTTCGGCCAGCACTTCAAGCCTCTCCTGACCACTCATTCAAATTAGTTTGAATGAGTCAACCTCCACAATTTTCTCCTCTCCATCTATTTCAAATCTGTTGACTCAATCCACATCCATCCAAGAGAGTCTTTCTTGCGTCCATCTCCTCCTTGCTTCTGGCGTCAAAAATAAATACACAAGGGGAGATTTTTGCAGCTCGAACCAAGGCCCTCCTAGCTCCCTGTGGCGTCACCTTCCTTGTACCTTAGTGGCGCCTCCCTTGCCACTTTACCACTAGATTATCTGTGTCAAGACACTCCAACAACTCCTTTTAACCCCTAACTTCCCTAGCTCCCCCTTCCAAGTACTTAAAACAAAAATATTAGCCATGACTCTGGCCTAACCCGAGGTCATGCCTGGACCCCAAAACACCCTAAACTAGCACAACAGGCTTATTATCACATGCAATCACACCAAAAATGCAGAGACCCCAATTTAAGGTTGTTACACTTTAAATAATTTTGTTCGATAGTTTACAAAATATAAATATTAATATATAATTATTGTTTAAAATAAAAATACCTTTTCGCAAAATCAATATATTTTAAACATTCTTAAAAAAAATAAGGCAATATTTGTGTGTTTAGAAGTTCAAAAGATCACATCCTAACGTGCTGGGTGTTGATTTTTTTGTTCGACTAAATATTCAAATACCCTTCTTCACATGATTTGAAGATCAAAGATGATCTCGACGTCAGAGTATAAAGGCGTCATATCCTAACGTACTGGGTATGATAATCTTATTCCTTTGAAATGAGTTAATCTTGAGATTCAATCTTGATTTAATTAACCTATTCTTTTAATTCTTTTTACCCTAAATATTTTCAAGTTTTCCGCATTAGGACATTGATCGATCAATTTGGTATCGATTTTGGGCGTTGCGAGGGTGCTAATCCTTCCTCGCACGTAACCAACTCCCGAACCTGTTTTCTCGAACACTCGTAGACCAAAAGCTCTGTTTTAATAAACCAAAATGTTTTTATTAAAACAAGGTGATTCGATCACACCTCGAATAAAAGATCAGTGGCAACTCCCTATTTTAAAAGTCGACTCCCGTTTTTTCGAAAAATGGTTACGACAGCTTGGCGACTCCACTGGGGAATTCGAGAGTCAGGCCATAAATTGATTGATTGTTGTCCTTTTGATTGAAAACTTGAAAAATTATTTTTTAATAAAAAAATCATGTTTCTGCTAAAGCATTTGTTTGTGCTATAACTGCAATGATATCGAGTTTCATAATACTTGCACTCGTATTGCATGACCGTTATGGTCACACCTTTAAGTGGGAGTGAGAAACTAAGCTTTCGTGAGGTTTTCACCTCCGCCTGAGTTAGTGGATTACTTTCGGGATACATCCGTTCCTATGTGCTTCGTGAGGTTTTCACCTCCGTATGGCCATAGGGAAATGTGTCCCCCTGAACCGAACTCGATCCGTATGAGCCTATAATGGGTGATGATTGAGGAATATGCTAGTTCAGGTATCCTTCTTTAGAACCGAACCCCATATAGAAGCCCTAGAGCCTACCCTAGGCAGAATGTCAAAATAGTTACCCAGATAAGTGTTTAATGATATTTTACTTGTTTTGATTACGCAATGCTAACTTGTGTTGATTTGTTTGATTTGCATGACATTCCATATAAAAAAGGTGTCAATTTCTGTTCGGTTGCTGAGATAGGAAGTTTGCTATGGAAAATGACTTTCTTGATGAAGTAGAGGACAATGTGGCTGTGCGCGCATGGTCGGAGAAGATGCAGTTGGAAAAAGAAGATAGCTTAGTTGAAGGTTATATGTCGGAGTTGAGGGACTTCACCCATGTTAGCATGACAGAAAATGAGCTTCAAGAGTTGCGAGATATCTGGACCCATTGGGAGGATGAAGCTAAACAGAAATTCTACCACCGTTATGGTGAAAATTATGGTAATGAGTGAACAGTGGATCTCGACCAAGATTCATCAGAAAGGTGAAGGGAGATGTATTCCTTGGGTAAATTTAAGGGATTTGATTTTGCCGCATCCTGATGTGGAGAGGAAAGTTGATATCTTCGCCTTAAGTCTCTACGGATTAGTCATCTTTCCAAAAGCCCTAAGACACATAGATGAAACAGTGGTGGATCTATTCGACCGATTGGATAAACAAGTCACACCTGTCCCAGCAATTCTTGCAGAGACTTTCAGATCATTAAATGCATGCAGAAGAGTGGGAGAAGGAAGGTTTATCGGATACGCACAACTATTGATGGTATGGTTTTATGGGCATTTTTTGAAGATTGATAAAGTCTCTTATCGACCCTTTTATAAGGATTATTCATCGATAAAGGAGGAAGTGGCGTGTCAAGACGAGAAGATATAACAGAAGAAGGATGAAGGACAATTCTTCAGAATTTTCAGAAGGAAGACATTGAGAGAAGAGCTCCATGGATGGTGCCTGGAGAGATCCTTTATAGATGCGGAGACTTTAATAGGGTCCCTCTACTCAAAATTTGGGGAGTCATTGGATATGCCCCTCTGCTAGCAGCAAGACAATACCAGTCTAGATAGTTCGTGCCAGCAACACATGGTTTGGATCGAAGGGAATTCTCTTATACAGGAGAAAGTTATAAGAAGAAAATTAAGGAAATTGCAAATGCTTGGAAGCAAACCCATCGGATGAAGAGGTTGACTGTGGGTAAAACGGTGACTTCTGAATACAAAGCGTGGCTAAACAAAAGAATCAACGATAATATCCCGGGACCAAGTTCAGATAATGCTCAATCTATAGAGGAACGTTTGCATTGATACCAACAGAATTAGAAATTATAAAGCAAGATTTTGTACAATGGAGTTCAGAGCTTGAGAAGAAAATTGAGCAATTGGAGGAAGAGAAGATGTTTCTGAAATTGGATGTAGAGATACAGAAATCAGAAGTAAAAAAGATAAGAAAAGGGAAGAGCAAAGTTGAAGAAGAGTTGGATAGCCTAAAGAGGGACTACAAAATGATGCGTCTCTCAATGAGAACTGCGGGGCTACGAAAGACTTCAGGTCAATGGCGACAAGAGTTACAAGAGGAAATTTCAAGAAATGAAGGCTCAGAAGGAGATCCTAGAAAAACAAGTGTCAGAAGGCCAAAACGGAAGAAACGAATTGAAGACTAGAGTGGCAGAGTTGGAAAGGTCCTTAAATCATTATCGAAATCGCAACTCGGTGATAGAATTAAAGGCAAGCTTGAGTAGAATTGAAGAAATGGAAAAGAAGACCGAAGAGTTAGAACTGGCACTGCAGGATTGTCAGAATTATATTGGGTACTTGAAAGAGAGTAAGGAGCAATAGGAGGAGGAGTTACATAATCCCAGAAGCAAATTGAAAATAGGGACTATTTCATGAGAGAGGCCATAAATCAGATGAGAGAGGTGGCCAAGCACTTGCAAATTTTGACAGCAGAGGCAGAGGTATTAAGCGTGCTGCACGAGTCACGGATAAGCCGAGGACAGGAGTTAGCTTTGTTACTCCGAAAGATTAAGGATCTAGGCGCTAATGCCAAACCATATCTGTAATCTATTTTATGTAAAGAGCTTTGTTTTCTAAGAAAGCTTCTTATGTGGAATTGAATCAGAGTTGACACCTTTTTGTATTCATACCATGCATCTGCCTTGCATTACACGTAATAGTATCACATCACCTTAATCATTTACTAAGGCTAAAATCATATAATCCACAGTTGTGACACTACGAATCTGGAATCACGTCATCCTTATAGGACACGTCTAAGAGCTAGAGCTATGGATGCTGAACTCAATGAAAGAATCGAAAGAATGGAAAAAATCCAGAGAGAGTTACAAGAGCAGCTAGCCAAGTCACAGCAGGAAGCAAGGGATCTGATGGTGAGATTCCAAAAGGAATCGCTCAAGCAAAAAGATCAAATGGCCAAAATGATGGAGATGATGACCGCTCTGGTCAAAGGAAAAGGACTCGCGCAGAGCCCTGATATTACAGAACCCCATTCAAGAGTCAATCAGAGTCCGTTCCATCCCCCAAGATACATTCCACCTCACGCCCACGCAATGCACGAAAGTTGGCCTCAAGGGGAATCAGCGGGCCTAAAACAACCACCTGCACCGCCTGCTCATCTAGGGCAAGGTATATTCGTATCGAACCCCGGAGCTAATCTGACTGATCCAATCGTCCCAGTTTTGGATGATCCAGTAGAAATAACCAAGCTAAGAATGAAGGATCATGATGCTCAGGACAAGTATAAGAGTCTGGAAGAAAGACTCAAGGTGATAGAAGGTACTAGAGTCTTCTCTGCACTGAGCGCCAAAGACCTCAGTTTGGTGCCCGATCTGGTCCTACCTCTGAAATTTAAAGTGCCAGATTTTGAAAAATATGATGGAATGAGATGTCCAAAGGCACATCTCATCATGTTTTGTCGAAAGATGGCTGGCTATATGAATGAAGACAAATTGTTAATACACTGTTTTCAAGACAGCTTGATCGGATTAGCCCTCCGATGGTATAATCAACTCAGCAGAGAGAGGATCCAATCATGGAAAGACCTAGCATCTGTATTTTGTGAACAGTACAAGAATGTCTCTGATATGGCGCCTGATCGACTAACGCTACAGATGATGGAAAAGAAGCCAATAGAAACTTTTAGACAATACGCTTAAAGGTGGAGGGATATCTCAGCCCAAGTAGAACCCCCACTGACTAAAACTGAGATAACGGTCCTCTTTATCAACACTTCGAAAGCGCCATTTTATGACAAGCTGGTGGGAAATGCCACAAAGGACTTCGCCGATATCGTAATGTCTGGGGAACTCATTGAAAATGGCATCAAGAGTGGAAGGATGGAAGGTCCCGAGAGTTCGAAAAGGCCAGTACCTATAAAGAAAAAAGAGCCTGAAACCCATATGGTGGGGACTGGGAGCCACTACGCTTCTAACCTGTATCCAAGCCAACCACGACCTCAATTTTGCCTATCTCCAAACTTCCATTTCCCTCCTCAAAACCCTTACTATCAAACACCTCCTCCTTACCCCGTCTATGCCACTGATAACAAAATACCATTCACCATATTCTCACCAAATACCATGCCTGCTTCGAGCCAACCCAAAAATGAACAAAGGTCGACAATACCCAATCCTAAAAAGCCTCAATTCACACCTATTCCTGTGTCGTACGGAGAATTGTACCCAAAATTATTGGAAAAACAATTAATATCCCCACATTATATGGCACCATTGAAGCCTCCATACCCGAAATGGTACGATCCCAATGCCAGTTGTATGTATCATGCTGGAAACCAAGGGCATTCTACGGAGAATTGTATAGCCTTCAAAAGAAGGGTTCAGGGTCTCATTGATGCAGGGATTTTACGATTTGACGGTACTGGTAATGTGGCTGGAAACCCACTTTCTAACCGTACCGAAGGGAGCGTGAGTGCAGTGACAAGGGAAGACATGCGGCGAGCCAAAAGCTGCGTTTCTGAAATAAAAACACCTTTGCAAAAAGTCTTGAAGGTGATAATGGAAAATGGGTTGTTTTGTTATTCCAATAAAAGTTTCGAAGAAAAAGGTACAAAAGGTCCAAGTTTTTGTGTCTTTCATGGTATCGAAGCGCATGACATCCAGTCTTGTGAAAAATTCAGAAAATTACTCAAAGACATGATGAACAACAAGGAGGTCAAGATCCTTGACAAAATGGACGAGGCCGAGGAAAGGGAAATATGTGCCTCTGATAATCAACCATCAGTCATCCATTAGAGCACCGATCGGCCTCTGGTGATTTATTATGAGGCCAAGAAGAAGGAAGTCAAACCAACGGTGGTGATTAAAATGCCTTCTCCTTTCCATTACAAGGACGATAAGGTGGTGCCATGGAAATACGATGTTAACATTGTCGCACCCGAAGTTGAAAAGCCAAAGGCTGTGATTGGAGATATTAGCAGAGTAGGACACTTTACCCGCAGCGGGAGGTGCTATTCTCCACATTACGTGGAAAGCAATGTATCTGTAGAAAAGCTTGACAAATGGGTGAACAATCTAAATGCGGATAATTTCATCTCATTCAGTGATGATAAAATACGACCAAACGGTAAGAGCTCCGTGAAGGCATTGTATATTACGACCAGTTGTAAGGGTTACATAGTACTGAATGTGCTCATCTACAATGGATCCGCACTCAATGTCATGCCTTTGGCCACACTCTTCAGGATGCCAGTTGATATGTCCTATCTAAGGCGTTGTCATTCCACAGTAAGGGTATTTGATGGGACATGACGAGAGGTTATGGGAAATATTGAAATCCCCCTAGAAGTGGGCCCACGCACATATAACATAGAATTCTAGGTCATGAACATCACTCCTTCGTATAATTGCCTTTTAGGGAGGCTCTGGATCCACTCTGCTAGGGCAGTTCCTTCATCTCTCCATCAAAAAGTGAAATTTATCGTGGATAATCGCTTGATCACGGTCGCTGGTGAAGAAGACATCGTTGCATCTATTTCTGCTGTCACACCTTACATCAAAGTGAACAAAGATGCAGTAGAATATTCCTTTCGTTCCCTCGAATTTATTAATACTACATTTGTTGCTGAAGGAAACAAGATTCTCACAGCCAAACTATCATGGAATGCTAAGATGGGAATTAAACTGACAGTGGGAAAAGGAGCCCGAGTGAAGAAAGGCTTAGGAAGATACTAGCAAGGGATAGCTAGAGCGCTAAAACCGGTACACCACAAGGCTCGATACAGTTTAGGGTTCAAGCCGGATGTGCGACAAAGAAGGAAACAGCTGCAGAAAGATCAAGAAAAGAGGATCGCAAGAGCCTCAGGACGGGAAGTGGAATGGAAGCCCATAATGTATCTGCCCTTGTTGAAAACATTTACGTCTGCAGGAATGATGTACCCGGGAAGAGATAATCTACAAAGCACATTGTTATTGATTGAGAGGGGTCTTCAGAATGTCAGTATAAATGTTATTGATAAAGTGGATGATACGATGGAAGACATTTCAATGATACGCTCTGGTCCTCCTGGATTTGTTTTGAACAATTGGACCGCTGTGGATCTTCTTGTAGTTTTTATGTCCTCTCCAAAGTAATGCTCAATGTTAACTCTTTTTATGCCCCAAGTTATTGAGGAAACTGTTACAAGTGTTTATGTTTACTATTTATCTTTTAAATGAACATTAATGGAGATGCATTTTTGTCATGGTCTCTTCATTCTCATTGGCTTCATATTTATTCCTTCTTCTCATAGGCTTCATATTTATTCCCTCTTCTCATAGCCTGTCCTTACATATATCTCATATCATGCCATGGTATTATGTTTGTGTGTCCCAATACCTTGAAACTCCTCTATAGTTTTCTTTTCTATTCACCTTTCAGGTGCTCAGATATCGACGACGTGAACAATCCCGTTACAAGTCCTAAAATCGATTTTGAGAAAGCTATTTGTTTAGGAGAATTCAAAGCTGAGGAAAACACTGAAGATTATGTCTCGTCCCCTGACTTACTAAGGATGATAGAACAAGAAGATAAACAGATTCTACCCCATCAAGGATCTGTTGAGACAGTAAACTTAGGAAGTGAAGAAAAGAGGCAAGAAGTGAAGATTGGGACCTCCATTTTAGAGAACACCAAACATGACTTGATCACCTTGCTCCAAGAGTACAAAGACGTATTTGCATGGTCGTATCAAGACATGCCAGGTTTGAATGAGGATGTAGTGGTCCATAGGCTCCCACTAAAACCAGAATGCAAACCCATTCAACAAAAGTTAAGACGAATGAGACCTGAAATGCTGTTAAAGATAAAAGAAGAAGTCAAGAAACAATTTGATGCTGGCTTCTTACAAGTCTCTAAATATCCAGAATGGGTAGCTAATATAGTCCCAGTACCAAAGAAAGATGGAAAGGTACGAATGTGTGTAGATTATCGCAATCTGAATCGAGCAAGTCCTAAAGATAATTTTCCCTTGCCACACATCGATACATTGGTAGATAAACAGCAAAACATTCACTATTTTCTTTCATGGATGGATTTTCGGGTTATAATCAGATAAAGATGGCCCCCAAGGATATGGAGAATACTACTTTCGTGACGATGTAGGGAACCTTTTACTACAAGGTGATGCCATTCGGATTAAAGAATGCCGGGGCAACGTATCAAAGGGCTATGGTAATGTTTGTTCCATGACATGATGCATAAAGAAATAGAAGTCTACATCGATGATATGATTGCCAAATCTCGAGGGGAAAGAGAGCATGTTGGAAACCTCAGGAAATTGTTTGAAAGATTAAGAAAGTTTCGGTTGAAACTTAATCCAGCCAAGTGCACATTTGGGGCAACTTCGGGAAAATTACTGGGTTTTATTGTCAGTAAGAGAGGTATTGAGGTTGATCTGAATAGGATAAAAGCCATACAAGAATTACCACCTCCACGGACACAAAAAGAAGTCAGAGGATTTCTAGGGAGGTTGAACTACATCGCTCGATTTATTGCTCAGCTTACCAACCAATGCGACCCAATTTTTCGACTCCTTCGAAAACACAATCCTGGAGACTGGAATGAGGAGTGTCAAATGGCTTTCAACAAGATAAAATAGTATTTGTCTAACCCCCCAGTGCTAGTATCGCCAACTCCCAGGAGACCGCTAATATTGTATCTGACTATGTTCGATAACTCATTGGGTTGTGTGCTGGGGAAGCATGATGAGTCAGGGAAAAGGGAAAGGGCAATTTACTACCTCAGCAAGAAATTCACAGAGTATGAAGCGAAGTACCCGTCAGTTGAAAAATTCTGTTGTGTTTTGGTCTGGGTAGTTCGAAGGCTCAGACAATATATGTTGTATCATACGACATGGTTAATTTCAAAGCTGGACCCAATAAAGTACATGATGGAATCACCTGCACTCTAAGGAAGAATGGCACGATGGCAGATTTTACTATCAGAGTACGACATTATATATGTGAGTCAAAAGTCAAAAAAAGGGAGCGCGATAGCTGACTTCTTGGCAACTTGAATGACAGAGGAATATGAGCCATTGAGATTTGATTTCCTAGATGAAGACTTAATGTGCATTACAGAAAAAGAATGTGAGTCGTCAAAAGAGAAATCATGGAAGATGAGCTTTGATGGTGCATCAAATGTATTGGGGCATGGGATTGGAGCAGTCTTAGTGTCACCAGAATGGAATCATTATCCATTCACTGCCAGATTAAATTTCTTCTGTACCAATAACGTAGCGGAATATGAGGCGTGCATCATGGGACTTTGTTCAGCTATTGAACGAGACATCGAAATCTTAGAAGTTTACAGAGACTCAGCGCTAGTGATTTACCAAATCCGTGGAGATTGGGAAGTGAGAGACTCAAAGTTGGTCAAATATCGCGATCTTCTTGCGGAACTGGTCAAAGAATTTGAAGAAGTGACTTTTAACTACTTCCCACGAGAAGAAAACCAATTGGCTGATGCCTCGGCCACCTTGGCTTCAATGTTCAAAGCAAACCGAGAAACAGAAATAATGCCTCTCCAAATGAGCATATATGAGGCCCCTGCACATTGTTTTAGCATTGAAAAAGAGGCAGATGGATAGCCATGGCTTCATGATATCTTAGAATATATCAAGAATCAAAGGTATCCCGAACAAGCAAACGAGAACGACAAAAGAACAATCTGAAGAATGGCGATAGAATTTGTCCTTGATGGGGATATCCTTTACAAAAGAGGAAAAGATCAAGTGCTCTTGAGATGCGTGGACGATGTTGAAGCCAGAAAGATACTTGAAGAGGTCCATGAAGGAATTTGTGGAATGCATGCCAATGGTTTCACTATGGCTAGGCAGATTATGAGACTCGGTTATTACTGGCTGACGATGGAAAGCTACTGCATTAGTTACGCACGAAAGTGCCACAAATGTCAAGTTTACGGCGATAAAATTCATGCAGCACCTTCGCCCCTTCATGTCATGACTTCTCCGTGGCCTTTTTCTATGTGGGGCATGGATGTTATAGGACCAATTTCCCCAAAAGCTTCTAATGGACACCGATTCATTTTTGTGGTCATAGACTACTTTACAAAATGGGTAGAAGCTGCTTCATTTGCTAATGTGACAAAGACCACAGTCTGCAGGTTCTTAAAAAAGGAGATCATATGTCGATACAGTTTGCCTGAGAAAATCATTTCGGATAACGCCTTGAATCTGAATAACAAGATGATGAAAGGAATGTACGAGCAATTCCAAATAAAGCATCATAATTCCTCGCCTTATCGCCCGAAGATGAACGGAGCAGTAGAAGTGGCTAATAAAAATATTAAGAGGATTATTGGGAAAATGACCGAGACATATAGAGACTGGCACGAGAAGCTACCATTGGCTTTGTATGCATATCACACATGTGTGCGGACCTCTACGGGGGCAACTCCTTTCTATCTGGTCTATGGAATGGAAGCTGTACTGCCCATCGATGTGGAGATCCCCTCTTTACGAGTCTTAATGGAGACAAAACTAGAAGAATCAGAATGGGTTCAAGCTCGATATGACCAACTAAATCTTATCGAAGAAAAATGCTTGAAAGCAATCTGTCACGGACAGATGTACCAGAAGAGAATGATCACAGCCCATGACAAGAAGGTGCGACCAAGGGAATTTTGTGATGGAGAACTCGTGTTGAGAAAGATTCTCCCAATACAAAAGGACTTTCGAGGAAAATGGGCACCGAATTGGGAAGGACCATATGTCGTAAAAAAGGCTTTCTCGGGTGGAGCTTTGATTCTCACTGATATGGATGGAAAAGAGGTACCAAATCTAGTGAAATCAGATGCCATGAAGAAGTACTACGCCTAAAAAAAAAGAAGAAAAAATCACCATGACGAAAACCCAAAAAGAGCATCTTGATGAAAAAAAAAAGAGATAAAAAAAGGAAAAAAGAAAAAATTAGGATGAAAACCCGAAAAGGGCATCTTGATAAACAAAAAGGCTTAGGATGAAAACCCAAAAGGGCGTCCTGAGGAAGCAGATTTGGGCTCAAAGAGCAAAAGCGACTTGAACAGGGGGTCAAATGGTGAGATATTGATATTTGAAGCGGACTCAGAAGCTCAAAATCTTCTGCACAAGAAGCTTTGTTCGAAAATATCCAGGATGAAGAAACGTGGAAAAGTTCATTCGTTGGATATCCAGAGCATTTGTGACAATTGAACCTACTTGCCTTTTTATAACATTTCCTTTATTGAATTGTTCCTTGTTTGTCACTTTTGAAATAAATATGGATGTAAGGTATTCCTTTCACACCTACTTTGTCGTTTTCATGCATCTCATGTTTGGTTCAATTAAATGATAAATAGTGAGAATGACATACTCTAAACAAAAGGAATGTTGAGCATTACTTGGATGAGTTTGGTAAGTACAAGACCTCAAAGCAAAGACGAAGCTCAATAAGGGGCAAAAGAGTGATATACGAGAAACGCAGATTACTCGTAAAGCTTGAGGATGGGTACAAAACCTAAAAGGAGGGTCAAGAATCGAAGCAATGAATACAGGTCATCATGAAAGTCGTAACGAAAAGAGATACATGACAAACAAGCCCAAGGCGCATGACATAATCATGTAGGCATAAAAGCATTTAAGACAAGCACGTGCATATCATGATGACATCACGCATGACACATACAGGCACGCTAGTAAAGCAAGAAGTTTTGACGATAACTGTACCGAACCAAGGAGAAAGAAGACATCCGAGTTCCACCAGATGATACGTTTTAATTTCTGTCTTTCAATTTCTATTTAAAAATCAACTCATAATGCGAGAGGTGAGTTGAGCCTCAGGTCACACGCTGAGGTATTTTTAATTCCTGTTTTCAATTTCTGTTTGCAAAAATCAACTCCTCAGGTCGCACGCTAAGGTATTTTTAATTCCTATTTTTCAATTTCTGTTTGCAAAAATCAACTCCTCAAGTCGCACGCTGAGGTATTTTTAATTCCTGTTTCTTAATTTCTGTTTGCAAAAATCAACTCCTCAGGTCGAACGCTGAGGTATTTTTAATTCCTGTTTTTCTAATTTCTGTTTGCAAAAATCAACTCCTCAGGTTGCACGCCGAGGTATTTTTAATTCCTGTTTTTCAATTTTTGTTTGCAAAAATCAACTCCTCAGGTCCCACGCCGAGGTATTTTTAATTCCTGTTTTTCAATTTCTGTTTGCAAAAATCAACTCCTCAGGTCGCACGCTGATGTATTTTTAATTCCTGTTTTTTCAATTTCTGTTTGCAAAAATCAACTTCTCAGGTCCCGCTGAGGTATTTTTAATTTCTATTTTTCAATTTTTGTTTGCAAAAATCAACTCCTCGGGTCGCACGCTGAGGTATTTTCAATTCTTGTTTTTCAATTTCTGTTTTTCAAAAAAAAAAAGAAAAAAATAACAAAAAAGGAAAAAAAGGGGTCAACTCATATTGCGAGAGGTGAGTTGAGTCTCGGGTCGCACGCTGAGGTATTTTTATTTTTGTCTTTCAATTCCTGTTCAAAAAAAATCAACTCATAATGTGAGAGATGAGTTGAGCCTCGGGTCATGCACACTGAGGTACTTTTAATTTCTGTTTGCAAAAATCAACTCCTTAGGTCGCACACTGAGGTATTTTTAATTTCTGTCTTTCAATTCCTGTTCAAAAATCAACTCATAATACAAGAGGTGAGTTGAGCCTCCGGTCACGTGCCGAGGTATTTTCAATTTCTATTTTCAATTTCTGTTTTCAATTTCTATTTTTCAAAAAAGTCAACTCATATTGCGAGAGCGAGTTGAGCCTCAGGTCACGCGCTAAGTCTTCTTGAAGATAGTAAGGAAACAGTCGAAAAGTTCAAATTTATGGAATAGATCAAAGCTGCAAGTCCTACCTCCCTGAGTTAACATTCCAGCGGAGTGGTTTCAGCATAGAAGAGTGAGCAAAGAGGATTGGACGAGAGCAAATGGAAGCTAAGGTCCTATCTCTCGGAAGCAGCGGTGAAGTAGATCAAAGCGACAGGTTGCAGTGGAGTTTGAAGAGGTTTGAGGAAGACAAGGACCAAGAAGTCAAGACTTAGCCAAGACCGGGCAAAATTGGTTCTTTTATAGTCTTTACTCTATTCTCGTTTCACAACAATGAGCAAAGAGGGGCAGCTGTAATAACCAATTTTTGCCCGAGCCCAATACAGACTAGAGGCCCAATCGATAAAACAAAAGCCATTAAAAACCAAAAAAAAAAAAAAAAATCCAAAAATATGACAGTCCTTTTAAATGTCCATTTACAGAAAAGACTCAAAGCCCAAATTAACCCAAAATACCAGGCCCAAATTTTATACAAATGACAGCCCAAAAATCATAAACAATGACCCCATTTACCCGAGCCCAATTACAAGGGCCCAATTGACCCAAAACACTTAGGGTTTCAGAAACCCTAAGAAGTCTCAAAGCTTTGCGCCGCCACGACTGTTCATCTGCCCCTGCGTCGTTTCAATGTCCCACGCGCATTGTGCCCCGTGTCCACGCCCCCTGACGCTTGGCTACCCCAAGCACCTTGTCTGCCACTCCCCGCGTGCTCCTGACCTCCACCATCGCCATACCCTGCAAAGAAAACATGCAGCAACAGAGACAGAGGCAACAAAGACAGAGAGATATGAGACAAGCAATAGAATAAAGAGAAGAGTTGTAAGTTTTAGGCTATAAAGCCATTCAAAAGACAATGTAAAAACTTCTTCGGGTTTTTTTGGACGAACACTAGGATAATCGAACAGCAATCAAGATCGAAAAAAGCATTAAAGGTTGATTTCATTTCGTTTTCCATGATCGTTTACTGTTGTTTTATTTATTCTCATCTTCGTCGTTCTCGAATATTTATAAACAAAAAAAAAAAGATGAACAGATTTCTTCATTTTCTTTTCCCTTCGACTTAAGTTTTTTTGTTTCGTTATTTTTTTTATATATACACGGAAATAAAAAAAAGGATTACCTTGGAACGATTGGGTCTTCGTTCTCCTCCACCGCCATCGAGACTCAGATACGGGCCTGCACCGAGGGGCGAGGTTTCAAAACCTGCACGAGAGGGCCTCCTCTGGACCTCCGTGCGCCACCGAGCACCATGTACGGTGACATTTTGATGGACGAACGAAAGACCCTCTCGTCGTTGCGGCGCGTCTGAAAGGAAGAAGGGTTCAAAACCTTTCCTTCATTTTGAAAAATGACAGATAGATTAGGTTTTTAGGATTTCAGCAAAACGGCGCCGCTTAAAGAGGGGAAGACCTGCGCATAGACCCGTGCGACCCGACCCGTATCCTAAAGGGGATCCGCGCGTTTTCGCAGAAGGGTCTATTTCCGCATTGGACCCTTCCGCATTGGACCCTTCCGCATTTTCTTACCTTTCTAATCAGGTTTCTATCATTTCCAAATTTTCCCCAATATAGTTCCATCTATTCTAATTTAGTCCAGAGCAAAACGCAGCGCATAGAGAAAGGAATAATTTCGTTGTTGGCCTTGCTCCTTCCACGAGCATTTCAAATAAACCCTTTCCCCTTTTATTTTGCTTTGAATTGACCCGAAAATTTCACCTTAAATTCAATTTGATCTCTTTTAGTATTTTGCAATTATTGTTATTATTATTTTATTTATTATCACTATATTATTATCATTATTAGTATTTTTTATTATTGTTGTTACTATTATTATATTATTTATATATATATGTATTTTTATAATTATTATTTATTACTTTTAGCTAAAAATTATTTTCATTAGATATCTTTTTATATGTTATATGTTTTTAAATTGTATGTTATATAACATTACATCGTATATTTTTTTAGCTAAAGTTTATTTATGTCGTATAATATATTTTATTTATATTTTTTATGTAATCTTATATATTTATCCAAAATCACTATATATTATGTTTATATTGGCTCTATCATATATATATGTCTTTTTATCTAAGCATGCGTTAAATAGGTTTATATTTATTTATTGTCCATTATACTTGTTTATGCTTCATCGTGTATTTACAATCACTTTAGCATAGGAATTACCGTTTATCACATTTTGTGTTATTATTATTTTATTGCTTTTTTTAAATGTTAATATGTCATGGTTGCTTTTAATAATTTTGTTCAATAGTTTACAAAATACAAATATTAATATATAATTGCTGCTTAAAATAAAAATACCTTTTCGCAAAATCAATATCGTTTAAACATTCTTAAAAAAAAAATAAGGCAATATTTGTGTGTTTAGAAGTTCAAAAGATCACATCCTAACGCGCTGGGTGTTGATTTTTTCGTTCGACTAAATATTCAAATACCCTTCTTCACATGATTTGAAGATCAAAGATGATCTCGACGTCAGAATATAAAGGCGTCATATCCTAACGTGCTGGGTATGACAATCTTATTCCTTTGAAACGAGTTAATCTTGAGGTTCAATCCCAATTTAATTAAACCATTCTTTTAATTCTTTTTACCCTAAATATTTTAAAGTTTTCCGCATTAGGACATTGATCGATTAATTTGGTACCGATTTTGGGCGTTACGAGGGTACAAATCCTTCCTCACACTTAACCGACTCCCGAACCTGTTTTCTCGAACACTCGTAGACCAAAAGC
This sequence comes from Gossypium bickii, assembly GCA_025503065.1. Taxonomy (NCBI): domain Eukaryota; kingdom Viridiplantae; phylum Streptophyta; class Magnoliopsida; order Malvales; family Malvaceae; genus Gossypium; species Gossypium bickii. Next base: position 26,858,619 of record CP106718.1, read on the forward strand.
TCTATTTTAATAAACCAAAATGTTTTTTATTAAAACAAGGTGATCCGATCACACCTCGAGTAAAAGATCGGTGGCGACTCCCTATTTTAAAAGTGGATTACTGTTTTTTCGAACAATGGTTACGACACATAAAAGTGAAGATGAGAGAATGGGATTTAGGGATTTCGGCTTTGGCAAAGAATGAGAGAAAAGCTTTAAAAGAATGGGGTTCAAATGCCGGAATTGAAGAGATACCCCCTATTTATAGAGAATTTCGGCACTTACCTATCAAAAACCGAAAGTGCCCTTCTTGATAACTAACAACTAATCCAATAGTAGGGGAAATTTCGGCACCCCTCCAAGAGATGGAAATTCGGCCACCTCCTAGCTTACAGGATAATTCCTAGATTTTCTCCCTTATCTACATCTGATCACTCATCCTCAAGTGGCATGGATAACACTACCTCTTCCTTCCTTTTATCAGTTACTTTATCATCCATATCATCCACATTATCCATCAATTATTCTTCCTAATTTCAAGCATTCTAACTAACTCCATCTCTGCTCTCCCTTGACGCCAAAATTAATTAAAATAGATGGGTAATGTGACTCGAACCTTGGACTTCCCTTACTGCTTATCACGCCACTTCAAAGCCCCTAAGTGGCGCCGCTTTGCCACTTGGGCCATAAGCCCATTTGTGTCTTAAAACACAGATAACATCTTTTAAGCCCTATCCTACTGGCTTTCCACTAGAGTGCCCAAGCAGAAGATTTTTTTAACTAAGGCCTCGGCCCAACCCTGAGCCCAATCTGGACCCCTTAAACACTCTAATTAGCACATTATACGTAACACACAACAAATGTAAAGGCCTATTAATTCAGGATGTTACAGTTCTACCCCCTTAAAGAAATTTTGTCCTCGAAATTTCCAACTATAGGAACAGTCGTACAACCTAACCTACAACACTACGCTCATGTTGCGCACTCTGATTCCAATAACCCTCTATCCAACAACTCCTGAATCTATGCTTTCAATTCCACCAACTCATTTGGCGCCATCCTATATGGAGCAATAGATACTAGCGTTGTTCCTAGAAGAAGATCGATACCGAACTCCACTTCACGATCCGGGGGTAATCCCGGAAGCTCTTCTGGGAAAACATCAGGAAATTCTTTCACCGTCCTAACGTCCCCAACAGTTAGTTCCTTGGCTTCCAGAGCCCGAACAAACATTAGAATTGCCTCGCATCCTTTTCTCACCATCCTTTCTGCTCTTAAGGCAGACACCATATTTGACAAACAGTTCCTCCTTTCACCTATCACCAACACTTTGCCTCCTTCGGGAGTTTTTAACACCATACGCTTGGCTACACAATCCAAGTTTGCTTGATACTTCACTAACCAATCCATTCCTAAGATCAAATTGAACTCCCCAAACGACAGTTGCATCAGATCAGCCCAAAAAGCTACCCCTTGAACTCATTATATCGATTCGCGTTTATCTGATTAGAAATTTTATGAATTATTAGTTCTTTCGAATTCGAAACTATATCTACAGGTTTCACTCTCAAGTTTGTATCTCCTAGTTCTAGGAACCACATACATTCAACCATCACACATCAACATGCAAGTAGCATCCATGAACCCACATTCATCACATAAGGGTATTTTCATCACTCCACTACCCAGGAGTATCTTCGTAGTTCTTTCCTACAGGGTATTTTTCGTAATTTCACAAAATAGGGTATCTTGGTGATTTTCCAAAATGGGTTTTTTTTTTCAAAAATGAGGGTATTTTGATAATTCACAAATTTCAACAATTTCGTAAACCGGGTACCTTTGTAAATCCAGGGGTTTTCGGGTAAATTTACAAAACATGGGAATTTTGGTAATTCTGTGAAATAGGGTGGCTAGTCCTTTTCGGGTTTTAATTTTAGATTTTGGCCCGTCAACAAATCCTCGTGGCTAAGGTGAGCAAATACTACGCACTGTAGGATTCCAAATGAAGAGGAGATGAGTCGCTAGGACTGCTTAAGTACCAAGCTCTCCCTGAATCCAATCCTAGACATGCGTATGCCTGTTGCCACACCCTAACCCATCGACTCCTTCACGGGTTTGCTTGGATAGATTAAGTCTTATGAATTTAAAGAGTTGTTTTAACTAAGCCTATAGTCCATCAATACCTAACATACTAGTCTACGTCCATCAAGCCCATCAAGCCCACATACATATCACATCCAAAAGTTTAGAATACTTACCTGCGTGGATCGGGTGCCGGTAGATCGAAGGCCATATCTCAACCCAAAGCATTTTTCCCAAACTCACATCAATCTTACAAAACACTACTAGACCCATTTCACAGCCTGAGTTTTGCAACTAGGCTCTGATACCAAAATGTAACACCCCAAACCCGACCCAAACATCATGACCAGGTCTGGTATGCCACGAGTTAACAGTTAAAAACTTCACTTTAAAGGGTTTTCAAATCTTGGTTGATTTGTAGAAGTATTCGTTGAATAAGTGACAAATGGAGAAAACTTTTGTAGCATTTTTTCTTAATAAAACTTCTTGTTTAAAAAGCCCATTTTATTTCTTTTTATAATTAAAACTTTGAACATAAATTGATAAATATGAACATCATCAAATATAGATCAAAACATTAAGCTATGGAGGCCTTATTACAAAAATAGTCCCAATAATTCATAACTTAAATAAACACCCGAAATAGTCTAAGAAAATAAATAACTTGATGGCCCCTCGAGTCTGTCTCGGCTCCCATGTCCACGATCTACTGCTCATCTAAAAGAGTAGAGGAAAAATGAAAGGGTGAGTCACCAAGACTCAATGTATAAATCCCAAAACACATAAAGACCTAAGGCCCACAAACACATTATGAGACTTGGCCTATACATGAAAGCATCAATCATAATTACATGATAAATAATAAATGATGAATAGCCCAACCCATCCTAGAATTCCATCCTCTACAAACCAACCCGTACCAACCATCACACCTCGGGGATTTCTACAATCAACCCTCCATCCGCTACACACCATAATGACAGTCGTACTGCCTATTCCTGTTAATCAGGAATCATTAAACGTGGCATAGCCACCGATCACTATGCGACCTAACATTTGAAATTGTGGTTTAACAACCGATCACCAAGTGACCTATCATGCACTTCCCCTTCACTATCATAATCCCACCCCATGCATACACATGAAAAATTGAAAACATCATACCATCTTTAAGAAAACAGGCATCTATATATATATCGGTACACATAGAGAGATTTCTTATGATTACTTACCTGGCATCCTTTGCCTAACCCTTTTTGGGTTTTACGACTGTCCATATAGCCTTTTTCCGACTTTTAGCCCGTAACATATATTTAGTACAGATTAATTAGTGTGTTAGGGATCTACACACCTGATTACTATTAGGACGAGACCCTCTAAGTCAACGCTATCCGTAGCCAACACCACCGCTATCTGCCTAAGGTGTTGTTCAGAAGCCGGTCCACAACTCGGTGGCCAGTCTCGAACAGCAGACACCGCGCATTTTTTGAACTTTGGGGTTAGGACTACAGATCCGACCCCTCCCTTTGATTTGATGACATTCGAGTCCATGAGTGATCTTGGTCAGAAGATACTATGATGATTGCTTAACGCAACATTAGGTTAAGGCACGAATAATGAAAAAGAACCCGATTAACAACGTAGAAAGAATTGAACCCTTATCTTGAAATCCCAAAAATAGGTAGGAGACTTAGAGACTTAGCGATTTCCAGCTATTGGAATCTGAATGATTCGATAACGTTACTCAAGGGATAACCTTGCCACATCGATTAGCCTTTCGGCTTTGGCCTCCAAAAACCGAAAGAGAAAGTGAAGAGAAAAAGATCGGCACTTACCCTATCACAGGAGATTCGGCTACTCTTAGAAGATTTCGGCTTTTGAGAAGATCAAAAAGAGAGGATGATAGGAAGAGATCTATGTAGATTCGACTTTTAGTGAAGAGATCGACAAAAGAGAAAAAGCAAAGAACAATGAATATTTGGCTTATAGAAAAAGAATGGAGAAGAGAATTAAAATCAAGAGTTTCGGCTTTTGCATAAAAGTGAAGATGAGAGAATGGGATTTAGGGATTTCAGCTTTGCCAGAGAATGAAAGAAAAGCTTTAAAAGAATGGGGTTCAAATGTCAGAATTGAAGAGATACCCCCTATTTATAGAGAATTTCGGCACTTATCTATCAAACACCGAAAGTGCCCTTCCTGATAACTAACAACTAATCCAATAGTAGGGGAAATTTCGGCACCCCTCCAAGAGATGGAAATTTGGCCACCTCCTAGCTTACAGGATAATTCCTAGATTTTCTCCCTTATCTACATCTGATCACTCATCCTCAAGTGGCATGGATAACACCACCTCTTCCTTCCTTTTATCAGTTACTTTATCATCTATATCATCCACATTATCCATCAATTATTCTTCCTACTTTCAAGCATTCTAACTAACTCCAACTCTGCTCTCCCTTGACGCCAAAATTAATTAAAATAGATGGGTAATGCGACTCGAACCTTGGACCTCCTTTACTGCTTATCACGCCACCTCAAAGCCCCTAAGTGGCGCCACTTTGCCACTTAGGCCACAAGCCCATTTGTGTCTTAAAACATAGATAACATCTTTTAAGCCCTATCCTACTGGCTTTCCATTAGAGTGCCCAAGCAGAAGATTTTTTTAACTAAGGCCTCGGCTCAACCTTGAGCCCAATCTGGACCCCTTAAACACTCTAATTAGCACATTATACGTAACACACAACAAATGCAAAGGCCCATTAATTTAGGATGTTACACAAAACCATAATCAAGATGGCACAGAGCCAAGCTCTCCAATAATGCAGCCTTGCTGCTAATAACGGTATATGTGACTGAGCCACAAAAATAATATATGTGGCATAACCACTAAAATAGTATGTGGCAGAGCCACCTGTCTCCATTTCCTCCAATCATCAACCAACCCATGCAACATGATATGAATGCAATGTATTACAAGTGTAAATAGTATAAGTAAAATCACATACACGATATTTAACCACAATCAAGGGTATAATGGTCATCTTGTCCCCTAAGAGTATAAAGGTAATTTTCACCCATTTGGGGGGTATTTCGGTAATTCACCCACTAAGGGCATTTTGATAATTTTACCCACCAAGGGTATTTCGGTAATTTACCCTCTAGGGGTATTTCGGTAATTCTACCCTACATGGTTATTTCCATAATTTTGTAAATCGGGGTATCTCGGTAATTTCACAAATTGGGGGTATTTCGATAATTTTACAAATCAGGGGTATTTCGATAATTTTGCAAAATAGGGGTATTTCAGTAATTTTGCAAACTAGGGGTATTTCAGTAATTTGTAAACCAAGGGTATTTTAGTAATTTCATAAATCAAGCTATTCTAAGTAGAGATAATGATGCGAATGGGCCTAGGGCCTATTCTCGGCCCAAATGGACCCACACGCTCATGTGGCCCATTTAGCCCAAATCTAGCCATAAATATGAGATTTCACATAGACCGGTTCGCTATCTATTACACAATCATATAATTTATTCATATGGGACCACTTGGCCCAAACAGCCTAAACTCATGAGAACACTCATGAGGGCCTCAACTATCGCGTAGAAGCTCCCACACGTGCGCTTGCACGCTCGTGTGGCTACCATCACCGTGTGACCGGCATTTAGGCATTTGCCGCTCTACAACTAGAGTAATGCGAAATACACACCTGATAGGAATCTGGAGTTGATCCGTACTCCGAACACTCCAATGCCCAAACGCCAACCCAGGTATGCTTACTCTCCTCATAGATTGCTCTATTTAAAGCCAGCTTCTCACCTTCCCTCTTGCTAGCTTCCCAATGTGGGATCCCTCATTCAGCAGAGTTTAAATCCAACACAAACTCTGGCCGTCCCAACTTAGCAAAATAAATATCCCTTTTTGCTTGCGATAGGATTCGAACTCAGGCTCCCCTGTAACTTAATCCATGCCGCTAGCCACTAGCTCCTCTTGTGTCTAAAATCATGCGCAACTAAATATAATTCTATGGGCCAAAGTCTAAGTTCACTTAAAAATAAATCAAAATGAAATGCAACCACCAAGACTTGAACTTTGGACCTCTTGCTGCCTTGTGTGGCGTCATTCCCTTGTCTCCCATGTAGCGCCATTTGCCACTAGACCACAACTCTTTTTTATGTCATTTTTCTCCACATTTTATTCTTAAAGCTTACTTACTAACCCCTAGGGTTTTACTCACCTAAAACCAAAATTTTCCTAAAGCCCAAGTTTGATCCCGGGACTTCATATAAGCCCCCTAACCTTCCAAAATCACTCACCTAATAGGTCCAACATGCATTAGTGCTGTTCTCTTATTCTCAAAAATTTTGAACGCTCCCCTGGTCAAGGCCCAATAAGCCTAATTCTACTAGGCCCAAATTTGGGTCGTTACAGTTTCAGAAAGGATGCATAATTTTTAACAATCGCTTAGCTTTTAAACTACCTTTTAATGTGACATGCTAGATCCGGCCATAACGTCTAGGCCAAGTTTGTGGTGTTACATCGAAAGATAAGTCAAAACCAAGTAAATTATAATTTATCATGGTTAAAAAGGTGAGGTCGGGAGATAAGCGAGTATAAGCCAATTGATTAGTTAATTAGAGACCAAAAGGTAATAATTGGTTAATTGGTAACTAATCCACCCTAAAACCCTAATCCAAAGATAATTACAAATGTTGAAGTGAGTTAATCTTCTTGATTGGTCTATTGATTAAGTCATTTGTTTATTTTTCCTTGTTAATTTATTTTAGTTAATTAATTTCTCTTAGTTATCTATTTTATGGTTTATCATAATCTATGAATTAATTATTACTATTTAGACTTATTAAAAAAGGTTTTCATAACTTATTCCATCCTCTATTAGGTATGATTCTCGGAATACTTCCAAGTATTTCATTGTACTAACTATATTATAATTTGACATGTGCACTTGTAGACACCGTCAATTTAAATTCATATATTTTTTTGTTATATTTTACTATAAACGATAACTCGTTTATAGGAAAGACATTGAATTTTAGATTGGAGACAAGGTACTTTTGAAGGTTTCACATTGGAAGAAAGTTCTGCGATTTGGTAGAAAAGGAAAGTTTAGTCTGATGTCTATAGGAACATATGAGGTCCTTGAACAAATCAGTCTAATGGCGTATAGATTAAATCTATTCCATGTTTCAATGCTATGACGGTATAGGTTAGATCCTTCTCATGTAATTACTCTCGATGAGATTGAATTGCAGCCTGATTTATCATATTCAGAAGAGTTAGTGAAAATTTTAGCACGAAAGGTGAAAGAGCTGAGAAACAAGCAGGTAGCTCAAGTAAAAGTTTTATGGAATCGCCCTATTATTGAAGAAGCTACTTGTGAACCAGAAAAAAACCATGAGGTCGCTATACCCGAATCTCTTTTCAGGTAAAATTTTCAAGGGCAAAAGTTCCTAAAGGGAGGGAGTTGTAGTAGCCCGTTTTCAGTGGTACCAGAAATGTTGGTTTTGGAACCTCATTTACCGATGATGGAGTCAATGAGTTTTAATATTTAATACCTCTTAGTCTATTATAGTGTTATATGAAATCCAAGTTTGTTAATTTGATTGATTGGATAATCTATTTTAGAATAGGGTTGAAATCTTACATGTGGTAAAATTTAACCACTATGGATTTCTTTTGCTATTGGTAATATGATAATTGATTAGGGATTAAATTGATAATTTATCCATTTTCATAGTTAATGGCTAGACAGGTGTTAGTTTTACCTTACCTGTAATGCTGCTAATCTAAATAATTAGATTACACACACATATCTTAGCATAGTGGATGGAAAGAGGCAGTTCATTTTTTCTTTTCTTCATCTTCTCTATCACCGTTTTTCTTCTTTATTAAGCTAGGAAAACTTGGTCAAGCTTCGTGTTCTTGCATGGTAAGCTAATTCAAGTATGTTTTGCTTGAATTTGATGTTTTTGAATTTGTCATGCTTCAATCTAGCTAATAGTGGTGTTTATTTCCAAAATTGTAAAAAATAATTTTGATATTACCATTGTTGAATGCTTGAAATTGTGGTGTTAAATGTGAAAGTGTAACAACCTATTTTTGGTCATATCAAAATGGTGGTTTTGGGACCACAAAACTAAATTCAAAATAATTATTTTATTATTATTTTAATGTTTACAACATGATAGTATGTTTGTGTGAAAGTTTCGTAAAGAAATTTTATTATTTAAGTGTTCAAATGGAGAAAAAAGACTAAATCGCGTAAAGTGTAAAACTTGTATTCTATTAGTTAAAGGTGCCTAATGGCTATAGAAGCTTAAATTTAAGGTCCTTATGTGGTAAATAGACCATTAATTAGGTAGTGGATGATAATGGCTTGGCATAATTGAAATTTTGAATTATTAATAAGGTTATTTTAGTAAAATGGTAATTAAAGTTAAAATAACTAAAACAAAACCAAATTTTTTTTTTCATCTTCATCCTATTGCCGAAAATAAAAGAAAAAACACCATTTTAGGGATTTGAGCATTCAGCCACTTCTCCTTGTGCATGTAAGTTCGTTTTCATTCCGTTTTTAATGATTTCTATGTTTTTAAGATCGTTGCAGCTTAGTCTAGCTAGCCCAAGGACTATTTTGCAAATTTTTAAAGATTTAGAATGTTTCCATTGATGAATAAGCATGAATTTTGATGATTGATGATAGTTATACAAGTTTTGTTAAGTGATTTTTATGAAAATGCAAATTAGGGATTAAATTGTGAAATGTGGAAACTTTGTGGTTACAATGTAGAATAAATGAAAAATAAGGGCTGCTAGGGACCTAATTGAAATTCAGCTAGCATGGGTTGTAGTTAAATTGCATGAAATTGTGATTTTATAAAATAAGGACTAAATTGTAAAAGTTGTGAATACTTGGGGCAAAGTGTAAATGTGCTTTAATGAGTGTTTTGGACTAAATTGAATAGAGAGATAATTAAATAAGTTAATTTTGATTACACATAGATCAAGAAAAGTGAAATTCGGATCTAGATCGGGGAAAGAACGAAATTTTGGATTAGTCAACTTGTTTTGCCGTTTTTACATTCGAGATAAGTTCATATGTAATAAATTACGCTATAAATGTATTTTAAATGCATAGATATGACATAAACTGTGAATACGAGACTACGAACATATTCAACAATGATTCGATGATGATTTAGCATTGGAAATCTCAGTTGAACCTTAGGAATATATTAGGATACGAATGACATGTCATTAGGGGTTATTGTGATTATGTGATCCGGGTGTTGGTCCTGTACATCCTACCAGTGGCTGAGTATACCAACATGTGTTGTGGTTACTTAACAGCTAGTGTGAGCAGCACCGTGTAGCTATGTCTTGACCCACAGTTTGTGTGAGCAGGCTCGTTGATAGCTCGAGAATGAGCATATATGTGATATGCGATTGAGATAGCATTGGCTATGTATGTGGCACTTCGGTGTGAGTTTACCGAGTATCCGATAGTATGCCGAATGGTTCAATAGGTAAATGAAAGATGTGGTTGAGTATGAGATTGATACGAGATGGTATAGGTATGTACATGAACCGTATAAGCTTTAAATCCAAGAAATTGAGAAATTTGCATATAAACTTATGATAAAAGATGTGAAAGGTTTATTAGATAATATGAGCTACCTATCTATATATTCGAATCGTTGAATTTTGTATTTATGATTTCATTGAGTTTATTTCATACGAGCTTACTAAGCTATAATGAAACACCCCACACCCGGCCCACGAGCCTGGACCGGATCTGGTATGTTCCTCGAAGTAAACCGGTTAAAAATTCTTCTATTACTTTGAAAATCTGTGTGTTTTAAAGATAGTTTGCTGGTGGGTTGGGATTAAGTTGAAAACAAATTTATTTTATATTGAAAACCCATTTATTTCAGATGTCAAAATATTTAAAGTTTATTTTAAATTAAGTTGGCTTATTCTTTAATTACCATAAATTTGTAACATAGTAAATAAAACAAATATAAAATCATCACTATGGCCTTATTACATCACACAAAACCCAAAATAAAGTTATAAAGTACTTAAATAAAATCAAATGTCCCAAATTAAATAAAACTTCAAGCTGAGAATGGCCACCACAAGTTCTGCCATCCCGGTCCATCACTGTTCATCACCTGAAACATGTTCCCACAACGGGGTGAGTCAACAGACTCAATGTGTAACCAACACTAAAATTTAATAAATCAGGCATACCATATCATACCACAGGCATATTCATATACAAACAGAATAATGATGCAACCCGAACCTGAACCTAGATGCCATCCGCTACACATCCCCGTACCAACCTGCACACCATGGGGACTACTAAGTCAACCCTCCATCCGCTACACACCATCGAAGGCAGTCGCTGCAGTCGACGTGCTCATCGCCCATATAAAATTCGTGGCATAGCCACCAGATAATTGTGTCATGAGACACCACATTCAGATAATGTAACCGAAGTTACCACATTCAGATAATATGATCGAGGTCACCACATTCAGATAGTGAGACGGAAGTCACCACATTCACTTTCCCTTTTTCATATAACCCGAATGCCTCATATTATTCATATTATGCATATCATACTTAAATTCACATTCATGTCACTTTTCACATGTTAAATATAACATATTTCGTAATCCTAGTAGAAGTAGGAAACGTACCTGAGTACTTTGTACCGTAACACGGTACCTTAGCCATATTCTTATAAACATGCACACATTAAATATTGCCATATATCTTATTAAAAGTTAGTGTGGGATACACACATGATTCGCTTAACGCTTTCCTGAGAACCCGAAATCCGATCTAACACTTTAAATCTCAATTCCTACATTTGGTCAATCACTTTGATGTTTTAGCAAAAGTCTATTCGGCTATGAGATTAAATCCCGAAGGATCTTGGTGACAAAAATCATTCCTTGTTGCTGATTTGTTTCTCAAACAAATCTCGAAATTTGTAGTGTTTCCTTCTTATAATCGGCTAACCCCTAAATTCATTAGCTTGGTTAGTTTTCAGTTTGAACAGATAAGAAACAAGTCTAAATACTGAAATAGGCCCTTGGCCGAGTGTACTTACCTTCTAAATCTTAAATCCCGAAGCACCACTTGACTATGGAGATGTTGAAATCCCTATACACATATGTTAGATTCGAATCTAATTACTTAAACATGATCAAAGGCTTTTGGTCGAATACATGACTTACCGTAAATCCTTGAAATCCCGAATATCTTCCTCTTAGAAATCGACAATAGGCCAAAATCCCGAATCTCTCCTTAAGATTTCGGTCAAAGAATAAAAATAAGAATTAGCCTTTGAAATTTCGACAAGTCCTTAAAGGAAAGAATAGAAATCAAACTTGATCTTACCCTTGAAGAAATCGACAGCCCCTTTTCTTGAGTCCTCAAAAATTCGGCTTAAGACCTAGAGAATAGTCGGCTATGAGCCACCTATGTATTCGGTTTCAAGATAAAAAGAGAAGGATATTAGGCTTAGAAAGAATCAGATCTTAATAGAAGAAGTTTTCGGCTAGAACATAGAGTATTTCGGCTTTGGAAAAAGAAAAGAGAAGAGAGGATTTTTGCTTAGGAAAATCTAAGAGAGAGAGAGTAGAGAAGGAGAATGAATGAATGGCCTTAGTTCTCCTCCTGTGTGCAGAAGTTACTAGGCCAAGACTCCCTTACTTGGCCATCACTCTTCCTTATCATTATCCCTTAGTTTTAAAATTAAAGAATAATCCCTTATTATCTCCTTGAAAAATAATTTAAGAGAAATCATCATTTATCCATCTATTAGCCAGAAATTTTAAGAGAATTTAAACTCCTCCCCGAGTTTCTTAGTGCCAGTCCACTTCTTCGCTTCGGAAGCAAAAATAAAACTTTATTTTGCTTCCCATGTGACTCGATCCTTGGCCCTTCCTCACATCTGGTGGTGGCGTCACTTCTGTGGCCCTAACATCTCGAGCCACTTTTCCAAGCCCGTTTGTTTGTCATGTTTTACACACATTTTCTCTTAAGATCACCTTGCCTTAATTTCCCCTCTTTAAACTTAAAACTTAACATTTCTATGACATTTCTTACATTTCCAAGTTTCAAAAATTTTCATTTCCCTCTTTAAACTTGACATTTCCTTACATTTCCAAATTTCCGTAAATGTTCACTTTCCTCTTTTGAATCATTTCTAAATCATTTCCTTACATTTCGTGTTTCAAAAATGTTCACTTTAAACTTAACATTTCCATACATTTCCAGGTTTCCAAAAATGTTCGCTTTAAACTTAACATTTCCATACATTTCCAGGTTTCCAAAAAAATGTTCAAAATACTTTCATAACACATAAGACATGTCATTTCATACAATTAAACCAAAAATGCATAGGCCCTTTTCAGGATGTTACAGTTCCACCCCCCTTAAAATAATTTCGTCCTCGAAATTTCCTAGCTAAAATAATTGAGGGTATTGCTGTCGCATTGCCTCTTTTGGCTCCCACGAAGCTTCTTCCGATCCATGATTGCATCATAACACTATGACTAGAGGAATTGACTTCCTCCATAACACTTTTACATCACGTTCCAATATCCGAATCGGCTCTTCCTCGTAGGATAAGTCTGGCCTTAACTCCACTTCTTCACTGGTACCACATGAGATGGATCCGATTGGTAGCGACATAGCATGGATACATGAAATACGTCGTGCATTTGCTGTAACTTTGGTGGCAACTCCAACTGGTATGCCATTGGTCCAACTCATTTCAGTACTCGATAGGGCCCTATAAACCTTGGGCTTAACTTCCCTTTTCGACCAAACCTCATCACCTTCTTCAAAGGTGAGACTTTTAGAAACACTTGGTCTCCCACTTCAAACTCTATTTCCTTCCGTTTAAGGTCTGCGTACGACTTCTACCTGTCAAAGGCTTCCTTTAATCGTGCCTGAATTATTTCAACCTTCTCTTCAGTTTCGGCCACTAACTCTGGACCCAAAACTCGACGTTCTCCTAATTCAGTCCAACAAGTAGGAGTTCGACACTTCCGACCATATAACGCTTCATATGGTGCCATCCGAATGCTAGCCTGATAGCTGTTGTTGTAGGCGAACTCTGCTAAAGGCAAATAGTCTTCCCAACTTCCTCGAAAATCCATCACACAGCCTCTCAACATATCCTTCAACACTTGTATAACCCGTTCAGACTGCCCGTCTGATTGTGGATGAAAAGCCGTAGCGAAGTCTAACTTAGTGCCTAAAGCTTGATGAAGTGCTCTCCAAAATCGAGACGTAAACCTTGGGTCTCTATCCGAAATGATTGACACCGGTACTCTATGGAACCTCATAATTTCCGCTACATATAGTTTGGCCAACTTCTGAAGAGAATAATCAACCCTTATCGGGATGAAGTGCACGGACTTGGTCAGACGATCCACTATTACCCATACCGAGTCCTTCTTAGTAGGTGTAAGGGGAAGCCCACTAACGAAATCCATGGTGATTCTCTCCCACTTCCATTGTGGAATCTCGATTGGCTGAAGTAATCCCGATGGAACTTGGTGTTCAGCCTTAACTTGCTGACACGTCCGACATTTTCCCACAAATTCCGTAACTTCCCGTTCAAGATCAGGCCACCAAAACTGTTCCCTTAGATCCCTGTACAACTTAGCGCCTCTGGGATGCATAGCATAAGGGCTACTATGCGCCTCCCGAAGAATCTTCTGTCTTATCTCCTCATTCCTTGGCATACAGACCTTCCCTTTGTAGCACAATACTCCTTCATCATTAACGCCATAATCCTCTATCTCTCCGTTCTGTACTTGCTATAACTCAGAACTTAGGTCCTTATCAGCCAACTGTCCCCCCTTCACCTCATTCAGCCATGTGGGTTTGACTTGCAACTCTACCAATAGGCTTCCATCATCATACAAACTCAAGTGAGTGAACATAGCCCGTAGATCTGACACAACCTTCCGACTTAGGGCATCAGCCACTACATTCGCCTTGCCCGGGTGGTACTCTATCGAGCAATCATAATCCTTCAATAACTCTACCCACCTTCGCTGCCTCAAGTTCAACTCCTTCTGAGTCAACAAATACTTAAGGCTCTTGTGGTCTGTGTAGATTATTGACCTTTCTCCATAAAGGTAGTGCCTCCAAACCTTAAGAGCGAAAACCACTGCTGCCAACTCCAAGTCATGGGTTGGGTAGTTAACCTCATGCGGCCTTAACTGTTTAGACGCATAAGCGACTACTCTTCCATCTTGCATTAGAACACACCCTAATCCCGTGTGCGAAGCGCCACAGAGACACCACAAAATCCTTCCTACCTGCAATTTGAATTAACACCTGGAGCTTCTGTCAACACCCTTTTAAGCTTTTGAAGCTCTCTCTGTTGCTTATCCGTCCATTCAAAGGGTACTTCCTTCCTTAGCAACTTTGTCAAAGGCGCGGCTATTGACGAGAACCCTTCCACGAACCTTCTGTAATAGCCTGCCAAACCTAAGAAACTTCAAATCTCAGCCACGGACCTAGGTGGTTTCCAATCCAACACTGCTTCGATATTCTTAGGATCCACCCTTATACCTTTTGCGGATACTACATGTCCTAAGAATGCCACCTCCTTTAGCCAAAATTCACACTTGCTGAATTTGGCATAGAGCTTCTTTTCCCTTAACACTTGCAGCACAACTCGGAGATGCTCATCATGCTCCTCTTCAAACTTGGAGTACACCAAGATATCGTCGATGAACACAACGACGAACCTATCCAAGTAGGGTTGAAATACTCGGTTCATCATATCCATGAACGCGGCTAGTGCGTTCGTCAATCCAAACGGCATTACTACAAACTCAAAATGGCCGTATCTTGTACTAAAAGCGGTCTTATGGATATCTGCCTCCTTCACCTTCAACTGATGATATCCCGACCTTAAGTCTATCTTCGAGAATATCGTGGCCTCCTTCAGCTGATCGAACAAGTCATCGATCCTTGGCAAAGGATACTTGTTCTTAATGGTCAGCTTATTCAACTGATGATAGTCTATGCACATTCGCATAGTTCCATCCTTCTTCTTCACAAACAGGACCGGTGCTCCCCATGGAGACACACTGGGTCGAATGAACCCACGATCCAGCAATTCTTGGATTTGGGCCTTAAACTCAACTAACTCCTTCGGCGCCATCCGGTATGGAGCAATTGACACAGGAGCCGTTCCTGGTATCAAGTCTATTCCAAATTCCACCTCCCTATCTGGGGGTATTCCTGGTAATTCCTCCGGAAACTCATCTTCAAAGTCCTTTACCGTTCTAACTCTACTAACTCCCCCTTTTTTTGCGTCTACAACACTGACGAAGGCCAGAAATGCCTTGCACCCTTTCCTAACCATTTTCTCAGCCTTTAATGCCGAAACTACGTTAGACATGTAGTTTCTTCTTTCTCCGATCATTACTACTACTTCATCCTACAGGGTCCTTAGTTCCATTCGTTTAGCCACACAATCCAACACGGCCTGGTGCTCTACTAGCCAGTCCATTCCAAGTATGAGTTCAAACTCCCCAAAGGGTAGTTCCATTAAATCAGCCTGAAAGTTCACTCCCTGAATCTCTAAAGGTACACTCCGAAAGATCATATCCACCACTACAGTTTGGCCTAATGGGCTTACTACAGTCATCTGCTTATCAGAAAGTTCAGAGTCTAGGCCTAGTGTTTCCACTATACTACATGCAACATAAGAATGGGTCGAGCCCATATCAATTAAGGCATAATAAGGCTTGCCATAAATAAAGAACGTACCAGTTATAACATCTGGCGCGTCTCCATCCTCCCTAGGGTGAACCGCATAAACCAAACCCGGTTGCATTGCCTCAGCATTAGCAGCACCTCTGCCCTGTGTTCCACGTCTTCTGCCAGCACCATTACCTCTGTTATTTGAACCACGACCTCGTTGAGGCTGCTGTCCGCCTCTACCAGCCTGGCAACATTCTGAGCTGCTGATTGACTTTCATCTGGTTTCTTAGGACAATCCTTGAGCATATGGTCCTTGGACCCATACCTAAAACATCCTCCCATCTTTTTCCAGCACTCCCCTAAGTGCTTCTTTCCACAATGCTCACAAGGACGATACTGCCATCCTGTACCAGCTTGCTGACCTCGCGGCCCATCAACTTTGGGCCTTTTCTGCCCACTCCCTGATGATCGTGATGATCCATAACCCCTCTTGGGCCTATTCCTATTAGAGCTCTGCTTTACCGAGTCCTTGATTCCCTCGGCTACCTTAGCCTTTTCCACTAACGCGAAAAATTCCCGTTCCTGATGTGGGGCTATCAGCAACCTTAAATCATCCCTTAACCCGTCCTTAAATCGGACACACCGTTCATGTTCCGTAGCCACCACTCCTCGAGCATAACAGCTCAACCTCAGGAACTCAGCTTCATACTCGCCACGGACTTGTTCCTTGAACCACCCCATCGCGCCTTCCTTTGCTCATCAAGATATCCGGTACCGACATACTTCTTCTGACAAGCCGTCTTAACATAGTCCCATGTTAGATCCTCAGCTGTGGCACCATCACGAACTGTGAGCCACCATTGGTACGCTTCATCGCGTAGGAATGCCACCATTCCTTTCAGCTTCTCCTCAGAAGTCAGATCTAGTTCATCCTTAATCCGCTCAGTTGATTCCAACCAATACTCAGCGGTATTGGGTGCCACTCCTGACACGCCACGAAACACCTCAGCTCCCTTGGCACGAAGTCGCTCAGGTACCAACTTCCGAGATCCCGAATTTCCTCCTGCACCAGCCACCAGCTCAAGAACTCACAGCACAGCCTGCGACACAGCTTCATCCCCCGTCTGAGCTTGCTACTCAACACCAACAGCTGGGGGTGGTGGCGGCGGTGGTACCTCATTGTCAGACCCCTGACCCAACCTAACGGGTCCCGACACGGTCATCCTACCTCTACCGCATCCTCGCACGTTACGTCCACATCCCCTAGAGCTCATTTCTAACATCGTGATCTAATTAAGAAGTTTTATGAATTAGTCATTGTTTCACTTGATTACCCGCGAAGAAGTTTTATGAAAAGAATTTTTAGGAGTGGTTCTTTCGAATTCATACATGCGCACAGTCTTTTCATTCATACATCCATCAATCAATTATGAACTTTCATTCATTCAGAGAAATGTTGTAGTTTTCATTGTTGTTGTTTTTCCACTACCCAGGGGTATTTTCGTAATTTGCCCTACAAGGGTATTTTCGTAATTTTTCAAAAGAAAAAGTTCCTTGGTGATTTTGTCAAAAAGTATTTTGGAATTTTTAAATTCCCGGGGTATTTTGGAAAATTTTGAAATCTGAGGGCATTTCGGTAATTTTGAATCTCGAGAGGGGGTATTTTGGTAATAAACCAGGGTAAATTTGTAAAGTTTAGTACTTCAAGGGTATTTCCAAATTTGTAAAACTTTGAGGGTTCTTTTGAGAATCCTACTTTCCAAAACGGTGATGTTGCAGAATTTTTGGAAATCAGCGTCATTTTGGTAATTTTGTAAGTTAGGGGCAATGTTGTAATTTTTCCAAAATCAAGGGTTTTTGATAATTTGCAAATTAGGGTTTTTGTGCATTTTATAAAGTGATGAAAATTTTGATAAAACTGTGAGTATGTTGGAAACTTCATAAACTAAGGGCATTTTTGTAATTTCTCAACCACTAGGGGTATTTTTGTAATTTTAGAAATTAATGAATTTTTCGGGAAAAATTTTGTATAAATAGTTCTTACAAATTAAAAAGGTAATTTTAAGAGTTTTGACACTAGGTTTTTTTTATTATAAAAACACGGCTAGTTCCCTTTCGGGTTTTAATTATCGTGTTTAGCCTATGATCGAGTCCTCTTGGTCAGGGTGAACCAAAGCTACGCACCAGGTAGGGTTTGAATGGAGAGGAGGTGAGTCACACAGACTGCTTAAGTACCAACCTCCCACTGAAACCATTCCTAGACATGCGCATAAAGGTTGCCACACCTACTAAGCCCTCTGAGTTAGGGTGAACCGAAGCTACACACCAGGTAGGATTCCTGCGAAGAGGAGGTGAGTCACTAGGATCGCTTAAATACTGTGCTCTTAGGATCCAATCCTAGACATGCGCACAGGGGTTACCACACCCTAACTCGGTTGACTTAGCCATAGGTTTGTTTAGTTAGGCAATTAAGTCTTATGTATTTGTGTTTGAGTAGACTAGTCCTACGGTTCAAGTACCTATCATACTATTCTACGTTCCATTCCTTTTCTACCCTTCTATAAACCACATAATCACACAGATGGTTAGGGGTACTTACCTGGTGGACTGCGGGTCGGAGACTTAGGTGCCATGCCAGAAAACATGCTTATTTTTAGAATTACTTCCATAAAACTCATTTGGGCTCGATCTGAAAACGTTTTGGGCCTTAGACCACAGGCTGAGAGTTTAAAGCGGGCTCGATACCAAATCAAACACTACACCGCCCACGAGCACGGATAGGATCTCGTATGTTGTTCAAGTAAACCGGTTAAAAATTCTTCTATTACTTTGAAAATCTGTGTGTTTTAAAGATAGTTTACTGGTGGGTTGGGCTCGAGTTGAAAACAAATTTATTTTATATTGAAAACCCATTTATTTCAGATGTCAAAATATTTAAAGTTTATTTTAAATTAAGTTGGCTTATTCTTTAATTACCATAAATTTGTAACATAGTAAATAAAACAAATATAAAATCATCACTATGGCCTTATTACATCAAACAAAACCCAAAATAAAGTTATAAAGTACTTAAATAAAATCAAATGTCCTAAATTAAATAAAACTTCAAGCTGAGCATGGCCACCACAAGTTCTGCCGTCCCGGTCCATCACTGTTCATCACCTGAAACATGTTCCCACAACGGGGTGAGTCAATGAGACTCAATGTGTAACCAACACTAAAATTTAATAAATCGGGCATACCATATCATACCACGGGCATATTCATATACAAGCAGAATAATGATGCAACCCAACCCGAACCTAGATGCCATCCGCTACACATCCCCGTACCAACCCGCACACAGTGGGGACTACTAAGTCAACCCTCCATCCGCTACACACCATCGAAATGCATGGCTGCGATCGGCGTGCTCATCGCCCATATAAAATTTATGGCATAGCCACCAGATAATTGTGTCATGAGACACCACATTCAGGTAATGTAACCGAAGTTACCACATTCAGATAATGTGATCGAGGTCACCCATTCAGATAGTGAGACCGAAGTCACCACATTCACTTCCCCTTTTTCATATAACCCGAATGCCCCATATTATTCATATTATGCATATCATACTTAAATTCACATTCATGTTACTTTTCACATGTTAAATATAACATATTTCGTAATCCTAGTAGAAGTAGGAAACGTACCTGAGTACTTTGTACCGTAACACGGTATCTTAGCCATATTCTTATAAACATGCACACATTAAATATTGCCATATATCTTATTAAAAGTTAGTATGGGATACACACATGATTCACTTAACGCTTTCCTGAGAACCCGAAATCTGATCTAACACTTTAAATCTCAATTCCTACATTTGGTCAATCACTTTGATGTTTTAGCAAAAGTCTATTCGGCTATGAGATTAAATCCCGAAGGATCTTGGTGACAAAAATCTTACCTTGTTGCTGATTTGTTTCTCAAACAAATCTCGAAACTTGTAGTGTTTCCTCCTTATAATCGGCTAACCACTAGATTCATTAGCTTGGTTAGTTTTCGGTTTGAACAAATAAGAAACAAGTCTAAATACTGAAATAGGCCCTTGGCCGAATGTACTTACCTTCTAAATCTTAAATCCCGAAGCACCACTTGACTATGGAGATGTTGAAATCCCTATACACATATGTTAGATTCGAATCTAATTACTTAAACATGATCAATGGCTTTTGGCCGAATACATGACTTACCGTAAATCCTTGAAATCCCGAGATCTTCCTCTTAGAAATCGACAATAGGCCAAAATCCCGAATCTCTCCTTAAGATTTCGGTCAAAGAATAAAAATAAGAATTAGCCTTTGAAATTTCGACAAGTCCTTAAAGGAAAGAATAGAAATCAAACTTGATCTTACCCTTGAAGAAATCGACAGCCCCTTTTCTTGAGTCCTCAAAAATTCGGCTTAAGACCTAGAGAATAGTCGGCTATGAGCCACCTATGTATTCGGTTTCAAGATAAAAAAAGAAGGATATTAAGCTTAGAAAGAATCGGCTCTTAACGGAAGAAGTTTTTGACTAGAATATAGAGTATTTCGGCTTTGGAAAAAGAAAAGAGAAGAGAGGATTTTTGCTTAGGAAAATTCGGCAGAGAGAATAGAGAAGGAGAATGAATGAATGGCCTTAGTTCTCCTCCTTGTGCCGAAATTACTAGGCCAGGACTCCCTTATTCGGCCATCACTCTTCCTTATCATTATCCCTTAGTTTTAAAATTAAAGAATAATCCCTTATTATCTCCTTGAAAAATAATTTAAGATAAATCATCATTTATCCATCTATTAGCCGAAATTTTAAGAGAATTTAAACTCCTCCCCTAACTTCCTTAGTGCCGTCCACTTCTCTGCTTCTGGAAGCAAAAATAAAACTTTTTTTTGCTTCCCATATGACTCGATCCTTGGCCCTTCCTCACATGCTGGTGGCGTAACTTCCAGGGCCCTAAGTGGCATCTCCAGGCCACTTTTCCAAGCCCGTTTGTTTGTCATGTTTTACACACATTTTCTCTTAAGACCACCTTGCCTTAATTTCCCCTCTTTAAACTTAAAAGCTTAACATTTCTATGACATTTCCTTACATTTCCAAGTTTCCAAAAATTTTCGTTTCCCTCTTTAAACTTGACATTTCCTTACATTTCCAAGTTTCCAGAAATGTTCACTTTCCTCATTGAAACATTTCTAAATCATTTCCTTACATTTCCAGGTTTCCAAAAATGTTCACTTTAAACTTAACATTTCCATACATTTCTAGGTTTCCAAAAATGTTCACTTTAAACTTAACATTTCCATACATTTCCAAGTTTCCAAAAAAATGTTCAAAATACTGTTATAACACATAAGACATGTCATTTCGTACAATTAAACCGAAAATGCATAGGCCCTTTTCAGGATGTTACATATAAAGCTTATTTTGTTTATTTTACCGTGTTTTATAGTGATTTCAAAGCTAGCTTGAATTAGGGGATTATCGGAGACTTCGCCACACTATCCTGGTATCACCTTGGTACTTTTGAGCTTGTGTTTTGGTTATATGGCATGTATAGGATTATGGTATTTTGGTTATGACTTGATAATGCTTATGGTCATTTGAAATGTCTTGTAAATGTTAAATGTTTTGGCTTGTATATAGCCATGAAAGTTGGCTTAATTTGCTTGGTTTGGTTATGTATATATATGTGTGTGTATATGGCCTATGATATGTGATTGAGGTTGGTTTTGTGATGTTTATTGATAGTTGGTATTATGGGTGCTAAACGGTTGAAATTATAGAACATATATGTTTGTGAAATTGAGCACATTGTTGCATATTTAGAAGTGTATAATTAGTTGAATTGTATATGTGATTTTGGTATAAATGGTATGGTCTATTTTGTGACTTGTGTGTATTGAGAAAGGTGGTTTAGAATATGCATGAATTAGGCTTGAATTGGTTGGTTTAAATGCTAAATTGTGCTTTGATTTGGTGCCAATTGGGCTGTTGTAGGTGTGCACAAGTTTGGGTGGCAAATTAGCTTAGTAAATAACCTATTTTTGTCCACACGGGTAGAGACACGGGTGTGTGTCTTAGACATGTGTGACACACAGTCCTGTACATGGCCGTGTGTCCCCTTGTGTTGAATTAGAAACCAAGTCAGTATGCTCCACACGGCGTCACACACGAGCGTGTGACTTGGTCGTATGGCATAAGTCAATATACCCTATAGGTTTGGCACGGCCTGGCACACGGGAGTGTATGGCTATTTTTAGGGCACACGGGCGTGTGTGTTGGCTGTGTGATCCAAGTCAGAGAGTTACACGGGGTCATACATGGTGTCGAAACCATTTTTTGACAAATGGGAATCGACTTGGTTTTGAAAACGAAAATAAAAAGGGGAGTCGCCACCGATCTTTATTTGGTGTGATTGGATCACCTTTGTTTTAATGAAACGTTTTGATTTACTAAAACAGTGTTTTTGGTCTACGAGATTTGAGAAAATGGGTTCGGGAGTCGGTTACGTGCGAGGAAGGGTTACACCCTCGTCACGCCCAAAATTGGTACCAAATTGATTAATTAATGTCTCAATGTCGAAAGTTAAAAATTTTAAAAAGAATTTAAAAAAATTGATCTATTTTGGAAATATTCGCATTTTTCCTTGAATTAAGTCAAGATTTTCTCATTTCGGAGGAATAAAATATCACATCCAATACTTCAGGATACGATAATTTAAATTCTCGAATCCAAGATCATCTCCTAGTTTTCTCTAATTGAAAATCAAGACTTCTCTCGTTCCAAAGGAATAAAACATCACATCTAATACTTT
Organism: Gossypium bickii; assembly: GCA_025503065.1. Lineage (NCBI taxonomy): Eukaryota > Viridiplantae > Streptophyta > Magnoliopsida > Malvales > Malvaceae > Gossypium > Gossypium bickii. The sequence goes on from CP106718.1 coordinate 26,881,292, forward strand.
AGGACACGATAATTTAAATCCTCAAATCCGAGATCATCTCATAATTTTCTCAAATTGAATACCCAGACTTTCTCGTTCCAAAGGAGTAAAATATCACATCCAATACTTTAGGACACGATAATTTAAATCCCCGAGAGTAAGCTTTTTGTTTAAAAATATGTTCGTTTTAAAGGATATTCGGTCATTTAGATTAAACGAAGAAAATTGCAACCCAATACTTTAGGGCACAACCACTCGAATTTCTAAATAAGGAATATCACCTTTACGAAAAGAAGCAATTTTGTATCGAGCAAAATCAATATAACACAAGTTTATAATAAAATGTAAAAACAAATTACAATACGGATATACGCGACAACATGGAAATCAATGCGTTGGTACGAACGACAACATAAAGGACGAAGATAAAATAAAATAAAATAAACAAGTCAAGATGACGATAACGAAAAATAAAAATAGGAATAATGAATAATAATGAAATTATTATAAGTATAAATACGAAAAGAAAATATAATTATGATAGTAATAAAAAAATAGTAATGATAATAGTAAAGAAATAAGAATATAATAATGGAGGTAATAATAAAATGATAAAAATATATAATAAACATAATAAAAATAAAAATGAGTTAGCAAGGATAATTACGATAAAAAAATGATGATATGCTAGTAACATAATAGTAACGAAAACGATAAAAATAATAGTAGTGGTAATAACAATAAATAATAAATATAATAATAATATATACGAAAAAAAAACAAATATGATACAATAAAGATATAGAGTAAGTAATGAGGGTGAGTATAATAATAGTGATATAGAAATAATAATAACATAATAATAATAGTATAATAATAATAAAATAATAATAACAATGATACAAAATATGTACAATATAATAATATAAATATAGTAATAATAGTAATAATAATAATAGTCGTAATAATAATATATAAAAATAAGGGTAATAGAAATGGAAACAATAATACCGTTATAAAAAAATAATAGTGACAGTAGTTACAATAAAAATGATAAAAATAATAATAGTAAGAGTAATAAACTAACAAGAATAAAATAAAAATAAAAATAAAAATAAATAGTAATAGTAATAATGATAATAATAATTAAAAAAAATAAGTAAACAAATAAAAATGGAGTTCTTTAAAAACAGGTCGAAAATTAGATTGAAATCGGAATAAGAAATGAGGACCAAAATCACAATTAATTAAAGTATAAAAGGGGAAAGGACTAGATTAAAACGTAATAGAAGTATTGGGGTAAAGTTGAAAAATGAAGAGTGCGAAATGGGACTTGATCAAATGACGCCACCAAAGAAGGGGGACTAAGCGCACAATTATCCCTTTTTTAAGGGATATGCGCATATTCTCCAAACCAAACGGCGCCTATTTCATTTATGTCTTAAAGAACCCTTTTTTTTTTATTCCAACCTAAGTCAAAAAAAAAAAAAAAAACTTCAAACTCTAAAGCTTCTCCCTTCTCCCTCAGACGACGTGTGGGTAGCCCTCTCTCCCTCCTTTTCCATCGTCGTTCGGCCTCCCTTCGCACCACTGTGCCACCACCGTATGGTGGCCGATGGTGTCCAAAATCGGCCCTGACCTTTTTTTGTCGAAACCCTTTTGAAACCTCGAAAACCCAAGAGAAGAAATCCCCCTTTTCTTGCCTTGGACCCGGCTTCGACGATGGAGACAAGGCTCTGACAACGCAACTCGACGGCTTAGGTACTGTCTCTCTGCCCTCCCTTTTATTATCGTTTTTTTTATTTTTTTATACAAGAAAATAACAAAATAAAAATTATAGAAACAAGATAACAAATAAAACGACAGTAAACAATACTCGGAAATGGAAAGCAAAATCAACCTTTAATTTTTTTGTTCTTCGATTTCTAATTGCTAATGAAAGTTCTGTAAAATCCACCTTTTTTCTGAACTTCTATTCTTGTTCTTTGTTTCTAAAAATGTTCGTACAATTTCGGAGCCAAGAAGCTACAACCGTTTGCTTTTGTCTTTATATCCGATTTACAAAAGTTTTTTCGATTTTTATCCTATTTTATTATCTATTATGTCTTTGTCTTTTCTTCTTGGCTTTCGCTCGCGTGCTTCTCTTCCTCTCGCGCAGTGCCGAGACTCGTGCGAAGATGGCGCTCGGGTTGGTCGACTCATGCGAGAGCCAACCGAGGCATGGGAGTTGCGGCGCTGTGCACTAGGGTTTGGGGACATTTATTTTTATTATTTTTTCTGAAAATGTTATGGGCTAGGTATTTGGGTTCGGTTGGGCTGTTTTTATTTTGGTTTTATTGTGCTTGATTTGTGGCTGATAATTGGGTTAGGGTCAGGTTATTGGGTTGTGATGGACACTGGTTTTTATGGATTGTTTAAGATTTTTTTATTGGTTTTTAATGGGCCCCGGGTTTTGTAATTGGCCCGGGCAAAATTTTGGTCTTATAGCTGCCCCTCTTTGCTCATTGTCGTGAAACGAGAATAGAGCAAAGACAATAAAAGAACCAATTTTGCCCAGGCTTAGCTAAGCCTTGACTTCGATCCGCATCTTCTTCAAACGACTTCAAACTTCATTTGTAACTCCTTGCTTTGATCCATTCTCTTTGGAGGTTTGGGGTGATAAGAATTCGAGAAAGAAAAGATCTCAGTAACTTTGATCTTCTCACTGAAACTTCTCGAAAATAGGAGGTGATAGGAATTCAGAAAGAAGAGATCCGTAACTTTGATCTTCTCGCTGAAACTTCTCGAAAATAAGAGGTGATAAGAATTTAGAAAGAAGAGATCCGCAAATTTGATCTTCTCGCTGAAACTTCTCAAAAATAGGGGTGATAAGAATTCAGAAAGAAGAGATTCGTAATTTTGATTTTCTGACTGAAACTTCTCGAAATTTTGAGTTTGATCCTCAATACGCTCGAGGAGGAGGGATTCGTAGCTTTGACCTGCTCCGTTGGAACGTTGAGGTGATAGGAATTCTAAGAGAAGAGATCCGTAACTTTGATCTTCTCATCGAAACTTCTCGGAAAGGTTGATCGCTAATATACTCAAGGAGGAGGGATTAGTAGTTTTGTCCTGCCCCCTTGAGACTTTGGAGTGACAAGAATTCAAGAAGAAGAGATCCGTAACTTTGATCTTCTCACTGAAGCTTCTCAGAAAGGTTGATCCTTAATACACTCAAAGAGGAGATAAGTCTGAACCTTTCAATTTGCTTCCCTACTATCTTCAAGAAGACTTCAATCTTTAGACCACTCCGCTGGAGCAAAATCTGAACTTCGATATTGTTGTACCCTTTTTTTTTTTTGAGGAACCTGTCCTGTAGAGTATGCTTATGTTTATGCAAATGATGAGGATGTTATGATCGAGATGACTCAAATGCTCCTAACTATACGTGCTATGGGTGACATTTACATAAATGCTGAATGTCATGGGAATGATGATTTTTCAATGTAAAAATACCTTAGGGTGTAATGATCGCCATAAATCAAATGCTCCTAACTGGATGCGCATGAATGCATGAGAAAGACCCCTTTTATGGTTTGGGTTGTCATTGCTCATTGTTCAGCAAGGTTCTATCACTGATGCACTACGGTTGCTTTCTTGTTAAGCAGATATCTTTGACAGGAAACCCAAAGAAACGATCATATTCTATTAGCAAGTTTGCCCCGCTGTAATTTCATTGTCCCTTCCATTGTACCCTCTGAGACATAAAGTTTGTACCTCTTACCGCAACCTCAGGAGGGTAACATTTGTTTTCTTCTAACCCTCTTATTGCAACTCTGAGGTGTAGGATCAATCACTGTTTACTGGAGATAATGGTATCACGACTTCATTATGTACCTGGATCAGTATTGCTCGTTATTTATCAAGGTCGTATCGCCGACGAGGTGTCTGGTCTTTGTTCAAATAGATGATCATGTTTTTTTTTTTCAACTTTTATAAGCCTTATGTGGAATGAATTTTGAACAATAGTCATGTTTCAGGTCCTTGTATTGTTCAGAGGCTTTCAGAATAATATATAGAACTCCTTTTATGAAAGTACTATTAGTTCCGTAATCATTATTTCAATGTAAAATGCCCAGAAAGGATTGTAAGGAAGAAATTGATTGGGAGTATAGCTCGAAATAAAACAGGTTAATCCCAACTGGCAAATGCAATCAAGAAAGAAATTCATTGAATAAGATAATCACAAATTACAAATTTAAAATGGGTAAAATAGAAATTAGGTGCTCCAGATATCGCAGCCTAAGCTCCTCTGCCTGAGCATTTAGAAGACTGTTTTGAGTTCGACACGTGCTTAGGAGATCCTGAGTATTTTGTTGATGTACTGAGACACAACATACCCCCTCTTTGTCCATCCGAGTGCAGCGGGGTTTTTCCTTCACAGTTCAAGCCGCCTTTTTCAGGTTTTCGACTCAAACCCCTTTTGGTCTCAAAGCGCCCTTTGCGGGTTTTCGCCTTGGCCTCTCCCTCTTTTTTTTTTTTTTTAGAATCAAGGTGTCCTTCGCGGGTTTTCGTCTTAGCTTGTTCAAGCAAAGTATCTTTTGACTGAATCTAAATTCACGGGATTGGGTAAGCTTTTCCCATCCATTTTTGTTAGAATCAATGCACCTCCGGAGAAAGCCTTCTTCACCACGTACGGTCCTTCCCAATTCGGCATCCATTTTCCTCTGAAATCCTTCTGTATAGGGAGGATCTTTTTCAGTACCAGGTCTCCCTCTTGAAACTCTCTTGGGTGAATTTTTTTGTCATAGGCTCGCATCATACGCTTTTGATACATCTGACCATGACGAATAGCCCTTAGCCTTTTTTCTTCGATTAGGTTCAATTGATCGTATCGAGCTTTGAATCCATTCGGCTTCATCCGAATTTTTACTTGTCAAAACCCGAAGAGAAGGTATTTCCACTTCAATGGGTAGGACTGCCTCCATCCCGTAGACCAGTGAGAAAGGTGTTGCCCCGGTAGAGGTTCTGACGGACATTCGATAAGCATAAAGTGCAAATGGTAGTTTCTCATGCCAATCCTTGTAAGTCTCTGTCATCTTCCCCATTATCTTCTTGATGTTCTTATTCGCTACTTCCACTGCCCCATTCATTTTCGGACGGTACGGAGATGAGTTATGATGTTTAATGTTGAACTGACGACAAACATCTGCTATCGTACTATTGTTCAAATTCAATGCGTTGTCTGATATGATCCTTTCGGGCATCCCATATCGGCAAATGATCTCCTTCTTTAAAAATCGACTAACCGCTGATTTAGTGACGTTAGCGTACGAAGCAGCTTCTATCCATTTCGTGAAGTAGTCAATGACTACGAAGATAAACCGGTGCCCGTTTGATGCTTTTGGTGAGATCGGTCTGATAACATCCATGCCCCACATGGAAAAGGGCCATGGGGAAGTCATAACGTGTAGGAGGGATGGAGGCACATGAATCTTATCTCCATAAATCTGGCATTTGTGACATCTCTTGGCATAGCTGATACAATCTCCTTCCATGGTGGACCAGTAATATCCAAATCTCATTATTTGACTGGCCATTGTGAATCCATTAGCATGCGTTCCGCAAACGCCATCATGAACTTCCTCTAGGATCATCTTGGCTTCTAAAGCATCGACGCATCTCAACAATACTTGATCTTTTCCCCTTTTGTACAAGATGTCCCCGTTCAAAACATATTCGAGGGCCAATCTTCTGAGTGTCCTTTTCTCATTCTCAGTTGCATGTTTTGGGTATTCACGATTTCTCACATATCGTAATATATCTTGGTACCAGAGGTGATCATCCCTTTCTTCTTCTTCTGTATTGTAACAATAGGCTAGAGCCTCGTAAATACTCATTTGAATGGGCTTTACATCTTCTTGCTTACTCGCCCTAATCATAGAAGCTAAAGTAGCCAAAGCATCCGCCATCTGGTTTTCTTCCCGTGGGAGATAACTAAAGGTGATGTCGTCAAACTCCTCAATTAACCCCATGACTACCCTTCGATAATTGATCAATTTGGGGTCTCTTGTCTCCCATTCGCTCTTTAGTTGGTAGATCACTAATGCAGAATCTCCATATACTTCTAGCGCTTTAACTCTACGTTCTATAGCAGCGCGGAGTCCCATGATACATGCTTCGTATTCCGCCATATTGTTTGTACAATCAAAACCTAACTTGCATGTGAACGGGTAGTGCTCTCCATTTGGGGATACCAGGACTGTCCCAATCCCGTTTCCAATTGCATTTGATGCTCCATCGAAATTCAATTTCCAAAGGCCCTCTTTTGTAGTGCCATATTCCGTAGCCGCCACATACATTAGATCCTCATTGGGAAAATCAAAGTTCAACGGCTCGTAATCTTCTAAAGCTCTGCTAGCTAGGAAGTCAGCTATTGCACTCCTTTTTACAGCTTTCTGGCTCACATATACAATATCAAATTCAGATAGTAGAATTTGCCATCTAGCCATCCTTCCATTCAAAGCGGTTGCCTTCATCATATACTTTAGGGGGTCTAACTTTGAGATTAGCCAGGTCGTGTGATACAGCATGTATTGTCTCAATCTCTGAGTCGTCCAAATCAACGTACAACACAGTTTTTCAATTGGCGAATATCTCATTTCACACTTAGTGAATTTCTTACTGAGGTAGTATATCGCCTTTTCTTTTCTTCCTGAATCATCATGTTAACGTAGCACACATCCCATAAAGTGACTGAGCACCGTCAGATATAGGATTAATGGCTTGTCTGGGCGTGGTGGCGACAGTACTGGAGGGTTCGACAAGTATTGTTTGACCCTATCGAAAGCTTCTTGACATTCATCGTTCCATACGCCTGGGTTATGTTTCTTCAAAAGACGAAATATGGGATCGCATTTCTCAGTTAACTGTGAAATAAACCGAGCAATGTAATTTAGTCTTCCTAGGAAACCTCAAACTTCTTTTTGAGTGCGTGGCGGAGGCAATTCTTGTATAGCCCGGACCTTGTCTGAGTCGATCTTGATCCCCTTCTTACTGACTATGAAGCCCAACAGTTTCCCAGACCTAGCTCCAAAGGTACATTTAGTGGGATTGAGTCTCAATCGGAATTTCCTAAACCTCAGAAACAACTTTTGCAAAACTTGGATATGTTCTTCTTCTGTTCTAGACTTTGCAATCATGTCATCCACGTAAACCTCGATCTCCTTATGCATCATATCGTGAAACAAGGTCACCATGGCCCTTTGGTATATAGCTCCTACGTTTTTCAACCCGAATGGCATTACTTTATAACAGAATGTGCCCCACAATGTTATGAAGGTAGTCTTTCCCATATCTTCAGGGTGCATCTTTATTTGATTGCATCCGGAGAAGCCATCCATGAAGGAAAATAGTGAGAAGCCTGCTATATTGTCTACTAGAGTATCAATATGAGGCAGAGGAAAGTTATCCTTTGGGCTAGCCTTATTTAGGTCTCTATAATCCACACACATTCGTACATTCTCGTCTTTTTTAGAGACAGGCACGATATTGGCTACCCATTCTGAATATTTGATCTCCTGCAAGAATCCAGCATCGAACTGCTTTTGGACCTCTTCCTTTATTTTTCAAAGACAATATCCGGTCTCATCCTTCTGAGCTTCACGAAGCGGCTTATAATCCTCTTTATGGGTAAGCGGTGTACTGCTATATCGGTGCTTAAACCGGGCATATCTTCATAAGACCATGCGAAGACATCCTTGAATTCCTGCAACAGTTTGATAAGATCCTGCCTTGTTTCCTCAGCTATTCCTGTTCCGATATTTACCACTTTCAATTCTTCCAACGTCACAGTCTCTACTGCTTCCTTATGAGGCCGAATTTGTCTCTCCTCCTGCTCTACCATTCTTAACAGATCAGGAGACAGGTCATCGTCTGTGTCATCTTCAAAATTCTGTAATTTTTCTAAGCATATGTCTTGCTCAAAAGGATATTTCGAATCCAAGGCAGCGTTGCTCAAGTCATTGATATCTAGGGACCTGTTGCAGTTTAAGAAAATATGGGCAGAATGAATGAATTTGTAAATGAACAATTGTATGTATGATAATGATGAAAGAATGATCGGAAAACAAAGAAAGGAAAAGTTTGCTTTAAATGATGATGAAAATGCATTTTATTGATATAACGATACTTGAACATGCGCCTATTTCACAAAAGAAATCTTGTTGCTCTTAGGCTTAAAGCAACAAGTGTGTCCTGGACATTACTTTGAATGAGCCCTAAATACTACAGGATTTCTTCTGCAGTTCAATTGTTCAAGATGCTTCCCGATTCGTAAGGCCGAATATTTGACAAGATTCCTCCTTGAACTGCCTCCTCAGATATAGCACTAATGTAGACATTGCTTAACATTGCTGCGATGTCCTCTCCCTTCAATGTCTTCAGCTCAGAGTAGATTACCCCTCCCGATATAAAGGTTTTGGATATGTGCCGGATTATCATGGGTTCCTACTTGGTTTCCTTCCCACTCAAACGAGCGCGTCTTCTTTCCTGCCTCCTTTCTAGCTCCTTCTTCTTTTGTCCTGCATCTGGTCTGAATCCCAGGCCAAAGCGATCTTGCTTTTCTCTCAACATTGAGGCCGCCATTCTCCCCTAAAGATATTTTCCAAGCCCTCTTCCCTGTAAAGCGCCTTTCCCCACAGTCATTTTCAATCCCATCCTTGTAGTCTTGGAAATTCTTGGTTTCAAGATTTTGTTTCCTTCCATAAAAAAGTTACGTTCACGAACTCGAGAGATCGGAAAGAACATTTGGTTGCCTCGTCGTTTGTCTCCAAGTAGGGCATATCACTGGTCACGATTGCAACAATGTCCTCCTCAGCTTTTATCGTTACCAATCGGCCATCCGCTATTAACTTCACCTTCTGATGTAATGACGAAGGTACTGCCCCGGACGAATGTATCCATGGTCTCCCCAATAGGCAGTTGTAGGAAGGCTCGATATCCATCACCAAAAAATCTATTTCGTAAGTGGTTGGGCTGATTAGTAAGGGTACCTCAATCCTCCCCATGACCCTTCTTTGGGTGCCGTCAAAGGCCTTTACCACGCTCTGGCATTCTTTCATGTGCGAACTGTCCACCGGTAATTTGTTGAGGGTGGACAAGGGCATCACATTTAACGCAGACCCGTTGTCTATCAAGACCCCTGGTAGTATGTGCCCTTTGCATCTAGCGGTAACGTGTAAAGCCTTGGTGGATCCTCTACCACCTGGTGGTATTTCATCATCATTAAAATGAATGAAGTTGTCCGTACTTATGTGGCCGATCAATCGATCTAACTTATTAACCGTGATGTCACTAACGACGTAAGTTTCGTTTAAAGCTTTCATCAGTGCGTTCCTGTGCACTTCTGAGCATTGAAGCAAAGCCAACACGGATATACGCGCTGGTTGTTTGTGCAGCTGTTCTACCGCACAATATTCACTGTGTTTCAGAAATTTCAGGAACTCTTTAGCCTCTTCCTCAGTCACTGGTTCCTTGGTCCTCGACTCAGGCTCAGCTGGCTTTCCTTTCTCTTGGTCCACCATTGGAGCTTTCCCCTTTATTAAGTCGTAGCGTCTCCTGCTTCGAGTATGGAAGCCTTCATCTGAATTCTCCTTCGTCACATTAGTCGAGCCCTTTGTGACTACTACATTACACTCTTAGTTCCAGGGAACTTCCTTGCTATCTTTGTAAACGAAGGCAGTGGGCCTCCGTATTATTACTTTCGGTGTTACCCGTGTTCCCGCCTTATTGCTAGCTGAATTCTCCTTTTCAGAGACGGCTGCATCACGCTCATAATTCTGAGGAGCCTCCCTATTATCTTCAATGATAGTGGGCCTCCGTATTACCACTCTCGGCGCTACCTGCGTCCCTGCTTTATCACTTTTGGAAGGTGAAATAATGATCATTGGAAGGCTAACTTTTGAACTTTTTACTGTTGACTCTGATGCGCATATGCTCCTATCTTTTGTGCCTTCATCATAAAATTCGACTTCTTTATTGTTCATTAAGTTTTGCACCAGAGTTCTGAATTCTCCACAAGTCTGAATCTCATGTCCCAACTCCTGATGGTGCTCACAATAATTTGTGAGCTTTCCTTGACTTTTTTCCGCAATAATTAGTCCATGCTTGACCATTTCTTTCCAGACCTATCTCAAGGGAGTCCTGACCTCCGCAACATTTGTTTTGATCTTTTTTTCTAAACTTTCACTAATTGCATTGACTCCGCCTTTAGTGTGATTGGGTAAAGGATTTGTTACGTTTAGCATGTCATCCAACTCGACCACACCCATATCGATAAATTTCTCCACCAATTTCTTGAAAGCCAGGCAATTCTCTATTGACTGTCCCGCGATTCCCGCGTGGTATTCACACTGTGCGTTCGAGTCATACCACTTGGGATACGGAGGCTGCATTGGTTTTAGGTGATAAGGGGACACAATATGCGTGTCAAACAGGGTTTGGTACATCTCCTTGTACGTCATCGAAATAGGTGTGAATTGAGGTTTCTCGTTATTTTGTCTTGAGGTGCCAGGTTCTTTCTTGGGTAACCCTCACGCCCGTACGTTGCTTTTGGCTGATTAATGGTGATTGACTTCAGGTGTCCTATGGTCGCATTATTCACCTCACTTTCTTTCTTCCTTGGGGGCATTCTTTTCGCACTTTCCCCCGTCTCGATCCCTCCGCTTTTTGTAATGTTCTCAATCATTTCTCCGGTTGTTACGATGCCCGAAAAGCTCCGGGTTGCACTTCCTATCATATGCATGAGGAATGGGGCTTTCAATGTGCGAATGAAGAGCATTGTGGTCTCTTTCTCCAGAAGTGGTGGCTGGACTTGAATGGCAACCTCCCTCCACCTCTGTGCGTATTGCCTAAAGCTTTCGTTCCTTTTCTTTTCCATGTTTTGAAGAGTGATCCTATCGGGGGTCATGTCTGTTACGTGACTGTACTGCTCCAAGAATGCTTGAGCCAAATCATTCCATGAGCCAATTTTAGCATGACTCAACTGATTGTACCATCTGGCTGCAGCTCCCATCAGGCTATCTTGGAAACAATGGATCAGCAGTGGGTCATTATTAGTGTAACCCATCATCCTTCTACAAAACATAGTAATATGGGCCTCTGGGCAGCTTGTCCTATTGTACTTTTCGAACTCAGGCGTCTTAAAATTGTATGGGAGCACCAAGTCAGGGACCAAGCTTAAGTCATTGGCATTTATTCCCCGACGTTTACCGGCATTTTCCATAGTTTTGAATTTCTCCTCCAACTACTTATATTTATCCTCTAGCTGCTTTGGTAGTTCTAATTTTGCCTTTTCAGCCATCTCATCCAAGTCAGGGACGTTGGGATTGATCGAACTTTCTCCTGGGTTGATACCCGAACCCGTCGGGAGGTGTGTTCCTCGATGAAAATCGGTTCAAATTCTTTTGTTACTTAGGAAAAACTTGTGTGTTTTGAAAGAAGGTTTGTGTCGGGTTGGGCTCGAATTGAAAACAAGTTTATTTCATTGTTAAAATCCTTTACTTTAGGTGACAAAACGTTTAGGCTTTGTTTTAAAAGAAATCTACTTAAACTTTAATTGATAAAAATTTGTAAACATAATAAATAAAATAAATGTAAAATAGTTCAACTATGGCGTTATTACATCAAATAAACCTAAATAATTTAAAATACTTAAATAAAAATAAAATGTCCAAATAAAATTCCTTGCTGAGCATGGCCACCTTTAAGCTCCTACCGACCCGGTCCATTACTGATCATCACCTGAAAAATGTTCCCACAACGGGGTGAGTCAACAGACTCAATGTGTACACAACACTAAATCATAATAGAATCAGGCATAACAAATATTACACATAATATCATAGCATACAAATTATGATGCATTCCCAAACCCAAACCTAATAAGCCATCCGCTACACTCCCCCGTACCAACCTGTACACCGTGGGGACTACTAAGTCAACCCTCATTCCGCTACACTCCATATCGCGGTCTTAGGTCACCACATTTGTGGTCTTAGGTCACCACATTCAGATATCGCGGTCTTAGGTCACCGCATTCAGATTACTGTGGTCTTAGGTCACCACATTCAGATACCACGGTCATAGGTCACCGTGTTTATTGTCTTAGGTCACCACATTCACTTCCCCTTTCAATAACCCATATGCCCCATTTTGTAATATGCATTAATATGCCAAAGTTCACATTCTTATTCTCATGTTACAAATAACATATTTCATATTCCTAGTAGGAGTAGGAAAGCGTGCTGAGTACTTTGTACCACATTATGGTACCTTAGCCATATTCACATTCTTAATATCACATATATTAATTAAACATAGCCATAAAACATATTATGAAATAGTGTGGGGTACACACCTGATTAGCTTAAAGAATTCCTTGAAATCCTGAAAAACCGATCTATCGCTTTAGAGCCTAAATCCCTACATTTGGCCACATTTAATATTTTAGGAAAAAGCCTATTTGGCTAATTTAATCAAATCCCGAAGGATTATCGTATCCACTTTCTTACCTTGCTGCTGATTTGATAATTAATCAAATCCCGAAAACTTGTATTCTTCCCCTTTGAAATCGACTAATCACTAGATCCCTTGAATTTGTTAGTTTTCGGCTTAAAACACATAAAAATAGATCTAACTACTAAAATAGGCCTTGGCCGAATATTCATAGTCACTTACCTTAACGATCTTAAATCCCAAAATTATCCCTTGGTTATAGCTTCTGTCGAAATCCCTAAAACCACATGTTAGATCAACTTCTAACCTTTAATCACAATCAATGACCCTTGGCCGAATGTCAGATATGACTTACCTTGATGGTCAAATCCCGAAGATCTTTTCCTTTATAGTCGACTATGGCAAAAATCCCGAAAGAATCCTTCCAAATTTCGGCAAATAAGAATATTGATGGGATTAGTCCTAGATTTCGACAAATCTAAAAGAAAAGAATAGAAATCAAAACTTGTTCTTACCCTTTCTTGAAGAAATCAATAACACCTATGCTTGAAGGCCCTCAAAGATTCGGCTTTTGATGGATTGGAAAGAAAAGAAATTGGCTATAGTGATATCTTGAATTTTCGGCTTTGGCTAACAAAAAGAAGAAGAACAAATGCTCTAGGAAATTCTGAGAGAGAGAAGGGTTGAGAGAAAGAATGATGAATGGCCCTCTTTTCCTTATATAGTCGAATTTACTAACTTAGAATCCCTTACTTGGCCATCACTCTTCTATTTTGATAGCTTTATCTCTTTAATTATCTCCTAAAATAAAAGATAATTCAGCAACTATCCTTACTTAGCCGAAATTATTAAACTCAAAGTCCCTTACTTGGCCATCACTTCTCCCTTATTTTCCTAATTAAAGAATAATTCCTCATTTATCTCTTGAAAATAATCTAAAATAAATCCATTATTTATCCCTTATTTATCCACTATTTATCTCTTAAAAATAAAAGAATAAAGGTCCTAAATTATAGCCTTGTGCCGTCCACCTCACTTCTTCTGGAAGCAAAATAAAATTTCTTTTATTTGCTTTCCCTGTGACTCGAACTCAGGCCCAATCCCCTTGCATGTGGCGCCATTTCCAGTGGTCCTAAGTGGCATCTCTAGGCCACTTTTCCAAGCCTGTTTGTGTGTCAAATTTCACATACTTTTTCTCTTAAGGCCACCTTGCCTTAATTTCCTCTTTTAAACTTTAAAACTCGACATTTCTAAGTCATTTCTAAGTTTCCAAAAATTTTTGTTTGCCTCTTTAAACTTGACATTTCCTTACATTTCCAAGTTTCCAGAAATGTTCACTTTCCACTTTTGAATCATTTCCAAATCATTTCCTTACATTTCCAAGTCATTTCCTTACATTTCCAAGTCATTTCCTTACATTTCCAAGATAAGACATTTCCTTCCATTTCCAAGTCATTTCCTTACATTTCCAAGACAAGACATTTCCTTACATTTCCAAGTCATTTCCTTACATTCCCAAGTTTCCAAAAATGTTCACCATACATTCATAACACATAAGACATGCCATTTCGTATAATTAAATCAAAAATGCATAGGCCCATTTCCAGGATGTTACAAGACATCAATTGCGTTAGTTGGTTCATCATGTTATTCTGAGATTCTTGCATCCGCTCCATCATGTCTTGCTGGATTTTGGCCAGTTGCTCTTGTAACTATGCTTGTCATTTCATTTGATCCTGGATTTCTTTTTGCATCTGTTCTAGTCTTTCCATTCTTTGATCCATTATTCTTGTTTTGCCTCTTGTACCGTAGTGATGTTCCAGGGTAACTGCCATAATTTTAGGGTCTTTTTGTGAGATTCAATGTGTATGATGCAATGTAATGTTGATGTATGAGATGTATGCAAAAATGTTGATTCCAATTAGATTTCCATTAGAATAGCTTTTTCTAGAAAATGAGTTTCTTCACATAAAATGGATTACATATAAGGCCTGACCCTAATACTTAACGCCTTGACTTCCTTAAGAAGCCAAGCTAACTCTCGACCCTTCTCTGACTTTGACTCGTACATTAGACCTAATACATCAGCTCGAACTGCCAAAGTTTGCAAGTGGTCTGCCACCCCCGTATTTGAGCCACGGCTTCTCCCATAACATAATCCCGGCTTCTGACTTGGCTCTTAGAGTGATGCAGTTGTTGCTTCCATCGCTCTTCATTGGCTTCAAAAAGTTCTTCCCGTAGCTCATAGCCGTGTAAGGCAGATTCTAGCTCTTCATTTCTTGCTTTCATTTCTTAAATTTTGCTCCGACTAGCCTTTAATTCGGCTATGGAATTACGGCTATGATACTGATGCAGTGATCTTTCCAGTTCTGACACCCGCATTTTTAATTTCTCCTTCTCATTTTGACTTTCCATCAAATTCCATTTTAGGGCATCTTCTCGCTCATAGGTATCTCGGAGTTCCCTTTCCCACTGACTCGCTATGTTCTTTTCTTCTTTAATTTCTTGACGCCATTGCTCTGACATTTTTCCAAGTCCCGCAGTTCTCATCGACCTTCGTAGCTTCTTATAGTCAGTCTTCAAACCATCCAAATCTTCTTCAGCTTTAGTCTTCCCTTTCCTCCACTTCTCAGCTTCTAGTTTTTGGATATCGACATCCAAACCTAGCTGCATTTTCTCTTTCTCTAGCTATTCTATCCTTTTCCTTAATTCCCGGTTCCTTTCTTTGAAGTCTTGTGTGATGATTTCAAGCTCGGAAGGGATCACTCGTAAGTGCTCTTCTAGTGATCAGTTGTCTTCTTGGTTTGATGTGGGGATGTTATCATTGATTCTTCGACTTCGCCTTTGGTCATACTCAGGGGTCGTCATTGGATTGGTAGCGAACCTTTTCATTCTATGAATTCGGCTCCAGGCATTTGATATCTCACGAACTCTCCTTTTGTAATTTTCTCCTTTATATTCAAACTCGCACTGGGCTAACCCTTGTGTTGGCGGTGTAAATTGTCTCGACCTGTACTGTCTTAACACGAGGAGAGGAGCGTACCCGGCAGCTCTACATATTCCGAGCACGGGGACATAATCAAGGTCTCCACACTTGTATAAGATTTCGTCAGGAATCATCCAAGGAGCTCTCCACTCTACATCTTCTTCTTGTAGGCTTTGTAATATCATCATCCAGCTTTTTTCCATGATATCATCTCGTTTAGGCATTGCTACCATATTTTTTAGCGGAAAATAGTCCTCGGTGAAGATTAGACACGATACCTTTTCCGTTTTCCAAAAATGACTGTGAAACCATGCTAGTAAGAGTTGGGCGTAACCGATGAATCTCCCTTCGCCCGCTCTTTGGCACGAACTTAGGGACCTAAAAGTTTCGGCGAGAATCGCAGGAATAGGAGTGATCCCTCTGTCTAACTTGTCAAATAGATCAGACACTGCCTCATCCACATATCATAGAGCTTTGGGAAAGATGACCAATCCATAAATGCTCAAGGCTAAAACATCAACCCTCTTTTTTTCCTCAGGATGTGCTATAATCAAATCCCTCAGATTTCTCCAAGGTATGCACTTGCAATCTCCCTTTTGTTTCATCCGGGCCGTAACCCACTGTTCGCTCATCCCCGTTATGTTCATTAGATTTTTTGTGAATGTAGGGACATTAACGGCTCTCAAATAAGCCTTATCAGTTTGGATTTTTGGGCAGCGGATCAGGGCTGTGTACTCCTCTATGGTAGGAACCAAATCCAATTTCCCGAAAGTGAAACAACCATACGCAGGATTCCAAAACTGGGCCATTGCTTGGAACAAGTGCTGGTCTACCTTGATGTCAAGTAGATAAGGCAAATCGCCATAATGATAGTAGAATAACTGCTTGATCCTGTCATCCCACTGAGTCCAGATTTCCCTCATTTCTTAAAGATTATTTTGGGTTACGCTGATGCGTGTGTAGTCCCACAATTCTGATATGTACCCCTCGGTAAGGCTATCCTCTTTTTCTCGTTGTACTGTCTCGGCCCATATCCGGACGGCCGCATTGTCTTCCAGTTTATCAAGAAACCCTTTTTCCATGATAAGCTACCTATTCAGCAATCAAATGGGAATCAATACCTTTTTGATGCATATGCCATGCAAAAATGAAGATAAAGCAAGTCATTATTTTGTACACAATAAGCAGCAAATGAAATACTGAATCGGGTAACCACTAGGGTTTGGCATGGCTCTATCTATGGTGGTTCTTACGGTTCGCTATATGGGGTTCAGTTCTAGAGTGAAGGTACCTGAACCAGCAGATTCCTCAATCCTCACCCATTATAGGCTCATACGGATCGAGTTCGGTTTAGAGGAATACATTTTCCTATGGCTGCACGGAGACAAAAATCTCACGAAGACATAGGTACAGATGTATCCCGAAAGTGATCCACTATCTTGTATGGAGGTGAAAACCTCACGAAAGAGTAGCTTCTCGCTCCCACTTAAAAGGGTGCGACCCAACGGTCATGCAATATGATGAAACAATATTATATGAGACTCGAACCACATGATTAGATAAGATGATGCAAGCAAATGCAATAAAAGGAATCGTATTTTCAAACCAAATTTTCAATTTTCGACAAAAGGACAGAAATTTATCAATTTACGGCCTGCCTCTCTTTCAATGTCCCCAGTGGAGTCGCCAAGCTGTCGAAACCATTTTTTGACAAACGGGAATCGACTTGGTTTTGAAAACGAAAATAAAAAGGGGAGTCGCCACCGATCTTTATTTGGTGTGATCGGATCACCTTTGTTTTAATAAAAAGTTTTGATTTACTAAAACAGTGTTTTTGGTCTACGAGATTTGAGAAAATGGGTTCGGGAGTCGGTTACGTGCGAGGAAGGGTTAGCACCCTCGTCACGCCCAAAATTGGTACCAAATTGATTAATTAATGTCTCAATGTCGAAAGTTGAAAATTTTAAAAAGAATTTTAAAAAAATTGATCTATTTTGGAAATATTCACATTTTTCCTTGAATTAAGTCAAGATTTTCTTATTTCGGAGGAATAAAATATCATATCCAATACTTTAGGATACGATAATTTAAATTCTCGAATCCAAGATCATCTCCTAGTTTTCTCTAATTGAAAATCAAGACTTCTCTCGTTCCAAAGGAATAAAACATCACATCCAATACTTTAGGACACGATAATTTAAATCCTCAAATCCGAGATCATCTCATAATTTTCTCAAATTGAATACCCAGACTTTCTCATTCCAAAGGAGAAAAATATCACATCCAATACTTTAGGACACGATAATTTAAATCCCCGAGAGTAAGCTTTTTGTTTAAAAATATGTTCGTTTTAAAGGATATTCGGTCATTTAGATTAAACGAAGAAAATTGCAACCCAATACTTTAGGGCACAACCACTCGAATTTCTAAATAAGGAATATCACCTTTACGAAAAGAAGCAATTTTGTATCGAGCAAAATCAATATAACACAAGTTTATAATAAAATTTAAAAACAAATTACAATACGGATATGCGCGACAACATGGAAATCAATGGGTGGGTACGAACGACAACATAAAGGACGAAGATAAAATAAAATAAAATAAACAAGTCAAGATGACGATAACGAAAAATAAAAATAGGAATAATGAATTGTAACACCCCAAACTCGGCCCAAACACTACGACCGAATTTGGGTTGCTACCGAGAAAACATTTTGAAATCTTTTCAAAATCCGTTTTAAGTTTTGTCGAAAACCTTGTGTTTTCAAGGCTCTTGTTAACAACCATACTTAGGTTTATTTTAAAAATATTCATTAAGCCAGATTGTTATCGATTCAGGTGTACCTGATGGCACGATAAAACATTTTGCGTTTAGATTTTAAGAAAACATGTGTACTTAACTTAATATTAAGAAATAGTTTAAACAGATTATTCCAAAACATGAAATAATAAAAAAAATAAATCTAGGAGGCCTTATTACAACTTGGTTAAAAATTCAACCGATAATAAAAATAAAATAACTAAAATTAAAGTTCATTTAAATCAAAGTCCACTGCATGGCCACCTCGAGTCCATCCGGCTCCACATCCGCGATCTACATGTCACTGAAAAATGTAAAGGAGAAGGTGAGTCACCAAGACTCGATGATGTAACCCTTCCCCCGGTTTAATGCCACATCATACACAATTTATAACAAATTAACATGCACTAAATCATGCACCCAACCTAGCCATCCAAACTCCTTTCTCTACCCCGTGTGGTACCAAACCACTGGTGGTGCTAAAACCACTGGTGACTTAAAGTCACAATTGTGATACCAAATCTTTGGAGGTGCCAAACCTCGTGTCCAGAAGACACAAATTGAATGATGGGGCCAACCCATCGTGTGATACCAAATCTTTGGCGTCAATCCCTTTAATATCATATGTGGGGCCAACCCTTTGTGGTGCTAAGCCACTGGGACGACGGACGCTATGAGGTGCCAAACCTCCGAGGTGCCAAACCTCTCCGTGACCAGTAGTCACAATGTGGTACCAAACCACTTTGGTGTCCAAAGTCGACACGAATATCATTTCCCCTCCTCTCAACAACCCACATCAATTAATAACATACATATACATAAGTCATGCTTATCGTGCACATATCATAAGTCACATATATCAAATATATCATGCTTCCCTAAAGCATCGTAACACAAGGACTTACCTGAATCCTTGCTCATACCATGTCGGTATCAAATCTAAATCTACACAACCTGATTTAGCATATACAAACACTTAGCATTTTAATCAGTTATCAAGTGTGTATGTACACACCTGATGTCAGTCGACAGCCCTAAATCCCGAAGAATCAAATCGGCACCCTCAGTATCCTTGCTCCTATATTCGGCCAACACAAGTTTAGTGTCATGGCCTATTCGGCCAAACCCAATAAATTTAAAGGAAACCTTTTAAACCCGAATTCTTACCCAAATGCCTTGTGATTATCAATCACCACACACTATGTACGAATCAGCTTCACTTCCCTACAATCGGTACTTATCCACATAAATAGCCTTCGGCTTTTGAATACACATATATATAATAAAACCAATGATCTTAAATAAGGCCTTACCACCACTTACCAACATCGACTATTAACAAATGAAGGCTTGATTGAAAAAAAAATCCCTGAGCACCTTCACCAATCGATTGCCACAAGAAATCCCGAAAACACCTTTGTCTTCCTGATATTCGGCCACAAGGAATCTTAATAGGAGGGAAGAGATTTCGGCAACAAGGGTGGAGGTTATTCGGCTATTAGAGATAGGAAAAATATAGGGATTTCGGTTTAAGAAGAAAAGAAATAGATGAGATATGGAAATATGGAGAATTCGGCCAAAGACTAAGAAAAAGGAGAATGGTTTTCGGTTTAAGATAATGAGAAAAGAAAGGAAAAGAAAAAAAAATAGAAGATGAGGAAGATGAAATTCGGCTAAGAACAACAAGGAAAAAGAAAAGAATGAATGAGGTATAAGTGCATTTAAAAGAATTCGGCACACCCCCAACACCTTGCCGTCTTCCTAAGGAGAGTTCAAAATTCAATCAATCACCTAAAATTCCTCTTGGCCACTAGCTTGAATTAATTCAAAAAGAATTTGAATACTCAAATAATAATCCAATAATAATCTAATAATAATGCTAATATTATCCCTTTTTATCTTATCAAATAAATAATAAAATAAAGGAAACCATGTGCTCATCCATTTTCCCTCCAGCCGAATGTAGGAAAAAAAACAAAGAACCATGTGCAGGCCAATGCACCTTGTCACGCCAGCAGCAAAAAGGAAAAATAAAAATCCAAATGCTGCTTCTTGGACTCGAACCAGCGACCCCAAGCAGCAGCAGCAGCCACCTTTAAGCGCCCCAAACCAACTCTTCCCTTTGGACTTTCATGTTAAATATTCCCACCATTTATTTATAAGGCCATCCTAGGCCGATCCCTCTTTAATGCAAAAGAAAATAAAACTCCCAGAACGCATACTGGGTAGCTCGAACCCAAGCTCCCTACTCAACGCCACCTCCAGACTCCTAGTGGCGCTCCAAGCCGCTCCACCACCCTGACTTTCATGCCATAAACCTTCACCAATTACTTTTAAGGCCTTCCTAAGCCTATCACCGCCTATGCTAAAAAAAAAAAAAAAAAAGCAAAATGCTCCCCCATCCATTCGAACCTGCGCCCTTCCTCCCCTCCAACTCCTAAGTGGCGCATGGGAGCCACTTTACCACCTGGACTTTCATGTCCCTTACCCTTGCCATTTATTTTTAAGGCATACCTAGCCCAGTTCCCTAGTTGACGCAAAAATAAAATCAAAGTGCTGCCTTTGCAGCTTGAACCCAATCCTCCTTTGCCTCACCCTTAGGCGCACCAAGCCAATTGTCCCAAGCCCATTGTTTGTCATATTTCGCCCAAAATTTTATTAAAGCCCTATCTCACCTAGCTCCCTCCTTTTAGGTACTAAAAAAAATAATTTTAACACTAGGTCAGGCCTAACTCGGGTTTAATTCTAGACCCTAGAACACGCCAAATAAATCGTAATATTTATTCTTCCAGCACGCACATGGGAAATTAACTAAATTACAAACAACCCCTAATTTAGGGTGTTACATGAATAATAATGAAATTATTATAAGTATAAATACGAAAAGAAAATATATTTATGATAGTAATAAAAAAATAGTAATGATAATAGTAAAGAAATAAGAATATAATAATGGAAGTAATAATAAAATGATAAAAATATATAATAAACATAATAAAAATAAAAATGAGTTAGCAAAGATAATTACGATAAAAAAATGATGATATGCTAGTAACATAATAGTAACGAAAACGATAAAAATAATAGTAGTGGTAATAACAATAAATAATAAATATAATAATAATATATACGAAAAAAAACAAATATGATACAATAAAGATATAGAGTAAGTAATGAGGATGAGTATAATAATAGTGATATAGAAATAATAATAACATAATAATAATAGTATAATAATAAAATAATAATAACAATGATACAAAATATGTACAATATAATAATATAAATATAGTAATAATAGTAATAATAATAATAGTATAGTAATAAAAATAAAATAATAATGATAGTGATACAGAATATATACAATATACTAATAATGATAGTGATACGAAATATATACAATATACTAATAATAATAATAATAATAATAATAATAATAATGATATGAAATATATACAATATAATAATATAAATATAAATATAATAATAATACCTTAGTAGTAATAATAATAGTCGTAATAATAATATATAAAAATAAGGGTAATAGAAATGGAAATAATAATACCGTTATAAAAAAAAATAATAGTGACAGTAGTTACAATAAAAATGATAAAAATAATAATAGTAAGAGTAATAAACTAACAAGAATAAAATAAAAATAAAAATAAAAATAAATAGTAATAGTAATAATGATAATAATAATTAACAAAATAAGTAAACAAATAAAAATGGAGTTCTTTAAAAATAGGTCGAAAATTAGATTGAAACCGGAATAAGAAATGAGGACCAAAATCACAATTAATTAAAGTATAAAAGGGGAAAGGACTAGATTAAAACGTAATAGAAGTATTGGGGTAAAGTTGAAAAATGAAGAGTGCGAAATGAGACTTGATCAAATGACGCCACCAAAGAAGGGGGACTAAGCGCACAATTATCCCTTTTTTAAGGGATATGCGCATATTCTCCAGACCAAACGGCGCCTATTTCATTTATGTCTTAAAGAACCCCCTTTTTTTTTTTATTCAACCTAAGTCAAAAAAACTTCAAACTCTAAAGCTTCTCCCTTCTCCCTTAGACGACGTGTGGGCAGCCCTCTCTCCCTCCTTTTTCGTCGTCGTTCGGCCTCCCTTCGAACCACTGTGCCACCACCGTATGGTGGCCAGTGGTGTCCAAAATCGACCCTGACCTTTTTTTGTTGAAACCCTTTTGAAACCTCAAAAACCCAAGAGAAGAAACCGCCCTTTTCTTGCCTTGGACCCGGCTTCGACGATGGAGACAAGGCTCCGACAACGCAACCCAACGGCTTAGGCACTGTCTCTCCGCCCTCCCTTTTATTATTGTTTTTTTTATAAAAGAAAATAACAAAATAAAAATGATAGAAACAAGATAACAAATAAAACGACAGTAAATAATACTCGGAAATGGAAAGCAAAATCAACCTTTAATTTTTTTGTTTTTCGATTTCTGATTGCTAATGAAAGTTCTGTAAAATCCACCTTTTTTCCGAACTTCTATTCTTGTTCTTTGTTTCTAAAAATGTTCGTACAATTTCGGATCCAAGAAGCTACAACCGTTTGTTTTTGTCTTTATATCCGATTTACAAAAGTTTTTTCGGTTTTTATCCTATTTTATTATCTATTATGTCTTTGTCTTTTCTTCTTGGCTTTCGCTCGCGTGCTTCTCTTCCTCTCGCAGGTGCCCGAGACTCGTGCGAAGATGGCGTCTGGGGCTGGTCAGACGCATGCAGAAGCCAACCGAGGCATGGGGAGTTGTAGCGCCAGGCACTAGCGTTTGGGGACATTTATTTTTATTATTTTTTCTGAAAATGTTATGGGCTAGGTATTTGGGTTCGGTTGGGCTGTTTTTATTTTGGTTTTATTATGCTTGATTTGTGGTTGATAATTGGTTAGGGTCAGGTTATTGGGCTGTGATGGACACTGGTTTTTATGGACTGTTTAAGATTTTTTTATTGGTT
The DNA here is from genome assembly GCA_025503065.1 of Gossypium bickii. NCBI lineage: Eukaryota > Viridiplantae > Streptophyta > Magnoliopsida > Malvales > Malvaceae > Gossypium > Gossypium bickii. Next base: position 26,904,527 of record CP106718.1, read on the forward strand.
TTTAATGGGCCCCGGGTTTTGTAATTGGCCCGGGTGAAATTTGGGTCTTACACATGGGATGGGACACGACTATGTGCTCCTATTTTAATTGTCCACATGGCCTGTGACACCGGCGTGTCTTTGGCCGTGTGAGACACAAGGCCGGGCCACATAGCTGTGTGTTCCCTATATTTTGGAAAAATTTTCGAAGTGTTCAAAAAGTTTCTAAAGTTAAGTTTAGTCCCGAACCACCCTAAATACATGTTTTGAGCATTGTAAGCTCGTATTAGGGACATTATGATAGAGTTTGAATGATAGTTGCATGAAATATGAAAATGCATATGAAATGAATGTTTAATTGATTTATAAGTCCGGTAATGCTTCGTAACCCTATTCCGACGTTTAATACGGGTGAGGGGTGTTACAAAAAGCTATGAAAAAAGGATTACTTGGTAAAATTAGAATTTTTTAGTTTCGAATAACAACTAAAATGGAGACATTTTGAAATCAGCTTAAGATTTCTATAAACATTACTATAAAGGACTTAACTGTTTAAGTGTTAAGTTAAGGGAAGCTAGAGTGATGGAAATAAACTGACTTAACTGTTCCAAAAGCTGATGAATGATGTTGGTTGATAAAAATTGAATTAAAATTATGTTATAGGTCAAGACTTGATCCGCCAAGAGAAGATCACAAGAAAGGAAAAGTTGTTGAGTAGATTCTATTGTGCGAGTTATCATTCTGCCAAGTAAATTCATACAAAATGAACATTATTAAACTTTCTTTCCTTTATTCTTAAAGTGTATAATTGAATATTTGGTAATTTAGATTTGGTTTGTTAAAATTGTAGAGGATAAATACTGTATTATGTTACGAAGGGATGTGAATGAAATTTACAAAAAAAAAAAAGGTGTTCCAATGAATTTAGTAAAAGACTCATACACATGGTTACACATTATTTCCTAATGATTTTGAGATCCAAAATTTTTTATGGACTCGAAGATACATGTGACACAGGTTTAGCCTGGACTGGTAATCTAATGTCGTTTTAGATATAGCTTGGATTGATAACCTTACATGTATATGAATCCCTAGCCAGGCTTTCATTATGTCAATAAAGGTTTAGCTCAGATAGGTAACCTGACACCTCTTTATGTGATTAGCTCGAATGAGCCTCCGATGTGAAGTGTACCTGTGTTTTGAGTTCTCTTACGATGTTCATTGGGTAATATAAAACATGTGGAATGTGAAATTGGAAAGTTAAGAAATTACCATAATTGAAGTTTGCATCAATGAAAGGTATGAGATTGAATTTTGATATGAAAAGTGTCATTGTATCATATTGCTTACTCGATATACTATATGTAATGAAATATATGCACTTACCTTGTTGGGGAATTGTGTTGGTGGATAGGTAAACTATATTTGCGTATTAAATTATCATATGGTTATTATGTGAGGTAAGTAAACTATCGAATTTGTATGAGCTTACTAAGTATTTTAAATACTTACGTCTAGACTGCTTTTATATTGTAGATTTTGAACGTTTAAAGCACGTTGATCGGATCAGCAAGAAGTTCACACTATCCATCAGGTGTTGTGGTAGACTCCTAATTTATTTGAATCGGTCTAAGTGGCATGTATTAGTCGTTTGGTTATTTGTAAAAAAAACTTGTTAAACTTTGAAGGTGATTACTTTGAATTTTCGTAATGTATGATAATAAAAGATGAAGTTCAGATTCGTTATTCCGCGTCTTATGTAACATCCTGGAAAGGGCCTATGCATTTTTGGTTTAATTGTATGAAATGACAAGTCTTAAGCATTATGAATAAATTTTTGACATTTTTGAAAACTCAGAAATGTATGAAAATGAATGGAAATGAATATTTTTGGAAACCTGGAAATGCATTGGACATGAACATTTTAGGAAACCTAGAAATGTAAGGAAATGGTTCAAAAATGGAAACTACACATTTTTGGAAACTAAGAAATGAAAATGGAAATGATCCAAAAATGGAAAGTATACATTTTAGGAAACTTGGAAATGTAAGAAAATGGCAAGTAAACAGAGCCGATTGAAAATTTTAGGAAACTTGGAAATGACCCCAAAATGATGAGTTTTAAAGTTTAAAATAGGAAATCAAGGCAATGGGGCTTTAAAAGAAAAAGTTGGTAAAATTTGACACACAAACAGGCTTGGAAAAGTGGCCTGAAGATGCCACTTAGGGCCTATGGAAATGGCGCCATGTGCAAGAGGCATGGGCCTGAGTTCGAGTCACTTGGAAAGCAAATAAATGAAGTTTTATTTTTGCTTCCCAGGCTAAGAGGTGGACGGCACTTGCTTCTAGAAAAGGGAGGTGTTTTATTTCCAATAATATTGCTTAATAAGGTGATAAATAAAAGCTTTTCAATTTGGATTATTTAGAAGAGATAATAGGGATTTTTCTTTATTTATTTTTAAATAAAATAGATGATATTATCACAAGGAAGAGTGGTGGCCAAGTCAAGGACTCTTGGCCTGATAATTTCAGCTAAAGGAGGAGAATTAAGGCTATTCTCTCATCTTTTCTAAGCTCTACCGAAATTCCCTAGTCAAAAACCCTCTCTGCTGAATTTTCTCTAGCAAAGTAGCTTCTCTTTCATCCATATTTTCCTCTCTCCTCTCTGTTTCTATTATCAAAGCCGAATCTTTGTGGCTTCAAACAAGAGTGCCATCGATTGTGGTGATAAGGTAAGAATGGATTCTTGTGTTTACTTCTTTTTCAATCAAGATTTAGGACTAATCCTTTTGGATGTCTCTTGGCTGAATATCCAAGGAAGGATTTCGGGCTTTCAGATCTAAGGAATCAAGGAAAGAGTTTCGGGAAATTCAAGGATTTAAGGTAAGACACCTGTATGGTCGGCCAAAGGCCATATTCTATTTGTTAAAGTTAGATTAAACCTAACTTATGGTTGTAGGAATTTCAACATCCCTAGTGGAGCAAGGAATTGATTTTGGGAATCTCATCACAAGGTAAGAAGTTATATTCGGTCTAGGCTCTCTCTTAAATAATTAGATCTATTTGTTTTAACTGAAGACTAATCAAACCAGTGGATCTAGTGGGTAGCCGAATTTCAGGGAAGAATACCACAATTTTTGGATTTGATTCTAACAACAAGGTAAGAAATACAAATCCTATTTGTATTTGGAATAATGGCCGAATGGTCTTTTAAATAGTAAGTGATTAACTATTGTAGGATTTGAGATCTAAATCTGTGATCGATTCTCTTCGGGAATTCAAGGAACCTATTAAGCGAATCAGGTGTGTACCCATACTAACCTTCAATAAGTTATATGGCAATTATTAATTATATGAATATGCATAAGAATGTGATTGTGGCTATGTGCCCTAATGTGGTACAAAAGTAGTCTTGTGCACGTTTCCTACTGATAGGATTATGAATATGTTATATTTTTAACATGTGAATAGTAATATGAATGAGAAAACTAAGTATGTTGTGCATGATAAAATATGTGGGGCATTTCGGGCTATATGTGAAAGGGGAAGAAGGTGTTGACTTGGCCTCACTAACGGAATATGGTGACTACGGTCACATAATTTGAATATGGTAACTTCGGTTACATTATCTAAATTTGGTAACTTCGGTTACATTATTTGAATATGGTGTCTAATGACACAAATTATATAGGCGATGAGCACGCCAGCTGCAATGATCGCTTCGATGGTGTGTAGCGGATGGAGGTTGACTTAGTAGTCCCCACGGTGTGATTGGCAGGTACGGGTGGTGTGTAGCGGATGGACAAATAGGCTTGGGTTTGGGTTGCATCATCATTTATTTGTATATGAATATGAATTTGATATGAACATGTATGCCTGATATGTTGAATGTTAGTATTGTGTGCACATTGAGTCTGTTGACTCACCCCTTTGTGGGACTATTTTTCAGGTAATGAGCAATAATGGACCGGGTCGGCAGGAGCTAAAGGTGGCCATGCACAGCAAGAAAGGATTTTTATTATTTGGGACTTTATTTCTATTAAGTATTTTAAGTTTTTAAGTTTGGGAATTATTGATGTAATAAGGCCGAAAAGGCCATAGTTTCTATTTCGTTACTTTTATTTTCTTTTAACCATTATGTTATGAATTAATTTATATTTTAAGTTTAAGTAAGAAATATTTTTTTAAGTAAACCCTAAATTATTTTGTCACCTTAAAATAAATGGATTTCCAAACATAGTTAAGGGGTTTTCAACCTAAGCCCAACTCGAATTGATAACTTCTTTAAAAATTTCATGAACTTTCGCTAAGTAACAAAGAATTTTGAAACTGATTTTTCTTAAGGAACATACCAGATCCGGTTCAGGCTCGTGGGTTGGGTGTGGGATGTTTCATCTTAAGTTCTGTGGGACTTACCACAGTGTGGGGTATTCGTGGAACAATTTTCCATTTTTGGATATTCGTAGGAAATATTTCAAATTTGATGTATTCCTTACTTTTTGAAATAGTGGTATTTGCGGAATAACCCGCAGTTTAGTCATTTGAAATTCTCAGAATAGTTGAATTATCTGTCAGAACAATCCGCCACCTATTGGGCTGCGGCATGATGTGCCACATATGTTTAAAGTATGTAAATGTTCTGTGAGTTTCACGTGGTAACCTCCTATAGCTTAGGTCTGGCGATCGGACCGGGCAAGAGGTGTTACAATGACATTGCCTATATACATGCCAAATAAATAGGTCCAAAACGATTAAAATACTACCAAATCGAAGGCTTGATAGTGTGAGCTTTTAAGAGATACAATCGCCTCGTTTCATAAAAGATAACTATAAGTAGAGAAAACACAACAGAGTAAGCATTATGTATGCTTAGTAAGTTCAAAAGAGCTAAAATAGTAAACTCACCTCAGTTCACAACTAACATAATGAATTAGCTAACTATGCAACTTTCCTATCATCACGTTTCATATAAGAAGGTGAGTTCATCGGTTACAATCTTATAACAATTCAATATGTACAATACATTTCCATACAATATCGTTCAATCAGAATCATTAAACATATACATCATTTCATAATTCCAAACATATATATCCATTTCCAAATACAATACATATTATCAACCAAATGTTTCCATTTCACACTAACTTTTTAGCTCGATGAACTATAATTAATATATATGGATACGCGGGTAACCACCAAAACACACTAGATTGCTCGTTCGAGTGATAATTCCAAAACACATCTGAGCACTGAAGTGCTAAGCCCGTAGGAATCATATGTCATAAAACAATACATTCCTCCAGAACATACCATTGTATCCATAGAGACAATCAGTAACAGTGGTCTCCGTAGAGACAAGATTCAATATTTCACAACAACTGCTGGATTTCAATTTAAATAGTGAATTCTCCATACATTAATATCATCTCATATCATATATTATATAATGCACAAATAATCCTATTGCAATGCCAATTGTATCCTATCATATCTTAAGTTCATCCGGGCACAATTAACACATTAGTTCGTTTCTTCACAATTTAGTCCATTTCTCACCTTTTTGTACCATTTTATAACCAAATCCAAATACAATCACAAGATAAAAATTACATAATTTAAACATATCCAATACATTTTAAAAACATAACAACACCATATGAACTTACCAAAAAAAAAACAAGCAAAATGTCGAGGACTAATCTATAATTTTCCCTTTTTCTTGATTATCTACTAGTTGGTCCAAATCTTGATCTATACGATAATTCAGTTCAATTTATCAGTTTCAATTACCTTATAACATCTTATTCTCTGCATATGACATTTTAATTTCACTTTTCACAAATTCCCTAAAATTTCACATTTTATTCAATTTAGTCCTTCAAACGAAACAATCATATCTCTCACATTTAAGCTCCATTTTTCAATTTTTTTTTCAATCTCATCCCTCTAAATCCCTCTAGTACCTATATTTACAGGAATTTCAAGCCAATTTCAAAATAATTACACTTTAGTCCCTGTACTCAAAACTAAAAAATTTCACTTTACAAATTAATCCATTTTTTTTATTTATAAGTTTAAAAGCTAACATTTAAAAGCTAGAAGCTTCAAAATTAATCAATGGTCACTTTTAAAATCTTTAACAGTTTTACAATTTAATCCCTAGGTAACTAAATCATGCTCCTGAGATCTCAAAAACATAAAAATTACAAGAAAGGAGCTTGAATTAGCATACCACACAAGGACCGAATGCTTAGTTGAAATTTTAGCTTCTAAAAATGGTAGGACAATGAGAAGAGGAAAAATATTATGAAATGATAAACAATAATTTACACATATTTTAACCCCATACTTGGCTTCATTTTTGTAACATCCTGGATTTTGGGGTTCTGCATTTAATATGTGTTGTGTGTGTATGCTATGCTCTGTGTGTTAATTTGGTGTGTTTGGGGGTCTCGGGAAGGCTCGGGGATAAGCCTGAGCCTTGGGGAAAATTTTACTTTTTGGCATTGTAGGGGAGAGCTGGCTGAGGTAGGCCTTAAGGGTATTTAATTGTGTTTCGATGACACAAGTAAAGAGTGGTAAAGTGGCAAGGAGGCGCCACTTAGATTGCTTGGAGAGACATCACAAGGAGGGAGCTGCAGGGAGAAGGGGTTCAAGTTGCATCGCGTCAGCAAGGGAGTGTTTTATTTTTGCGTCTAAGGAGCTTGGATGGTGGATTTGGCAAAGACACTAAAGGATGAGTGTTGAATGAGTCAAAAGATTTGAAAGTGAGGCTATGAGCAAAAGGTGGAGTTTGAATGATTCAAACTATTTTGAATGAATGAGCAAGAGTGAATATAGGAGGAAAGTAAGGGATTTTCAAGTGGATGGATGTGGTGGCCGATTGTGGGAAGCTTGAAAACGGGGAAAGATTTCGGTTGGGGCCTAGTGTGTGTGTGCCCCAAATGCTTATGGCTAGTGGTTGAGTTTTCTTGTGAGAAGATGGTCCAATCGGCCTTACGGGTGTCTTTGTGCCGATTTTTAGTAAAACATTTATCTTACTCCTTGTTTTGAATTACTTTTCTCCATTTCTCTGCTAACTAAAACTGAAACACTTTTGTTCGTTTTCTCTTCATTTTTCCCTCAGTTTGCCGAAACCTACAAGACCCATTTGGTTCATCTTGTTTTTGGTAAAAGCAAAATCTTTGGCACTCATTTCTTCTTTCTTCTTTCCTCTTTTCCTCTCACCATTTACTTCTTTTATCTGAAACACCATAACCGCACCTCTCTTCCATCATCCTCTCCCTTGTCAAGTCGAAAGCTCTTAGGTACCCTCTCCTTTTTATTTTAATTCTTTTCTTTTCTTTCTTCTCTCATTTGTCCCTTATAGCCGAATCCTCATCCCACTCTTTGGTGAATAACGAATCTTTCTCTTCTATTACTTCCACTCAAGGCCGAATCAATTGCCCATATCTTCTATTTTTCTTTCTCTATAGCCGAATACTATGGAGCAAGGTGTTAGGAATCTGTTTCAGATCTGTTATCGATTTGGTTGTTAAGGTAAGTGAGACTCTGTTATCATGTCTTGATCTTCTTTTGGTATTTGGTAGCCAAAGCCGAATGGCTAATTGGCTTGGTGTACAATTGAATTGACTCCTCTTTCTTTTATCTTCTTCTCTCATTGGGGGCGCTTATTCAGGGAAACATCGCTAGCTGAACCATGTGAGTTCCAAGTCTGAGGAGCAGTCAATCTCTGAATCCCATCTCTCTTTTCGGGATCTTAAGGTAAGGGATTCCTATCTAGTTATTCGATCGGTTTCTCTTTTAGTTATTCGCTGCCTTAACCCAACGTTGTTGTTAAACAACCTTGTTCCATTATAGTATCTTTTGACCAAGATTATTTACATGGAATCAAATGCCAGCCAAGTAAGGGAGGGGGTTGGACCCGTAGTCTCAGCCCCTAAGTTTAAGCATTGTGCGGTATCGGCGGTACCAGACTGGCCACCTAGTTGTGGACCAGCTTCAGAGCGAGATAGGCAGATAGCCGTCGTCTCTGCTAATGAGAGTGTCGACATAGAAAGCATAGAATTGCATGTTATTAGGTGTGTAAATATTCACAGTCTATTATCATTAATGTGTTATTAATTGTTTGGGCTGAAAAGCCGAAGTGATTGAATGGAAGCTGTTAAACCCTTGTGGGTAAAGCTGGGGATACCAGGTAAATATTCATAATGTTCTATTAATGGTATAAAAATATGTGTTGTAATCTGTCACTATGATGAGAGCATGTGCATTCATTTGATTTGTATGATCTGCATGGGTTTGGATATGATGCAAAAAGAGGAAGTGTTAGAGACTGTCACAGTGGTTTGGTACCACGAGTGGGTTGGCCCCACATATATCTGATTCAGTGACCATGTCTCGGTGGCTTGGTGCCACGGTGGTTAATACCACGTATATGCGATTTAGTGACTCCTCCCAGTGGTTTGGTACCATAGTGGGTTGGCCCCACGTATGTTAATAGTGACTCTGTCATGGTAATCTAGTATTACGGTGGTCTGGAACCACGAGTGGCTTGGTGCCACATATATGAGGTGTGTAGCGGATGGAGGGTTGATTGTAGAAATCCCCATGGTGTGATGGGCTAGTACGAGAGTGTGTAGACTATGGAAAATCTAGGTTGGGCAATGGCACATTACATCCATATTGTTGCATGCTATTTTGAGTGGGCTAAGGCCCAATGTGCGAACTTGGGCTTGAAGCCATTAATGTGACCTAAGGGGATTTACACACTGAGCCTTGGTGACTTACCCCTCTGCTAATTTTGCAGGTAATCAGTAGATCGTGGATCTGGGAGTAGAGGCGGACTCGTGGAGGCCATAAAATGTTTCTTTTCGTAAACTCATTTTTATTACAGATTATTTTAAGTAGGGAATTCTGGTTGTAATAAGGCCTTCCTAAGTTAATTTCTGGTTTTATTATATATTATTTATCTAAGATTTGACACTATGATAATTTTAATCATGAAAGTTAAAATGAAGTTTTGAAAATACCAATAACATAAAATGATCGTTTCCTTTAAAGTGCCAACATACATAACGACTATTCTTGTAACACCCTGGATTAGGGGCTATGCAGGTTAGGTGTAATTCAGGTTTTGGTAGGTTTGTAGGTGTGTTTGGAGGTGTTTTAGAGGTTTTAAGAATGCTTGGATGAAAGGGGAAGGCTTTGGAAAATTTTGGATTTTTGGTGTAAAAAGGGGAAATAGGGCAGGAAGGCCTTAAAATAATTTTATGGAGTTTATGACACAAGAAAGGAGTTGGCAAAGTGGCATAGAGGCGTTGCTTAAGGCTTTGGAAGGTGACGCCTAAGTGAGCAAGGGTTCGATTTCTTTGGGCAGCAATTTTTGTTTTATTTTGCGTCAAGGGACTGGGCTAAGTAGGCCTTAAAAATAAATGGTGTGGCTTGGTGGACATGGAAGTCCGGTGGGCAAAGTGGCACTCATGCGCCACTTAGGCGCTGGAGAGAGCAGTATACTGGTTCGAGTGGAGGCAAAGTGGCATTTTGGCTTTTTTTTTATTATTGTTAGTGGTTATGGGCTTGAGTGGAAAGGGTTTAAAATAAAATGTTGGGGCTTTATGGCATAAAAATCAAAGTGGCCGAATGGCTCTGGCGCTACTTTGTCAGGCTTGGCTTCCCTGTGTCCCATGTTCGAGACGTATGGGCGCAATTTGGGGTGTTGTATTTTTATTTTGATTTTTGCTGTGATTTTGAAGGCGATGGACGGCACATGGTATCTTCAAATGGATTAAGATCAGAGTTAATTTTTGAATTCTGGTGGTAGTAGAGGTGATAAGCATTTGATTATTTTATTATTTTAGATAATAAAGGATTCTTTTAGTTAGTTTTAAATTAGAATAAGAGATAAAGGCTGCTGGTTTAATTATTTTTTTTATAGGATTAGGTGATAAAATAGAGATAAAATAGTAAAGGATTGGTTTAATTCAAATCAAATTGAATTAGTGGCCATAGGTGGTGGCCGCATGTTGGCTTCTTCACGTGGGAGTAGTGCCGAATGCTATAAAAGGGGGGTGTGCTCTTCCTTTTCGGAATTTTAGCTTTCATTCTAGGCCTTCACTCTTTCTCTTTTCATACTCTAAAAACACCTCTTCTCCTTCATCAATTTCGCCTTAGCCGAAACTTTAAGTCACCTATTCTTCTATTTTTTTTTCATCTTCGCCTATTCTCAATTCAACCATCTTCTAAAGTTGAAGAGCCTTTCTCCTTTATGTTGTGTTAGCCGAACCTCTTTTTGAGCCTTACCCTTATTTTTCCCTTCTCTTTATTCTTTGCTAGAGCATTGATTCTCTAGGTTGCTATCAAGCCGAATTTGGAGTAGTAAGGTGGTAAGGTTTCCATACTTGTTATCGGTTTTTCTTCTTTCTGTGGTTGACCAAGATCATGTAGCTAATCATGTGTTCTTTTGATTGGCCGAAACATGGAGGGCTAGGTGGAGGTTCTTTTGCTTTTAGCTAGCGTTAAAGGTGCTAAGGGGCTCTCGGGATTCGATTTACCAAGGATTTTCGGCAAGGTTCTTAATCAAGTATCGTTTCGAGGATTTGATCAATTGTGCTAGTAAGGTGCGTAATCATCGCACTATTTCTTCGGTATTATGCTTGCTAACGTTTATACATGAGTAAGTTTGTGATATTGAAGTTATTATGATGTATATATAAATATATGATGTGGTAATGATATGAGATGTATGCTCCTATTATATGATGATTTGATAAGATGCGTTATCATATATGCATGGGATTCGGGTTTGATCGAGGAAGGAAGGGAGTACACATTGGTGTACGTGGTCTAGTGTTAACCGGGCTACACTAGCGCTTGATGAGTTCTTTGTGTGCATCATCAAGGAGATGTTGGCTTGGTGCCCATCTCGGCGGGTGATAGCTGAGTGCATCACCGTGAGCGGATTACCGATAAGATCACGATGTGATCGGTGGCTCAGCCACGGCCTTGTGCGGCAGGTCTGCCAAGGTAAGATATGTGGGATCACTCAGTTGTGATCGGTGGGTTAGCCACGGCCTTGGGCAGGGAGTCTGCCGAGGTAGGTGTTTGGATGGATTTAGGATTGGGCTGTGATGCATGATTGCATGAATGGTTCGTGGATTGTATAAATGTGGCCTAAGCCTATACGTGTGGAAATATGTGATATGGTTATGCACTGAGTCAGTGGACTCACCCTATTTTCTTAACATTTCAGGTGATGCGTAAAGTTGGATCGGGTTCGGAGAGGCTGCAAGGTGGCCCATGCCGAAGAAGATGTTTTGAGTTATGTTTATATTAAGTACTTGGCTTTAAATAAAAGATGTAATAAAGGCCTTTTTATTTTTATTTATGTTTGGGAGTTATTATTGTTATTTTGGTATTACTTTAATTATGGTTTGGTTTTAATTAAATTGCTATGTGCAAATGGTTTTATTTTTACAACTTATTTATTCAAATTATGATTAAATATATATATATTTGCACCAAAGATTTAATTTGGAAATGTATAGTAGCAAAGTTTTATTTATTATTTTTAAATGGAAATATTTTTTTTTCAGAGTAAACAAATTTTCAAGTTTATTCTAAAGTTAAAGAGATTTTCAACCATCTTTCCGCAGTGACATAACCAGATCCGGTCAGGACTCGTGGGCCGGGTTTGGGGGTGTTACAATTCTATTATCACAAATTAGAAAATTTTTCTTAAATTATGAATCACTATTTTCAATGTGTCACCTTAATCAAGAAGTTTTCAAACATACAATTTTTTTCTTAAATTCAACAAAATTCGCTTTTACTTTACCCTGTGACATACCAGATCTGGTTGTAACGTCTAGACCGGGTTTGGGGTGTTACAATTTTAGTATCAGAGCCTGGTTGCAAAACTCGGCTGTGGGTTTGGGCTCAAAAATGTTTTCAAAGGATGGCTTGGAAAATGGTTTAGAAAAATATGTATCTATTTTCTCAAAGTATGGCACCCGAGTCTACCGACATCTGTTCTACGCAGTAAGTATTCTAATTGTTTGTTGTTTTGCATGAAATAATTATGATGTATTATGATTACTAGTGTTAAGAGATTCAAACTTTAGATACTGAAACCTTTAGATATAGATACGAACTCGCGAGAACTACTATTAATGCTACTCTTCATAAGATTGCTCAGTACTAAACAGTGAAAGAAAGTACTAATTCATAAAACTTTTAATCAGATTAAGTCTTATCAGTAGCCTTGAGTACTAGCGAGCGTGGACGTATCATGCGCGGCCCTGGTAGAGGTCGAGGTGTTGGGTCTGAACCTTTGGAATCTGGACATGGGTCGGAAGGTGATGTACCAGCACCGCCCGCTACGGAAGTAGAATTTCAAGATCAAACAAGCGGAGACGATGTTGTGTCTCAGGCGATGTTAGGTGTATTGGAGAGAGTTACTGGTGCGAGCATGGATTCGGGGGCTCGAAAATCTGTGTCTGAACGACTCTGAACCAATGGAGCGGAAATGTTTAGGGGCATTTCTGGTGTAGCGTCTAATGTAGCTGAGTATTGGCTAGAAGCAGTTGAGCGTATAATGGATGATCTTGACCTTACGGAGGAGGAGAAGTTGAAAGGGGTTGTGTCTCTTCTTCGGGATGAGGCATATCAGTGGTGGCTCACGGTCAGGGATAGTACAGCGGCTGACCATATTACCTGGGATTTCTTCAAGGTGGCATTCCAGGGAAGTACATCGGATCAAGTTATGTGGATGCGCAGCGTAAGGCATTTCTAAATTTGGTTCAGGGAAATAAATCGGTGGCCGAGTATGAGGCGGAATTCTTACGTCTTAGCCGTTATACCCGGGGCATTGTTGCTACAGACCATGAGCGTTGTGTTCAATTTGAAGATGGCCTGAGGGATGAGTTGCGAGTGCTGATAGCTCCACAATGAGAAAGAGAATTTACTGTTTTAGTGGAAAAGGCTAAGATAGCCGAGGAGGTGAAGCGGTCCGAAAAGTAGCATCAGGATAGGGATAGGAGTAGAAATAAAAGGAACTTTGGGTCATCAGGGTCAGCTGGGGGTTTTCAGAAGAGGCCTAGGTTGGATGGGTCGAGTCGTGTTGCGAGACCTGCTGTTGATAGTGGGCCTCAAAGGTGTGCTAGATGCGGAAGATCTCATTCAGGTGAGTGTTGGATGGGTAGTAGAGGATGTTTCAGGTGTGGGTCTGCCAGTCATCGAGTAAGAGACTATCCACAGGAGTTGGGCAGAGGGCGACCAGTAGGGCAGGATTATGTTCAGTCGGGTAGAGGTGGTTAACAACAACAGAGAGTTCGTGGTCCCATTAGGGGAGGCAGTAGTTTTGGCCGAGGGCGTGGGGCATCGGGCAGAGGTACTGAGAGCACAGATGCGAGACAGTCGGGATTGGTTTATGCAGTTAGACGCCAAGAGGAGGGCGATGCACCGGACGTCATAACTGGTACGTTTCTTATCTATGGGTTGCCTTTTACTGCACTGATTGACATTGGTTCAACACATTTTTATATTGCTAGTACTATATTGGGAACTCTGAACATAGAATCTGAGATTGCCTCTAGGGAGATAACTGTACTTAGCCCTTTAGGACAATCGGTAGTAGTGAATAAACTCTTTAGGAAGGTGCCTTTAGAAGTTCAAAGGGTGGTTTTTCTGGCTGACCTAATGGAACTGCCATTCAGAGAGTTCGATTTAATTTTAGGTATGGACTGGTTAGTGAAGTATCAAGCAAACTTGGATTGTGCAGCCGAGCGCATGGTGTTAAGGACTCCTGAAGGTGATGATGTGGTGGTGATAGGTGGAAGGAGAAACTACTTGTCTAACGTAGTGTCCGCTTTGAAGGCTGAAATAATGGTAAGAAAAGGATGTGAGGCATTTATAACTTTTGTTTGTACCTTGGAGGTCAAGGAATTAACTGTGGGGGATGTTAGAATAGTGAAGGAGTTTTCTGGTGTTTTTCCAGAAGAGCTTCCGGGATTACCTCTGGATCGCGAGGTGGAATTCATTATCGATCTTTTTCCAGGGACGACGCCCGTGTCTGTTGCCCCATACCAAATGGCGCCAAAGGAGTTGGTGGAATTGAAAGCCCAAATTTAGGAACTGTTGGATCGGGGTTTTATTCGACCGAGTGTGTCACCTTGGGGAGCACCAGTGCTATTCGTTAAGAAGAAGGATGGATCAATGCGTATGTGCATTGACTACCTTCAGTTGAACAAGTTGACCATCAAAAATAGTACCTGCTGCCGAGAATTGATGATTTGTTCGATCAACTGAAAGGGGCTTCGGTCTTCTCAAAGATAGATTTGAGGTAAGGATATCATCACCTTAAGGTCAAGGAAGCGGATATTCATAAGACGGCTTTCAGGACTCGTTATGGTCATTATGAATTCTCGAATTGTTAAAAGATTATGATTGCTCGATCGAGTATCACCCGGGTAAAGCTAACGTGGTGGCAGATGCATTAAGTCGTAGGGTGATCTCTAACTTGAGGGTAATGTTTGCTCATCTCAGCTTATACGATGATAGAAGTCTATTAGCTAAACTTAAAGTGAAGCCTTCTTGGGTTAGTCAGATTAAAGAGAAGCAGTTGGTTGATGAGTTGTTATAGTCGAAGTTTCAGTTGGGGGCAGGTGATAGGATGAAGGATTTTAGTGTGAATAGTGACGGGGTATTATGTTTTCAAGGAAAGACTTACATGCCGAAAGATTTTTAGTTGAGACGTAAGATCTTGCAGGAAGCGCATAGTAGTCTATACGCTATGCATCCTGGAGGAAGTAAGATGTATCGGGATCTGCGAGAACAGTTTTGGTGGCCGGGTCTGAAGCGGGAGGTAACCGAATTTGTGAGTAAATGCTTGACGTGCCAACAGGTGAAAGCGAAACATCAGTTGCCTTTGGGGTTATTACAGCCTGTGAAAATTCCGCAGTGGAAGTGGGAAAGGATCACGATGGACTTTGTTAGTGGGCTACCTCTTACGCCTACTAAGAAGGATTCAGTATGGGTGATTGTTGATCGATTGACGAAGTCCGCTCATTTCATACCGATTCGTGTTGACTACTCTCTGCAAAAATTAGCTAAACTGTATGTAGCAGAGGTTGTAAGGTTGCATGGGGTACCAGTGTCTATCATATCAGACAGAGACCTCAGGTTTACTTCGAGGTTCTGGAAGGCGTTACATCAAGCGTTAGGTACAAGATTGGATTTTAGTACAGCGTATCATCCACAGACTGATGGACAGTCTGAGAGGGTAATTCAGATCTTGGAAGATATGTTGAGGGGCTGTGTCATAGACTTCAGGGGTAGTTGGGAGGAGTTTCTACCGTTAGCAGAATTCGCATACAATAACAGCTATCAGTCTAGTATTCAGATGGCACCGTATGAAGCGTTGTATGGTCGGAAGTGTCGCACTCCTACTTGTTGGACAAAGTTGGGTGAGCGACAGTTATTGGGTCCAGAATTGGTTTCTGAAACGGAGGACAAGGTTAAGTTAATTTAGAAGTTGAAAGAAGCTTCTGACAGGCAGAAGTCCTATGCTGATCTGAAATGAAAAGATGTAGAATTTGCAGTAGGTGATCTGGTTTTCTTAAAGGTTTCACCGTGGAAGAAAGTTCTTAGGTTTGGACGGAAGGGCAAGCTGAGCCCCATGTTTATCGGGCCTTATCGTGTGTTGAAGCATGTGGGACCGGTAGCTTATCAGCTCGAGCTACCTTTGGAATTAAGTCAGATTCATGATGTGTTTCATGTTTCGATGTTAAGGCGCTACCGTTCAGATCCATCTCATGTTGTGCCAGTGGAAGAAATCGAAGTAAGGCCTGATCTATCCTTTGAGGAGGAACCAGTTCAAATCTTGGGTCGTGACATTAAGGTATTGTGAAGGAAGACGATTCCGTTGATTAAAGTATTGTGGCAGAATCACAATTCAGAGGAAGCTACGTGAGAGCCAGAGGACGTAATATGACAGCAATACCCTCATCTCTTCTGATCAGGTAAAATTTCGAGGCTGAAATTTCTTTAAGGGGGTAGAACTATTACATCCTAGATTTTGGGGTTCTGCATTTAATATGTGTAGTGTGTATATGCTATGCTCTGTGTGTTAATTTGGTGTGTTTGGGGGTCCCAAGAAGGCTCGGGGATAAGCCTGAGCCTTAGGGAAAATTTTACTTTTTGGCATTGTAACACTTTCAAAAATATTCTTACTTAATAGTAAAAACCATGGAAAATTTGTTTCCTTTAATAAAATATTTTCGTGACTTGAAATATTCTAAGTAAAAATTGAAGTTTGTTGTAAAAATATCAGATTCAAACTTTACTTGAGAAAATAAAGCCATTTGCAATCAACATTTAAATTGTCCATCCATAATAGAGCATAATAATAATGATGCTTAATAAAAGTACTTAAATACTTTAATGGGCCTTTTTATATTAAACACTTAATCAGAATAATGAAAATGTAGGTACTTAATTAATCAAAATATCCTTTTCACAAGAATCCGCCTCCGTATGGCCACCTTTGTATCCTCTCACCCGGTCCAAAATCACGATCACACGAAAAGTTAGAAAAAATGGGTGAGTCACCAAGACTCAGTGCATAGTTAGTACACATGTCCTCACATATGGGCTTAGCCCATATCCACATAGTCCATACACATGAATATACAATTATGAAGCCCATATCCACATAGTCCATACACATGAATATACAATTATGAAGCCCATATCCACATAGTGATCCACATATCTACCTTGGCGGACTTATCGCTCAAGGTCGTAATAAGCCAAACCACCGACCCCATAGGGATCCCACATATCAATCAATCCACGGTGATGCACACGACTATCGATCACGAGATGGGCACCAAGCCAACACCTCCCTTGATGAAGTACATAATTAACATTAAGTGCTAATGTAGTACGAGGTTAGCATTAGACCACGCACAAAGCGTACATCCTTTCCTCCAATAGTCACATCCCAAGTCCCATGCATATATATATATCATGGTAATATATTACTCAAAACAATTTATACATCACATGTTATCACATTTTTATACATTCATCAATAATCATTCATTACCGCAAATCATTTGAAAGATTAGTACCATAACCACTAACCTGATTATGCGATCACCCACCTTGGGTATCCATCATCTTAACCCTAATTTCGGCTAACATGCACAACGTATACCTTTACATAAAATAATACATACAACACATATAACAAGCAAAAGAACAGTGCGATAACTACGCACCTGATTATAGCGAGATCCCGATTATTGAATCTAACACAACTAGAATTCCGAAACTTGTCCTACTGCTGTCGATTAGCCTTTAAAACCAAAGTTAGAAATCGGTCACACTTAATACCAATAATATGGCCATAAGTCGAATACCAAGAATCACTTACCTAGCTTATTTCGATCCCGAAACACCACTTGTTCCTGAGGATTTGATCCTAAGAACCCTAATACACAATCAGTTAGCCATTTAAAACCCAAAATATAGCCTATGGCCGAAAGTCATACTTCTTTACCTTGCTTATCCAAAACTTGAATACTTGCATGCTCCCGAAGTTATCAAAATCCTTTGATTATTCATTCAAGTCCCGAAGGCTCCTTAATGCTCCCTTCCTTCGACTAACACCAAAAGAACACATAGCAAGGCTTAAAGAACATTCGGCCATACTCAAGGCCTAACAACATGATTCGGTACACGAAAATAAGGGACCAAAACTGATTTTCTAAAGAAGTACTTACCACTCTTACGTTGCTTGAAGAGAAACCAAAAGCAAAAAGTCGACAGCACCTTCCTAGGTTCGGCCACATAAGAGAAATAGATTCAAGTTCTCAACTTTTAAAACTCACCACAAGATTCGGCAATAGTGATCAAAAGTAGAGAGGTTTCGGCTTGCAAAAGAAATCAAGGTAAAGAAGAAAAAAAATAAAAGAAAAAGGATGGAGAAAAGATGCTTGCTCTCTCTCTTGCTAGGTCCAAAACCGTCCAAGGAAGCCCCCAAAATTGCTTCATAACCGGCCATGCACCAAAGGAGGGAAGGGAAAAACAAAATTCAAGAATTTGGCCATGCTTTTGCTTTCTCAAGGCCGCCCATCACCATAGAAAAGAAAAAAAAAACATTGTTTATTCTATCCCCATTACTAACCCATCTTACATACATATAATAATAATAAAATACTACCCCATCACCATTAAAATGATAACACAAAATAGAATAAAATAAATAATAAAACTATGCCATACCTCAAGCAGCTTTTGAGGACAAACAAAATAGAAATAATAATAGCAATATAACAATTACCCCCATCTTCCAAAGCATTAAAATAATAAAACACAATAAAAAAAACAACCCATAGCCTCAAACGTGCATGCCCCATGCAGACCTTAATCACGCCGGCCAAAAAGAAAGAAGAAGGCCATGCCTTGTTCGAGACCTGGAGAAACACTCTCCACGCCCCAGCCACTCGGCCACTGTGCACTTCATGCTAATATCCCAACACACTTTCTTTTAAACCCTCCTTCGCTAGCTTCCTTCACCTTAATGCCAAAACCAAAAATAACAATACCGCGCGCTCTAACAGGACTCGAACGCAGGACCCGAGAAGCTCCTCATCTGCTGCGTCAAGCCATCTCTCCCAGGCGCTTTGTGTGACAATTTCCACCCCGATTTTCTTTTAAAGCCTTTTTCGACATTAACGCCCTCTTTCAAAAAAATAAAAACATGCTTATGCCGCACCCAAGACTCGAACTCCCGACCTGCTGGCGCCATTCCCAAGCCTTAAGTGGCGCATGGAAGCCACTTTGCCAGGGTGATTGTTATGCCATAAACGCCAGAAAATTTTCTTTAAAGCCTCCCTGCCTTACTTCCCTTTTTAACCCAAAATTTCAAAAATTTTCCAAAGTTCCCATTTTAATCCCAAAGTTTTAAAAACCTCTAAAACATATCCGAACCACTCTTAAGGCCCACTAACACTTGAGTTATGCTCCAAACGCACAACCCCTATTTCAGGATATTACAATTCTACCCCCCATAAAATAATTTCGTCCTCAAAATTACTTACTACCGAGAAATTTGTACATTTCAATTTACTGCACTACGTTTATGCTGCGCACTCTGATCTTAACCAAACTAACACATTCCTTAGATACTATTTCAAGATTCATATTCAAGATTCCATACACTTCGTTAGCATACAACACGAACACCTCATTATCAGGCTCTTGACCTGATTTAACGGGTTCTGATACGGCCATTTTACCTCGACAACGTACTCTAGAATTCATCTCTTATCACGAAAACTGACTTAAAGAGTTCTATGCATTAGAAATTTTTTCCACTAATTAGCCGCGACCAAATTATGAAAAGAAACATTTAAAAGTGGTTCTTTCGATCAATCAAGGTTCAGTTCAAGTTCGCTATTCTAAATCAAAGTCACATTCATGCTCATAAAAAGAGATATATTCATTCCTCAACACATTCATTCAGTGGTATTTGCCTCACACATTCACTATTCAGATTACCTCAATGGCATTGATAATTTATTAATGTATAAACAAACCATACTTATGAAATTTAACTACTAAACATTTATCTACCATAAATTATAACATTTCCAAACACACATTGATCATTGACATGTTTAATATCCCATAGACCTTATTTTGGCCAGAGATATATATATATATCCATATATATATATCCCTATAAACAAGTTAAAGGTTCACATTTGAAATACCTACTAATCGAATACACATTTACATTTCAATTCACCATATATCAATCATATATATACTCAATTATACACATATGCAAACATATCCAACCTCCTTCACATTTAGCATTTTCACATATGGTCAATTTTCCATAAGCATATTCAAACTTAAATTCCATTGTATATAAATCACACACATCAATGGTAAGATCAATTGCACATATTAAAATACTTACCGAAGCTTCAACCATATCACATCTTACTTACTTCAAATGAAAATATACTATCTTACTTTATTTCTAAAAAGGAAATAAATTGTTACATACATGTTCACTTTAACACATTTAGCACATTTGATTATTTTTATCGTTGCTCACGTAAAATTTTCTAGACATAAAGCATAATGTAATACACCGGCACAGAGCCTGCTAGGCATACAGCCTGATATTATACACCGGCACAAAGCCTGCTAGGCATAAAGCCTGATATTACACACCAGCACAAAGCCTGCTAGGCATAAAGCCTGATATTACACACCGGCACAAAGCCTGCTAGGCATAAAGCCTGATATTACTGATACAAAGTCATCTTATACATAATTCATATATCTAAAATCTTAACTAATCCTTAAGGTTCACACGAAGCTTTTCAAACATCCTATCTCTATTGAATCGAACTTATTCCCAAATCTCATAAACATTTATACATTTGGCTAAGTCAAATAAAAATTCATATATTTATTTCTACTTGTATACTTCACATTCTATAAAAACTAGTATGTCTTTTTGCTTATAACTTACTAACGAACATCCGTTTTTTTCTTATCCAAAATTATCTTTCATACTCGATATCAATAGAAACTTCGTTTGACTGAACACATACTATCATCATACATTTATACAGTTCTCATTTCCTTAGTCATAATCTCACATTCAATTACCATATAGACAAATGCACATATAAACTTTGGCATGAATATGAATTTCGCATTTCCATATTATACATATATTTATATCATCAAACCGAATAAAACTAATCATGTGCTTAAACATATGGTTTCATTCACTTAATTCATAGCTTAATTTAATTCAAATATTACCTCAATAGTCGAGGTACTTAAGGTGGACTTGGTCGAAGGTACAGTGCCATGCCGAATAAACTGAAATAAAAGTCCATATTTTGAAAAGCCCACCTTTGAAAATGTTTTTGAGCCCAAAACCTCAAAGCCGAGTTTTGAACTCGGCTATGATATACCAAAATGTAACACCCCAAATCCGCCCATTCACGATCGAATTTGGAATGCCACTACGGAACACTTTCAAAAATATTCTTACTTAATAGTAAAAACCATGGAAAAGTTGTTTCCTTTAATAAAACATTTTCGTGACTTGAAATATTCTAAGTAAAAATTGAAGTTTGTTGTAAAAATATCAGATTCAAATTTTACTTGAGAAAATAAAGCCATTTGCAATCAACATTTAAATTGTCCATCCATAATAGAGCATAATAATAATGATGCTTAATAAAAGTACTTAAATACTTTAATGGGCCTTTTTACATTAAACACTTAATTAGAATAATGAAAATGTAGGTACTTAATTAATCAAAATATCCTTTTCACAAGAATCCGCTTCCGCATGGCCACCTTTGTATCCACTCCGACCCGGTCCAAAATCACGATCACCTGAAAAGTTAGAAAAAATGGGTGAGTCACCAAGACTCGAGTGCATAGTTAGTACACATGTCCTCACATATGGGCTTAGCCATATCCACATAGTCCATACACATGAATATACAATATGAAGCCCATATCCACATAGTCCATACACATGAATATACAATTATGAAGCCCATATCCACATAGTGATCCACATATCTACCTTGGCGGACTTCATCTTGCTCAAGGTCGTAGCTGCCACCGACCCCATAGGGATCCCACATATCAATCAATCCACGGTGTGATGCACACAAACTATCGACCGCGAGATGGGCACCAAGCCAACACCTCCCTTGATGAAGTACATAATTAACATTAAGTGCTAATGTAGCACGAGGTTAGCATTAGACCACGCACAAAACGTACATCCTTTCCTCCAATAGTCATATCCCAAGTCCCATGCATATATATATATCATGGTAATATATTACTCAAAACAATTATACATTACATGTTATCACATTTTTATACATTCATCAATAATCATTCATTACCGCAAATCACTGAAAGATTAGTACCATAACCACTAACCTGATTATGCGATCACCCACCTTGGCTATCCATCATCTTAACCCTAATTTCGGCTAACATGCACAACATATACCTTTACATAAAATAATACATACAACACATATAACAAGCAAAAGAACAGTGCGATAACTACGTATCTGATTATAGCGAGATCCCGATTTATTGAATCTAACACAACTAGAATCCCGTAACTTGTCCTACTGCTGTCGATTAGCCTTTAAAACCAAAGTTAGAAATCAGTCACACTTAATACCAATAATATGGCCCTAAGTCGAATACCAAGAATCACTTACCTAGCTTATTTCGATCCCGAAACACCACTTGTTCCTGACGATTTGCTCCTAAGAACCCTAATACACAATCGGTTAGCCATTTAAAACCCAAAATATAGCCTATGGCCGAAAGTTATACTTCCTTACCTTGCTTATCCAAAACTTGAATACTTGCATGCTCCCGAAGTTATCAAAATCCCTTGATTATTCATTCAAGTCCCGAAGGCTCCTTAGTGCTCCCTTCCTTCGACTAACACCAAAAGAACACATAGCAAGGCTTAAAGAACATTCGGCCATACTCAAGGCCTAACAACATGATTCTAGTACACTAAAAATAAGGGACCAAAATCGATTTTCTAAAGAAGTACTTACCACTCTTACGTTGCTTGAAGAGAAACCAAAAGCAAAAGTCGACAAAGACACCTTCCTAGGTTCGCCACATAAGAGAAATAGATTCAAGTTCTCAGCTTTTAAAACTCACCACAAGATTCGGCAATAGTGATCAAAAGTAGAGAGGTTTTGGCTTGCAAAAGAAATCAAGGTAAAGAAGAAAAAAAATAAAAGAAAAAGGATGGAGAAAAGATGCTTGCTCTCTCTCTTGCTAGGTCCAAAACCGTTCAAGCAAGCCCCCAAAATTGCTTCATAACCGGCCATGCACCTAAGGAGGGAAGGGAAAAACAAAATTCAAGAATTTGGCCATGCTTTTGCTTTCTCAAGGCCGCCCATCACCATAGAAAAGAAAAAAAACATTGTTTATTCTATCCCCATTACTAACCCATCTTACATACATATAATAATAAAATACTACCCCATCACCATTAAAATAATAACACAAAATAGAATAAAATAAATAATAAAACTATGCCATACCTCAAGCAGCTTTTGAGCACAAACAAAATAGAAATAATAATAGCAATAGAACAATTACCCCCATCTTCCAAAGCATTAAAATAATAAAACACAATAAAAAAAATAACCCATAGCCTCAAGCGTGCATGCCCCATGCAGACCTTAATCACACCGGCTAAAAAGAAAGAAGAAGGCCATGCCTTGCTGCCCCCAGGTCTCGAACTCGAGACCTGGAGAAACACTCTCCACGCCTCAGCCACTCGGCCACTGTGCATTTCATGCTAATATCCCAACACACTTTCTTTTAAACCCTCCTTCGCTAGCTTCCTTCACCTTAATGCCAAAACCAAAAATAACAATACCCGCGCGCCTCTAGCAGGACTCTAATGCAGGACCCCGAGAAGCTCCCTTATTGCAGCGTCCAAGCCATCTCTCCCAGGCGCTTTGTGTGACAATTTCCACCCCGATTTTCTTTTAAAGCCTTTTTCGACATTAACCCCCTCTTACAAAAAAATAAAAACATGCTTATGCCGCGCCCAAGACTCGAACTCCCGACCTGCTGGCGCCATTCCTAAGCCTTAAGTGGCGCATGGAAGCCACTTTGCTAGGGTGATTGTTATGCCATAAACGCCAGAAAATTTTCTTTAAAGCCTCCCTGCCTTACTTCCCTTTTTAACCCAAAATTTTAAAAATTTTCCAAAGTTCCCATTTTAATCCCAAAGTTTTAAAAACCTCTAAAACATATCCGAACCACTCTTAAGGCTCACTAACACTTGAGTTATGCTCCAAACGCACAACCCCTATTTCAGGATATTACAGGCATTGTAGGGGAGGGCTGACTGAGGTAGGCCTTAAGGGTATTTAATTGTGTTTCGATGACACAAGTAAAGAGTGGTAAAGTAGCAAGGAGGCGCCACTTAGATTGCTTGGAGAGACGTCACAAGGGGGAGCTGCAGAGAGAAGGGGTTTGAGTTGCATAGTCAGCAAGGAAGTGTTTTATTTTTGCGTCTAAGGAGCTTGGGTGGTGGATTCGGCAAGGACACTACATGGATGAGTGTTGAATGAGTCAAAAGATTTGAATGTGAGGCTATGAGCAAAAGGTGGAGTTTGAATGATTCAAACTATTTTGAATGAATGATCAAGAGTGAATATAGGAGGAAAGTAAGGGATTTTCAAGTGGATGGATGTGGTGGCCGATTGTGGGAAGCTTGAGAAGGGGGAGAGATTTCGGTTGAGGCCTAGTGTGTGTGTGTGTGCCGAATTCTTATGGCTAGTGGTTGAGTTTTCTTGTGAGAAGATGGTCCAATCGGCCTTAAGGGTGTCTTTATGCCGATTTTTAGTAAAACACTTATCTTACTCCTTGTTTTGAATTACTTTTCTCCATTTCTCTGCTAACCAAAACTGAAACACTTTTGTTCCTTTTCTCTTCATTTTTCCCTTAGTTTGTCGCAACCTACAAGACCCATTTGGTTCATCTTGTTTTAGGTAAACGCCGAAATCTTTGGCACTCAGTTCTTCTTTCTTCTTTCCTCTTTTCCTCTCACCATTTACTTCTTTTCTCTGAAACACCATAATCGTACCTCTCTTTCATCATCCTCTCTCTTATCAAGCCGAAAGCTCTTAGGTACCCTCTCCTTTTCCTTTTAATTCTTTTCTTTTCTTTCTTCTGTCATTTGTCCCTTATAGCCGAATCCTCATCCCACTCTTTGGTGAATAGCGAATCTTTCTCTTCTATTACTTCTACTCAAGGCTGAATCAATTGCCCATATCTTCTATTTTTCTTTCTCTATAGCGAAATACTGTGGAGCAAGGTGTTCGGAATCTATTTTAGATCTGTTATCGATTTGGTTGTTAAGGTAAGTGAGACTCTGTTATCATGTCTTGATCTTCTTTCGGTATTTGGTAGCCAAAGCTGAATGGTGAATTGGCTTGGTGTACAATTGAATTGACTCCTCTTTCTTTTATCTTCTTCTCTCATTGGGGGCGCTTATTCGGGGAAACATCGTTAGCTGAACCATGTGAGTTCCAAGTCTGAGGAGCAGCCAATCTCTGAATCCCATCTCTTTTTTTGGGATCTTAAGGTAAGGGATTCCTCTCAAGTTATTCGATCGGTTTCTCCTTTCATTATTCGCTGCTTTAACCCAACGTTGTTGTTAAACAACGCTGTTCCATTATAGTATCTTCTTACTAAGATCGTTTACATGGAATCAAATGCCAGCCAAGTAAGGGAGGGGGTTGGACCCGTAGTCTCAGCCCCTAAGTTTAAGTATCGTGCAGTATCGGTGGTACGAGACTGGCCATCTGGTTGTGGACCAGCTTTAGAGCGGGATTGGTAGATAGCCGTCGTCTCTGCTAACGAGAGTGTCGACATAGAAAGCATAGTATTGCGTATTATCAGGTGCGTAAATATTCACAGTCTATTATCATTAATATGTGTTATTATCTATTTGGGCTGAAAAGCCGAAGTGATTGAATGGAAGCTGTTAAACCCTTGTGGGTAAAGCTGGGGATACCAGGTAAATATTCATAACGTTCTATTAATGGCATGAAAATATGTGCTGTAATCTGTCACAATGATGAGAGCATATGCATTCATTTGATTTGTATGATCTGCATGGGTTTGGATATGATGCGAAAGGAGGAAGAGTTAGAGACTATCACGGTGGTTTGGTACCACGAGTGGGTTGGCCCCACATATATCTGATTCAGTGACCATGTCTTGATGGCTTGGTGCCACGGTGGTTAATACCACGCATATGCGATTTAGTGAGTCATCCCAGTGGTTTGGTACCACAGTGGGTTGGCCCCAAATACACTCATCAGGGATTTTCACGGTGCTTTGGTACCACGGTGGGTTGGCCCCACGTATGTTAATAGTGACTCTGTCACGGTGATCTAGTATCACGGTGGTCTAGAACCACTAGTGGCTTGGTGCCACATATATGAGGTGTGTAGCGGATGGAGGGTTGATTGTAGAAATCCCCACGGTGTGATGGGCTGGTATGGGGGTGTGTAGAGGATGGAAAATCTAGGTTGGGCTGGGGCACATTACATCCATATTGTTGTATGCTATTTTGAGTGGGCTAAGGCGCAATGTGCGAACTTGGGCTTGAAGCCATTAATGTGACCTAAGGGGATTTACACACTGAGTCTTGGTGACTCACCTCTCTGCTAATTTTGTAGGTAATCAGTAGATCGTGGATCTGGGAGCTGAGGCAGACTCGTGGAGGCCATAAAATGTTTCTTTTCGTAAAATCGTTTTTATTACAGATTATTTTAAGTAGGGAATTCTGGTTGTAAGGCCTTCCTAAGTTAATTTCTGGTTTTATTATTTATTATTTATCTAAGATTTGACACTATGATAATTTTAATCATGAAAGTTAAAATGAAGTTTTCAAAATACCAGTAACATAAAATGATCATTTCCTTTAAAGTGCCAACATACATAACAACTATTCGATTATCACAAATTAGAAAATTTTTCTTAAATTACGAATCACTGTTTTCAATACGTCACCTTAATCAAGAAGTTTTCAACATACGGTTTTTTTCTTAAATTCAACGAAATTCGCTTTTATTTTACCTTGTGACATACCAGATCTGGTCGTAACGTCTAGACCGGGTTTGGGGTGTTACAATTTTAGATGATTTTCCATTGAATTTGATGAATTCGGTGCTCCTAATCTCTTAATTTCATGTTTTATACTCAAGAGAGCTTAGGGAGTCAAAAAGAACGAGAAACGGGCCAAAAAGGGAAATGGGCCTCATCAGAAATCATATGGCCTGGACTATCGACCACAAGCAGACCACACGGCCGTGTATGGCGAGCAAAATCGACCACGGCCAAAGGATTCCACCACGGGCGTGTCCCTACCGAAACTAGGATGAATTCTATTCGGAATAGGATACTTGTGGGCTAAGAAAGGCATCTCGAAGCCTATATAAACACCCTAGGGGCCAACCTAAAAAGGGACGTTGAATAGATGCTGAATAGAAGGAAGAAAATTCTCCAAGACAGTCGTCGGGAGCAGCTTAGGAGAAAGATCTCCATCAAGATTGAAGATCTCCCATCAAGTTCTTTAGAAGTTTTTGAGTTTTCTTATGTTTTGTTGTTTTCCCTATTTTAAGATGTTTCCCTTTATCAGTATGAACTAAATCCCTTAAATACCTAAGGGGATGAAACCTAAGACTAATCATATTATTATTTGACTTATAAGATAAATACTTGTTCTTATTCTTAATTGTGAGTTCTTATTCTTATTTTGATAATTTAGGTTATTGATACAAAATCGAATGTGCTTATTCAGTGGAGCAAAAGTCCCTGTTTAAGAGAAGATCAACACAATTAAGCGGAGTTGATTGCAACCCTAGAAATAGGGCGACAAAAATCTTCCGGATTAGAGTCAATTCTAATAAGGGGATCCATAGATCGAGTTAATGCGACAATAGGGGTTTTAATTAGAAAGAGGTTTCAATTAATCAACCTAGAGTCAGTTGTTTTTAGTCTTGAAAGAGATATTAACAGAAATCAGGGATTTATACGGATTAAGACAAGTGAATAAATCATATGAATCAACAGTAATAAGTGAAGTCTAGGTGGATTCTTCCTTAGGTATTGCATATCCCATATAAGTTGTCCAAAAGTATTTTCCCAATTCACTCTCTTTCACATTCATAGTCATTTAGTTAGTTAAATTAGTTAGTTAATTTTAAGATTAAAAAACAAATCCCCTTAATTATTAGGCTAGATGATAAAAAGATAATTATTACTAGTAATTTTAGTCCTTGAGGATACGATATTCCGGACTCACCATAACTATACTACTGTTCGATAGGTGCACTTGCCTTTGTCGAAATAATAGTTAGTTTCGAGCCCATCATGAAATGACCATTTTTCTTTTGTTTTATATTTTAATACCTTTAATAAAATATTATTAAAAAATTTAATTTACTAATTTAATAAGCAATAATCGTCCAACAATCTCTAAAATAGAAAAATTTCCAAATAAAACCTTGGATAATTACCTAATATGTCTTTTAATCAATAAAAGGTAATAGTGATTAACTTTTACGGTTTTTATGATTTAGTCCTTGTACCTTAATTACTAATTGTTTAATAAAATTACTAGACTAAAATTCCATATAAAATAATTATATACTCGTAAATACCAAGAAATAATATTTGCTAACTCGATCATTAGAAAATGGGGTTTCGAGACCACCATTTTCGGCACCACTAAAAAATAGGCTATTACAAGATGACACAATTTACACCTACCAAAATTTAAAGGATGGGGGCTTTTATAAAGTTCATAGATGAAAATTCACGGTGGTTATTATTAACTAGATAAGAGTGTCCAATTATTGTTGTTGATGGAGTAAAGATTCCTAAACTTGAAGTTACTTGGACCAATGATGAAGAAAAACTAGCCAATGTAAACTCTTAGGCTCTGAACGCAACCCTTTATGGAGTTGATACTGAGGAATTCATGTGAATCTCTAAATGCACTATTGCCAAATAAGCTCAAAAATTCCTTGAAACTCTTAAAGAAGGAATCAATGCAGTGAAGCAATCCAAACTTCAGATACTAACTACAAAGTTTAAGACTCTAAAAAAGCAGGACAATGAGAATTTGACTGTAATCCATTCAAAGCTATAGGAGAAGAATACTCAAATCAGACTTTTTCACTTGGAGAAGATTACTCAAACTTAAAGCTTTTCAAAAAAGTGCTTCGATCTTTGCTTGAAAAATTGTAATTAAGGTGACTACTATCGGTGAGGTGATATTTGCAATATGATAATTGATGAACTTGTCAATTTATTGTAAACCTTTGAGAAGAATCTTGATGATTCTAGGAAGAGCAAAGGAAAATGTGAGAAGAATATTACTTTCAACTTATAGTCTCAATTGCAACTGTGAGTGAATATATTATAAATGTCTAATATTATCAAATCACCCTACTCACTTAGAACTTTAATAGAGCATTTAAGAAGTGACCAAAAGGAATAGGACGATTGACGCAAACAAAAATCTTGGCAAGCCTAATTGCAAGGGATTTGTGATTATTGAGAAGAAACCCATGGAGAAAAGGAAAGATATACAATGCCATAAAAGCCAAGGCTTTTGTCAAATTCAAGTTGAATGTTCCAATACATTGAAGAAAAAGAAGAAATTTGTTTGTGTTATCTAGAGTGATGAAGATTGATCCAACATTTATGAGGAGAATGAAGAACATGTCAGCAACTATCTTTCCATCACAATTCAAGCTTCTTCATCAGATGTAATTGATTCAGATGGTTTGAGTGACATTTGCACTGAGTCCATTAGCGATTTGAAGGAAACATAGAAGACTATGTTGGGCAAAAAGGACCAAGTGCAAGGTGAATGGAAGACTCACTAATGCGAATCCTTTCTTAAAATTGGATAATAACAAGGTAGTCAAGAAGATTAAGGAAATTGACTCCATGTTAATTGAAAAGTCAACCAAATTAGAGGCAACAATGAAAGAACTATATATTACTCAATTTGTGTTGAAGAAACTTGGGTTTAGCATAATTCTTATAGTTGGTAAAAGAGACCTTGGTAAGGGTGGACATAACTATGTTGGCAAAGGATAAAGAAATCCAACCAACTAATTTTTCAAAACCAAAGGTGTTATTAATTAACATAAATTCTTGATGATGGATGAGATTGTTCATATAAAGCACATTATTATTTGTCACTACTTTGGAGTGTTAAGTCATATCAGGCCAAGGTGTTTGAAGCTTTTAAAACATATGAAAAGAAATGTCCAAATGTTCCTTTAGTTGCAATTGAAGGAAAAGATGCCTTAGATTGTAACACCCCAAACCCGGCCCATATGTTATGAGCGGATTTGGCATGTCACACGAGCAAAACATGTTAAACCCTTTTTATTTGTATTAAAAAAATATTGCTTTGTTAAAATAAAGAAAACAAGTTTTATTTGATAAAATACTACCAACCTCGAAGATTTGATTGATAAATCGATAAATTTGAACTAATGATCTTACAAAATCGTGACTTTTGAAAACGACGTTGAAAATTCAAAAGAGAATCCGAGTCTTTTGAAAATAGCGTTAATAGTTCAAGAGAAAATATCCATGTTAAAAATATTTGTAAATGTTTATTTTAAAAATTCATTTGTTATTCGATTTTGGAAACCATTATTTAAGTTTTCAGAAAATTCCCTTTTTAAACAATTTAAGAAAAATAATAAAAACATCCCAACCATAAAGCAAAATAAAAATAGTCCAGAGGCCTTATTACAACATTTAACCCAAAATAGTAAAGTAATAAAATGAACGAGAAAGAAGTCTAAAGTCCAAATAAACTATTTCTGTAAAGTCCAAATAAACCATTTCTGAAGTATGGCCTTCCTCGAGTCATCCATAGCCCAAGTCCATATCATCAAGCATTACCTACAAGGGTTAAGATATAGGGGGTGAGCTACAAGAACTCAGTGTGAAATCCCCTTACCGTTATCCATTGGGCCGGAACCCAATTAGCAATATTTTGGGCCTAAGCCCATTTACAATAACAATAATGTATCAAATATAACATGTGTATGAAATGCAATTCCCAAACCAATCCTAATAATCCATCCGCTACACACCACCCGTACCAACCAACACACCTGTGGGTGATCATCAGTCAACCCACCCCGCCAACACACCAAACGCAGGCATTAAGCCATTTATAGCAAATTTAGTTGTAGACAAGCCACCAGAGTAACAGAATTTACGTGGCATTGCCACTATACAAATTTGTGGCAGAGCCACCAAAATATGAGGCAGAGCCACCAGAACTTCTCTTCAATAGTATGCCATCCCATGCAAAATCATGTATATAATGCATAACAAATCACAATATAACAACAGTAATTTATTCGTATATTTATTACAAAATTATGGCCCATTATCTCAATTAATCAAAAAGGCCTGTTAAGCAAAATATCAAATTTGGCCCATTTAGCAAAATATCAGATTGGTCCACTTAGCAAAATATCAGATTGGCCCATAAGCAAAATATCAGATTGGCTCATTTAGCAAAATATCAGATTGGTCCACTTAGCAAAATATCAGATTGGCCCATAAGCAAAATATCAGATTGGCCCATAAGCAAATTCGTATTTCGGCCCTTTTGGGGCATTTCCATAATTCGTCCCATAAGGGCAATTTCGTAATTCGGTAATTTACCCACTAAGGGTAATTCGATAATTTCGCAATCCAGACTTAACTACTAATTTGGGCATAACAATTTAAAACTGTCCATCTGCGTCGTACTGACTAAATTGACTATAACTTGAGTTAGAAATCTCAAAATCTAAATCCGTAAATTTTCCTTGAAACTAGACTCATATATCTTCTTACTACAATTTTTCCAGAATTTTTGGCTTAACTATTTAGTACAGTTTATTCCTTAAAGTTTCCCTTGTTTCACTTTCCAACGATTCTGACCTCTCTTACCTTAATTTCAAATATCTCACTATACGGTTTTCATAAATTGCTCCCACTTGTTTCTAATGAAAATAGGCTCACTAAGGAATCTGTACATATAAACTATAACTCATAATTCAATTTGTACCATTTTATACGATTTTTCCAAGATAGATCAGGGAACCACAAAGTCATTCAGAACCAGTCTCACTAAAATTAACATATCTCAGAATATAAAAATCCTTTTCCTTCTCCGTTTCTTCCATATTAAAATAGACACAGTAAGATTTAATTTGAAATCTTATTTACTTTCCAATTCCCTAATAGATACAGTAAGATTTAATTTGAAATCTTATTTACTTTCCAATTCCCTTTCTCCTATTTTTCGTGATTTTTAAAAACACGTCACTGCTTCTAACCGAAACTATTTTATTACAAAATACGATTACCACTACGATCATACGCACGCCTGAGCGATCACGGATGCCGGTTTTTGGTTTTCTTTGGTATTTCGACCGATTCACATAATATTTCATACAAACTTTCAGAGAAGTGTGAGATTACACACCATTTCAGATATGTATACGGAAGGTATGGGATTACACACCTGATTTCGATTTCCTAACGAACCACCCGTTGATGACCTAGAACAATACCAACCAAAAGTTAGCCTCGGATTTCCAAAAGATTTCGTATCACTTACACTTGGATCACTTACCACTATGTCCGAAGGTAGAATATATCGAGTGATTTGTCCCTAAAACATATAGTCGATTATTTCAAATTATTACTCCGTTAGCAACCAATCGAATATTGAATAATATCAATAATCCATAAGAACTCCTTACCTTATTAATATTGGATACGGTTTCTTCGTTCGACTTAATGCTAGAATGATGTTCGGCTTCCTGTTAGAATACTACAAAAGGGAAAAATGATCTTGATTGAGAAAGTAGAACAAAGTGATGGTCTCGATCAATATGGCCATCCCACACCAAGGCATAGATTCGGCACTAAGAGGAAGAAAAAAATAAAATGCTGAAATGAATCACTTACCGATTGATCAAAGTATGAGTAGTAATACGGTTGAGAAGAAAATATGGATGAGATGGAAGATTCGGCTATAAGGGAAAATGAACAATGATATTTGGCTATGGGGTAAAAACAAACAATAATATTCGATTATGAAAAATATTGATTTGAGAGGAAGAAGAAAGGTGTTTGGAAAATTTTGTAAAAAGAAAAGAGAGCAATATGGTCTCAATGGCTCAGGTACATTCGGCAAGAAGAAAGAAAGAAAGAAAATATGCACACTCAAGGCTTGAAAATTCGGCAAGGAGGAGAAAGTTTGGAGAGAAAAGAAAATATGACACAAAAGTTGCATAAAGGAATTTTGGCCAAAACAATACCAAAATTTTTACCAATTGCCAAAGACAAAATTTGGCTATCCCTCCTAACACACAAAACCGTCCACATTCATGATCAAAATGGTCAAAATTAGCCAACCATACTTTCCATAACATTTCCCTTGAAAAAGGCCACTTCTACCCCTTACTTTCCCTTTTTTCTTGATTTCTTTCCTCACATTGATTCTTTCTTATTCTCCTTAGCCATCTTGCCAAAAATAAAAAGTCCACCCTGCCATATTTACATGCTTGGCCGACACTTAAGGAAAGAGTGCAAAAATAATAGTCAAAATTTACACACAATGAGATTTGAACCTCTTCCCTCAAGGTACTTCATGTGGCGCCATAACCTCTTTACTAATTGCTCAATTATGCAAGCAATTTACTCACTAATTTCCATAAGTCTTGATGCCACTTACTATCTCTCCTTAATAGGCTTAAACACAAAATTTTACTAAGGCCCAACTTGAACCCGAAACTTCATAGAACCCCGTAACTTTCTAAAATCACCTTCCTAATAAGTCCAACTTGAAATAATGTCATTCTCTTGTTCTCAAAAATTTTAAAACGCTTCTACGCTCAGGTCCAATAGGCCCAATCCTACTAGGCCCAATTTCGGGATGTTACATAGATAGAAGCAAAAGCTAGTCTAGAGAAGAAAAGACCAAAAGTGTTTAATTGTTGCTCATCAATCTTTGAAGGGATCCAATAATCATGTATAGTATTTTAATAGTGGATGCTTTACGCACATGGCTTTGAATAGTAGTTGGATTCTTTAAAAATGTGTCTTGAATGTTGAAGGCATAGCCAGTTGTAGAAATTCTTTCTTATAAAAGGATTAAAGGCAAATCTAATACGCTCTAATCAACTTTGTGATTAAGTGATGCTTGTGAATTTGAAAAAGAACAAATACTTGGTGACTAGTAAGATAAACAAGCTAGTTATGGATGGTTTCATAACATTTGGTAACTTCTAAAAATTTATTTAACCTTTAACATTGCAATTGTGTGAGCTCCATAATTTTAGAGCTATGCATAAGAGGATAGACCATGTTCACTTCAAAGGCTTATAATCTTTGGTGAGGTGTGGTGTACTAAGAGGATTGCCAAAGCTAAGGGAGCATTCCAAACTTTGAGGAGACTACATGAAAGGTAAGTAATAACATGATTCTCTTTTGTTATAATTGATACAAACATTTAGACCCTTGAAACTTCTGCATATAGATTTGATTTAACCTATATATATTGAGAGTTTGGCTGGAAACAAATATTTATTAGCATGTATAAATGATTACTCAAGGTACACTTGGGGTGATGTTTTTAATGGAGAAATTTGAGACTTTTTAGGCCTTTAAAAAATTGGTCAAAATTTTAAGGAATAAGAAGAGCCAACTTATTGTAAAGATTATCAAGATCGAGAGTGATCATGGAAAGACATTTTAGAATGAAGAATTCTCTAATTTATGTGATGAAAAAGGCATTCAACATGAATTTTCAACCCTAAATACTTCACGACAGAAAAAATGTTGTTTAAAGAAAGAATTGAACTATTCATAAAGTGGCTAGAGTGATGCTTAATTTCAAAGTGGTTCCTCATAGGTTTTGGACAGAAGTTATTATAATAACTCTTCATGTGGTCAATAAAGTTCTATTGAGGCTTATAAAAAGGATAACGCCATATGAGATGTGGAGAAGAAAGAAGCAAGTAGTGAGCTATTTCTATGTTTTTCTAAGCACGGCTACATTTTTAAAGATCGAACCTATCAAGGAAAGTTCGATGCTCAAAGTGGCAAAGGAATTTTACTTGGATACTATAACAATTGCTAAGAATTTAGGATGTTCAAAAAATGCACAAGGACTTTCATAAAGTCATTTAATGTAGTGGTTAAAATTGAGACAACCAATACTATCATTAAACATGTACATGAAGAATCAGCTAAGCTTGATGTTAAGTGAGTTACAATTGAGCCAATTTCAAGACCTTTCTTTTAAAGACATATTGTTGACCAACCTATGTATTTTGATGATAAACAAGACCATTAGGTAAATGATATTTCTCAAACTCAACCACCATTAAGGGTAAGAGGAGTCATGATGAAAGGGAAATTAAAGCTAAATTATCAAGATAAGGTTCGATTGGCATGCTATACGTCCTTCATTAAGCCTAAAAAGGTGATAAGGCTTTAAAGGATGAGAATTAAATCCAAATCTATGCAAGATAAGTCAAATTAGTTTGAAAGGAACGATGCATAGCAACTTGTTTCAAGACTAGTTGATTGTAATCTAATTTGGACAAAATGGATCTTTTAGAAGAAGATAGATGATCTTGGAAACGTCACTAGGAACAAAGAAAGGATTGTGGCTTAGGGATGTACTCAAGTGAAAAGGATCGAATTAATGAGACATTTACGCCTGTGGCTAGACTCAAGGTTATCAGACTCCTTTTAACAATTGAAACTTACCTTGACATCAGGCATTTTGAAATGAACATGAAGAGTGCATTCTTAAGTGGATTGTAACATCCAGGATTTAGGGCCTCTACATTTATCTGGTCTCTGTGTGTCTGGTATGTTATGTGTATTTTTTAAATGTGTTTGGGGTCTCTGGGAAGGCCCGGGGTTAAGTAGGAACCTTGGCCAAATCTTTAAATTTTGGGCATTTTATGAGGGGAGCTGGCTGGGAACAGGACTTAAGGTTTATTGGTTGTGGTTGTTGACACAAGGAGTGATGTGGTAAGGTGGCAAGTGACGCCACTTAGAGAGCAAGGAGGGTGGCGTCAACAAGGGGTAGCTGAGGGAAGGAGTTCAAGTCACGCTGACAGCATTTAGAAGCTCTCTTTTTGCGTCAGGAAGCTAAGGAAGTGGCTTTCAGTGGGACTCTTCAGGGTGGTTGATGGAATAAGTCAAATTATTTAAAAGGGTGGCCATGAGTGAAAGTTGGAGTTTGAATGTTTCAAACTCATTTGAATGGGTGAACAAGAGTGAAATTAGGAGCAAAGTAAGGGATTTTCAAGTTAATAGAGGTAGTGGTCGAATATGGGGAGCTTAAGATGGGGGGAGACATTTCGGTTAGGGTCTAGTAGGGGCGTGCCGAAAATCTTTGAGGGTCATAAGCCATTTCAATTTTCATGAAGTGCATTCGGTTTTGGGGATTTGTAGGTGCCGAATGTTTGAGGTGGTGGTAGCTTAGTCTCTTGAGTTTTGGTGTTCTAGTGGCAACTTAAGAAGCATTTCTGTATAGCCGAAACCCCCTAAGGCTTATGATCAATCATCATCACCTAAAGCCGAACCCTCCTATCATCTTTTCTCATTTTTTTCTTCTTTTCATTTGTTTCATCTAAAAGATGAAATCTCATCTTTTTCACTTCTTCTCCTTGGCCGAATCTCTCTTTCACCCCATTCATACTCTTAAGCTTCACAAACCATAAGCGTAACACCATTCCTTTTTGTGATCACTTCTCTTTTCCTTCTCTTCTTTACTTGTTCTATTTCAAACTGAAACCATCCTTTTTCCCTCATATTCATACAAAGCCGAAACCCCTAATGACTTCCATTCTCTTCTCTATTCTTGCTTGGTCGAATTCTCTTTAGTCTTTCCTCTTGATTCTTCAATTTCTGAAACTTAACCCTCACCTTTTCATCACCATTTGCCACGAGTTTCTTCTTCAAGTCGAAGCATCCATTGATTCTTGTTCCTCTCTATTTTCTTGTATAAGCCGAATCTTCCTAACCATTCTTTCTTGCATTTTTTTCCCTTGAATTCTCTAAAAGCCGAAACTCTTAAGCCTTCATTTGAGTTCTCTTATCTTCACTTTTGGTTCTCCCATTTTATTCCCTTCCACTTTTGTTCATTGCCGAATCTTCTCTACTGTTGTGCTTGTGCCAAATTCTTTAGGGTGTTATTCGAATCCTCTGTGTTAAGGTAAGATCATTCCCTTTCGTTTTCTTTTTGATTAAACCCGTATTCCCTCTTTTCTTGGAAAGACCGAATTTTCCTTGACTGATAACTTAACCTGTTTCTTTCTCTTTGTGTTCCGTCGATCAAGGGGTTAAGTGTTGGGCATCTACTTCAGATCATTCTTTCTTTTGGTCTATCAAGGGCGCCTATTCCGGGAAATAGTGCTAGTCAAATCTTTGAACCCTATCTCTCTTTTTGGGTTTTCAAGGCAAGGGTTTTCTCTTCAGATATTTGATTAGGTTCACTTTCGTATCCGCTATCTTAACCCTGTGTTGTTGTTAAATAATCCTTGTTTCCTTATAGTATCTCTGATCAAGATCTTTTGATGGAATCCAATACCAATCAGGCAAACGAGGGGTTTAGACCCGTAAACCCAGCCCCTAAGTTTAAGAAGCGCACGTGTCGTGAGTACGAGATTGGCCACTGGGTTATGGACTGACTTCAAAATAGAGTAGTAGGCAGATAGCGGTCGTTTCTGCTATCAATAGTGTCGACGTAGAGAGTATTATTTTGCATGTTATTAGGTGTGTAAAATTTCATACACTTTATTTAATTGTAATAATAATTGTATGGGCTGAAAAGCCGAAAATGACTGTGATGACAGTCGTGATACCCTTGTGGGTAAGGCTAGGAATGTCAGGTACGTGATTATAGTATCATTCTTGCATGTATGGATGTGTGTGGTAATCTACTTCCTTGTTGATAGCATGTTGCATTCATTCTGACATGTATGTTATGCATGGGATATGGATATGATGTTAAGGGGAAGTGCTTGATTATGAGGTCACATAGTGATCAGTGGCTAAGCCACGGTATATTATTGAGGTCACATAGTGATCGGTGGCTAAGCCACGATATATTATTGAGGTCACATAGTGATCGGTGGCTAAGCCACGTTATATTATGAGGTCACATAGTGATCGGTGTTATGACTAACAGCATGACTGTCAAAGTGGTGTGTAGCGGATGGAGGGTTGATTGTAGAAATCCCCACGGTGTGATTGGCTGGTACGGGTTGGCGTGTAGAGGATGGAAAAACTAGGCTTGGGCCGGGACATGATGCATTCATTGTAACATCCTGAATTAATGGTCTATGCGTTTAGTATAGGAATATGTTTAATATGTTAACTTAGGTAAAAGGGGTCTAAATTTGGGCTTAGAATTAGACAAAGGCCCAGATTAAATTATTTTAAGGTGGCATCATTAACAATTAAAAAGGAACAAGTTTTGGGTCACAAGGAGCCCATGTTTTTAGGCCAATTTTGGCACTTTAAATGAAGATAAGGGTGACGCCACACACAAGGAATTAGGGGCCCAAATATTAAGTTTAATGAGGCCCAAATCTTTTCATTTAAGTGAGTTAAATTTCGGCACTAGGGTTAGTAGAGGTGGACGGCTACAAGGCTCAAAAATAGGAGAAATTATGTGGATTTTATAAGTGATAATATCATAGATAAAAAGGAGAAATGTTAAGAGCTTATCTTCAAGGGAAGTGTTGGCCGAAAATCCACCACCTAGAGGAGTGTAAAATTCAGCTACTGCATGGCAAAGAGGGTGCCGAATTTCCCCTCTCTTTTAGCTTGAATTTTAAGGGCGTTTTCGATTTTTAGCAGTAGATGCCGAAATATCTATAAATAGGGGGGCTAGCTCCTTAATTCTGACACTGAAAACCCTAAATTCCTCTCCCATTGTGCCGAAATTCCCTAGCCTCTCCCTCTCCAATTTCTTTTCTCCAAATTTCTTCAAAAGCCATAACTCTTCTCCATTTTTTCCTCCTTGTGCTGATTTCTCTAAAAAGCCAAAGCATCCATAGTCTTTTCTTCTATTCA
The DNA here is from genome assembly GCA_025503065.1 of Gossypium bickii. Lineage (NCBI taxonomy): Eukaryota > Viridiplantae > Streptophyta > Magnoliopsida > Malvales > Malvaceae > Gossypium > Gossypium bickii. The sequence goes on from CP106718.1 coordinate 26,943,284, forward strand.
TCCTATTTGAGAATTAGTTCTATACTTCTGGCATTTAAATCTTCCATTGGTATTGCCGAATCCTCTCTCTAGTGCTAGCCGAATCTCCTATGCTAAGGTAAGTGTCGATTTTTGATTAGTTTTCATGATCTATTCCCGATTTTTGAAAATCAAAAGCAGAAAGCTAATAGTTTAATGGTTTTACGATGGGCGACAATTCGGGATTTGAAGGAAGCTTGGTCAATTAGATCTAAAAGCCGAAAATAGCTAGTCTCCACTTTTGGGATTTTTAAGGTAAGAAGATTTTCCTAGATTTCTATTAGATTTCATCATTATATACAAGATCTTAATGTTATAATGAGGATTAACGATTAAATATTGTGATAATAGTTCTGATAAGGACTTGTGATGGAATTAAATATGGATCAGGCAAAGGAGAAAATCCCTAAGTTTAAGAAAAGAGCAGTATCTGCCATTCGAGATTGGCCACTTGGTTGTCGACCGGCTTTTGAACAACACCTTAGGCAGATAGCAGTTGTGTCGATTAAGGATAGCGTCAATATAGAAAGCATCGTTTTATCGGTAATCAGGTGTGTAGATCTCTAACACACTACTAATAAACAAGTATGTATGATTATTTTTAAATGTTATGGGATAAAAAGCAGGAATGAGGCTGTATAGGCAGTCGAATGGAACCCTAAAAGGGTTAGGCAAGGATGCTAGGTACGTAAACATAGAACTCCCTATGTGTATCAAAAAATATATAACTCTCCATGATGTTTTCTTTATGTATGTATGCATGGGGTGGGAATGATGATATTGAAGGGGAAGTGTATGATAGGTCACTTGGTGATCAGTGGTAGAAAACCAACATAATTTAATTGTAAGGTCACATAGTGATTGGTGGCTAAGCCACGTTTAATGATTCCTGAATAACAGGAATAGGCAGTTCGGCTGTCGTTATGGTGTGTAGCGGATGGAGGGTTGATTGTAGAAATCCCTACGGTGTGATGGTTGGTACAGGTTGGTGTGTAGAGGATGGAACCCTAGTGTAACATCCCAAAATTGGGCCTAGGAGAATTGAGCCCAATGGGCCTTAGGCGTAGTAGCGTTTAAATTTTCAGAGAATAAGAGATCGGCTTAAATGCAAGTTAGACTTATTAGATAAGTGATTTTGGAAGATTAGAGGGCTTCTATGAAGTCCCGGGATCAAATATTGGCTTTGGGGAAATTTTGGTTTTAGGTGAAAAAAAAAACCCTGGAAGTTGGCGAGATAGGCCTTAAGAATAAAATATGGAGAAAAATGACACCAAAGGAGTGTGTGGTGTAGTGGCAAAGTGACGCCACTTAGGGGACAAGGGAGTGACGCCACAAGGAAGGAAGGAGGTCCAAGGTTCAAGTCTTGGCTTTTGCATTTTGGTTTCTTTTTGCTTGGACCTTAGAATTTGGCCCATAGTTTATATTTAGTTGCCCATGGTTTAAGACACAAGAGGAGCTTGTGGCCAAGTGGTTAGCGGCGTGTATTATGTTGCAAGGAGCACAGGTTTGAATCTCATGAGAAGCGAGGAGTATTTATTTTATGGATTGACTGGCAAGAGTTTGATTGAATTTAAACTCTCTTGTGAAAGGATCCCACATCGGAAAGACACAAAGAATGAAGGTGAAGAGCTAGCTATATAAGGAGCATCCTAGGAGGAGAGTAAACACATCTTGGGGCGTTTGGGCACAAGAGTGGTGGGGCTTGGATTAGCCCTGCAGTCCTATCAGGTGTGTAACTCTCTCTACTCTAGTTGTAGAGCGGCAAAATGCCGAAATGCCGGTTACACGGCATTAGTAGCCACACGAGCGTGCGAGCGCATGTGTGGGGCTTCGACGCGATAGTTGAGGCCATCAGTAGTATTCTCATGGGTTGGGGCTGCTTGGGCCTCGATGGGCCGAAGTGGGCCCAATGGGCCCGTGGGCCTATATGAGTAAATTGCATGATTGGTTAGTATATGTTGAACTAGACTAGGTGGAAGTTATATACGTGGCTAGATTTGTGCTAGGTGGGCCACACGAGCATGTGGGCCCGGATGGGCCGAAATCGGGTTTTAGGCCCAATCGTCCGGTATGACCGAAAATGGTAGCTGAGTCGCTAGTGGTGACATTAAGCCTTCGGAAAGGCCATTTCAGTTGTGAATTTACGAAAATACCCTTAGTAGGTAAAATTACGATTATACCCTTAGAGGTTGATTAGCATGATTATGTTGTTTAGTTTTGGCCGATTGTAGGGGAAGGCTTGATCTCGCATATCTCGAGTTGTGGCTAGTGCTCGAAAAGTGTTAAGGAAGGGGGATCTAGTGCGTTAGATCTTGATCTCCGGGATTTGATAGTCGTATTAGTAACCAGGTGTGTAAACTAACACACTTCTTGCTTTGTATATGTTTGATAAACCGATTGATTGGTAAAATCGAAACAAGTATGGTTGAGTGATATGATACCCTATGGGGTATGTGCGCGGATTCGAGGTAAGTCCGTTTCATTATGAGTCTTTATTATTGATACATGATGTCATGATTTATGATGTATGTGCTATGAGATGCAACGTTAAACATTTTTGCATGATTTGAATACTATACATGAGTTGGTATAATGATGGGTGATATGAGAGAGGAGGGGCGGTGATATTTTGTGTTTGGCGAGCACAGTGTTTTGGTAACACAACTTTGTGACTTTGGGTCACCAGAGGTTTGGCACCTCAGAGGTTTGGCACCTCGGCGTCTCATCCCCGTGGTTTCGCACCACAGTGGGTTGGCCCCACAAGGCGGTATTGAGGGATTGACGCCAGTGATTTGGTATCACACGATGGGTTGGCCCAATCACCCGATTATTGTGACTTCGGTCACCAGTGGTTTGGTACCACATTTGTGTCTTTGGGACACCAGAGGTTTGGCACCTCATTGCGACTCGTCCTTGTGGTTGGACACCACCGTGGGTTGGCCCCACTTGAGAGATACGGGATTGTCGCTAGTGATTTGGTATCACACGATGGGTTGGCCCCATCATCGGATTTGTGACTTGGTCACCGGTGATTTGGTATCACAAAGCGTGTCTTTGGGACACGGTGGTTTTGCACCACATTGACGGATATCGTGTCTTTGGGACACCAGTGTTTTGGTAACACATTGTGACTATATGTCACCAGTGGTTTGGCACCACCAGTGGTTTGGTACCACACGGGGTAGAAAAGGTGTATGGATGGTTAGGATTGGGTGCATATTGATTGGATGCATGATGGTTATGTTTATGTTGCATATGATATTTTGCTAATCCGGGAAAAAGGGTGGCACACTGAGTCTTGGTGACTCACCTTTTTCCTTTAACCATTTTCGTGTATTGCATATAAGGTGGACCAGGATCGGAGAGGACAAGGTGGCCTATGCCAAGATGATGATTTAATATTTTATGTTTGGTTTTGATATAAGTACTTTATTTGAATTATTGGGTTGTAATAAAGGCCATTTTATTATTTGGTATTACTTGATTATGGTTTTGTTATTTTAAATTCTTATTAACTCAAAAATGTTTTCACACAACAAAAGAAATTACATGAGTTTTAAGTAAGAGGAATTCGTTTTACTCACATATCTGATATAGTTTTCAAAATTGAATTCTTTCATGCTTTATGCTAAGTTAATGAGGTTTTTCAACCGTCTTTCCGCAATAACATAACCAGATTCGATCGTAGTGAATGGGCCGGGTTTGGGGATGTTACACCTAGGATGGGAAAGGTTATTAATCATTTATCATTTTGATGTATGATTCTGATTGATGCCTTATGGGCCAGGGCCCATAATGTGTTTGTGGGCTCAGGTCGTTGTGTGCTTTGAGATTTATACACTGAGTCTTGGTGACTCACGCTTTCCTTTTCTCTACTCTTCAGATGAGCAGTAGATCGTGGATATGGGAGCCGGGACGGACTCGAGGGGCCATCAAGTTCTATTTCTACAAGTTATATTTTCTTTGGGACTTCTTTAAGTTTGTTTTAATGTTATTTGAGGAACAATTATGTAATAAGGCCCTAGCTTTTATTCAACTTAGGAGTTTTCTATGTTATGCAACTTATGAATATACCACAAGGTTTATTTACATTTATTAATAAAAATACAAAGAGGTTTATTTTCAAGAAAATCTCCCCTTTAATCAAATTTAACTCGTGTTTTCAAAATGCGATAAAGTGTTATGTGTTTGATAACATGTCGGATCTGGTCAAGACGCATGGGTCGGGCTGCAAAATGGGTCTAGTACTATTTTAAAAAGTTGATAAAAAAATATTTTGGATGAAGATATGGCCTTCGAGTCTACCAGCACCCGATCCACTCAGGTAAGTATTCTGAACTCCTGATTGTGATATAAATGTGGGCTTAATGGGCTTTATGGGACGTAGACTATCTAGATTAGAACTTGATGGACTCTAGGCTTAGACAAACCACTCTTCAAAATCCATAAGATTTAATTTCGCTAAACAAAACCTATAAACGAGTCGCAAGACTAAGGTGTGGCAACAGGCATATGCATGTCTAGGAGTAGATCCGGAAGAGCTTGGTATTTAAGCAGTCCAAGTGACTCACCTCCTCTTCGCTGGAATCTTACCTGGTGCATAGTGACTGTTCACTTTAGCCATGATAGGGTGTGGCAATAGGCATACGCATGTCTAGGAGTGGATTCGGGGAGAGCTTGGTATTTAAGCAGTCCTAGTGACTCACCTCCTCTTCATTTGGAATCTTACAGTGCGTGCGAGTGACTGCTCACTCTAGCTATAAGGACTTGTTCATGGGCTGAACCCATAATTAAAACCCGAAAGGGACCAACCACCCTATTTTGCAAACAAAAACCCCTAAGTTTTGAACATTTCCAAAAAGATACATTTGATTTGAAAATGCTCACAGCTATGAAAAATTTACCCAAAAACCCTATGTTTACAAGAGTACCTAGATTTTCCAAAGTGCCCCTGTTTAAAAAGAAAAAACAACAACAACAACATCAAAATATTCTTGGTTTGTAAAATTACCAAATTACCCTTGATTCACAAAATTACCAAAATACCCCCAGGTTTCAAAATTACCAAAATACCCCCAGATTTCAAAATTACCGGAATACCCCCAGATTGCAAAATTACCAAAATACCCTTATTTCACAAAATCACGAAGGAACCTTATTTTGAAAAATTACGAAAATACCCCTATAGGATAAAATTATTGAAATACCCCTGGGTAGTGAAGACAACAACAACACTTTTCTATAATGAACGTGAGTTCATGATTGAATGTATGTGTTTCTTAGAGGATATAAACTTGAGACTGAATGGTGAATGCGAATTCGAAAGAACTAATCTTAAAGCTATTATTCATAAGACTGTTCGTGGTTAAAACAGTGGAAGAAAATTAATAATTCATAAAATTCCTAATCAGATAAAAGCGAAGCGGTAGAATGAGTACAATGGGTCGAGGACATCCGCGACGTGGTCGTGGTAGGGGTAGGATGACTGTTTCGGAACCAGTAGGATCTGGTCATGGATCTGGAAATGAGATGCCAGCCGTGGAGAAGGAATTTTAGGATCAGACTGCTGGAGATGACGCGGTATCTCAGGAAATGTTAAGGGTTTTAGAGAAGGTTGCTGGGGCTGGTATGGGCACAGGAGCCCGGAAGTCTGTGCTGGAGCGGCTTAGGGCCAATAGGGCAGAAGTGTTTAGAGGAATTACTGGTGTAGCCCCAAGCTCAGCTGAGTATTGGTTGGAGGCGGTAGATAGCATAATAGATGATTTGGATTTCACGGAAGAGGAGAAGTTGAAAGGAGTTGTATCTCTCCTGTGGGATGAAGCCTATCAATGGTGGGTTACGGTTAAGGATGGTACAGTGGCTGACCGTATCACCTGGGAACTCTTTAAAACGATGTTCTAGAATAAGTACATTGCATCGAGTTATGTGGTTGCGCAGCGCAGAGCATTTCTAAATCTGGTGCAAGGGAGTAGGTCAGTGGCTGCGTATGTAGCTGAATTCTTACGCCTTAGCCGTTATGCTCGTGGGATAGTAGCCACGGAGCATGAATATTGTGTTAGGTTAGAAGATGGCCTGAGGGATGACTTGCATGTTTTGATAGCCCCGTAGCGGGAGAGGGAATTTGTTGTCCTAGTGGAAAAGGCTAAGATAGCCGAGGAGGTAAAGCGGATTGAGAAATTAAATCAAGATAGAGATAGAGGTGGAAATAAGAGGAATTTTGGATCGTCAATCGGGCGTACTTAGAAAAGGTCCAGGGCTGATGGACCCAAACTGGAAGAGAAACCTGCTGCTGCTAACCAGACACCCAAGTGTACTAGATGTGGTAAATTTCATGCTGGTGAATGTTGGGCAGGCAGTGGGAAGTGTTTTAGGTGTGAATCTACGGACCATCAAGTTAGAAACTGTCCGCAGCAACGGGATGGTAAAGGGACCATGGGTCGAGGGAATGCTCAGCCTGGCAAAGGAGGTCAGCAACCACAAAGAGGTCGTGGTACAGGCCGAGGTGGTAATGGTGCTGGTTGGGGTCGTGGAGCACCAGGTCAAGGGGCAGGAAACACTGAGGTGAGATAGCCGGGATTGGGTTATGCTGTTAGACGTTATGAGAAGGCTGACGCACAGGATGTCATAACCGGTACGTTTTTACTTTTTGGCTTGCCTTACACTGCATTGATTGACATTGGGTCAACGCATTCGTATGTAGCTAGTAGTGTATATGGAACTTTAAAGCTAGAATCTGAAATTAACCCTAAGGTAATGACTATAGTTAGCCCATTAGGACAATCTGTAGTAGTGGATAAACTCTATCGGGAAGAACCTCCAGAAGTTCAGGGGATAGTTTTCCGAACGGATCTAATGGAATTACCGTTCGGAGAGTTTGATTTAATTTTAGGCATGGATTGGCTTATGAAGTATCAAGCTAATCTAGATTGTGTGGCCAAGCGTATGGTGTTGAAAACCCCCGAGGGTGATGAAGTGTTGGTGATAGGAGAAAGGGGGAACTATTTATCGAATGTAGTGGCTGCCCTAAGAGCAGAAAGAATGGTGAGGAAAGGATGTGAGGCAGTTTTATTGTTTGTTCGAGCTCTAGAAGCCAAGGACCTGACTGTTGGGGACGTCAGGACGGTAAAGGAATTTCCTCATGTTTTCCCTGAAGAGCTTTCAGGATTACACCCAGATCGTGAAGTGGAGTTTGGTGTCGATCTTCTTTCGGGAACAGCGCCGGTATCTATTACCTCTTATAGGATGGCGCCGAAAGAGTTAGTAGAGTTGAAAGCGCAGATTCAGGAGTTACTGGATAGAGGATTTATTCGACTGAGTGTGCTGCATTGGGGAGCACCGGTGTTATTTGTTAAAAAGAAGGATGGATCAATGCATATGTGCATCGATTATCACTAGTTGAATAAGCTAACAATCAAGAACAAGTACCCGTTGCCAAGGGTCGATGACTTGTTCGATCAATTGAAGGGAGCCTCAATCTTTTCAAAGATAGATCTGAGGTCAGGGTACCATCAGCTTAGGGTCAAGGAGGCGGATATACATAAGACAGCTTTTAGGACCCGCTACGGTCACTATGAGTTTATGGTGATGCCGTTTGGATTGACCAATGCGCCAGCAGCGTTTATGGACATGATGAACCGAGTGTTCCAACCATTCTTAGACCGGTGTGTTGTGGTGTTTATCGATGATATCTTAGTTTATTCGAAGTCAGAGGAGGAGCATGATGCTCATCTGCGAATAGTTTTGCAGATTCTAAGGGAGAAGCAATTGTATGCCAAATTCAGTAAGTGTGAATTTTGGTTGAGGGAAGTAATGTTTCTAGGACACGTTGTGTCGGCAGAAGGGATTAGGGTTGACCCTCGAAAGGTTGAAGCAGTGTTAGATTGGAAGCCACCCAAGTCTGTGGCTGAGATTAGAAATTTTCTTAGTTTAGCTGGGTACTACCGAAGGTTTGTTGAAGGATTTTCTATGGTAACAGCACCGTTGACTAAGTTGCTATGGAAAGGAGTTCCGTTTGTTTGGTCTAATAAGTAGCAGGAGAGTTTCAAAAAGTTAAAGAGGTTTTTGACGGAGGCTCCGGTGTTGACTCAGCCTAATAAGCTTATTAGATCAGTTCTGGTGGTCGGGTTTGAAGCAAGAGGTAACTGAATTGGTGGGTAAGTGTCTGACCTATCAGTAGGTCAAGGCGAAACATCAATTACCATCAGGATTATTGTAACCAGTGAAGATTCCATAATGGAAGTGGGAAAGAATTACCATGGACTTTGTTAGTGGGCTTCCCCTCACACCCACTAAGAAAGATGCGATTTGGGTAGTTGTTGATCGCTTAACGAAGTCTGCACACTTCATACCAGTGCGTATTGACTATTCCTTGCTGAAGTTAGCTAAGTTATACATAGTGAAAGTGGTGAGGTTGCATGCGGTACCGGTTTCAATCATATCAGATAGGGACCCTAGGTTTACCTCACGATTTTGGAAGGCATTGCATCAAGCGCTGGGTACGAAGTTGGACTTCAGTACAACGTTTCATCTTCAGACCGATGGACAGTCTGAGCGAGTGATTCAGATCTTAGAGGACATGTTGAGAGGATGTGTCATTGATTTTAGAGGTAGTTGGGAAGAGTTCTTACCGTTAGTAGAATTTGCTTACAACAACAGTTACCAGTCAAGTATCCAGATGGCGACCTACGAAGCTCTGTACAGGCGGAGATGTCGTACTCCTACTTGTTGGACAGAATTAGGAGAACGTCAGATTTTGGGCCCGGAGTTGGTGACCGATACAGAAGAGAAGGTTGAACTGATTCGGGTTTCATTGAAGGAGGCATCGGGACAAAAGTCCTATGCTAATTTAAAGCGTAAGGACATAGAGTTTGCAGTGGGTGATAAAGTATTTCTAAAGGTATCGCCGTGGAAGAAGGTACTAAGGTTTGGTCGAAAGGGTAAATTAAGTCCTAGATTTATCGGACCATATCGGGTGTTGAAGCGAGTAGGACCAGTAGCCTATCAGCTGGAGTTACCTCCGGAGTTAAGTCAAATTCACGATGTATTTCACGTCTCTATGCTAAGACGTTACTGTTTAGATCCGTCTCATATCGTACCTGTGGAGGAAATCGAGGTAAGACCTGATCTAACCTTCGAAGAGGAACCGGTGGAAATTCTGGATTGTGATGTTACGGTGTTACGAAGGAAAACGGTTCCTTTGGTTAAAGTGTTATGGCAGAATCATGGTTCGGAGGAGGCTACGTGGTAACCCGAGGAAGTAATAAGGCAGCAATACCCTCATCTTTTCTGATCAGGTAATTTCAAGGACGAAATTTCTTTAAGGGGGTAGAACTGTAACATCCTGAATTAATGGGTCTATGCGTTTAGTATAGGAATATGTTTAATATGTTAACTTAGGTAAAAGGGGTCTAAATTTGGGCTTAGAATTAGGCAAAGGCCCAGATGAAATTATTTTAAGGTGGCATCATTAACAATTAAAAAGGAACAAGTTTTGGGTCGCAACGAGCCCATGTTTTTAGGCCAATTTCGGCACTTTCAATAAAGATAAGGGTGACGCCACACACAAGAAATTAGGGGCCCAAATATTAAGCTTAATGAGGCCCAAATCTTTTAATTTAAGTGAGTTAAATTTCGGCACTAGGGTTAGTAGAGGTAGACGGCTACAAGGCTCAAAAAAAGGAGAAATTATGTGGATTTTATAAGTGATAATATCATAGATAAAAAGGAGAAAAGTTAGGAGCTTATCTTCAAGGGAAGTGTTGGCCGAAAATCCACCACCTAGAGGAGTGTAAAATTCGGCTACTGCATGGCAAAGAGGGTGCCGAATTTCCCCTCTCTTTTAGCTTGAATATTAAGGGTGTTTTTGGTTTTTAGCAGTAGGTGCTGAAATATCTATAAATAGGGGGGCTAGCTCCTTAATTCTGACACTGAAAACCCTAAATTCCTCTCCCATTTTGCCGAAATTCCCTAGCCTCTCCCTCTCCAATTTCTTTTCTCCAAATTTCTTTAAAACCCGAAACTCTTCTCCACTTTTTCCTCCTTGTGCTGATTTCTCTAAAAAGCCGAAGCATCCATAGTCTTTTCTTCTATTCATCCTATTTGAGAATTAGTTCTACACTTCCGGCATTTAAATCTTCCATTGGTATTGTCGAATCCTCTCTCTAGTGCTAGCCGAATCTCCTATGCTAAGGTAAGTGTCGATTTTTGATTAGTTTTCATGATCTATTCCCGGTTTTTGAAAAGCAAAAGCCGAAAGCTAATAGTTTAATGGTTTTATGATGGGCAGCAACTCGGGATTTGAAGGAAGCTTGGTCAATTAGATCTAAAAGCCGAAAATAGCTAGTCTCCACTTTCGAAATTTTTAAGGTAAGAAGATTTTCCTAGATTTCTATTAGATTTCATCATTATATACAAGATCTTAATGTTATAATGAAGATTAACGATTAAATATTGTGATAGTAGTTCTGATAAGGACTTGTGGTGGAATTAAATATGGATCATGCAAAGAAGAAAATCCCTAAGTTTAAGAAAAGAGTAGTATCTGCCATTCGAGATTTGCCACTTGGTTGTGGACCGGCTTCTGAAAAACACCTTATGCAGATAGCAGTTGTGTCGATTAAGGATAGCGTCGATATAGAAAGCATCATTTTATCGGTAATCAGGTGTGTAGATCTCTAACACACTACTAATAAACCTGTTTGTATGACTATTTTTAAATGTTATGGGATAAAAAGCCGGAATGAGGCTGTATAGACAGTCGAATGGAACCCTAAAAGGGTTAGGCAAGGATGCCAGGTACGTAAACAGAGAACTCCCTATGTGTATCGAAAAATATATAAGTCTGCATGATGTTTTCTTTATGTATGTATGCATGGGGTGGGAATGATGATATTGAAGGGGAAGTGTATGATAGGTCACTTGGTGATCGGTGGTAGAAAAGCCACATAATTTAATTGTAAGGTCACATAGTGATCGGTGGCTAAGCCACGTTTAATGATTCCTGAATAACAGGAATAGGCAGTTCAGCTATCGTTATGGTGTGTAGCGGATGGAGGGTTGATTGTAGAAATCCCCACTGTGTGATGGTTGGTACGGGTTGGTGTGTAGAGGATGAAACCCTAGGATGGGGTGGGTTATTAATCATGTATTATTTTGATGTATGATTATGATTGATGCCTTATGGGCCAGGGCCCATAATGTGTTTGTGGGCTCAGGTCGTTGTGTTCTTTGAGATTTATACACTGAGTCTTGGTGACTCACGCTTTCATTTTCTCTACTCTTTAGATGAGCAGTAGATCATGGACATGGGAGCCGGGACGGACTCGAGGGGCCATCAAGTTCTATTTCTACAAGTTATATTTTCTGTGGGACTTCTTTAAGTTTGTTTTAATGTTATTTGAGGAACAGTTATGTAATAAGGCCCTAGCTTTTATTCAACTTAGGAGTTTTCTATGTTATGCAACTTATGAATATACCACAAGGTTTATTTACATTTATTAATAAAAATACAAAGAGGTTTATTTTCAAGAAAATCTCACCTTTATTCAAATTTAACTCGTGTTTTCAAAATACGATAAAGTGTTATGTATTCGATAACGTGTCAGATCTGGTCGAAACGCATGGGCCGGGTTTGGGGTGTTACATTCATTTATTTTTATGTCATCCTGAGTGGGCCAAGGCCCGATATGCGATTGTGGGCCTGGAGCTGATTATGTGTTATAGGGGATTTACACACTGTGTCTCGGTGACTCACCCCTTTGCTTAACTTTTCAGGTAATCAGTAGATCGTGGATATGGGAGCCGAGGGGGACTCGTGGAGGCCATAAAGACTCTATTTTTCGTAAACTTTTCCTACTTTACTTTAAATTTTAATCGGGGATTTTATTTGTGTAATAAGGCCTTTCTAAATTAATATTTGGGTTTTATTTTATTTATTTATTGTTCATTTAAAATTTGACACTATGCAAACTTAATCACGAAATTAAAAATGGGGTTTTCAAAATATGGTGTAACTCAAAACATACGTTTTCTTCCAAGTGTCACCAAGCTTAACAAATGTTCGCTTCACACAAATTGTTAATTTTACCTGCACTACCAAACCACTATTTTCAAGACATCGCTTTTATCGAAGAGTTTTTTTTTTCAAATTTACGATTTTTCCTAAATTGAACAAGATTTCATTTTTACTTCACCCTGTAACATACCAGATCTAGTCGTAACGTTTAGGCCGGGATTGGGGTGTTACAATTTTGGTATGAGAGCCTAGGTTTCAAAACTCGGGTTGTGAAATGGGTTCATAGGTTCAACAATGTTTTATAAAATCGATATGAATGTTAGTTAGGGAAAGTGTTTTGTCTGAAATATGGCATCCGAGTCTATCGGCACCTGATCCATACAGGTAAGTGTTCTAATTTCTTGATGATGTATGCACGAAATGATTGTTAGTATGATGAAATATACTTGTTAGCTCTAGGAGATTCAAACTCTAGAGACTGAAACCTCTAGGTTGTGATGTGTTTTGCGAAAATTGCTCTCTAAAGCTATTTCCCATAAAATTTCTTGATATTAAATAGTGGAAGAAATACTAATTCATAAAACTTTTAAATTAGATAAAGGCGTATCGGTAGCAATGAGTACTAGGGGACGTCGACGTGCTATACGCAATCGTGATAGAGGCCGAGGTATTGGGTCTGAACCCTTAGAGTCAGGACGTGGGTCAGGGAATGAGATGCTAGTACCGCCAGCTGCGGAAGCAGAGTTTCAGGACCAAACGGGCGAAGACGATGCGATGTCTCAGGTGATGTTACGGGTCTTGGAGAGGGTCGCTGGAGCGAGCATAGGATCTGGGGCTCAGAAATCGATGTCTGAACCACTTCGAGCCAATGGAGCAAAAATGTTTAGGGGCGTATCAGGTGTAGCTTCGAATGTAGCTGAGTATTGGCTAGAAGCGGTGGAACGTATCATGGATGATCTTGATTTTACGGTGGAGGAGAAGTTGAAAGGAGTTGTGTCTCTTCTGTGGGATGAGGCGTATCAATGGTGGCTGACAGTGAGGGATGGTTCAGTGGCTAACTGCATTACCTGGGATTTCTTTCGATCGACATTTGAAAGTAAGTACATCAGATCGAGTTATGTTGATGCGCAGCGTAGGGCATTTTTAAATCTAGTTCAAGGAAATAAATCGAGAGCTGAGTATGAGGCAGAATTCTTACGTCTTAGTCATTATGCCCGGGGGATAGTGGCCACAGACCATGAGCGTAGTGTTCAGTTTGAAGATGGTCTGAGGGATGATTTGCGAGTGCTGATAGCTCCTCAGCGAGAAAGAGAATTTGCTGTCTTAGTGGAAAAGGCTAACATAGTTGAGGAAGTGAAGTGGTCCGAAAGTAGAATCAGGACAAAGATAGAGGTAGGAATAAAAGGAATTTTGGATCGTAAGGGTCAGCTGGGCGTTTTCAGAAAAGACCTAGGTTGGATGGGCCAAGTCAGGTTGTGAGACCTGTTGCTGATAGTCGGCCTCAGAGGTGTGCTCGATGTGGTAAATTTCATGTGGGTGAGTGTTGGACGAGTAATGGAAGATGTTTCAGGTGTGGGTCTACTGATCATCAGATTAGAGACTGTCCACAAGAGCGGAGCGGTGTAGGGTCGGTAGGTCAGGGTTATACTCAGCTGGGTAGAGGTGGTCAGCAACTGCAGAGAGGTCGTGGTCCAGCCAGAGGAGGTAACGGTTTCGGTCGGGGCTGTGGAGCACCAGGCAAAGGTGTAGAGGGCACTGATGCGAGACAGCCGAGGTTAGTCTATGCAGCTAGACACCGAGAGGAGGGTGATGCACCGAATGTCATAACCGTTACGTTCTTAATCTTTGGATTGCCTTTTTTTGCACTAATTGATATTGGGTCGACACATTCTTATGTTGCTAGTGTGGTATCTAGAACTTTAAGCATAGACTCTGAGATTTCTTCTAGGGAGATGACTGTAATTAGCCCATTAGGACAATCTGTAGTGGTGAACAAGCTTTATAGGGATGTACCTTTAGAAGTTCAAGGGGTAGTTTTTCCAGCTGATCTGATGGAACTGCCGTTCGGGGAGTTCGACTTGATATTAGGTATGGACTGGCTGGTGAGATATCGAGCAAATTTGGATTGTGCAGCCAAGCGTATAGTGTTAAGAACTCCTGAGGATGATGAAATTTTAGAGATAGGTGAAAGGAGGAACTGTTTGTCAAATGTAGTGTCTGCTTTAAGGGCAGAAAGGATGTGAGGCATTCTTAACTTTTGTCCGGGCTCTGGAAGCCAAGGAGCTAACTGTAGGGGATGTAAGAACGGTGAAGGAATTTTCTGATGTCTTCCTAGAAGAGCTTTGGAGATTACCTCTGGATCGCAAAGTGGAGTTCAGTATTGATCTTCTTCCGAGAACAGTGCCAGCATTTATTACCCCATATAGGATGGCGCCAAAGGAGTTAGTGGAGCTAAAAGCACAGATTCAAGAACTGTTGGATCGGGGTTTTATCAGACCAAGTGTATCGCCTTGGGGAGCGCTGATGCTATTCGTTAAGAAAAAGGATGGATCAATGCGTATGTGCATTGACTACCGTCAGTTGAATAAAGTGACGAGCAAGAACAAATACCCGTTACCGAGGATTGACAACTTGTTCGATCAATTGAAGGGGGTGTCAATTTTCTCAAAGATAGATTTGAGGTCAGGATATCATTAGCTTAAGGTCAAGGAAGTGGATATTCATAAGACGGCTTTCAGGACTCGCTATGGGCATTACGAATTCTTGGTGATGCCGTTTGGGTTAACCAATGCACCAGCAGCGTTTATGGACATGATGAACCGAGTGTTCCAACTCTACCTAGACCGGTTTGTTGTGGTATTTATAGATGATATCTTGGTCTATTCAAGATCAGAGGAGGAGCACGATTCGTATCTTTGAGTGGTTTTGCAAATCCTGAGGGAGAAGCAGTTGTACGCTAAATTCAGTAAGTGTGAATTTTGGCTAAGTGAAGTTACTTTTCTGGGCCATGTTGTGTCGGCAGAGGGGATTAGGATTGATCCCCGGAAAGTTGAAGTTGTGTTGGATTGGAAACAGCCTAAGTCTGTGGCCGAGATTCGGAGTTTCCTTGGTCTAGCTGGGTATTATCGAAGGTTCGTTGAAGGGTTCTCAGTAATTGTAGCATCTTTAACCAAGATGTTGAGGAAAGAGGTACCTTTTGTTTAGGCTAACGAGCAGCAAGAAAGTTTTAAGAAGCTGAAGAGGATTTTGACGGAGGCTCCGGTGTTGATTTAGCCAGAGGCTGGAAAGGAGTTCGTGGTTTATTGTGATGCTTCACACACTGGATTAGGATACGTGTTAATGCAAGACGGTAAGGTTGTTGCGTATGCATCTCAGTAGTTAAGACCGCATGAGTTAAATTATCCCACACACAATTTGGAATTGGCAGTAGTGGTATTTGCCTTGAAGATCTGGAGACATTATCTGTATGGGGAGAAGTCCGTCATTTATACAGACCACAAGAGCCTAGAATATCTCCTCACCCAGAAGGAGTTGAATTTAAGGCAGAGAAGGTGGATCGAGTTATTAAAGGATTATGATTGCTCGATTGAATACCATCTGGTAAAGCTAACGTGGTGGCAGATGCGTTAAGTCGTAGGGTAATCTCTGACTTAAGAGCAATGTTTGCCTACCTCAGTTTATACGATGATGGAAGTCTATTAGCTGAACTTCAAGTGAAACCTTCTTGGGTCAGTCAGATTAAAGAAAAGCAGTGGGCTGATGAGTTGTTAAAGTCGAAGTTTCAGTTGGGGTCAGGTGATAGGACAACGGAATTCAGTGTGAATAGTGATGGGGTAGTATGTTTTCGAGGAAAAACTTGTATGCCAAGGGATCCAGAATTTAGGGGTAAGATTTTACAGGAAGCACATAGCAACCCATATGCTACGCATCCTGGAGGAAGTAAGATGTATCGGGATTTGCGAGAACAGTTTTGGTGGCCGGGTTTAAAGTGAGAAGTAACCAAATTTGTGTAAATGTTTGACGTGCCAGCAGGTAAAAGCAGAACATCAGTTACCTTCGGGGTTGTTGCAGCCGGTGAAGATCCCACAGTGGAAATGGGAGAGGATCACAATGGACTTTGTTAGTTGGCTACCTCTCACACCTACTAAGAAGGATTCGATTTGGGTACTTTTTGATCGTTTAACGAAGTCTGCTCATTTCATACCGGTTCGTGTCGACTACTCTCTATAGAAGTTGGCTAAGCTGTATGTAGCAGAGGTTGTGAGGTTGCATGCGGTACCAGTGTCTATCATATTAGACAGGGACCCTAGGTTTACGTCGAGATTCTGGAAGGCATTACATCAAGCGTTGGGCACGAAGTTGGATTTCAATACAGCATTCCATCCTCAGTCTGATGGTCAGTCTGAGAGAGAAATTCAGATCTTGAAGGACATGTTGAGGGGTTGTCTCATTGATTTCAAGGGTAATTGGGAAGAGTTCTTACTGTTGGCGGAATTGGCATACAATAACAGCTACCAAGCTAGTATTCAAATGGCACCCTATGAAGCATTGTATGGGCGGAAGTGTCGTACTCCTACCTGTTGGACAGAGTTAGGGGAACGTCGAATTTTGGGTCCAGAATTGGTTACAGAGACGGAGGAGAAGGTTAAGTTAATTAGGGCTCGTTTGAAAGAGGCATCCGATAGGCAGAAGTCATATGCCAATTTGAAGTGCAAGGATATAGAATTTGATGTAGGTGATCAGGTTTTCTTAAAGGTTTCACCGTGGAAGAAGGTTCTAAGATTTGGGTGGAAGGGTAAGCTAAGCCCTAGGTTCATCGGGCCTTATCGTGTATTAAAACGTGTGGGACCAGTAGCATATCAGCTCGAGCTACCTTCGGAATTAAGTCAGATTCATGATGTATTTCATGTTTCTATGTTAAGGCGTTATCGTTCGGATGCATCTCATGTTGTGCCAGTAGAAGAAATCGAAGTAAGGCCTGATCTATCCTTTGAGGAGGAACCAGTACATTGGATCGTGACATCAAAGTATTGTGTAGGAAATCAGTTCCTTTGGTTAAAGTGTTGTGACGGAACCATGGTTCAGAAGAGGCTACGTGGGAGCCAGAGGATGTTATGCGCCAGTAATACCCTCATCTCTTTGGACCAGGTAATTTTGAGGTTGAAATTTCTTTAAGAGAGTAGAACTGTAACATCCAGGATTTGGGACCTCTGCATTTATCTGGTTTCTGTGTATTGTTTGAGTGTGTTTGGGGTCTCTGGGAAGGCCCGGGGTTAAGTCGGAACCTTGGCCAAATCTTTAAATTTTGGGTATTTTACGAGGGGAGCTGGTTGGGAGCAGGACTTAAGGTTTATTGGTTGTAGTTGTTGACACAATGAGTGATGTGGTAAGGTGGCAAGTGATGCCACTTAGAGAGCAAGGGGGGTGGCGTCAACAAGGGGTAGCTGAGGGAAGGAGTTCAAGTCATGCTGACAGCATTTGGAAGCTCTCTTTTTGCGTCAGGAAGCTAAGGAGGTGGCTTTCAGTGGGACTCTTCAGGGTGGTTGATGGAATAAGTCAAATTATTTAAAAGGGTGGCCATGAGGGAAAGTTGGAGTTTGAATGTTTCAAACTCATTTGAATGGGTGAAAAAGAGTGAAATTAGGAGCAAAGTAAGGGATTTTCAAGTTAATGGAGGTAGTGGTCGAATATGGGGAGCATAGGATGGGGGGAGACATTTCGGTTAGGGTCTAGTGGGGGTGTGCCGAAAATCTTTGAGGGTCATAAGCCATTTCGATTTTTATGAAGTGCATTCGGTTTTGGTGATTTGTAGGTGCCGAATGTTTGAGGTGGTGGTAGCTTAATCTCTTGAGTTTTGGTGTTCTAGTGGCAACTTAAGAAGCATTTCTTGGTATAGCCGAAACCCCCTAAGGCCTATGATCAATCATCATCACCTAAAGCCGAACCCTCCTATCATCTTTTCCAATTTTTTTCTTCTTTTCATTTGTTTCATCTAAAAGACGAAATCTCATCTTTTTCACTTCTTCTCCTTGGCCGAATCTCTCTTTCACCCCATTCATACTCTTAAGCTTTACAAACCATAAGCGTAACACCATTCCATTTTGTGATCACTTCTCTTCTCCTTCTCTTCTTTACTTGTTCTATTTCAAACTGAAACCATCCTTTTTCCCTCATATTCATAAAAGCCGAAACCCCTAATGACTTCCATTCTCTTCTCCATTCTTGCTTGGCCGAATTCTCTTTAGTCTTTCCTCTTGATTCTTCAATTGCTGAAACTTATCCCTCACCTTTTCATCACCATTTGCCACGGGTTTCTTCTTCAAGTCAAAGCATCCATTGATTCTTGTTCCTCTCTATTTTCTTGTATAAGCCGAATCTTCCTAGCTATTCTTTCACGCTTTTTTCCCCTTGATTTCTCTAAAAGCCGAAACTCTTAAGCCTTCATTTGAGTTCTCTTATCTTCACTTTCGGTTCTCCCATTTTATTCTCTTCCACTTTTGTTCATTACCGAATCTTCTCTACTATTGTGCTTGTGCCGAATTCTCTAGGGTGTTATTCGAATCCTCTGTGTTAAGGTAAGATCATTCCCTTTCGTTTTCTCTTTGATTAAACCTGTATTCCCTCTTTTCTTGGTAAGGCTGAATCTGCCTTGACTGATATCTTAACCTGTTTCTTTCTCTCTGTGTTCCGTCGATCAAGGGGTTAAGTATTGGGCATCTACTTCGGATCATTCTTTATTTTGGTCTATCAAGGGTGCCTATTCTAGGAAATAGTACTAGTCCAATCTTTGAACCCTATCTCTCTTTTCGAGTTTTCAAGGTAAGGGTTTTCTCTTCAGATATTTGATTAGGTTCACTTTCGTATCCGCTATCTTAACCCTGTGTTGTTGTTAAATAACCCTTGTTTCCTTATAGTATCTCTGATCAAGATCTTTTGATGGAATCCAATACCAATCAGGCAAATGAGAGGGTTGGACCCGTAAACCCAGCCCCTAAGTTTAAGAAACATGCCGTGTCAGCAGTACGAGATTGGCCACCTGGTTGTGGACCGGTTTCAGAACAGAGTAGTAGGCAGATAGCAGTCGTTTTTGCTACCGATAATATCGACATAGAGAGTATTATTTTATGTGTTATCAGGTGTGTAAAATCTCATACACTTTATTTAATTGTAATATTAATTGTATGGGCTTAAAAGCCGGAAAAGGCTGTGATGACAGTCGTGATACACTTGTGGGTAAGCTAGGAATGCCAGGTACGTGATTATAGTATCATTCTTGCATGTATGGATGTATGTGGTAATCTACTACCTTGTTAATATCATGTTGCATTCATTCTGACATGTATGTTATGCATGGGATATAGATCTGATGTTAAGGGGAAGTGCTTGATTATGAGGTCACATAGTGATCGGTGGCTAAGCCACGATATATTATTGAGGTCACATAGTGATCGGTGGCTAAGCCACGATATATTATTGAGGTCACATAGTGATCGGTGGCTAAGCCATGTTATATTATGAGGTCACATTGTGATCGGTGTTATGACTGACAGCATGACTGTCAAAGTGGCGTGTAGCGGATAGAGGGTTGATTGTAGAAATCCGCACGGTGTGATTGGCTGGTACGGGTTGGCGTGTAGAGGATGGAAAAATTAGGTTTGGACCGGGACATGATGCATTCATTTATTTTTATGTCATCCTGAGTGGGCCAAGGCCCGATATGCGATTGTGGGCCTCGAGCCAATTATGTGTTATAGGGGATTTACACACTGAGTCTCAGTGACTCACCCTTTTGCTTAACTTTTCAGGTAATCAGTAGATCGTGGATATGGGAGCCGAGGCAGACTCGTGGAGGTCATAAAGACTCTATTTTTCGTAAACTTTTCCTACTTCACTTTAAATTTTAACCGGGGATTTTATTTGTGTAATAAGGCCTTTCTAAATTAATATTTGGGTTTTATTTTATTTATTTATTGTTCATTTAAAATTTGACACTATGCAAACTTAATCACGAAATTAAAAATGGGGTTTTCAAAATATGGTGTAACTCAAAACATACATTTTCTTCCAAGTATCACCAAGCTTAACAAATTGTTCACTTCACACAAATTGTTAATTTTACCTGCATTACCAAACCACTGTTTTCAAGACATTGCTTTTATTGAAGAGTTTTTTTTTTCAAATTTTCGATTTTTCCTAAATTGAACAAGATTTCGTTTTTACTTCACCCTGTAACATACCAGATCTGGTCGTAACGTTTAGGCTGGGTTTGGGGTGTTACATGGATTTATCATTGAAGAATTTTGTGTAGAACAACCTAAAGGATTTGAAGATCCTAAACATCCAGCTCACTAAGCCTTTTTATAAGTTGAAGCAGGCCTCAATGAGTGGTATAAGGGGCTTTAAAGGTTCTTGCTTGAGCTAGGTTACCAATGGGGGAGTGTAGACAAAACCTTGTTTATCAAGAAAGAGAAAGACACCATTATAGTCGCTTAGATATATTTAGATGATATCATCGTTGTCTTAACCTCTCAAAAGGCCAAAAAAGGTTATATGTAGATGATGTTGTTTGAGTTTAAGATGAGTATGGTTGGGGAACTATCTTACTTCTTATTATTCCATATTAAGTAGCTCCAAAAGGGTATTTTCTTATCTTATGAGAAGTATGTACAATTTGGTGAAGCAATTTGGATTGTAGTATGCTTGGCCAATGATGAATTTAATGTAAGTTTTTAAGAAACTATGCTAAAAAAACAAGAGGAGCTACAACCAGATGAACTAACTACATCATTATAATTAACAATTTACTTTACTTGGATACAAGTAGACCTAATTTATGCTTTAGTGTGGGTGTTTATGTGATATGTCAATCAATCTTAAAAAAAATTCATTTGAAACTGTGAGGAGGATTATCAGGTATATGAGTGGTACTTTAGGGCTTAGAATTTGACTACTAAAGGATACAAATTTGAATTGGGTAGGCTATAGCGTTGCTGATTGGGAAGAAAATATTGATGATAGGACTAGTACATTTGGAGGGAGTTTCCACTTGGGGTTTAAATTTTGGTTTCTTAGTAAAGAAAAAAATAGTTTTCAATATCTTTATCAATAGCTAAGGCTGAATATATAGCTCTAGGAAGTTGTTACACACCCCTCTTATGGATGAGGAAAATGCTTGAATATTTTGGGATTGTGTTGCCAATTGTAACTTCCTATTATGACAACTCTTGTGTAATCAATAAATCGAAGAATCCAATGCTTCATTCGAGGACCAAACATATCGATTTGAGGCACCATTTTACCTAGAGTTAGTGGAGAATGAAACCATTAAGTTTAAGTATGTGTCAATTGAGAATCAACTACCAGACTTCTTTACCTTGGCCTTTGATTCTATCAAGTTTGAGACATTGGTGTATGCCATGTTTAACTTGGTAGCTAAGGTAGGGCACTAAAACAAATCCTTTGGGGGTCGTTCTGCCTAGGGGTTTTGTTTTTATTTTTTGGAGGGTTTATTATTTTACCAAATATGACTTTACTCTTTTGGAGGGGAAAAGTCGATGTAAGTTTTAGGTATTTAATATCTTTGATTAAATTGCAATTTACTTCAAACTCTTTTACCTGATTATTTTAGCCTTAGATCATTGAGGTTCTCCCTAGTTTCGATTTTCAAGATTTATTTAAATTTAAGAAACCTTTAATCTCTTTGTAAGAAACCATGGCCCGCGTGAAAACGACTGATCCTTCTAACCCATCTTCATCTCAAATTCTCAAAGAGTCTCATTCTCCTTCCCCTTTAAGGAGATGACCAAGAACATCTAGTGACGGCACTTCAACTAAGCTTCTTGAGGCCGACCTCAATAGAAGCAAGAATAAATACCACACATTCCTCCAGTTTCAGTTGGGCAAGTGTAACACCTCATACCCGAGTCCAAGGCTGAGACCGGATACGAGACATTACTATGCTTGAACTTTCTCAAACATGCACTTACGGGCTGTAAAATTTTGTTCCGAATTAAAAACTTCCCTTTCTTAGTCTAATCATACATTTCATGGGCCTACGAGGCCTTAAACACATATCTGGAAACTTTCAGAACTTAATCAAAAACGTTTCTTTAAAACAGGGGTCACACGCTCATGTGGCTTGGGACACGCCCGTGTACCCTTAAGACACGCCCATGTCTTCCAACCGTGGTCGACACTGACTATATTCACACGGCCTTGACATGCCCGTGGACTTAGATCGTGTGCTATACCTTGATATACTGACTTATTCACACGGCCTAGGGCACACGCCTATGTTCTAATTGTGTGTCACACACTACCTAAATAAACGGCCGTAGGATTAGCCCGTAGTCTATTCTGACTTAAGGTACTAAGGTGCAGGGGACGCACACGCCCGTGTGTCTATTCGTGTGGGCACTTGAAGGCTATTTACGAAGCCAATTGCCACCCTGAAATTAAGATCAATCTCATATTCAATTCAACAACTCAAATTACTACATCTTTCATGAGCAATACTACATGCTTCATTGATATCAATAAACTTACATACTTAGTCAATCTTGGCCAATCACTTAGCCATATACAAAAGAATAATAAACTTGATAGCCCATACTTTTGCCCTTTTTAAGACATATTCTCAAAATGAAATGTTCCTATACATGCCATACTTAATATAAACATCTTGGCTATACCAAAATAGCGATTGATAGTGTGCTTCGAGCTCTGATGATGATGATCCACAAGATTAGCTTGGCGGGACTACATGGAAAGAATGAATAAAAGACGTAAGCATTTAACTTGGTAAGTTTGCATATAATGCACATAGCATCATACTTGTTTAACATAAACCATTTGGCATAAACAATGGCATCATAATTTCAGCTATTTAAGCTTACTTACTCTTACTGATTCTTACATATCTCATTATACTTACTAGTCTCATGCTCGTGAGGTCAACAAGGTACCTGTATCACTTGATCACAGAGATCATCATACTTTACTATAATAATCATAATCTCTAATTCATCATTCACAACATGAATAATACCCATTTCCAACTTGATAATAGCTTTGCTTACTTAATTTTCTTGCTATCTCATTTAAGCATTACTCATTTGCCTGATGAGTTTCTATGAATAACCTAGGATACTGAATCTCATCCCACGTATAACTCGATGCCAAAGCCATATCCTAGATATGGTCTTACATGGGATCTCTCATCTTGGTATCGATGCCATGTCTTAACATAGACTTACTCAAAGTCTTCCTTGTGTGTTCCTTTGGGAACTTACCATTGCCATGTCTTGACATGGTCTTATTTGGTATCTGTACTCATGAACTGGTCAATGTTGAGCCTTGGCTAGGACTTACATGAAATCTTCCTTGTTACTCACCAATTTCATGCCTTGGCTTGGACTTACATGGGATCTCTATCTCATGATAGCTTTTCAATGCCAAGACTTGTCTTGGACTTACATGACATCTTTTCTTGGAGACTCACCAATCCCATGCCTTGGCTTAGGCTTACATGGGTCTTCATCTCATAATAACTCTTCAATGCTAAGACTTGCCTTGGACTTACATGATAACTTTGCTTGATTGCCGATGCCATGCCTTGGCTTGGTCTTATACGGACTTTCTTATCTCATGTGGTAGATCGAGTATCCTAAGTAATTCAACTTCAATCGGGACTTTCGCATGCTTAATCTCATTGATTTCTTTATTTAACATAGCATTAAGCACTTCTAGGGTAATAATGTACATTATACTAAGCAATTCAATGATAGTAATCATAAAGCTTAGAAATTATACAAACTTACCTCGATATACAAAATGTGTGTAGATATGCAATTTAGTCCTCGACTTTGTTCTTGCCTCAGTTTTGATCCGAGCTTTGTTTTTCTCTATAATAATAGTTTAGATCATTTAATAATCACATTGACTAAATTGACTCTTAACTCATACTTTGATAAAATTACAATTTTACCCCTAAATTTTCTCATAATTACACTTTTTCCCCTATGCTCGTAAAATAATTTTCATGCCACTTCCTTAAACTTCATGCTTAGCTGATTCATTATCTCAACTATAGCAATAACAAATTCTCACTATTTCTACCATGTTTGACAAATTTCATAATAATAACAAACTAGTCCTTACTAGCATTTCTCATGAAATTCACTTAGAAAAAGATGTTTATCTAACATCAAACTCTCATAATCTTCCATAAAGCATCATTTTACAAACATTTCATACATGGGTAGATTTTTGAACATGCATCTTAGCTCATCTTATAGCTAAAAAAAGTTAATTCATGTTACGAAGACTCCAAAAACACGAAGAATATTAAAAACGGGGCTAAAATGAACTTACTAGCAAGCTTGAAAAATTGAAGAACCCTAGCTATGGCTTCCTTCAAATTTTCAGCACTTGGGGAAGAAGATGAGAATGATTTTTGTCATCTTTTTCCCTTATTAATCATTTAATTGATAAATGACCAAAATGCCCTTCTCTTTACAATTTCACCATTTACTAACTCATGTCCATTTTTGTCTAAAAATTATAATT
This sequence comes from Gossypium bickii, assembly GCA_025503065.1. NCBI lineage: Eukaryota > Viridiplantae > Streptophyta > Magnoliopsida > Malvales > Malvaceae > Gossypium > Gossypium bickii. The sequence goes on from CP106718.1 coordinate 26,967,882, forward strand.
TGGGAAAATTGCTATTTGAGGACTTCTAATTAATATTCTAAAGCTATTTCATACAAAAAGCTTCTAGAAACTCATATTTTGCAACTTTTGCAATTTAGTCCTAATGGATGCTTAAATGGAAATTTCCATAAAATTTCTACATGAAACTTTCATATTATCCTGCAAACATCTCAAATACCTTAAAAACTCATTTTACTAACTCAAATTTGTGGTCTCGCACCACTATTCTGGCTAGGCCCTAAATCGGGCCGTTATAGCAAGCACTGACATTGAAGGTATTCCTACAACTCGTTCAGAATCAACTTTTGATGATTTTTTTTATCCATCTTTACTTTAATTTTAAGAATGTTAAAAAAAGCTGAGAATGTTGAGAATTGAGATGTCATGGAAACAAGGAGTTGGAGTTGTCTTAACCATGTTAGTCCATATCATAACGATACCTACTGGTATGTACCATCCTAATATTAAGCCAATACCAAGTAGTTTATGTTCCATTTTGGTCAAAATTTCAGTGCGCTTCAGTAATTTCAATGTATTTCAACCCATTTCGTTCAATACTGACTTGTACCAGTGTGTACTGGCCTATACCGGTTGGTACAAATTTTTTGGCATTTTAAATCAATTTTTAAAACTTTTTCTTAACCATTTTAATTTTTCCATTACATTTAAAAATAAAAGTCATTAAATTGAATTATTCAACCTAATTAACAATTTTAAAACTTATATTTACATATAAATTTATTTATATAGATATAATTGAGATATATTTGCAAGTGTATATAATATATATTTTTACCAAAATAACATATAACTTATGAAGAAACTAAAACTTAGACTATAAATATATATGTGCAAAATATTTAAAGGTATATATAATTTAGCAAGAAACTAAAAACTAAACTATAAATATGTATATACGAAAAATATTTAAAAACATCAATAAACCCAAAACTATACACCAAAACATGCCCGTATCAGTACATACCAATAACAAGACAAAAGCGGTACACCCAATAGTACAATACTAGCTACCTTGGTCTCAATTGAGAATGCATCAATGGTGGTTGAGGAAATTGGCCACTTAATGGAAAAACTACCTCACCTTGATTTACACAAATGGGTAATCTTTTATATGCTCTTATAAAGGAAGTCTCTGTTGGTTCCAACATAGAATTCCAACCAACTATTGTAGAAGTTGTAGCCATAGATGGAAGTGAAGAAGTTACTAAAGATGTCGATGATGATACAAAACTTAAGTTGATAATAACTTCAGTTGCAACTAGTCTTGTATATTGTAGAAGAAGTAAAGCACTTGTGACTTATGAGATTGAGTCTGAGTATGCAATTAAAAAGGTTGCTTAAAAAGTAAAGAAACCATTTATTCCTAAGTTTCTAAAAAAAGAAAAGGGTAGGAAAAAAAGGCTCTAAAATTCGTCTAAGCTAATCCTAATCTTGAAGAATATGTTTCATTTTTTTGAGTGTTGGCTATTGAGGTTGGGAAACATCTCTCAAAGAGACCCAATGCACCATCTTCTTCTAAAGAAAAGGATATAAGAGAATGAAAGAAGCTAGAGTGTTAAAGATTTTGCAAGCAAGTAGAGAAGTAAAACTAGAACCAATTCAACCTAAGTACAAGTTCATTAATCCTATCTGTGCCAAGGTAAATTATTGATATTTAGTTGATTTTCTTTATGACTAACCTTTTAATGTCAACATCAAGTGATCATTTTTTAATGTCAAATCCTTGTTTCCAAATTTCACAAAAATCAAGTCATTAATTAAAATTGAACTTTTAAAAGGGGGAGTAACAAATTCAAAAACAAATTTACCATACCAAAAAATCAAATTTTAATTCTATATTTTTAGGAAGAGGAGCATTGCTTCAAGGTGGAAGATTCATTCAAAAACTCATGGTACCTTAATAGTGGATGCTCAAGCACATGATCGGTGAAAAAATCCATTTTATCAATTTAAAGCCAAAGATTGAAGGAGTTGTTCGATTTGGTGGCAACTCTAAAGGACAAGTGGAAAGAATCAACTTTATTGGTAAAAAGTCTTCAAATCTTATTGAAAAGGTTCTCTATGTCAACGATCTTAAGTATAATCTACTTAATATTAGCCAATTGTGTGATAATGGTCTCAATGTCATTTTTTAGTCTAACGAAAGTACAATAGTTGACATTGTGTCTAATAAGATTATGCTTGTATGACATAGGATAAAAGATATTTACATGGTGCATTTAGATGATTTGCATGATTCACTTATATGCCTCGTTGCTAAAAATAAAAATAATTCTTTACTATGGCATAGAAAACTAGGATATGCTAGCATAAGCATATTGCATAAACTAGCTACAAATGACTTAGTAAGAGGATTGCCTAAAATTGATTTTGACTTTGATAAAGTTTGTGATGCCTGTGTTAAATGTAAACATAAAAGAGTCTCTTTTAAACTTATTAATGATGTATCAACTAGTAGAGATCTTCAACTAATTCACATAGACTTATTTGGTCATATTAGGACAACTATCTTGGGTGGAAAACAATATGATTTTGTGCTTGTTGATGACTATTCTAGGTTTACTTGGGTTATTTTCTTAAGTACTAAAGATGTAGCACTAGAAAAATTCATCATATGGAATCGAATTTCAAAATCTTGATTTTCAAAATTTTTGTAACTCAAATGGAATTAGCCATAATTTTTATGCACTTAGAACCCCTCAACAAATTGGAATTGTTGAGAGGAAAAATAAAACTTTAGAAGAAATTGCTAGAACAATGCTTTGTGAAATATGTTTGGGTGGAAGCCACAAACACCACTTGCTACATTATTAATAGAGTGATGATTATGCCTATTTTAAAGAAAACTCCATATGAACATTTCAAAAATAAAACGGCTAACATTAGCTATTTTCATCCTTTTGGGTGCAAGTTTTTTCTTTTAAATAATGGAAATGACAATCTTAGTAAATTTGATGCAAAAAAGTGATGAAGGAATTTTTCTTGGTTACTCTTTAAATTCTAAAGCTTTTCGAGTGTTTAACAAAAAAAAAAAAAACTTTAGTAGTAGAAGAGTTTATAAATGTTATTTTTTTATGACTATAACCTTCCTCCTAGAAAAGATTCTTGTATTGATAATGATGATGCATAAAGTTTTAATAATAATGATAAAATGGATCAATCATCAAGTGAGAAGATACAAGAATAAACCTATGATGCTCTAAAGGAGCTTACAATAGAGGAGAGGGAAGTCACTCATCCAAGAGAGTTCAACTATGTGAAGGATGGTAACATTTGGGGAGATCCATCCAAAAGGGTAACTACTAGATCTTGTCTTAGAAATACTTGTAATTATGTTGCATTTATCTCATGTATTGAGCCTAAACATATTAAATATGAATTATATGATGAATATTGGATATTGGCTATGCAAGAAGAGTTAAATCTACTATAGGATATCAAGTATGGACCCTATTTGAAAGACCTTGTGATAAATCTACTATAGGTACTAAATGGGTTTTTAGGAACAAACTAGATGAGAGCGGTAACATAATGAGAAACAAGTCTAGACTTATTTCTCAAGGTTACAGTCAAAAAAAAAAAGAATAAAGTATGATAAAACTTATGCTCCCGTAGTGATGGACTCGAAACTAACTAATAATTTCGATAAAGGCAAGCACACCTATCGAACAGTAGTATAGTTGTGGTGAGTCCAGAATATCGTATCCTCAAGGACTAAAATTACTAATAATAACTATCTTTTTATTATCTAGCATAATAATTAAGGGGATTTGTTTTTAATCTAAAATTAACTAACTAAATTAACTATGAACGCGACAGAGAAAGAATTAGGAAAATACTTTTTAGACAACTTTATATGAGATAGGCAATACCTAAGGAAGAATCCACCTAGACTTCACTTATTACTTTTGATTCATATGATTTATTCACTTGACTTAATTCATAGAAATCCCTGATTTATGTTAATATCTCATTCAAGACTAAAAACAACTGACTCTAGGTTGATTAATTGAAATCTCTTTCTAATTAAAACCCCTATTGTCGCATTAACTTGATCTATGGATCCCCTTATTAGATTTGACTCTAATTTGACAGATTTTCGTCGCCCTATTTCTAGGGTTGCAATCAACTCCGCTTAATTGTGTTGATCTACTCTTAAACAGGGACTTTTGCTCCGCTGAATAAGCACATTCGACTTGAATCAATAACCTGAATTATCAAAACAAGAATAAGAACTCACAATTAAGAATAAGAACAAGTATTTATCTTATAAATCAAACAATAATAAGATTCATCTTAGGTTTCATTCCCTTAGGTATTTAAGGGATTTAGTTCATACTGATAGAGGGAAACATATTAGAATAGGGAAAACAACAAAACATGTAATATCCTAAATATAGGCCTGTGCATTTATATGTGGTACTTGATTAATTTGTAATTTAAGAATTTGAGGTTGAACTGAGGCCTTGATTAAAATATTTGGATTAGTCACCTTAGGGTTTAAAAATAGTGTTTTAGGTAATTTAATTGATATATTGGGCTTGTGGCTCAGTAGCTAGGGGCACAGTAGAGGGGGAGCTTAAAGTGGCGCCACAAGCACTTGGGAAGGGCCCAAATTTGGCCGCTTGAAGCCCAAATGATTGGGTCAAAAATTCGGCAGCCCAGGAAAGTTAGGTGGACAGCACACTTGCTAAAATTTAGGGGATTTAATTCTTTTATTTTAGTGATAAAATACTGATAATAGAAAGATAACGAAGAGAAAGATTAGGGCTATTTTTGAGGAGCTAAGGGATTAAGATAATAGGTGGGATAAAAGCTATGAGATGACAGCAGAGTTGGCCGAAAATCCAACTCTGGGAGGGGGATTGTATCGCCGAAATCTATATAAGCCAAGTGATCATCCTTTCTTTCAATTTTTCTCTCTTCTTCCTCACTTAGCCGAAATTCTCTTCTTTCATTTGTTTTAATTTCTTTTCAAAACCGAAACTCCCTAGATATTTTCTCCTCTCCTTAGTATTTTCTCTAAAAGCCGAATTCTTTTTTGTTCATATTTTCCTTCTCCTATAATCGAATCTTGAAGGTTGATTTTCCCGAAGGTGCACCATAGTTGAATACTCCTCTTTAATCTAGCAAGTTTCGGGATTTTACTCCTTTGCAATTTCTTCAATTCTCTTTTATCAAGTTTTTAATTCGAATCAGTTTTCTAAGGCCCTGTCGATTTTACTCTCTTGTTAGAAGCCGAATCCTTTCTTGCTGAGATCTGTAGTGCCGATTTGTGGAAAAGTCGAAGGTAGGTAGTGGTAGGTTTGGCCAAATGGCCACTTTCTTATTCTTTCCTCTTTGGGCCGAATGTTAATTGGGATTGGTTTAATATTTTGGGCTTGGCCGAATGCAGGTAGGAAGGTGACATTTTCTTAAGGACTTTCGAGATTCGACAAATTAGGTAAGAGATCTATTAGTAGTTAACGTGTAAATTGAGATTTTATTAACCTTGGCCGAATATTGAAGGGCTAAATCTTCGTGTGATTTTTCGGCTTTTGAGCAAGGCTTACACTGAGGGTAGTAGATTTGGATATCAACTAAGGATAGTAGATTTCACGATATCAGGTGTGTAATACTTCCCCACCATCTAGATCTGATTATTAATGTATGTTCGTAAGTTTATATGTTGTGATAAATACCGATATCTCGGTTTAATGTTGGAAACCCGAAAATGGCGATGCAAACCACCAGGTCAGTGAATGTTTTGACTTTATATGATAAAAGTATATTGGTTTTATGATTGCATGGGTTGGGTTGATGAAAGGAGGAAGTTATACGTTATATGTGTAGCGGTTCATACCGTGATCTGTTATATGTTGTAGCGGCTAATGCCGTGATCTGTTATAAGGGCTTCGGCCATAATATGTTGATGAGCAGCATGACTACCATCTTGGCGTGTAGCGGTGTGGGTCGATTGTAGAAATCCCCAATAGTGTGAATGGCTGGTACGGGGGCGTGTAGCGGATCGAAACCTAGGCAAACGGGTTGGGTCTTGCATATTATTTGTTATTTTTTTTATAAATGAAATTATTAATCTGTTTTATGGGCCTAAGGCCAAAATCTAGTGGTGCATCAGGGTTGCACACTAAGTCTCGCGACTCACCCTATTAATTAACCTTTCAGGTGATACCTAGTGCTTCAGACCGGGCTGGAGAGGAACGCAAGGTGGCCATGCAAAAGAATATCTGGATCCAGCAAAAAGACTCAAGTTAATACTTTATATTTTTAATTAATTGATTTTAAATCTCGTTGTAATAAGGCCATGGGTCACTAGTTTATATTTTGTTTTATTTTGGGCTTTAATTGCTTTTAGTTATTTAAATCCTTATTGAACTAATGCATGTATTTAAATTTGGGTTTTTAATTTATAAAGGCATATTTTATTTAAACTATCAACTATTAAATTTCTTTCGAACAAGAAGATAAACTTTAGAAAAATATTTTTTGAAAATACAACATGTTTTTCCAAAATTTTCTTAGTGACATACCAGATTCGGTCGTGGTGTTTGGGCCGAGTTTGGGGTGTTACAAATTGGTATCAGAGCCAGGTTCAAAACTCAGCTCCGGGGTTTTTGGGCTCAAAACGTTTTCTACAATTGGGTTTTTGAAACATGCATGTTTTTTTTAAATGATAACAGGTCTGTTAGCTCAGCATGGCACCTGCGTCTCCGGCCCAAGTTCGCCAGGTAAGTATTCTAAACCATTGTATGATCTTTATATATGTGGGCTTAATGGGCCTAGTGGGACGTAGATTAGTTAGAATTAAAACTTGATGGACTCTTGGCTTAGTTCAAACCACTTCTTAAAATTTCATAAAACTTAATTTCACTAAACAAACCCATTAACGAGCCGCAGGGTGTGGTAACCGTCATACGCATGTCTAGGAAGGATCTGGAAGAGTCTAGTATTTAAGCAGTCCTAGTAACTCACCTCCTCTTCGCTGGAATCCTACCTGGTGCATAATGACTGTTCACCTTAGCTGAGTTAGGATGTGGCATTGGGCATATGCATGTCTAGGAGTGGATTCAGGGAGAGCTTGGTACTTAAGCAGTCCTAGCGACTGACCTCCTCTTCACTGGAATCCTACCTGGTGCATAGTGACTATTCACCCTAGTTACGAGGACTGGTTGATGGGCTAAACCCTAGGACTAAAACCCAAAAGGGACCGACCACTCTATTTTCAAAAAAAAAAAAATCCCAAGGTTTGTCAAATTTGCAAAACATATTTGAACCTCCAATCAACCATGAACTTATAAAATACCTGTGTTTCGATAATTTACCCGAAAATCTCACATTTACAAGAATAACCCGGACCATGAAACTGGATTTTTCCAAAAGTACCACTGTTTGAAAAAAAATTACCAAACTACCCTTGTTTTGCAAAATTACTGAAATACCCCCGGATTTCAAAATTTCTGAAATACCCCCGAAGTGCAAAATTTCTAAAATACCCCCGAAATTGAAGAATTACCAAAATACCCTTATTTCACAAAATCACTAAGGACCTTATTTTAAAAAATTACGAAAATAGCCTTGTAGGATAAAATTATGAAAATACCCCTGGGTAGTGAAAACAACAACAACAGCAACAACAACACTACTTTTCTGTAATGAACGCGAGTTCATGAATGTTGATGATTGAATGAATGAACTTGAGACTGTATTGTGTATGAATTCGAAAGAACTACTTTTTAAAAACTATTAATCATAAGACTGTTCGCGATAAATCAGTGGAAAGAAATAATGATTCATAAAATTCTTAATCAGAAAAATGCAAATCAAAAGAATGAGTACAAGGGGTCGAGGACGTCCGCCGTGTGTGGACTTGTGTAGAGTAGTAGGATGACCTTGTGCGAGCAGTAGGAGCAGGGGCTCGTCGAGGTCGTAACGAATCGTTGGATCCTCCAGCTGTGGAGGAAGAGTTACGAGATCAGGAGACCGGAGATGATGTTGTGTCCCAGGCGATGTTACGAGTCCTGGAGAAAATTGCTGGAGTAGGCATAGGCAAAGGAGCCCGGAAATCTATGTCAGAGCGGCGTAAGGCCAATGGGGCAGAAGTTTTTAGGGGAGTTTCTAGGGTAGCCCCTAACACAGCTGAGTACTGGATGGAAGTGACAGAGCGCATAATGGATGATTTAGACTTCACGGTAGAGGAAAAATTGAAAGGGGTCGTGTCTCTTCTCCGAGATGAGGCCTACCCGTGGTCACTCACGGTGAAAGAAGGTAGTGCTGCAGATCTGATTGACTGGGATTTCTTTAAGGAGTCATTCTAGGGAAAGTATGTCGGGGCTAGCTATATAGATACCCAAAGGAAGGCATTCCTGAACTTGGTACAGGGAAGTAAGTCTGTGGCTGAATATGAGGCTGAGTTTCTACGTTTGAGCCGTTACGCTCGAGGAATGGTAGCAACAGAGTATGAACGTTGTGTTCGGTTTGAGGATGGGCTGAGAAATGAGTTAAGGGTTCTGATAGCACCGCAACGAGAGAGGGTTTTTACTGTTTTGGTAGATAAGGTTAAAATAGCTAAGGAAGTGAAACGGGTTGAGAGACAAAAAAGGGATAAGGATCGGGGTAAAAATAAGAGGAGTTTTGGGCCATCAAGAGCATCGGGGAATTTTTACAAGAGTCCTAGGGCTGATGGGCTAGTTCGTGCTCCGACAAGTCAAAATCAAGCTTGTTCAACATGTGGGAGGACGCATTATAGGGAGTGCAGAATAAAAACAGGTGGATGCTTTAGGTGTGGATCCACAGAACATCTGATTAAGGACTATCCTCAGATGGTCGGGTACAGCCAACAGGCCGAGGTTCTGATCAGGTTAGGAGAGGCGATCAGCCTGGACCAAGAGGTCGTGGTGCAGGTAGAGGAGGAAATGGGGCTGGTCGAGGTCGTAGAACACCTGGTAGAGGTGCAGGTAATGTAGATACAAGGCAGCGGGGTCTAGTTTATGCAGTTCGTCGATAGGAGGATGGTGACGCACCGGATGTCATAACCGATACATTTCTTATAGCTGACAGCCCTTTTCTTGCTTTGATTGATATTGGGTCAACCCACTCCTATGTTGCATGTTCCATATCTGAGACCTTAAGTATAAATCCTAAAACAACTACTAGGAAGATGACTGTGGTTAGTCCCCTAGGATAATCTAGGGTAGTAGACAAGCTGTTTAAGGATGTACCTTTAGAAACTCAGGGGGTAGTGTTTCCGGCAGACTTAATGGAATTGCCATTTAGAGAGTTCGATCTTATCCTAGGAATGGATTGGTTGTCAAAGCATCATGCTAAGTTGGATTGTGGGTCTAAGCGCTTGGTGTTAAGTACTCCGGAAGGCGGGGAGGTGGTGTGTTAGGATAAAGAAGGAACTATTTGTCCAACGTAGTGTCGGCCTTGAAAGTTGTTAAGATGATTCGGAAAGGATGTAACGCCTATTTGGCTTTTATTAGTGCTTTGGATGTTAAGGAGGTGACTGTCGATGGGGTTCGAACCATCAAGGATTTCGCGGATGTCTTTCCAGAGGAATTGCTAGGATTACCCCCGGATCGCGAAGTGGAGTTTAGAATAGAATTACTCTCGGGTACGGCTCCGGTATCTATTGCCCCTTATCGAAGGCGCCGAAGGAGCTGGTGGAGCTCAAAGCTCAGATTCAGGAGCTATTGGATCGAGGATTCATCCGACCGAGTGTGTCTCCATGGGGAGCGCCAGTCCTATTCGTGAAGAAGAAGGATGGATCCATGCGTATTTGCGTGGACTATCGTCAACTGAATAAGTTGACGATTAAAAATAAGTACCCATTATCGAGAATCGATGATTTGTTCGACCAGCTCAAAGGAGCTTCAGTCTTTTCTAAGATTGATCTAAGGTCGGGATATCATCAGTTAAAGGTGAAGGAAGGAGACATTCATAAGATGGCATTTCGAACACGCTACGATCATTATGAGTTTTTGGTAATGCCGTTCGGTTTGACAAATGCGCCAGCAGCATTTATGGATATGATGAACCGGGTGTTTTAGCCATACCTTGATCGGTTTGTCATAGTATTTATCGACGATATATTGGTTTATTCCAAGTCTGTAGAGGAGCATGATGCACAACTTCGAGTGGTGTTGCAAATTTTGAGGGAAAAGCAGCTGCACGCAAAATTTAGTAAGTGTGAGTTCTGGCTGAAGAAGGTGACTTTTCTAGGGCATGTGGTTTCTGCAGAGGGGATTAGGGTAGACCCTCGAAAAATCAAAGCTGTGTTAAATTGGAAATCGCCGAAGTCTGTGGCGAAAATTTAAAGTTTCTTAGGATTAGCAAGATATTATCGAAGGTTCGTTGAGGGGTTCTCTTCAATAGCGGCACCATTAGCTAAGTTGTTGAGGAAGAGAGTATCTTTTGTGTGGACTGACAAACAACAAGAGAGCTTTGAGAAGCTGAAGAGAATTCTGATGAAAGCACCGGTGTTAATTCAGCCAGAGGCGGGAAAAGAATTAACCGTCTATTATGATGCGTCACACACAGGGTTAGGGTGTGTGCTGATGCAAGATGGAAAAGTTGTGGCATACGCGTCTCGACAGTTGAGACCGCATGAGTTGAACTACCCTACGCATGATCTGGAATTGGCGACGGTAGTGTTTGCTCTGAAGATTTGGAGACATTACCTGTACGGGGAGAAGTCGTTAATTTACACCGACCATAAAAGTTTGAAGTATCTCCTTACTCAGAAGGAGTTAAATTTACGACAATGTAGGTGGATCGAGCTCTTGAAGGACTATGATTGCTCGATTGAATACCATCCCGGCAAGGCCAATGTGGTGGCAGATGCGTTGAGTAGGAAGGTGATAGCAGACCTAAGGGCGATGTTCGCTCATCTTAGTTTGTATGAGGATGGTAGTTTGGTGGCTGAGCTACAAGTAAGACCTATGTGGACAAGTTTAATCAAGGAGAAACAACTTTTGGATGATGTCTTAAGTACTCGAATCCGACAAGTGTAGGAGGGTGAAATAGAGGACTATAGTCTGAACAATGATGGAGTTTTGTGTTTTTGTGGGAAGGTTTGTATGCCTAAAGATGAGGAGCTAAGGCAGATGATTCTTCGGGAATCGTATAGTAGCCCCTATGCTATGCATCCTGGAGAAGTGAAGATGTATCTGGATTTGCGAGACCAGTTCTGGTGGTCGGGTTTGTAGCAAGAAGTTACGGAATATGTGGGGAAGTGTTTGACGTGTCAGCAAGTCAAAGCTGAACACCAGTTGCCTTCGAGATTGTTACAGCCGATAAAGATTCCCCAATGGAAATGTGAGAGAATGACAATGGATTTTGTTAGCGGGTTACCCCTTACACCCACTAAGAAAGATTCAATTTGGGTAATTGTGGATCGGCTGACGAAGTCTGCTCACTTCATACCGATTCGGGTCGACTACTCTCTACAAAAGTTGGCTAAGTTGTACGTGGCGAAGGTTGTAAGATTACATGGTGTACCGGTGTCGATCATATCAGATAGGGACCCTAGTTCACGTCACAATTTTGGAAGGCTCTTCATCAGGCAATGGGAGCAAGGTTAGACTTCAGTACCGCTTTTCACCCACAGTCTGATGGTCAGTCTGAGAGGGTAATTCAGATCTTGGAGGATATGCTAAGGAGTTGCATCATCGATTTTAGGGGTAGTTGGGAGGAGTATTTACCCTTGGCTGAATTCGCGTACAATAATAGCTATCAAGCTAGTATTCAAATGGCACCGTATGAAGCCTTATATGGAAGGAGATGTCGTACTCCAACTTGTTGGACGGAGTTGGGTGAACGTCAGGTATTGGGTCCTAAACTAGTTTCGGAAACGGAGGAAAAAGTTAAGTTAATACGGGCTCGATTGAAGGAAGCGTCTAATCGGCAGAAATCTTATGCGGATCTGAAGCAGAAGGAGGTGGAATTTGCAGTAGGAGACCAAGTCTTCTTGAAGGTATCACCGTGGAAGAAACTAATGAGGTTTGGACGAAAGGGTAAGCTAAGTCATCGGTTTATTAGGCCTTATAGGGCGTTAGAACGTGTGGGGCCAGTGGCTTATCGTTTGGAGTTGCCTTCAGAGTTGGAGCAGATACATGACGTGTTCCATGTCTCAATGCTGAGACGTTATCGATCTGATCCATCGCACATAGTGCCAGTGGAAGAAATTGAAGTAAGGCCAGATTTATCTTTTGAGGAGGAACCAGTACAAATTTTGGATCGAGATATAAAGGTGTTGAGAAGGAAGTCCGTCCCTTTGGTCAAAGTTCTATGGTGAAATCACGGCACAAAAGAGGTGACGTGGGAGCCAGAGGATGTTATGCGACAGTAGTATCCCCATCTCTTTTGATCAGGTAAATTTCGAGGACGAAATCTATTTTAAGGGAGGTAGAACTGTAATATCCTAAATATAGGCCTGTGCATTTATATGTGGTACTTGATTAATTTGTAATTTAAGAATTTGAGGTTGAACTGAAGAATTGATTAAAATATTTGGATTAGTCACCTTAGGGTTTAAAAATAGTGTTTTGGGTAATTTAATTGATATATTGGGCTTGTGGCTCAGTAGCTAGGGGCACAGTAGAGGGGGAGCTTAAAGTGGCGTCACAAGCACTTAGGAAGGGCCCAAATTTGGCCGCTTGGAGCTCAAATGATTGGGTCAAAAATTCGGCAGCCCAGGAGAGTTAGGTGGACGGCACACTTGCTAAAATTTAGGGGATTTAATTTTTTTATTTTAGTGATAAAGTGCTGATAATAGAAAGATAACGAAGAGAAAGATTAGGGCTATTTTTGAGGAGCTAAGGGATTAAGATAATAGGTGGGATAAAAGCTATCAGATGACAGTAGAGTTGGCAGAAAATCCAACTCTGGGAGGGGATTGTATTGCCGAAATCTGTATAAGCCAAGTGATCTTCCTTTCTTTCAATTTTTCTCTCTTCTTCCTCACCTAGCCGAAATTCTCTTCTTTCATTTGTTTTAATTTCTTTTCAAAACCGAAACTCCCTAGATATTTTCTCCTCTCCTCAGTATTTTCTCTAAAAGCTGAATTCCCGTTTGTTCATATTTTCCTTCTCCTATAACTGAATCTTCAAGGCTGATTTTCCTGAAGGTGCACCATAGTTGAATACTCCTCTTTAATCTAGTAAGTTTCGGGATTTTGCTCCTTTGCAATTTCTTCAATTCTCTTTTATCAAGTTTCTAATCTGAATCAGTTTTCTAAGGCCATGTTGATTTTACTCTCTTGTTGGAAGCCGAATCCTTTCTTGTTGAGATCTGTAGTGCCGATTTGTGGAAAAGCCGAAGGTAGGTAGTGGTAGGTTCGGCCAAATGGCCACTTTCTTGTTCTTTCCTCTTTGGGCCGAATGTTAATTGGGATTGGTTTAATATTTTGGGCTTGGCCGAATGTAGGTAGGAAGGTGACGTTTTCTTAAGGACTTTCAAAATTCGACAAATTAGGTAAGAGATCTATTAGTAGTTAATGTGTAAATTGAGATTTTATTAACCTTAGCCGAATATTGAAGGGCTAAATCTTCGTGTGATTTTCCAACTTTTGAGCAAGGCTTACACTGAGGATAGTAGATTTGGATATCAACTAAGGATAGTAGATTTTGCGATATCAGGTGTGTAATACTTCCCCACCATCTAGATCTGATTATTAATGTATGTTCATAAGTTTATATGTTGTGATAAATGCTGTTATCTCGGTTTAATGTTGGAAACCCGAAAAGGGCGAAGCAAACCACCAGGTCAGTGAATGTTTTGACTTTATATGATAAAAGTATATTGATTTTATGATTTCATGGGTTGGGTTGATGAAAGGAGGAAGTTATACGTTATATGTGTAGCGGTTTATACCGTGATCTATTATATGTTGTAGCTGCTAATCTTGTGATACGGATTATAAGGGCTTGGCCATAATATGTTGATGAGCGAAAGATGATCGCCATCTTGGCGTAGTAGCAGTGTGGGTCGATTGTAGAAATCCCCAATGGTGTGAATGGGTCAGTGCGGGCGTGTAGCGGATGGAAACCTAGGCAAACGGGTTGGGCCTTGCATATTATTTGTTATTTTTTTTATAAATGAAATTATTAATCTGTGTTATGGGCCTAAGGCCAAAATCTAGTAGTGCATGAGGGTTTCACACTGAGTCTGGCGACTCACCCTATTAATTAACCTTTTAGGTGATACCTAGTGCTTCGGACCGGGCTGGAGAGGAACGCAAGGTGGCCATGCAAAAGAATATACGGATCCACAAAAGACTCAAGTTAATACTTTATATTTTTAATTAATGGATTTTAAATCTCGTTGTAATAAGGCCATGGGCCACTAGTTTATGTTTTGTTTTATTTTGGGCTTTAATTACTTTTAGTTATTTAAATCCTTATTGAACTAATGCATGTATTTAAGTTTGGGTTTTTAATTTATAAAGGCATATTTTATTTAAACTATCAACTATTAAATTTCTTTCGAACAAGAAGTTAAACTTTAGAAAAATATTTTCTGAAAATACGACATGTTTTTCCAAAATTTTCTTATTGACATACCAGATCCGGTCGTGGTGTTTGGGCCGGGTTTGGGGTGTTACAAAACATAAGAAAACCCAAAAACTTCAAAAGAACTTGATGGAGATCCTTAGTCTTGATGGAGATCCTTCTCCTAAGCTATTCCCGACGGCTATCTTGTAGTATTTTTCGCCTTCTATTCGGCGTCTATTCAACGTTCCCCTCTTAGGTTGCCCCCTAGGGTGTTTATATAGGCTTCGAGATGCCTTACATGGCCCACAAGTATTAATCGTGTGTCAGAGTCTTAAAAATTTATAAAAAGAATGATCGAGCCTAGAAACTAACTGTGACAACGATTAAGGCAAGTGCACCTATCGAACAGTAGTATAGCTTAGTGGCAAGACCGGATTGCCGAGCCCAAAGGAACCAAAAGTACTAATACTAACTTTCTTTTTATTATTTAGCCTAAGAATTAAGGGAATTATTAATTAATCTAAAATTAGCTAAATATTAAGCTAAAGAAGAAAAGACAAAGAGAATGGGGAAAATACTTGTAGGAAAAACTAATTGATTAAGACAATACCCGAGGAAGAATCCACCTAGACTTCACTTGTTATTTAACTCTGAACCAGACAATTTATCCACTTGACTTGATCCGTAGGATTCCCTAATTTATATTAATATCTCTCTCGAGGCTACTAACGTCTAACCCTAGGTTGATTAATTGAAATCTCTTTCTAATTAAAACCCCTAAGATTGCATTAAATCGATTTATAGACTCCCATATTAGGTTTGACCCTAATCCGGCAGATTTTTGTCATCCTATGTCTAGGGTTGCGATCAACTCCGCTTAATTATGCTAGATCTACTCTTAAAAAGGGACTTTTGCTCCCCTGCCTAAGCACATAAATACTTGAATTAATATCCTGAAATATCAAAGCAAGAATTAAGAACACATAATTAAGAACAAATCAAGTATTTTTCATATAGTTCAGAAAACAATAACAAGATCCGTCTTAAGTTTCATCCCCCTCAGGTATTTGAGAGGTTTAGTTCATAATTATAAAAGAATACATCTTAGAAGTAAAAATAAAACAAAACATAAGAAAAACCCTAAAACCCCCTGAAGGAATTGAAGAGAAGATCTTCTGTCTTGAGTATAACTCCGGCTTCTTGAGATAAATCAACTGGCTTTCTTTGAGTAAATTCCACAATTCAGGCATCTCTGGCTCGACTCTTTGGCCTAACTGGACGCCTCCTCCTCTCCCCTAAAGGTTGGCCTCTAAGGTGTTTATATAAGCTTTTGGAATGGCTTTCTTTGCCTCTAAGTGCCCTAATCCGAATGAAATTCCTCTTTGTCAAGGCAGGAACACGCCCATGGCATACGCCCGTGTGAATCGTGACCAGGCCGTGTTCGAGTCTGTTAAGGGGGCATGGCCGTGTGGCTTGGGCCCAGGCCGTGTCAATTGCGTGATTTGGCCCATTTACTCTTTTTAGGCTCGTTTCTCGTTCTTTTCATCCTTTGGTGCTTTCCTAATTATAAAACATGGAAACAAAGGATTAAGAGCACTAGATTCCACAATTCAAGGCTTAAATCATCCAAAAGTATGCTAAATGTGGGATTAAAATATGTTTATATTACGGCTTATCAAATTCCCCCACACTTAAGCATTTGCTTGTCCTCAAGCAAAATTCTCAACTCACAATTAAAATGAACTTCCTTGATTCATAATATTCATCAATAATGTTTCATCATAATTCAAAGATAATTTATACATTGATAATTTAAGTAAAAGGGTCATAAAGATTCAAACAATCAAGTCATAGTTTTTGTAACATAAAAACGTAGGTGTTTCCCCTTACCTAAATAATCACCTTTAATTCAAAATTGACAAGAGTTGACATCCTCATTAAAGATTCACTCAAATCACTCAAAGTGTTTAAGGTTCAAAATTAAGCACTCAAAAGTCGAACATGAAAAGTTAATCCCATAGGCTTGCCTGAAAATCAAATATCCACCACTGTAAACTGAAATGATACGCAAATCAAAAGGTCTTTAAAAGGGTTGTAATGGGGCTCGGGTATTGAATTGACAATTTACCTAACTAGAAAAAAATAAACTAATACTTGAATAATAATAATAATAATTACATTTATTGAAAATTTTGAAACTAGTAATACGAGCTTCTTCTTAAGATGTGGAATTTAAACGTACAATCTCAATTACATAGAGCTAATATTGAATATACTTCATTTTGTTTTTTTTTTTAGTTCAAAACAATTCAAGTCATAATAAAAGATGAATTTAACTACTGAATTTAAGATTATAGTTAGGCAACTGATCAAATCAAATCTCGATATAAGGGTGGTCAAGAGGAATGGTGATAAAAAATACAGACTGGGTTTTTGGGTTAATATTAGTGGGTGAGTCAATAAAAAGGGTTGTTAGGATCAAAGGGGTTCACTAGGGGTTAATTGTGAGGGTAAGCTTTTTTTAGTGGAGTGAATGGGTTAAATCCTAAGTGCCTTTATCATCTCAATATATCAAATCAATTAATGTGGTCTCGACATGTATAATTGAAGCAAGTTCTAGAATAACAGCTCAATGTTGACACACTCATAATCACAAGGTGAGCACAAAAGAATGTATGCTCTAAAAGGCTCAAAATCTCACAAAAATTATGGGTTTTTGATATCAACCTTGTAAATTTCAAACTTCAAGGTAATAATTAGATTCAGGTAGACAACCTAACAAAATTTTAATTTTTGAAAATGGACTTATCATGCTTGATTCTGCAGTCTCCTAAAGTTTCAATCATCACTGCACAATTATCAATGACTTATTCGAAAACATATTAAAAAAAAAATCATGAATCACATGAAATTTCATTCTAATTAGTAATATGAGAAAATTACTTAAAGACAAGATATCATTTAGGGATTTGAGAATAATGCAGAAAGTTAGGCACTTTCTCGAAATAAATATTCACCCCCCACACTTAAGATGTACATTGCCCTCAATGTACAAAGATATATGTGAATTTTAAGAGAAAGGGAGAGGTGAAACTTCCTGAATTTAGATGAAGAAATTGGGAAGCTCATGGAGAATTAGCCAGGAAATGATGATAATAATTCAACATATACTAACTATATATTTAAAGACAAGAAAGATAAACAGAAAGAAATAGAAAGTAAAATAAAATTAAAAGAAAAGACTATTGGACTGGAGAGTCTTTATCGTTAGATGGTTAGCGAGGTGAGTGTGATTTCCAAGGTTGTGGTGTCGTGGATATGGTCATGGTGTGGTGATTCCCAAGCAGCCTTTAGAACCTAAATCAGAGAAAATGAAATAAAATAGATTAAACTAAGTAAAAGGAAAATAAAGAAAAGGAAAAAAAAAGAAAAGGAAAATAAAGGAGAAGGGAAACCAAAAAGAAAAGTTAAATGGACTCAAAGGTCCTTTTCTTGTCGAGTTAATGAAGTGGCCGGCATGAACTTATGTAGATCGGTCTCACAGAGGGAGACTGTGCTAGGGTCCTTCCGTTTCTTCGACATGGATGTGATTAGATCTAGAGTTAGGGGGAATGAAGAAGAATGGGAATGAAAAAGAAGGGGAGTGTAAAGGAAGTGTGGAAAAGAAAGGAATGGGGAGTAGGTGAGAAGGGGAGAGGGGTGTTTTAAATAGGGTTTTCAAATCTGGTACATCCCCACACCCTTGTACCGTGGGCGTGTCGAGTCACACGGCCGTGTTGTACTTTGTTCGTTTCTCCCACGCCTATGTGCAGGTCGCCACGCCCGTGTTGCTAAAACAGTGTCGGCCACGGCCGCATCGTACGGCCGTGGTGTTCAGTTAGGGCCCGTGGCTTGAAGATATTTTTCATCCTGTGTCGTACTATCTTTGCCATGTCAGTACGTACATCCGTAGCATCCACACGGTCACGGCACGACCGTGTGGTATGGAAATCTGCACCTGGTTAGATTTTAGTTAGGTGCTAGAAGTAAAAATGAAAAGAAAATAAAAGAGTAAAATAAAAATGTGAAAATTAATGGGGTTAGTGCTTGGTTTGCCTCTCGAGAAGCGCTCGTTTATAGTCTTAAGGTAGACTTACCTCTCATTCGCACATTCAGAGTGGTTTTAGGAGTTGAAAGTCCTTCCTCCTGCTATCAGTCCTATTATCAGTATGTAATTCTAGTTGAGTAGCATTTACTTTAAAACAACCGAATGTAGGAGTACTTACCTTGACTGTTCCGTATGGGAAAACATTGAGTACCTTAAAAATGATTTCTTCGTTTTTATTAGGGTTAGGAGGAGGTATTCAAGGGTCTGCCTTATCTAACAATACCTAATCTCTGATCTTAAATTCGTTTGTCCCACAAAATGGTGTTGGTTCTGCTTTGTGCATTCCTAATTTCTCCTCGAAGTGTGTCTTCCACTCGTCTAGCTCATCGATTTAAAGCCTTCCTTCCTCATGAGTTATTTCCTTGTTGGCATGAGGTCTAGGGTCTGGCTCAGTTGGGTAGTTCCTTGGTGATTCCTGAAAAGAAGGTTTAACCGAATGGTTATTAACAGAATTTATGTTCTCACCTTGACTACTCGATGTCCTAGCTGAGTCGAGAGCTTGAAGACTAATTGATTCATCACCTACACAAAGTATGAGTTCACCTGCACTGACATCAATTTTAGTTCTTGCAGTTGCTAAAAAGGGCCTTCCTAAAATTAAGGGGATACTATTTTCCTCATCCATTTCTGAAATGACGAAGTCTACTGGGAATATGAATTTATCAATTTTCACAAGAACATCTTCAATTATACCCCTAGGAATTCTAACAGTTTTATCAGCTAATTGAAGGCTCATCCTAGTTTGTTTGGGTTTTCCTAGACCGAGCTGTTTAAACATTTTATAAGGAATAACGTTTATGCTTGCCCCTAAATCAGCTAAAGCATTATCAACAGATAAACTACCAATAAGCATGGAATTGTAAAACTCCCTGAATCTTTTAATTTTCGTGGTAGTTTGTTTTGCAACATTGCTGAGCACACTCGTTTAGCTCCATATGCGATTCCTTGTCTATCTTTCTTTTGTTTGTTAACAGATCTTTTAAAAATTTCCTTGAATCTGGCATTTGCGAAAGAGCTTCGAGAAACGGTAAGTTAATATGTAATTTCTTTAAGAGTTTAAGGAATTTACCAAATTGTTCGTCTGTGTTGTCCTTCTTCATCGCATCGGGGTACGGTATACGTGGTTGGTACTCTTTAATCACAGGTTTTGGCTTATCATGGTTTACCTCATCTTTACCTTCCTTTACCACATTCTCTTGGCTTACTGTAGGCTCATCTAACCCTACACTATTTTGAGCTATTATGGCTTGAAGTTGCTCCTTTGGGTTAGTTTCAGTGTTGCTTGGCAAGCTGCCTTGTGGTCGTTCAGAGATCAGCTTAGCGAGTTGTAACACCCCAAACCCTGCCTAAACGTTACGGCCGAATCTGGCATGTCACAGGAAAGAAAACATTTTGAAAACCTAGTTGTCGTTTTGAGTGGGGAAGAAAACCTTTGTGTTTATAAAAGAGTAAAACTTATATTAAGCGAATTTATTGAAAATATTTATGAAACTTAGTTTGAAAGAAAATAGAGTTACTTTGTTGCTATTACATACAGGTTAATTACCCAATGATAAAATTTTGGAAAAAACCCAAACGTTCATTCAAGTTTTTGGAAATGTCCATTTCATAGTTTATTAAGCATGCCTCAATGATGAAAGTGTATTTTAAGTCATTAACAAAGTAAGTAACCCAAGTTAAAATTTAAGTGGCCTTATTACATAACCGAAATCCAACTTAAAATAAAATAAACCCGAAATACTATTAAATTATAAACTGAGATATCATGTATGGCCACCTCGAGTCTGCCTCGGCTCCCAAATCCGCAATCTAACGATTACCTGCAAAATTAACTAAGGGGTGAGTCATCGAGACTCAGTGTGTAAATCCCCATCCAAATGATGTCAAGCTCATACACAAATTCATATACGAATATACATGTCATGCAACCCATCCAACCTAGGTATCCATCCAAGTCTCCCAAATCTACCCGTGTGGTACCAAACCACTGGTGACCCAAAGTCACAATAACATATGTGGTACCAAACCACTGGTGACCGTAGTCACAAATAATCGTATGTGGGGCCAACCCACTTTGTGGTACCAAACCACTGGTAACGATCCCTTTTAATACAATATGTGGGGCCAACCCACTGTGGTGCCAGACCACTGGGACGAGTCACGAAGATATCATATGTGGTGCTAAACCACTGGTGACCCAAAGTCACAAATAATATATGTGGTACCAAACCACTGGTGACCCAAAGTCACAAATAATATATGTGGTACCAAACCACTGGTGGTGCCAAACCATCGAGACTTAGTCACTAAGTAATGAGAAGTAGGGCCAACCCACTATGTGGTACCAAACCACCGTGTGATCGATAATCATATCTTCCCCTCCTCTCATCATACCCATGTCCATGCCATGTTCATCAGTCATAATAATTCGTGTATGCAGTATGACATGTATGCAAATCATATATCAAAGATAACGCATGAAACGAATTATCATCATAATCAGAATAACAAGTACAACATAACCAAGCTAATCAACCTCTAAGGGTATAACAGTACTTTACCTTCTAGGGGTATTTTGGTAATTTACCCACTAAGGGTATTTTAGTAATTTTGTACCTGAAATGGCCTTCCCTAAGGCCCAATATCGCCCCAAGTGACAACTACCATTTCCAGTCTTTACCGGACTGTTGGGCCTAAAACCCGATTTTGGCCTATTCAGGCCCACACGCTCGTGTGGCCCACCTAACACAAATCTAGCCACGTTATGAGATTCACCTAGTCTAGTTCACTATATACTACACCATCATACATTTTATTCAATTGGGCCCACTTTGGCCCATCGTGGCCCAAGTAGCCTCAACCCACAAGAATACTACTGGTGGCATCAACTATCGCATCGAAGCCCCACACGTGTGCTCACACACTCGTGTGGCTACTATTGCCGTGATCAGCACTTCGGCATTTGCCGTTCTACAACTGGAATAGAGAGAGTTACACACCTGATAGGAATCTGGTGTTAAACCGTGCTGCGACTACTCCTGCTCCCAAACGCCCTCCAAGGTATGTTAACTCTCCTCCTGTAATGCTCTTTATATAGCTAGCTCTTCACCTTCCTTTTTTGTATCTTTCCGATGTGGGATCCCTTCGTTAGTAGAGTTTAAATCCAACTGAAACTCTTGCCGTCCAATCGGCAAAATAAATACTCCTTTGCTCCTCATAAGATTCGAACCCAGGCTCCCCTGTAGCATAATCCACTCGCTAACCACTTGGCCACAAGCTCCTCTTGTGTCTTAAACCATGCACAACTAAATATAAATCTATAGCCCAATTCTAAGGTCCATGTAAAAAGAAAACCAAAATGCAGAAGCCAAGACTTGAACCTTGGACCTCCTTCCTTCTTTGTGGCGTCACCCCATTGCCTCTTATGTGGCGTCACTTTGCCACTACACCACACACTCCACTTGTGTCATTTTCCTCCACATTTTATTCTTAAGGCCTACCTGCCAACTTCCAGGGTTTTTTTTCACCTAAAACTAAAATTTCCCCAAAGCCAATGTTTGATCCCGGCATTTCATAGAAGCCCTCTAACCTTCCAAACTCACTTATCTAATAGGTCCAACAAGCCGTTCTCTTATTCTCCAAAAATTTAAACGCTACTACGCTCAAGGCCCATTGGGCCCAATTCTCCTAGGCCCAGTTTTAAGATGTTACACGAGTTGCCTAATTGGTTCTCGATCCCTTGAATCGATGCTTGTTGATTTTTTAGTGTTATCTCAATGTTTTGGAAACGTGTTTATGATACTGCTATGAATTTTGTCAGCATCTCTTCAAGGTTCGGCTTCTTTTCCTGTGGGTAGGGCTGTTGTTGGAAGTTTGGAGGGGGTTGTTGTCTCTAATTTCCTTAACCACCCCATGAAAAATTGGGGTGGTTCCTCCAACATGGATTATAAGTATTACTATAAGGGTTATTTTGAGATCTAAAATTGTTACCCATATAGTGAACTTGCTCGTTCTCAACGCTTGGGTTGTAAGGTAGATATTCTGTATTGCTCATCCCTCCTCTATTCGTAACGCATTACACGACTGGATGTACCTGCAAAGAATCACATACGCCATCAATCTTTTTATTTAACAGTTCTACCTGGTTTGATAGCATGGTTACTGCGTCGAGGTTGAAAACACTGGCTGCTTTTGTTGGCTTTATCCTTGTGACTTGCCACTGATGGTTGTTCAGTGACATCTCTTCAATGAATTCGTAGGCAGCCTCAGGTGTTTTATTGTTCAGGGTTTCGTCGACGGCTGAATTGATCAATTATCTTGTTGAAGGGTTCACACCGTTGTAAAAGGTTTGGACCTGTAGCCACAAGGGTAATCCATGGTGTGGACACCTTCTCAATGGATCTTTGTATCTCTCCCATGCATCGTAAAGTGTCTCTAAATCCATCTGCACAAAAGAAGAGATATCATTCCTTAACTTGGTCGTTTAGGCCGGCGAAAAAATATTTTAATAAAAATTTTTCAGTCGTTTGTTCCTATGCAGTGATTGATCCTCGTGGAAGGGAATGCAACCACTGTTTGGCTTTATTCCTCAAAGAAAAAGGAAATAACCGAAGATGGATGGCATCATCAGAAATGCTATTTATTTTGAAAGTATCACAAAATTCTAGGAAATTCACCAAGTGATTGTTTGGATCTACATCCTACAAACCATCAAACTGAACAAATTGCTGTATCATTTGAATAGTGTTAGGTTTCAGTTCAAAATTATTAGTAGCAATAGCAGGTCTAACAATACTTGACTCAGTTCCTGTTAAATTAGGTTTAGCATAATCATACATAGTTCGAGGAGCATGATGTTCAGCCACCTCTGGAGGTGGTAGATTATTCTCAGCCATCTCTTCGGTGGTATTAATTTCGATTTCTTGCTCTTCTTCTATGTAATTTAAGCTTCGCCTTATTTCTCTACGATTCCTGTGAACAGTACCTTCAATATCACTATCGTAAATTAGGGGTCCCGTTAGGTTTCTTCTAGTCATAAACTAGAGGTACCTGCTTAGAACAAATAAAAGAAGGAAAATTAGTGAAGTTAAAAGCAAAATAAAAATAAAAGTAAATTGCAAAAAATAAAAATGGCTAAAGTAATAAAAATTGAGCGTTCTTAATATTTTAGTTCCCCGACAACGGCGCCAAAAACTTGATCGTGTGTCAGAGTCTTAAAAATTTATAAAAAGAATGATTGAGCCTGGAAACTAACTGTGACAACGATTGAAGCAAGTGCAGCTATCAAACAGTAGTACAGCTTAGTGGCAAGACCGGATTGTCAAACCCAAAGGAACCAAAAGTACTAATATTAACTTTCTTTTTATTATTTAGCCTAAGAATTAAGGGAATTATTAATTAATCTAAAATTAACTAACTATTAAGCTAAAGATGCAAAGACAAAGAGAATGAATTTGGGGAAAATACTTGTAGGAAAAACCAATTGATTAAGACAATACCCGAGGAAAAATCCACATAGACTTTACTTTTTATTTAACTCTGAACCAGACAATTTATTCACTTGACTTGATCCGTAGGATTCCCTAATTTATATTAATGCCTCTTTTGAGGCTATTAACGTCTAACCCTAGGTTGATTAATTGAAATCTCTTTCTAATTAAAACCCCTAGGATTGCATTAACTCGATCTATGGACTCCCATATTAGGTTTGACCCTAATCCGGTAGATTTTCGTCATCCTATGTTTAGGGTTACGATCAACTCCGCTTAATTATGCTAGATCTACTCTTAAACAGGGACTCTTTCTCCACTGCCTAAGCACATCAATACTTGAATTAATATCCTGAAATATCAAAGCAAGAATTAAGAACACATAATTAAGAACAAATCAAGTATTTATCCTATAGTTCAGAAAACAATAATAAGATCCGTCTTAGGTTTCATCCCCATCAGGTATTTGAGCGGTTTAGTTCATAATTATAAAAGAATACATATCAAAAGTAAAAATAAAACAAAACATAAGAAAAACCCTAAAACCCCCTGAAGGAATTGAAGAGAAGATCTTCTGTCTTGAGTATAATTCCGGCTTCTTGAGATGAATCAACTGGCTTTCTTCGAGTAAATTCCACAATTCAGGCCTCTCTAGCTCGGCTCTTTAGCCTAACTGGACGCCTCCTCCTCTCCCCTAAAGGTTGGCCTCTAGGGTGTTTATATAGGCTTTTGGAATGGCTTTCTTTGCCTCTAAGTACCATAATCCAAATGAAATTTCTCTTTATCATGGCAAGGACACGCCCATGGCACACGCCCGTGTGAATCGTGGCCAGGCTGTGTTCGAGTTTGTTAAGGGGGCACGGCCGTGTGGCTTGGGCCCAGGCCATGTTGGTTTTATCATTTGGCCCATTTACTCTGTTTTAGGCCCATTTCTCATTCTTTTCATCCTTCGGTTCTTTCCTAAGTATAAAGCATGGAAACAAAGGTTTAAGAGCACAAAATGTCACAACTCAAGGCTTAAATCATCCAAAAGAATGCTAAATGTGGGATTAAAATATCTTTATATTATGGTTTATCAAGTATCCTATTCTGAATAGAATTCATCCTAGTTTCAACAGGGACACGCTCGTGGTGGACTCCTTCGGCCGTGGTCAATTCTGCTCGCCACACAAGGCCATGTGATTTCTGATGTAGGCCCATTTTGTCCTTTTTTGGCCTGTTTCTCCTTCTTTTCGACTCCCTAAGCTCTCTTGAGTGTAAAACATAAAATTAACAGATTAAGAGCATCGAATTCATTAAATTCAATGGAAAATCATCCAAAATTAAGCCAAGCATGGGGTTAAAATAGGTGTAAATTATGGTTTATCAAATATCCCCACACTTAAGCCTTTGCTTGTCCTCAAGCAAAATCCTCAACTCACAATTAAAATTAACTTCCTTGATTCATAATCCTCATTAATAATGTTTCATCATAATTCTTAGATAATTTATACATTGATAATTCAACTAAAAGGGTCCTAAAGATTCAAACAATCTAATTCATAAATTTTTATAGCAGTAATAACATAGGTGTTTCCCCTTACCTAAATAATTACCTCTGATTCAAAACTGACAAGAATGGACATCCTCACTAAAGATTCACTCAAATCACTCAAAGTGTTTTAAGGTTCAAATTAAGCACTCATAAGGTCAAACATGAAAAGTAATCCCATAAGCTTGCATGAAAATCAAATCTCCGCCACTATAGAATGAGATGATACACAAATCAAAAGGTCTTTAAAAGGGTTGTAATCGGGCTTAGGTTAAAGGTATGGATAAAGGCTGAATTAGAGGGTTAGAATTGAGTTCAAATTGATAATTTACCTAACTAGAAACAATGAACTAATTACATTAAATAATACGAGCTCCTTCTCAAAATGTGAAATTAATTGCTTTAAGCTCAACAATATCGAACTAGTAATAGATAAATTTCCAACTTTTTTTTTGAAGAATAAGTATTTACAATAATAAGATAGAGTTTAACAATTGAAATAAAGAAAATAGTTAGGCACTGATCAAATCAAATCTCGACATAAGGGGAGTCAAAGTAGTAGAAGTAAAAATTTGGTTTTAGGTTCAAAAGTAGGTTAAAAACGGTTTATTAGGATCAAAGGGGTTCATTAGGGGTTAATTATGGAGGTAGGATTTTGATGGAGTAAGTGGGTTAAAACCTATGTGCCTTTATCATCTTAGTATATCAAATAAAAAATGTGGTTTCGACATGTATAATCGAAGCAAGTTCTAGAATAACAAATCAATGTTGACACACTCATAATTAATAAAGTGAGCAAGAAAAAGATATGCTCTAAAAGGCTCAAAGACTCACAAAAATTATGGTTTTTGATGCCAACCTTGGAAATTTCAAACTTCAAAGTAATATTTAAGAATAGGGAAACAACCTAATAAAATTTTTAATTTTGAAAATAGACTTATCATGATTGATTCTCTAATGTCTTAACGTTTAAACCATAAATGCACAATTATCTATGACTTAATCCGAAACATATCAATGAAAATCATAAATCAAAAGAAGTTTCATTCTAATAGGAATATGAGAAAGTTACTTAAGAGCAAGGCATAATTCAGTAATGTTGACACCTCCCCACACTTAAGATGTACATTGTCCTCAATGAACAAAGATAGATATCTACAATATATAAAATCTTAATATAGGGGGAGAAATGAACTTCTTGAAATTTGGATAGAGTCAAGGAAAAGAAACGGTAAGTTAGGCTTAGATGAACTCGGAGGTGGATACTCCATTGGGGTTCTGGTCATTCCCTAGCAGCCTTTTGAACCTAAATTAAAGAAATCAAAATATAATAATATAAATTAAAGACAAGAAAGATAAATGGACAGAATTTAAAAATGAAAATAAAAGAAAAATAAAAAAATGGACTTAAAGGTCCTTGTCCTGTACAATTAATGAAGCAGCTGGCATGAACTTATGTAGATCGGTCTCGCACGGGGAGACTGTGCTAGGGTCCTTTCGCTTCTTCGACATGGGGATGGTGGTGTAGCGAAAGAATAAGGGAAAGAAGGAAAGGAAAATGAAAGGATAAAGATAATAGAAAAAGAAAGGGGTGTGAAGGTTAGGGTTTGGAAGAAGAAGAATTTAGGGAGAAAGTGAGAAGAAAGGGGGTTTTAGATAGGAATCAGGGATCTGGTTGCTACCCATGCCCGTACGATACGGTCGTGTGATGTTTCGTTCGTTTCTCCCATGGATGTGTAGAGTTTGCCACGCCCATGTTGGTTAATCACTATCGACCACGGCCTAAAGACACGGGCGTGTCGCACACCCGTGTTACTTTCTCACTGTCGATGTAACACCCCAAACCCGGTCAACACACCACGACCGAATCTGGCATGCTACGGAGTGAAAACATTTTTTTTGAAAACACAAGTTACCAGTTAAATTTTTATAAAACTCTTTTATCGTATACAGGTTTAGAAAACTTAGTAATAGGTGATGTTTAAGATTGTCTTTTAGGTATTAAGAAATTTGGGAAAACACATGTTTGGAAACCCATCTGTTAATACCAAGTTTAGAAAAACGTTTGATTTTGATTAAAAGCAGTTATATGAAGAGTTTATCCATATGCCTTTGAAGTTGAGTGAAAGATTTAAAGTTTGTAAAAATCATCCAGGTTACAATTGATTATGTTATGATCGTTGTTACCCGATGGTAACATTTGAAAAACCGAGGAGATATAGTTTAGAAAACCTTGCTTTTTACCGGTTAATTTTATCATATCCATAAATCCAACATGTAATTTATAAGCAGAATAAAAACCAGTAATAATAAAACCAAAATAAACTTAGCGGCCTTATTACAAAACCAAAACCAAATTTAAGGAAAAACCAATAAACCGAAATAATAAGTTAAAGTCGAAAACTAGAAAACAAATCTGCATGGCCACCTCGAGTCCTCCCCGGCTCCATATCTGCAATTTATGCCTCATCTGCAAAATGTAAGGGAAAGGGTGAGTCACCAAGACTCAGTGTATAAATCCCCAACCCGATATTTCAACCACTTACACAGATTATTAGCAAAACATGCAAATCATGCACCCCATAACCTAAGCATCCAATCTCCTTTAACTACCCCGTGTGGTCAAAACCACTGGTGGTCAAAACCATTGGTGACCGAAGTCACAAATACATATATATCGATGATGGGGCCAACCCATCGTGTGGTCGACACCACTGATGACAATCCCGTAATATCATGTAGGGCCAACCCACTGTGGTACCAAACCACTGGGACGAGTCACAATAATCCGTGTGTGGTCAAAACCACTGGTGACCGTAGTCACAAATATCAATCGTGTGGTCAAAACCATTGGTGGTCAAAACCACTGGGACTTAGTCACAAATCATATCAATAGTGTGGTCAAAACCACTGGTGACTGTAGTCACAAATCAACTGATGGGGCCAACCCATCTTGTGGTCAAAACCACTGGTGACAGTCCAAAATTAATCATCCCCCTTCTCTCATCAATCCCATCATCATGCTCATATCATCCGTGTCATAATATCATGTATCATGCAATAAGGCATAGCATAGCATTTAACATAACATGAATATATATATTGTGAATCACATAACAGGGGACTTACCCGGTTTCCAAGCTCATGCCCGTAAGGCATATTCCCTGATTCAATAGTTATAACAGTAACATAATATACATATTATACTAATAAAGTGTGTAAGCATTTTACACACCTGACTATACATAGATCTAATGAGAAATCCCGAAGCTACGCGATACTACGATATCCCGAAACGTATACCCTCACTGCTCCTACAATCGGCCAATGCTTAGTTAGTAATCAAAAGCCCTATTCGACTTAACTAGAAATCCCGAAAAGATGCTGCCCCAAATGTAGCACTCACCTTAAGCCGATTTGGTTATTAACCAAATCCCGAAGACTCACTTTATTCGGCTATAGCCCTCCCTGCAATTAGTTTCACACATCATTAAGAAACCAAAGGCCATTCGGCCATGGCATGAATCCAAAACCAAAAGAGTTTGTCGCCCCTTACCTTAATGACTGATTTGGCCTTTAAACACCACAGATCGACACTCCCTATTGGTGTTTTAGAGGTTTCGGCTATCACATAGAACAAGAACAAGTTAAGATCTCGATTACCATGATTGAAGAAATATCAAAAGAAGGACAGAAGAGGTTCGGCATTACTCAAATCGATCAAGAAGAAGAGAGGAGATCCCTTACCAGAAGATTCGACTATGTCCCTAAAAGCAACCTTGATTTCGGCACTTAAGATGATGAAGAGAAACGCAAGAAGAGAGAATTTATGAGTCAAGTATTTGGCTTTTCAAGAAGTGAAAAGATGAAGAAGAATGAGTGAACAGCAAAGAATAAATTTGGCAAGAAGGTTGAAAGAAGGTTTCGGCACTAAGGGGTTGGGAAAAGAACAGGTGAAGAAAGTCGACTGAGGGGTGGTGTTGATTCGGCTTTTGAAAACTATCAAGATGAAGAAGAAAATGACAATGGAGAAAGAAGGTTTCGGTAAGGGTGAATGAAAGGGATTTCAGCACAAAGGGTTGTTGGTTTCGGTTTCTAGCAAAAATATGAAGAAGAAAAAGAGAGCACAAGATGGATTCGGCAAGGAGCAGGTTTGGCTAGCAATGAATAACCAAATAGGCAAAGAAAAGAAGAAAGGCCGCTGAGTTTCGGCACTTGGCAAGACTTGCAAAAGAATAATTCAGCCAGCAGCTAGAGTTGTCAAAAATGAAAGAAAAGAGAAGTACTTTGGTGTGCTAGCCGAAACACTCCCTAAGCCACTATTGACATTCAGCCACACCAAAAGCTCCCCAAAACCGATAGCCTCCCTTGCCCAAAGTCCCTTATTCGGCCAACACTCCTCAAATGAGTTTGAAAATATTCAAACTCCTAAATTTACTCCCCTCTATCAATTCAAATTTGTTTGAACGAGTCAAAACTCCTAAATCTTCTCCTCCTCATCCATTCCAGAGAGTCCCACCTGAGCACTCCTCCTCTAGCTTGTGGCGTCAAAAAGAAATAGCAGGGTATGTAATTCCCTCTTTGCTCGAACACAGAGCACTCCCCCCGCATGTGGCGTCAACTCCCCTGGTGCCTAAGTGGCGCCTCCTGCCATTTTTCCCACTTTGGTATTCTTGTGTCTTAAACCTCCAAATAATTCTTTTAACCCCTACTTCCCTTAGCTCCATTTCCTTAAGTGCTAAAACAAAATTCTTAGCCCTAACTCAGGCCTAACCTAGGGTTATAACTACACCCCAAAACATGTTAAATCAACATTATAAACAATTCAACACATGCAACACAACCAAAATGCAGAACCCCGTTTTAAGGATGTTACAGTTCTACCCCCTTAAAAAATAATTTCGACCTCGAAATTACCTGGTCAGAAGAGTTGAAGGTATTGCTGTTGCATCACATCCTCTGGCTCCCACGTGGCCTCCTCCGTGCCATGGTTCCACCATAATACTTTCACCAGTGGCTCTGACTTCCGTCGCAGAACCTTGACATCTCGATCCAAAATCCGTACCGGTTCCTCCTCGAAAGACAAGTCAGAGCTTACCTCTATCTCATCAACCGGTACCACATGTGACGGATCTGATCGATAGCGCCTAAGCATTGAAACATGAAAGACGTCATGAATCTGACTTAAATCTGCTGAGCTGATAAGCTACCGGTCCCACTCGTTTCAACACGGTATAAGGCCCGATGAAACTAGGGCTTAGCTTGCCCTTCCGACCAAATTCAACACCTTTTTCCAAGGCGATACCTTCAGAAAAACCTTATCACCCACTACATACTCAATATCCCTGCGCTTAAGATCGGTGAAAGATTTCTGCCTGTCTGACGCCTCCTTAAGACGAGCCCGAATTACCTTAACCTTATCTTCTATTTCTGCCACTAACTCCGGACCCAACAATCGTCATTCACCCAGTTCCGTCCAACACGTAGGAGTATGACATTTCCGTCCATATAGCGCCTCATATGGTGCCATCTGAATACTCGCTTGATAACTATTGTTATAAGTGAACTCTGCCAATGGAAGATACTCTTCCCAACTACCACTGAAATCCAGAACACAGCCCCTTAACATGTCCTCCAGAATCTGGATTACCCTCTCAGACTGTCCATCAGACTGCGGATGAAAAGCCATGCTGAAATCCAATCTGGTACCCAAAGCCTGATGCAAAGCTTTCCAAAACCTCGACGTGAACATGGGATCCCTGTCCGAGATAATGGACACTGGCACCCCATGCAACTGTACTATCTCTGCCACATACAACTTGGCTAATTTCTGAAGCGAATAATCAACCCTCACCGGTATGAAATGAGCCGACTTAGTCAAACAATCCACTATTACCCATACTGAGTCCTTCTTACTAGGCGTAAGGGGAAGCCCACAGACAAAATCCATCGTAATCCTTTCCCACTTCCACTGTGGGATCTTTATCGGCTGCAACAGCCCTGATGGCAACTGATGCTCAGCTTTAACACTTCCACTGTGGGATCTTTACCAGCTGCAACAGCCCCGATGGCAACTGATGCTCAGCTTTAACCTGCTGGCATGTCAAACATCTGCCCACAAAGTCTGTTACTTCATGCTTAAAACCCGGCCACTAGAACTGCTCCCTTAAATCACGGTACATCTTGCTGCCTCTAGGATGCATGGCATATGGGCTGCTATGGGCTTCCTGAAGAATCCGTTCTCTCAAGCCAACGTCCTTGGGCATACATACCTTCCCTTGAAAACACAGTACTCCATCACTATCCAAGTTGTAACCCTCAGATTCACCATCCTGCACTTGTACCCTTCGAGAACTCAAAGCCTCATCTATCAGCTGTTTCTTTTTAACCTGATCAATCTAAGACGGCTTAACTTGCAATTCTGCCAATAGACTCCCATCATCATAAAGACTAAGATGAGCAAACATCGCTCGCAAATCCGCTACCACCTTACGGCTCAGCGCATCAGCTACTACGTTAGCCTTACCCGAATGATATTCAATCGAATAGTCGTAATCTTTCAACAATTCGATCCACCTTCACTGCCTCAAATTTAAATCCTTCTGAGTTAAAAGAGACTTCAGACTCTTATGATCCGTATACACTATCGACTTCTCCCCATACAAGTAATGCCTCCAAATCTTTAAGGCGAAAACCACTGCAGCCAACTCCAAGTCATGTGTAAGATAATTACCTTCGTGAGGCCTCAACTGCCGAGATGTGTACGCTACCACTTTTCCATCTTGCATCAGCACACACCCTAAACCAGTATGTGATGCATCACAATAAACCGTGAATTCCTTGCCTGCCTCAGGTTGAATTAAGGCTAGAGCTTCAGTCAGAATCTTCTTCAACTTGTCAAAACTCTCTTGTTGTTTCTCAGTCCACACAAACGGAACCCCTTTCCTCAATAACTTAGTCAACGGTGCCGCGATTAAAGAGAAACCCTCTACGAACCTTCTGTAGTATCCTGCCAAACCTAGAAAACTCTGAATCTCTGCAACCGACTTAGATGGCTTCCAATCCAATACTGCCTCAATATTTCGACAATCCACCCTAATTCCCTCAGCTGATACAACATGACCCAAGAAAGTTACCTCATTAAGCCAAAACTCACATTTACTAAATTTGGCGTATAACTGCTTTTCCCTTAGAATATGCAGAACCACTCGAAGATGCTCGTCATGTTCCTCTTCCGATTTTGAGTACACCAAAATATCGTCTATAAACACTACGAAAAATTGGTCTAGATACGGCTGAAACACCTGATTCATCATGTCCATGAATGCTGTCGGTACATTGGTCAAACCAAAAGGCATCACCAGGAACTCGTAGTGCCCATACCGAGTAGAAATGCCGTCTTATGAATATCAGCCTCCTTCACTTTGAGCTGATGATACCCTGAACTAAGGTCGATCTTAGAGAAAATCGATGCACCCTTGAGTTGATCAAACAAGTCGTCAATCCTGGGCAACGGATACTTGTTTTTTATAGTCAACTTGTTCATCTGGCAGTAGTCTATACACATCCGCATCGTACCATCCTTCTTCTTGACAAAAAGCACTGGAGCTCTCCAAGGTGATACACTTGGCCGGATGAAACCTCTGTCCAACAACTCCTGAATCTAAGCCTTTAACTCCACCAACTCTTTCGGCGCCATCCTATATGGAGCAATAGATACTGGCGCAGTTCCAGGTAACAAGTCTATACCAAACTCGACCTCGCGATCAGGAGGTATACCCGGGAGTTCCTCTGGAAAAACATCAGCAAATTCCCCTATGGTTCAGACATTCTTCACAGCTACATCCTTAACTTCCAAAGCACATACATGCACAAAAAATGCTTCACAACCCTTCCTAACCATTTTCTCAGCCTTCAGTGCAGAAACCACATTGGATAGGTAATCTCTCCTATTACCTATCATCACTACCTCATCACCTTCCATAGTCTTCAACACCATTCGCTTAGCTGCACAGTTCAAGCTAGCTTGATACTTAACTAGCCAATCCATCCCGAGAATTAGATCGAACTCTCCAAACGGCAGTTCCATCAAATCAGCTAAAAATACGACCCCTTAAAGTTCTAGGGGTACATCCCTATATAGTTTACTTACTTCTACAGAGTGACCTAGAGGGCTTATCACAGTCATCTTCTTAGAAGTAATCTCAGAGTCTAAGTGCATGGTTTCCACTATGCTACTAGCAACATACGAGTGCGTCGAACAAACATCAATTAAAGCATTACAAGGTACTCCAAAAGTTAAGAACGTACCGGTTCTGACGTCCGGTGCGTCGCCCTCCTCTAGAAGCCTCGCTGCGTAGACCAACCCAGGCTGTCTCGCCTCTGTACCACCTGCACCTCTGCCCGGTGCTCCACAACCTCTACCAGAGCCATTACCTTCCCTGCTTGAACCTCGGCCCCTCTGTGGCTGCTGATTATCCCTCCTAAACTGTGCGCGGTTCTGATCCTCAGACTGCAGCCTAGCTGATCTCTGTGGACAATCCCTAACTCGATGCCCCATCGAGCCACACTCAAAACATCTCCTGTTACCAGTCTAACATTCCCCCGTGTGAGACTTTCCACATCGAGTACACCGTGGCGGCCACTGAGTATTAGTAGCAGCAGGCCTAGCAGCTTGATTCGGCCCACTATATCTAACCCTTTTCTGCTGATTCCCAGAGAACCCAGATGATCCAAAACTCTTTTTATTCCAACCCCTATCTTGATTTCTCCTTACAGACTGTCTTACCCCTTCAGCAACCTTAGCTTTTTCCACTAGAACAGCAAACTCTTGTTCCTACTGTGGGGCAATTATCATCCATGACTTGTCTCTCTCACCCATCCTCAAATCGACACAAAGACTCATGCTCGGTACCCACAATACCCCGAGCATACCTACTCAACCGAAGGAATTCTGCCTCATATTCCGCTATAGTCTTATTACCCTGAACCAAGTTCAAGAATGCCCTGCGCTGCGCATCAACATAGCTAGCCCCTATGTACTTCCTTTAATAAGCTACCCTAAAGAACTCCCAAGTGAGATCATCTGCCATCACTCTATCCTTAACTGTGAGCCACCACTGATATGACTCATCTCGCAGCAGAGATACTATACCCTTCAGCTTTTCCTCCGCTGAAAAATCTAGATCATCCATAATACGTTTTGTAGCCTCCAACCAATATTTCGCCATACTAGGTGCCACACCAAACACACCTCTGAATACCTCTGCACCATTAGCCTTGAGTCACTCGGTCACAGATTTCTGAGCTCCAGTTCCAACTCCTGCACTTGCAACGCTTTCTAGCACCCGCAATCTGACTCGTGATATTTGCATCATTACCACGATCGATCACGATATTCTGCGCGCTTACTACGGTGGCGGCGGTGGTACCTCGTTTTTCGAACCATGTCCGGACCCTACTGGTTCCGAGACCGTCATCATACCCCTACCTCGTCCATGAGTGTTACGCCCGCGTCCACGTTCACTCATATCTACCGATGTATTCAAGCTGATTAAAAGTTTTATGCGTTAGACTTTTATTCCACTGTCTATTAAAGCACAGTCTTATGAAAAGTTTAATAAGGGGTTGTTTTGCGAGTACACATCATCCTATAGTTCATGTCTCTAAAGTAGTTCCTAATACTACTCAATCATGCCATCATCATAGCCATATAATCATATCATCACAAGCAATAGTTCGGGGTACTTACCTGGGCAGATTGGTGCCGGAGACTCGGTGCCACGCTTTTACCACTGTACTTTTCCTATAAAATCCTTTTTGAAACATTTTTGGGCCTTGAGCCTATAGCCGAGCTGTTGAAACTGGCTCTGATACCACAATTGTAACACCTCAAACCCGGTCAACACACCACGACCGAATTTGGCATGCTACGGAGTGAAAACATTTTTTTGAAAACACAACTTACCAGTTAAATTTTTATAAAACTCTTTCATCGTATACAGGTTTAGAAAACTTAGTAATAGGTGATGTTTAAGATTGTCTTTTAGGTGTTAAGGAATTTAGGAAAACACATGTTTGGAAACCCATCTGTTAATACCAAGTTTAGAAAAACGTTTGATTTTGATTAAAAGCAGTTGTATGAAGAGTTTATCCATATGCCTTTGAAGTTGAGTGAAAGATTTAAAGTTTGTAACAATCATCCAGGTTACATTTGATTATGTTATGATCGTTGTTACCCGATGGTAACGTTTGAAAACCCGAGGAGATATAATTTAGAAAACCTTACTTTTTACCGGTTAATTTTATCATATCCATAAATCCAACATGTAAATTATACGCAGAGTAAAAACCAGTAATAATAAAACCAAAATAAACTTAGCGGCCTTATTACAAAACCAAAACCAAATTTAAGGAAAAACCAATAAACCGAAATAATAAGTTAAAGTCGAAAACCAGAAAACAAATCTGCATGGCCATCTCAAGTCCTCCCCGGCTCCATATCCGCGATTTATGCCTCATCTGCAAAATGTAAGGGAAGGGGTGAGTCACCAAGACTCAGTGTATAAATCCCCAACCCGATATTTCAACCACTTACACAGATCATTAGCAAAACATGCAAATCATGCACCCCATAACCTAACTATCCAATCTCCTTTAACTACCCCGTGTGGTCAAAACCACTAGTAACCGAAGTCACAAATACATATATATCGATGATAGGGCCAACCCATCGTGTGGTCGAAACCACTGATGACAATCCCGTAATATCATGTAGGGCCAACCCAATGTGGTACCAAACCACTGGGACGAGTCACAATAATCCATGTGTGGTCAAAACCACTGGTGACCGTAGTCACAAATATCAATCGTGTGGTTAAAACCACTGGTGGTCAAAACCACTGAGACTTAGTCACAAATCATATCAATAGTGTGGTCAAAACCACTAGTGACCGTAGTCACAAATCAACTGATGAGGCCAACCCATCTTGTGGTCAAAACCACTGGTGACAGTCCAAAATGAATCATCCCCCTCCTCTCATTAATTCCACCATCATGATCATATCATCCGTGTCATAATATCATGTATCATGCAATAAGGCATAGCATAGCATTTAACATAACATGAAAATACATATATCGTGAATCACATAACAGGGGACTTACCCAGTTTCCAAGCTCATGCCCGTAAGGCACATTCACTGATTCAATAGTTATAACGGTAACATAATATACATATTATACTAATAAAGTGTGTAAGCGTTTTACACACCTGACTATACGTAGATCTAATGAGAAATCTCGAAGCTACACGATACTACGAGATCCCGAAACGTATGCCCTCACTGCTCCTACAATCGGCCAATACTTAGTTAGTAATCAAAAGCCCTATTCGGCAGAACTAGAAATCTCGAAAAGATGCTGCCCCAAATGTAGCACTCACCTTAAGCCGATTTGGTTATTAACCAAATCTCGAAGACTCACTTTATTCGGCTATAGCCCTCCTTGCAATCGGTTTCACACATCATTAAGAAACCAAAGGCCATTTGGCCATAGCATGAATCCAAAACCAAAAGAGTTTGTCGCCCCTTACCTTAACGACTGATTTGGCCTTTAAACACCACAGATCGACACTCCCTATTGGTGTTTTAGAGGTTTCGACTATTACATAGAACAAGAACAAGTTAAGATCTCGATTACCATGATTGAAGAAATAACAAAAGAAGGACAGAGGAGGTTCGGCATTACTCAAATCGATCAGGAAGAAGAGAAGAGATCTCTTACCAGAAGATTCGGCAATGTCCCCAAAAGCAACCTTGATTTCAGCACTTAAGATGATGAAGAGAAACGCAAGAAGAGAGAGTTTATGAGTCAAGTATTTGGCTTTTCAAGAAGTGAAAAGATGAAGAAGAATGAGTGAACAACAAAGAATAAATTGGGCAAGAAGGTTGAAAAAAGGTTTCGACAATAAGGGGTTGGGAAAAGAACAAGTGAAGAAAGTCGACTGAGGGGTGGTGTTGATTCGGCTTTTGAGAACTATCAAGATGAAGAAGAAAATGACAATGGAGAAAGAAGGTTTCAGCAAGGGTGAATGAAAGGGATTTCGGCACAAAGGGTTTGAGAGAAGAAGAAAAAGATTTCGAATGGGAGGGGTGTGGTCGTTGGTTTCGATTTCTAGCAAAAATATGAAGAAGAAAAAGGGAGCACAAGATGGATTCGGCAAGGAGCAGGTTTGGCTATCAATGAATAACCAAATAGGCAAAGAAAAGAAGAAAGGCCATTGAGTTTCGGCACTTGGAAAGACTTGCAAAAGAATAATTCAGCCAGCAGCTAGAGTTGTCGAAAATGAAAGAAAAGAGAAGTACTTTGGTGTGCTAGCCGAAACACTCCCTAAGCCACTATTGACATTCGGCCACACTAAAAGCTCCCCAAAACCGATAGCCTCCCTTGCCCAAAGTCCCTTATTCGGCCAACACTCCTCAAATGAGTTTGAAAATATTCAAGCTCCTAAATTTACTCCCCTCCATCAATTCAAATCTATTTGAACGAGTTAAAACTCCTAAATTTTTGAGTCAAGACTCCTAAATTTTCTCCTCCTCATCCATTCCAGAGAGTCCCTCCTGAGCACTCCTCCTCTAGCTTGTGGCGTCAAAAAGGAATAGTAGGGAGTGCAATTCCTGCTGCTCGAACACAGGCACTCCCTCCCTGCATGTGGCGTCAACTCCCTGGTGCCTAAGTGGCGCCTCCTTGCCATTTTTCCCACTGGTATTCTTGTGTCTTAAACCTCCAAATAATTCTTTTAACCCCTACTTCCCTTAGCTCTATTTCCTTAAGTGCTAAAACAAAATTCTTAGCCCTAACTCAGGCCTAACCTATGGTTATAACTAGACCCCAAAACATGTTACATCAACATTATAAACAATTCAACACATGCAACACAACCAAAATGTAGAACCCCGATTTAAGGATGTTACAGTCGACCACGGCCATATTGCACGACCGAATTGCACGGTCGTGGCATTTTATCGCCACCCGTAGTTTGGGAAAATTGTTGTCCACCCCGATGTACCTACTCATGGTGTCCACACGGCCACGACCACGCCCGTGTGCAAGGTCATGTGCTAAGGAAACCTGCGTTTTATTTATTTTGTTAGTTTGTAGTTAGGTGCTAAAAATAAAAAACATGAAAATTCATGGGGTTAGTGCTCAGATTGCCTCCCAAGAAATGCTCGTTTAAAGTCTTAAGCTAGACTTACCTGTCATTCACATAATCATGGTGGCTTAAGGAGTTGAAACTCCTCTCCCCTGCTATCAGTTTTATGATCACTATATAGTTTGAGTTGAGTGGCATTTACCTTAAAAGTGCCGAGTGTAGGATTAGTTACTTCGATTGTTTTGTATGATAAGATATTCAGTACCGTGAAAGGGATTTCTTTGTTCGTATTAAGGTCTGAAGTGGCAATTTGAGGGTCTGTTTTATCTAACAATACTTGATCCCCGATCTTAAATTGGTTTGGCTCATGGAGTTGCTTTGGCTCATCGTGTTTTCTTGGTTTCTCCTTGAAATGTGTCTTCCACTTGTCTAGTTCATTGATCTGGAGGTTTCGCTCCTCGTGAGTTATTTCTTTTTTGGCACAAGGTCTAGGATATGGCTCAGTTGTGTAATTTCGTGGTGCTTACTGAAAAGAAGGTTGAATCGAATGCTTATTAATAGAATTTATGTTCTCGCCTTTCTTACTCGATGTCCTAGCCGTGTCAAAAGCCTGAATAGTGATCATTTCGTCACCTACCCGAAGGTGAGCTCACCTGTACCAACATCAATTTTAGTTTTAGCAGTTGCTAAAAAGGGTCTTCCTAAAGCAACGAAGTCTATTGGGAATATGAACTTATCAGTTTTCACTAGTACATCTTCGATTATACCCCTAGGAATTCTTATAGTTTTATCAACTAATTGAATGCTCATCCTAGTTTGTTTGGGTTTTCCAAGACCTAGCTGTTTAAACATTTTATAAGGCATAACATTTATGCTTGCCCCTAAATCTGCTAAAACATTTTTAACCGATAAACTACCAATTAAACAAGGAATCATAAAACTCCCTGGACCTTTTAGCTTTTGTGGTAGACTATTTTGTAAGATTGCTAAGCACACTGCATTTAGCTCCACATACGACGCCTCGTCTAACTTCCATTTATTTGTCAAAAGCTCTTTTAAATTTTTCTTGAATTAGGCATCTGCGAAAGAGCTTCAAGAAATAGTAAATTAATATGTAATTTTTTAAGAGTTTAAGAAATTTACTGAATTATTCATCTGTGCGGTCTTTCTTCATCGTATTGGGGTATGGCACACGAGGTTGGTACTCTGTAATTACCGATTTTGGTTTATTATGGCTTACCTTAACCTTACCTTCCTCTACCACATTCTCTTGCCTCAATTTTGGCTCATCTAACCCTTCACTATTGTGAGCGGTAATGGCATGAATTTTCTCCTTTGGGTTAGTTTCAATGTTGCTCGGCAAGCTACCTTGTGGTCATTCTGTAACCAGCTGAGCAAGCTGACCTAATTCGTTCTCGAGCCTTTTAATCGATGCCTACTGCTTTTTGAGTGCTGTTTTGGTGTTTTGGAAACGGGTTTCTGACACCACGATAAATTTTGTTAGCATCTCCTCAAGGTTCGGATTTTTCTCTTGTGGGTAAAGTTGCTGTTGGAAGCCTGGAGGGTGTTGTTGTCTCTGATTTCCTTGACCGCCCCATGAGAAGTTAGGATGGTTCCTTCAACCTAGATTGTAAGTGTTACTATAAGGGTTATTTTGAGGTCTAGAATTGTTTCCCATATAGTTCATCTGTTCGCTTTCTATTCCAGGGTTGTAGAATGGATATTCTGTATTGTTCGTCTCTCCTTCATTTCTATTACACTGCATTACTAGATGTACCTGTGAAGAACCACATAAACCATCAATCTTTTTACTTAAAAGTTCTATCTGGTTTGATAGCATGGTTACTACGTCGAGGTTGAAAACACTGGCAGATTTTGTTGGCTCTATCCTCATAACTTGCCACTAATAGTTGTTCAGTGCCATTATAAATTCGTAAGTCGGTTCAGGGGTCTTGTTACTTAGGTTTCCACCAGCGCCAAAATCAATCAACTGCCTAGTTGAGGGGTTCACACCATTATAAAAGGTTTGAAACTGTAGCCACAGAGGTAACCCATGGTGAGGGCATCTCCTTAGTAGATCCTTATATCTCTCCCATGCATCATAGAGTGTTTCTAGATCCATCTGCACAAAAGAAGAAATATCATTCCTCAACTTAGCCGTTTTAGCCAGCGAAAAATATGTTAGCAAAAAAATTTTTGGTCATTTGGTCCCATGTAGTGATTGATCCTCATGGTAACGAGTTCAAACACTGTTTAGCTTTGTTTCTCAATGAAAAGGGAAACAACCGAAGGCGAATGGCACCATTAGAAACACCATTGATTTTGAAGGTATCGCATAATTCTAGAAAATTTGCAAAGTGATTGTTTGGATCCTCATCCTGCAAACCATGAAA
This sequence comes from Gossypium bickii, assembly GCA_025503065.1. Taxonomy (NCBI): domain Eukaryota; kingdom Viridiplantae; phylum Streptophyta; class Magnoliopsida; order Malvales; family Malvaceae; genus Gossypium; species Gossypium bickii. The sequence continues at coordinate 27,009,108 of CP106718.1, forward strand.
CTGAACAAATTGCTGAATCATCTAAATAGTGTTAGGTTTAAGATCGAAATTATTTGAAGCAATAATAGGTCTAACAATACTTGACCCTGTTCCTGTAAAGTTAGGTTTAGCATAATCATACATAGTACGAGGAGCAGGATTTTGATTGACCGAATTTGCGGCAACCACAGGAGGTACGGATTATTATCGATCGTCTCTTCAATAGTATTAGTATCATCCTCTTGCTCTTCTTCTATGTATTATAGGCTTCACCATATTTCTCTACGATTTTTGCGAACTATATCTTCTGTATCACTGTCAAAAAGTAATAGTCGTGACGGGTTCCTTCTAGTCATAAACTAAAATTCCCTGCCAGAAGTAAATAAAAGAAAAATTAGCAAAGTTAAAATTAAAATAAATATAAATTACAAATAAATAAAATGGCTAAATAAAAATTTAGTTTTCCTAATATCTTAATCCCTGGCAACGGCGCCAAAAACTTGATGGGCTCGAAACTAACTAATAATTTCGACAAAGGCAAGCGCACCTATCGAACAGTAGTATAGTTGTGGTGAGTCCGGAAAATTGTATCGTCAAGGACTAAAATTACTAGTAATAACTATCTTTTTATTATCTAGCCTAATAATCAAGGGGATTTGTTTTTAATCTAAAATTAACTAACTAAATTAACTATGAACGCAACAAAGAAAGAATTAGGAAAATACTTTTTAGACAACTTTATATGAGATAGGCAATACCTAAGGAAGAATCCACCTAGACTTCACTTATTACTTCTGATTCATATGATTTATTCACTTGGCTTAACCCGTAGAAATCTCTGATTTATGTTAATATCTCTTTCAAGACTAAAAACAACTGACTCTAGGTTGATTAATTGAAATCTCTTTCTAATTAAAACCCCTATCGTCGCATTAACTCGATCTATGGATTTCCCTATTAGATTTGACTCTAATCTGACAGATTTTCGTCGCCCTATTTCTAGGGTTGCAATTGACTCCCCTTAATTGTGTTGATCTACTCTTAAACAGGGACTTTTGCTCCACTGAATAAGCGCATTTGACTTGAATCAAAAACCTGAATTATCAAAACAAGAATAAGAACTCACAATTAAGAATAAGAACAAGTATTTATCTTATAAATCAAACAATAATAAGATTCGTCTTAGGTTTCATCCCCTCAAGTATTTAAGGGATTTAGTTCATACTGATAGAGGGAAACATATCAGAATAGGGAAAACAACAAAACATAAGAAAACCCAAAAACTTCTAAATAACTTGATGGGAGATCTTCAGTCTTGATGGAGATCTTTCTCCTAAGCTATTCCTACCAGCTGTCTTGGAGTATTTTCTGCCTTCTATTCAGCTTCTTTTCAACATCCTCCTTTTAGGTTGCCCCTTAGGGTGTTTATATAGGCTTCGAGATACCTTACTTGGCCCACAAGTATCCTACTCTGAATAGAATTCATCCTAGTTTCGACAGGGACACGCCCGTGTGACACACCCGTGGTGGACTACTTTGGCCGTGGTCGATTCTGCTTGCCACACACGGCCGTGTGATTTCTGATGTAGGCCCATTTTGTCCCTTTTTGGCCCGTTTCTCGTTCTTTTCGACTCCCTAAGCTCTCCTGAGTGTAAAACATGAAATTAAGATATTAGGAGCATCAAATTCATTAAATTCAATGGAAAATCATCCAAAATTAAACCAAGCATTGGGTTAAAATATGTGTAAATTATGGTTTATCACGTTCCTAGGATAGAAGCCATTAGAATGCCATTAGCTTTTACATGTTTTAATGATTTTTAATTATATCAAATGGATGTAAAAGGTGTTTTTCTAAATGGTTTTATAAATTAAGAAGTGTATGTTGAACAACCATCGGTTTTGAATATCCAAAATTTTCAAACCATGTTTTAAAACTTTCAGTAGCTTTATATGGTTTGAAACAAGCTCTTAGAGCTTGGTATGAAAGATTATCAAATTTTCTCATTGGAAAAGGTTTTTGTAAAGGGAAGGTTGACACAACACTTTTTATTAAAAGAAAAGACAAATATTTATTAGTAGTTCAAATTTATATTGATGATATCATTTTTTGTTCTACTAATGATATTCTTTGTCAAGAATTCTCTAAGCTAATGCAATGTAACACCCCCAAACCCGACCCACGAGCCTTGACCGGATCTGGTTATGTAACTGCGGAAAGACGGTTGAAAATCCTTTTTGACTTCAGAATAAACCATGAAAATTTTTTAACTTTTGAAAACCATGTCCATTTAAAAAAAATAATATGAAAAACCTTAGTGTTATAAAATGTCCGAATTAAAACTTTAGTATATACAAACTTTGACTAAATAGATTGCTAAAATAAAAATCATCTTTATCTAGTAATTTAATTTAATCAAGACATAATTAAAATAATATCAAAGATAATAATAAGGCCCTTATTACAACCAATACTTAAAACAATTACTGAATATTAAAAATGCTTAAAATAACTAAAATATCTTCCTCTGCATGGGCCACCTTGTGTCCTCTCCGAACCCGGTCCAACTTTACGCATCACCTGAAAATGTTAAAGGAGAAGGTGAGTCACCAAGACTCAATGTGTAACCCTTCCCCCGATTCAGTGCAACATCATACACAAGTCATAACCACATAACATGCACAAGTTCAATATGCACCCAACCTAGCCATCCATAACGCCTTTCTCTACCCCGTGTGGTACCAAACCACTGGTGGTGCCAAACCACTGGTGACTTAAAGTCACGATATTCATCAACAAGTGTGGTGCCAAACCACTGGTGACCCGAAGTCACAATCAAATGATGGGGCCAACCCATCGTGTGATACCAAATCACTGGCGTCAATCCAATAATATCAACTGTGGGGCCAACCCACTGTGGTGCTAAGCCACTGGGACGAGACGCTATGAGGTGCCAAACCTTTGGAGGTGCCAAACCTCTGGTGACCGAAGTCACGAAATGTGGTACCAAACCACTGGTGTCCGTCGACACAAATATCACTTCCCCCTCCACTCGTTTAACCCACATCAATCAAGGATGTACATTTAACAGCAATCATGCCAACATGTTCATTTAACAACATACATAGAGTTTACCATTAGCCATAACCACATATACCAAATATGTCATGCTTCCCAAAAGCATCATAAAGAAAGTCATAACGACAAGACTTACCTGAATCCTTGCTTATACCATTATGGCATTAAATCCCACATCTACACAAGTCAGATTTAACATATACAAACACCTAGCACATTAATTAGTTATAAAGTATGTACGTACACATCTGATTCCAACGATAACTCTAAATCTCAAGGAGTCAATCGGCCACCCTAACTTTCCTTGCTCCTATATTCGGCCAAACATGAGATTAGCAACCTAGACCATTCGGCCAAAACAATTAAACCAAAAGGGTTAATGTTTGAACCCTTACCTTAAAATCGATTTGGTTTCCTACCAAATCCCGAACCAAACGATGGTTCTCCCTTAAGCAAACGTCCACACCCTATTAAGAAGAATGATTAATCCATTATAGTCCTTGGCTCAACGGAACCTAAACGAACAGACTAACAAAATAACTTCTTACCACCACTTACCAATCGACTATTCCAAAATAACTGTTTTAGTTGATCGCTGCCAAAATCCCAGAGACCCTATAACAGTTCGGTTACCACAAGAGATTAACATACTTCCAAACAAATGCCAAAATCGGCTCTTACCTTTGTAAAAGTCGACAGAGAACAGAGAGGGGATAGCAATAGGCATCCGGCTACCAATACTTACCTTCACCAACGATTGAAAAAAAAACAAACCCAAGGAGATCAACACCTCTCTAATATTCGGCCAAAGAAACACTAATAGGGAAAGGGAATTTCGGCACACCAAAAGGGGGAAATTCGGCTAGAGAAGAAGACTATTCGGCTTTGAAGAAACAAGAGAAGACAAATGGAATGTTGCTGGGGTTTAAAGAGGTTCGGCTATTGCTAGGAAAAGAAGAGAAAACAAAAGCTGCTCAAAGGAGAAATGGATTCGAAATAACAAGTAGAAGTAGAGTTTAAGAAGATAAAAAAAAAAAGTGAAGGCTTTAGGAGCAAAGAGCTAAAATTCGGCTAAAGGAAGAGCACACCCCCTTAAATAATATTCGGCCACTCTCCCTCCCTTGAAGACTCCAACATTCGGCCACTTCTCATCTCCCTTCCAAATCCCATTATTTTACTCCTAGTTTCTCTCAACACCAACCTTTCAAACCAATTCAAAATTAAATAAAATAAAAACCCACCTTTTATCCATTATCACCTCTTCAATTTAAAATAAAAAATAAAATAAACTAACATTAAACCACCCCCTCCAAATTAATTCAAAAAAAAAAAACTAAGCTTATCCTTATCTTCCAATTGCCCATGTGCCGTCCAATTCCCATATTCTCTCTTGGCGCCAGCATGAAAAAAAATAAAACTCCAATTGCAGCTCCCTCGGTTCGAACCTTGAACCTCACTGCCGCAGCCCTCTCTTCCAACACCCCAGGCCACTCTTCCCAATTGACTTTCATGTCATAAAACCCCATCATTTAATTTTAAAGCCTTCCTACTTAAGCCCATCACCGCATATAAAAAAATAAAACGCAAAATGCTGCTCCAGCCATTCGAACCTGCGCCCATCTTCACCTCCAACTCCTAAGTGGCGCATGGAAGCCACTTTGCCAAGGCGCCGTTTGTGTCATAGACTCGCCCCAGCTTCTTTTAAGGCCTCCTTCCTTTTAACGCCAAAACCCAAAAAAAAAAAATAAAACACCTTGCTGCCACCTTGATTCGAACATGAGACCCCTTAGCACCTTGAGGCGTCACCTTCCCAAAGCCACAAGTAGCGTCTCCATGCCACTCCACCAAAGCAATTCTTGTGTCTTAACCTTCCAAATATTTCTCTTAAGACCCCTATAGCCAAGCTCCCCCTTTTTAACACTAAAAACCAAAGATTTCTTAAGGCATCCCTTACCTTCTAGGGTTCTCCAAACCCCTTAAAACTCATCCAACCTCACCATAAGCCTACCATTACTTGAGTTATGTACTAAATGCATAACCCCTAGAACCCGGATGTTACAATTCTACCCTCCTTAAAAAATAATTTCGTCCCCGAAATTACTTGGCTAGACTAAACAGGAATTACTGCTGCGCACTCTGATCTTAAAGAGTTAACATGCTTTCTAGGCACAGTACTAAAGTTCACACACAGGGTTCTAGATACTTTACTTAGCAAAACAACTGTCTTTAAAGCGAACAAGCAATAAAGGATATTCCAGACATAAGAAGCTTACCTATTGACACATCTGGCACATCATTATCCTCTCTCCGACGAACTGCATAAACCAGGCCTGGCCGTCTTGCCTCAGTGCTATCATTACCTCGGCCTAAAGCTCCACGACCTCGGCTGAAACCATTCCCTCCGTGGTTCGGACCACGACCTCTTGTCGCCTGCTGACCACCTCTGCCCAGCTGCACATAACCTTGACCTACTGTCCGAGTCCTATTCAGATTTTGGGGACAATCCTTAATCAGATGAGTCTTAGACCTACACCTGAAACACTCTCGCTCCCGATTCCAGCACTCGCCAACGTGATACCTTCTGCACTGAGCACATGGACGATCTGGATTCCCAGCAGCTGGCTTAGAAATACAAGCAAAAGTCTCAACTCTCGGCCTTTTCTGAAACCTCTCAAACGATTCTAGCGACCCCGAACTCCTCTTATCCCGGTTTCATTCTCTATCTCTATTCTGCCTCTCAGTCCTTTCGACCTCCTCAGCTATCTGAGCTTTCTCTACTATAATGGCGATACCACTGACCACATTGGCTCCTGACACTCGCTCGAGCACTCGCAGCATAGCCTGCGATACTGCGTCGTCTCCTCCTATTTGACCCCGATGTTCAGCCTCAACAGCTGGTGGTGGCGGCACATTACTCTTTGACCCATGGCCAGACCCAACCGGTTCCGATACTGCCATTCTGCCTCTACCACGTCCACGAGCATTGCGACCACGTCCCCTAGAACTCATATCTAGCGTCACGACTTAATCTATTTAAAAGTTTTATGCATTAGAAATTTTGTTCCACTATTTATCCATGAGCAATTTTATGAATAGAAGTTCCAGCAGTGGTTCTTTCGATCACACAAAATTCCAGTTCAAGTTCTCTACTCTAATTCAAGAGTCACATTCATTCATCCATGTCACTTCCTTGAGCATTCCCAACCCAGGGGTAATTTCGTCATTTTCCTATAGGGGTATTTCGGTAATAACTCAGGGTCAATTTGAAAATAGTTTTCAAATTAAAGATATTTCAAAGTTTACAAAATCTGAGGGGTCATCTTGAAAAATTTGTTTTTCAAACCAGATGTGTTGCAAAAATTTCAGAATTTAGGGTTATTTCCGTAATTTTTGGAAACCATGGCATTTTCGTAAATTCTCCAAATCAGGATAGCTTGATACTTGTAAACAGAAGTTTTTGATATTTTCGTAATGTAAGAACATTTTGGTAAAAATCGAGGGAATTATGAAAATTTAGAAACCAAGGGCATTTTGGTAATTTTGTTCATCAGGGGTAATTTTGTAAATTTTCAAATCAGGGTATCTTGAAAATAGCTTTTTTGTATACGTTTACAAAGTAGGGAAATTTTATTAAAATTGGGGTTAAACCGGAAATCTTGAAAGTTAGGGGCATTTTAGTAATTTTCAACATAGGGGTATTTTTGTAATTTCCCCAAACCAGAGTATCTTAACATTTTGAAATTTCGAGATTTTGGTATTTTACAAAGTAAAATCATTTTAACAAAAGTTGAGGGTAGTACCGTAATTTTACAGTACAAGGGCATTTTTGTAATTTTGCCACTAGCGGCATTTTGGAAATTTTGGTAAATCGAGAAAACGTCTATCAAAATCAGATTTAGGGTTTACTAACCAAAGGGGAAAGTTTGAAAAATTTTAAAACTAAGGGTTTTAAAACAGTAAGGCTAATCCCTTTCGGGTTTTAATAATTGGTTTAGCCTATTAACAAGTACTCTTGGTTAAGGTGAACCGTAGCTACGCACCAGGTAGGATTCAAGTAAAGAGGAGGTGAGTCGCTAGGACTGCTTAAGTACCAAGCTCTTACTGAATACCAATCCTCGACATGCGTACAATGGTTGCCACACCTTAACTCGGTGACTTACTTCACAGGTTTGTTTAATAGTCTTTAAGTCTTATGCACATGTTTGAGTAAACTAGTCCTACGGTACAACAGATCCTAGTTCACTAATCTACGAGCCCAACTAAGCCCATATCAGTTCATAATAACAAATCACCTCAAGAGTCCGAAGTACTTACCTGGTGGACTTCGGGTCGGAGATACAGGTGCCATGCCAGAATGACCTGAAAAATATTTCCTAAAAACCCATATTTTTGAAAAGCCCATTTGAAAATGTCTTTGGGCCCAAAACCCTCAAAGCCAAGTTTTGAACCGGGCTCTGATACCAAATTGTAACACCCCCAAACCCGACCCACGAGCCTTGACCGGATCTAGTTATGTCACTGCAGAAAGACGGTTGAAAATCCTTTTTGACTTTAGAATAAACCATGAAAATCTGTTAACTTTTGAAAACCATGTCCATTTAAAAAAAATATAATATGAAAAACCTTAGTGTTATAAAATGTCCGAATTAGAACTTTAGTATATACAAACTTTGACTAAATAGATTGCTAAAATAAAAATCATCTTTATCTAGTAATTTAATTTAATCAAGACATAATTAAAATAATATCAAAAATAATAATAAGGCCCTTATTACAACCAATACTTAAAACAATTATTGAATATTAAAAATGCTTAAAATAATTAAAATATCTTCCTCTGCATGGGCCACCTTGTGTCCTCTCCGAACCCGGTCCAACTTTACGCATCACTTGAAAATGTTAAAGGAGAAGGTGAGTCACCAAGACTCAATGTGTAACCCTTCCCCCAATTTAGTGTAACATTATACACAAGTCATAACCACATAACATGCACAAGTTCAATATGCACCCAACCTAGCCATCCATAACGCCTTTCTCTACCCCGTGTGGTACCAAACCACTGGTGGAGCCAAACCACTGGTGACTTAAAGTCACGATATTCATCAACAAGTGTGGTGCCAAACCGCTGGTGGTGCCAAACCACTGGTGACCCGAAGTCACAATAAAATGATGGGGCCAACCCATCGTGTGATACCAAATCACTGGCGTCAATCCCATAATATCAACTGCGGAGCCAACCCACTGTGGTGCTAAGCCACTGGGACGAGACGCTATGAGGTGCCAAACCTCTGGTGACAGAAGTCACGAAATGTGGTACCAAACCACTGGTGTCCGTCGACACAAATATCACTTCCCCCTCCACTCGTTTAACCCATATCAATCAAGGATATACATTTAACAGCAATCATGCCAACATGTTCATTTAACAACATACATAGAGTTTACCATTAGCCATAACCACATATACCAAATATGTCATGCTTCCCAAAAGCATCATAAAGAAAGTCATAACGACAAGACTTACCTGAATCCTTGCTTATACCATTATGGCATTAAATCCCACATCTACACAAGTCAGATTTAACATATACAAACACTTAGCACATTAATTAGTTATAAAGTGTGTATGTACACACCTGATTCCAATGATAACTCTAAATCTCAAGGAGTCAATCGGCCACCCTAACTTTCCTTGCTCCTATGTTCGGCCAAACATGAGATTAGCAACCTAGACCATTCGGCCAAAACAATTAAACCAAAAGGGTTAACGTTTGAACCCTTACCTTAAAATCGATTTGGTTTCCTACCAAATCCTGAACCAAACGATGGTTCTCCCTTAAGCAAACGTCCACACCCTATTAAGAAGAATGATTAATCCATTATAGTCCTTGGCTCAACGGAACCTAAATGAACAGACTAACAAAATAACTTCTTACCACCACTTACCAATCGACTATTCCAAAATGACTGTTTTACTTGATTGCTGCCAAAATCGCGGAGACCCTATAACAATTCGGTTACCACAAGAGATTAACATACTTCCAAGCAAATGCTAAAATCGGCTCTTACCTTTGTAAAAGTCGATAGAGAACAGAGAGGGGATAGCAATAGGCATTCAGCTACCAATACTTACCTTCTCCAACGATTGAAAAAAAAAACAAACCCAAGGAGATAAACACCTCTCTAATATTCGGCGAAAGAGACACTAATAGGGGAGGGGAATTTCGGCACACCAAAAGGGGGAAATTCGGCTAGAGAAGAAGACTATTCGGCTTTGAAGAAACAAGAGAAGACAAATGGAATGTTACTGGGGTTTAAAGAGGTTCGGCTATTGCTAGAAAAAGAAGAGAAAACAAAAGCTACTCAAATGAGAAATGGATTCGAAATAACAAGTAGAAGTAGAGTTTAAGAAGATAAAAAAAAAAGTGAAGGCTTTAGGAGCAAAGAGCTAAAATTCGGCTAAAGGAAGAGCACACCCCCTTAAATAAGATTCGGCCACTCTCCCTCCCTTGAAGACTCCAACATTCGGCCACTTCTCATCTCCCTTTCAAATCCCATTATTTTACTCCTAGTTTCTCTCAACACCAAACTTTCAAACCAATTCAAAATTAAATAAAATAAAAACCCACCTTTTATCCATTATCACCTCTTCAATTTAAAATACAAAATAAAATAAACTAACATTAAACCACCCCTCCAGCCGAATTCAAAATCAAAAAAAAAAACTAAGCTTATCCTTATCTTCCAATTGCCCATGTGCCGTCCAATTCCCATATTCTCTCTTGGCGCCAGCATGAAAAAAAAATAAAACTCCAATTGCAGCTCCCTTGGTTCGAACCTAGAACCTCACTGCCGCAGCCCTCTCTTCCAACGCCCCAGGCCACTCTTCCCAATTGACTTTCATGTCATAAAACCCCATCATTTAATTTTAAAGCCTTCCTACTTAAGCCCATCACCGCATATAAAAAAATAAAATGCAAAACGCTGCTCCAGCTATTCGAACCTGCGCCCATCTTCACCTCCAACTCCTAAGTGGCGCATGGAAGCCACTTTGCCAGGGCGCCGTTTGTGTCATAGACTCGCCCCAGCTTCTTTTAAGGCCTCCTTCCTTTTAACGCCAAAACCCAAAAAAAAAATAAAACACCTTGCTGCCACCTTGATTCGAACATGAGACCCCTTAGCACCTTGAGGCGTCACCTTCCCAAAGCCACAAGTAGCGTCTCCATGCCACTCCACCAAAGCAATTCTTGTGTCTTAACCTTCCAAATATTTCTCTTAAGACCCCTATAGCCAAGCTCCCCCTTTTTAACACTAAAAACCAAAGATTTCTTAAGGCATCTCTTACCTTCTAGGGTTCTCCAAACCCTTTAAAACTCATCCAACCTCACCATAAGCCTACCATTACTTGAGTTATGTACTAAATGCATAACCCCTAGAACCCGGATGTTACATGCAAGGTGAATTTGAGATGAGCATGAAAAGAGAAATAAAATTCTTTTTGGGACTCCAAATTAAGTAAAGAAAGGATGACATCTTCATCAATCAAGCTAACAAAGGAAATGCTCAAGAAGTTTGGGATGGACACTCTCAAACCACAGGCTACTCCTATGAGCTCTTCTACAAAGTTTGACAAATATGAGGAAGGTAAATGTGTTTATTTAAAATTAAATAGATGTGTGATTGGTTCTTTGCTTTATCTTACCGCAAGTAGGCTCGATATCATGGTCAATGTTTGTTTGTTTGCTAGATTTCAATCATGTCCTAAAGAATCACATTTACAAGCCCTTAAGAGAATCATTAGATACCTTAGAGACACTTCAAATTTAGGTCTTTGGAATCCTAGAGACTCATCCTTTAACTTTCATGCATTTTTGAATGTGGATTTTGGAGGATGTAAACTTGCTAGGAAGAGCACCACTGGTACTTGCCAATTCCTAGGCAACATGCTTGTATCATGGTTTTCAAAGAAACAAAATAGTGTTGCATTCTCCACCACCAAAGCAGAATATATTTCTGTCGGTGGTTGTTTTGCTCAAGTTTTATGGATGAAAGAACAACCTATGGACTATGGAATTGATGTAGATACCATTCCTATCAAGTGTGAAAATACTAGTGGTATTTTCTTATTAAAAACTCAATCTAACATTTTAGAACTAAACATATTGAGATTAGGCATCATTTTATTAGAGATCATGTCCAAAAATGAGAAATTGTTCTAGAGTATGTTGACACCTTAAATCAATTATTTGATATTTGTACAAAACCATTAGACAAAGAAAGATTTTGGACACTTAGGAGAGAATTAGGTATTACTACCTTTCCTTAATTTTGTGTTCAAATGAATTTTTTTGCACTTTGTTTTTCTCAAAATGTTTTATGACTTAAAATGGATTGTAAAAGTAACTATTCATGATTTTTATGGCTTCTATATGCAGTTAGTTAGGGGAAGTTAATTGTAGCATGTGATGCATCTAAAACTAACTATGATCACAATAAAGGCAAGCGCACTTATCGTTCAATAGTATAGTTATGGTAAGACCGGTAATATCGTATCCACAAGGACCAATAGCACTAGTAATTACTATCCTTCTATTATTTAGCCTAAGAATTGGAGTGGTTTCTTTTTAAACTAAAACTTAATTAAAAACACGATAAAGAAGAATTAAGAAAATAATTTTAGACAACTTATATGATAAAGGCAATACCTAAGGAAGAATCCACCTAGACTTCACTTATTACTTTTGATTCATATGATTTATTCACATGACTTAATCTGTAGAAATCCCTGATTTATGTTAATATCTCTTTCAAGACTAAAAACAACTAACTCTAGGTTGATTAATTGAAACTTCTTTCTAATTAAAACCCCTATCGTCGCATTAACTCGATTTATGGATTTCCTTATTAGATTTGGCTCTAATCCGGCAGATTTTAATCGCCCTATTTCTAGGGTTGCAATCAAATCCGGTTAATTGTGTTTAACTACTCTTAAACAGGGACTTTTGCTCCACTGATTAAGCACATTCGACTTGAATCAATAACCTGAATTATCAAATCAAGAATAAGAACTCACAATTAAGAATAAGAACAAGTATTTATATTATAAATCAAATAATAATAAGATCTATCTTAGGTTTCATCCCCTCAGGTATTTGAGAGGTTTAGTTCATACTGATAGATGGAAACATCTTAAAATAAGGAAAAACAACAAAACATAAGAAATCCCAAAAACTTCTAAAGAACTTGATGAGAGATCTTCAGTCTTGATGAAGATCCTTCTTCTGAGCTGCTCCGATGGCTGTCTTCAAGTATTTTCTGCCTTCTACTTGGCGTTCTCTTTTAGGTTACCCCTTAAGGTGTTTATATAGGCCCTTTTTCGAATAGGATAAAAATTGGGTTCGGCAGGGACACTCCCGTGTGACACGCACGTGTGTGATGGCTTGGGTCGTGCTCGACTCTGCTCACTATACACAGCCGTGTGATCTGCCCGTGTATGTTGGTCCAGGCCATGTGTTTTCTGATGTAGGCCCATTTTGTCTTTTTTGGCCCGTTTCTCATTCTTTTCGACTCCCTAAGCTCTCCTGAGTACAAAACATGAAATTAAGGGATTAGGAGCATCGAATTCATCGAATCCAATGAAAATTCATCCAAAAGTAAGCGAAGCATGGGGTTAAAATATGTGTAAATTATGGTTTATCAAATATCCCCATACTTTAGCCTTTTCTTGTCCTCAAGCAAAATCCTCATCTCACAAATAAAATTAACTTTCTCAATTCATAATCCTTATCAATAATGTCTCATCATAATTCATACATAATTCATACATTGACAATTTAACTAAAAGAGTCCTAAAGATTCAAACAATCTAAGTCATAAATTTTTATAGCACGAAAACACAGGTGTTTCCCCTTATCTAAATAATTACCTTTGATCCAAAACTAACAAGAATTGACATCCTTACTAAAGATTCACTCAAATCACTCAAAGTGTTTTAAGGTTCAAATTAAGCACTCATAAGTCAAACATGAAAAGTTAATCCCATAGGCTTGTATGAAAATCAAATCTCCACCACTATAAAAATGAGATGATACACAAATCAAAAGGTCTTAAAAGGGTTGTAATGGGGCTTAGGTTTAAAGATGTGGATAAAGGTTGAATTTACCATTTACCTAACTAGACAAATAACTAATACCAATAGCTTCTTCTAAAGATGTGAAATTAACCGTTTAAGCTCATAACACTAATAATGAATAGTTTTTCAATTTTTTTAGAACAAGAATTTACAATAATAAGTAAGTATTTAACAACTTAAATAAAGAAAATAGTTAGGCAATTGATCAAATCAAATCTCGACATAAGGGGAGTCAAAAGAGAAGTAAAAATTTGGTTTTAGGTTATTAATGGGCGAGTCAAGAAATGGTTTAATAGGCTAAAAAGGGTTCACTAGGGGTTAATTATGAGGGTAGGCTTTTTATGGAGTAAGTGGGTTAAATCCTAGGTGCCTTTATCATCTCAGTATATCAAATCAGAAGTGTGGCCTCGACATGTATAATCGAAACAAGTTCTAGAATAACAAATCAATAGTGACACACTCATAATCAATAAAGTGAGCAAGAAAAATGTATGCTCTAAAAGGCTCAAAATCTCACAAAAATTATGGTTTTTGATGTCAACCTTGCAAATTTCAAACTTCAAAGTAATATTTAAATTTAGGGAAACAACCTAATAAAGTTTTTATTCTGAAAATAGACTCACCATGCTCGATTCTCTAGTGTCTTAAAGTTTAACTCATCAATGCACAATTATCTATGGCAAACATATCAATAAAAATCATAAATCAATAGAAATTTCATTTTAATAGTAATATGAGAAAATTACTTAAGAACAAGACATAATTCAGGGATTCTCTAATAATACTATGGTTAACCTCCCCACACTTAAGATGTACATTGTCCTCAATGTACAAAGATAGATAATAACAATATAGTAATAAAATCATAAGATAGGGAGAGAAGTAAAACTTCCTGAATTTTGGATGGAGTCAAGGAAAAGAAACGGGAAAGTAGGGCAGAGGTGAAGGTGGGGGAGGATACTCCGGTGGTGGTGTGGTCGTTCCCTAATAGCCCCTTGAACCTAAATTAAAGAAATCAAAATATAATAATATAAATTAAAGAAAAGAAAGATAAAGGGAAAGAATTTAAAAATGAAAGTAAAAGAAAAAGAAAAATTAAATGGACTCAAAGGTCCTTGTCTTATCAAGTTAATGAAGCAGCCGGCATGAACTTATGTAGAGTGGTCGCGCAAGGGGAGATCGCTCCAGGATCCTTTCGCTTTTTTGACATGGGGATGGTGGCCTTGGTCTTGTCTCTAATATTAGTCATTGTGTATGGTGGCAAGGATGGTGGATGGTGTGGTGGCAGTGTAAAGAAGGAATAATGGAAAGGGGAAAGGGAAACGAAGGGAGAAAGATAATGTGAAAAGAAAAGGGGAAAAGGGGGTTTTCGGGCTGAAGAAAAAGTGAGAAAATGGAGTTAGTGGAGTGAGGGGGTGGTGGTTGGTGGTGAAAAGGGAGAAAAGCTGTGTTGGCTAGGGTTAGGGAGGAAGGGATATGAGGAAGAAAGTGAACGGAAAAAGAGGTTTAAATAAAGATTGGGACACATGGTTGCAGCCCACATCCGTGTGCCCTGGCCGTGTTAGGTCACACGGTCGAATCGCACGGTTGTATACTGCGTCGTTCGTTTCTCCCACACCTGTGTAAGGGTTTCCCCACCCATGTTGTTTAATCAGTGTCGACCACAGCTTAGAGGCACGGGCGTGTCGCACGCCCGTGTAGATTTCTCAGTGTTGACCACGGCCGTATTGCACGGTCGTGGCATTTAGTCAGAGCCCGTGTTTTGGGGGAAGTCCTATTTCTGTACAATCTCTGCCACGCCCGTGTACCTACCCGTGGTGGTCACACGGCCACGCCCGTGTGCTAGACCGTGTGGGTAGGGAATCCTAGGCCTGTTAATTTGGTTAGTTCTTAGTTATATGCTAAAAATAAAAAATATAGATGTTAGTGAGGTCAGTGTTTGGGTTGCCTCCCGAGAAGCGCTTTTTTAAAGTCTTAAACTAGACTTACCTTTCATTCGCATAATCATGGTGGTTTAAGGAGTTGAAACTCCTCATTCCTGTTATCCATTTTGGTAAAATAAGGTTTTAGACGAGTACAATTTACCTTGAAGGTGCCAAATTGAGAATGAGTTACCTCGACTGTACCGTATGGGAAAGTATTAAGTACCGTGAAAGGAGTTGTTCCATTAGGTTCAGAAGTGGCAACACGAGAATCTGTTTTATCCAATAATACCTGATCCCCGATCTTAAACTAGTTTGTCCTATCCCTAATCTTGTCATGGAGTCGGTTTGGTTCATTGTGTTTTCTTGGTTTCTCCTTAGCATGTGTCCTCCATTCGTCTAGTTCATCATCTGAAGCCTTCACTCCTCATGAGTTATTTCATTGGTGGCATGAGATCTAGGATGTGGCTCAATTGTGTATTTTTGAGGTTCTTCTTGAAAAGAGGGTTAAACTAAATGGTTATTAATAGAATTTATGTTCTCACCTTTATTACTCGATGTCCTAGTCGAGTCACAAGCCTGAAGAGTGATCGTTTCGTCACCTACACAAAGTGTGAGTTCACCTATACCAACATCAATTCTAGTTTTAGCAGTTGTTAAAAAGGGTCTTCCTAAAATTAAAGGAACATTACTATCCTCTTCCATGTCTAAAATAACAAAGTCTACTGGGAATATGAATTTATCAATTTTCACTAGTACATCCTCAATTATACCCCTAGGAACTCTAATGGTTTTATCAGCCAATTGAATGCTCATCCTAGTTTGTTTGGGTTTCCCAAGACCTAGTTGTTTAATCATTTTATAAGGCATAACATTGATACTTGCCCCTAAATCAGCTAAAGCATTATTAATAGATAAACCACCAATTAACAAAGGAATTGTAAAACTCCATGGATCTTTTAACTTTTGAGGTAGTTTATTTTGTAAAATTGCTGAGCACACTGCATTTAGCTCCACATGCGATGCATCGTCTAACTTCCGTTTGTTTGTCAAAAGCTCTTTTAATTTTTTTTTGAATTGGGCATCTACGAAAGAGCTTCAATAAACGGTAAGTTAATATGTAATTTTTTTTAAAATTTTAAGAAATTTACCAAATTGTTCATCTGTGCGGTCTTTCTTTGTCGCATTGGGATATGGCACACGAGGCTGGTACTTTGTGCTTACCAGTTTTGGTTTATTGTGGCTTACCTCAACCTTACCTTTATCTACCACATTTTCTTGCCTCGATTTTGGTGCATCTAACCCTACAATTTTGTGAGCATTTATGGCATGAAATTGCTCCTTTGGGTTAGTTTCAGTGTTGCTTGGTAGGCTGCCTTGTAGCCGTTCAGATATGAGCTTAGCAAGCTGTCCTACTTGGTTCTCGAGCCCTTGAATCGATGCTTGCTAATTTCTGAGTGCTATTTTAGTGTTTTGGAAATGGGTTTCTGACACCGCGATGAATTTTGTTAGCATCTCCTCAAGGTTCTGCTTCTTCTCTTATGGGTAGGGTTGCTGTTGAAAGCCTGGAGGGGGTTGTTGTCTCTGATTTCCTTGACCACCCCATTAGAAGTTTGGGTGGTTCCTCTAACCTGGATTATAAGTATTACTAGGGATTATTCTGAGGTCTAGAATTATTACCCATATAATTCATCTGTTCGCTTTTTATGCCAGGGTTGTAGGATGGATATTCTGTGTTGTTCTTCCCTCCTCCATTTGTATCGCACTACATCACTGGGTGTACCTGCGAAAAACCACACAAACCATCAATCTTTATACTTAAAAGTTCTACCTGGTTTGATAGCATGGTTATTGTGTCGAGGTTGAAAACACCAGCTGCCTTCATTGGCTTCATCCTCATAACTTGCCACTGATAGTTATTCAGTGACATCTCTTCAATGAATTCGTATGCTTCCTCAGGTGTTTTATTGTTTAGTGTACCGTCAGCAGCTGCATCAATCAACGGCCTAGTTGAAGGGTTCACACCATTGTAAAAGGTTTGAACCTCTAGCCACAAAGGTAACCCATGGTGAGGGCATCTTCTCAGTAGATCCTTGTATCTCTCCCATGCATCATAAAGTGTTTCTAATTCCATCTGCACAAAAGAAGAGATATCATTCCTCAACTTAACCGTTTTAGCCGCTGGAAAATATTTAAGTAAAATTTTTTCAGTCATTTGTTCCCATGTGGTGATTGATCCTCGTGGTAATTGATAAACTGTAATATATACATATTTTAATCCCACATTTAGCATACTTTTGGATGATTTATCCCCTGAATTGTGGAATTTGATGCTCCTAATCCTTTAATTTCATGTTTTATACTTAGGAGAGCACCGGAGGATGAAAAGAACGAGAAATGGGCCAAAAATGGAGAAATGGGCCAAAGTATGAATTTGACACGGCCTGGGCCCAAGCCACACGGTCGTGCCTCCTTAGCAGACCCGAACACGGCCTGGCCTCAACTTACACGAGTGTGTGCCACGGGCGTGTCCCTGCCGTGACCTGTTATAATTTCATTCGGATTAGGATACTTAGGGGTAAAGAAAGACATTCTGAAAACCTATATAAACACCCTAAGTGTGACCTAAAAGGAGGCGGTTCAGGTAGGCCAAGGAGCCAAGCCAGAGAGGCCAGAATTGTGGGATTTACTCAAAGAAAGCCAGTTGATTCATCTTAAGAAGCCAGAGTTATACTCAAGATGGAGGTAAGAAGCCAGAGTTATACTCAAGATGGAGGATCTTCCCTTCAAATTTTTTTAGGGGGTTTTAGGGTTTATCTTATGTTTTGTTTTATATTTTCTTCTGAGATGTATTCATTTATAATTATGAACTAAACCCCTCAAATACCTGAGGGGGATGAAACCTAAGACAGATCTTGTTATTGTTTTCTAAACTATATGATAAATACATGATTTGTTCTTAATTATGTGTTCTTAATTCTTGTTTTGATATTTCAGGATATTGATTCAAGTATTGATGTGCCTAGGCAGAGGAGGAATATTCCCTTTTTAAGAGTAGATCTAACATAATTAAGCGGAGTTGATCGCAACCCTAGAGATAGGATGACGAAAATCTGCCGAATTAGGGTCAAACCTAATATGGGAGTCCATAGATCGAGTTAATGAAATTCTAGGGGTTTTAATTAGAAAGAGATTTCAATTAATCAACCTAGGGTTAGACGTTAGTAGCCTCGAGATAGGTATTAATATAAATTAGGGAATCCTACGGATCAGGTCAAGTGAATGAATCGTCTGGTTCAGAGTTAAATAACAAGTGAAGTCTAGGTGGATTCTTCCTCGGGTATTGTCTTAATCAATTGATTTTTCCCAAAAGTATTTTCCCAATTCATTCTTTTTGTCTTAGCATCCTTAGTTTAGTAGTTAGTTAATTTTAGATTAAACAACAATTCACTTTTATTTTAGGCTAGATAATAAAAAGAAAGTTAGTATTAGTACTTTTGGTTTCTTTGGGTTCGACAATCTGGTCTTGCTACTAAACTATACTACTGTTTGATAGGTACACTTGCCTTATTCATTGTCATAGTTAGTTTCTAGGCTCAATCATTCTTTATATAAATTTTAAGACTCACACACACGATCAAGTTTTTGGCGTCATTGCCGAGAAACTGAAATATTAAGAACACTCAATTTTTATTACTTTAGCCATATTTTATTTATTTTTACAATTAAATTTATTTTTACTTTTTATTTTTATTTTTATTTTTATTTTTTTTGCTTTTGGCAGGTATTCTAGTTTATGACTGGAAGAAACCCGTTAGGACCTCTACTTTACGATAGTGAACTTGAAAGCACAGTTCACAAAAGCTGAAGAGAAATAAGGAGAAGCCTACAGTACATACAAGAAGAGCAAGAAAACAAAATTAATACTACCAAAGAGATGGCTGAGAATAATTCGCTACCTCCAGAGGTGGCCAAAAATCATGCTCCTCGAACTATATGGATTTAGAGACACTTTACGATGCATGGGAGGGATACAAAGATTTATTGAGAATGTGCGCACACCATGGATTACCCTTGTGGCTACAGGTCCAAACCTTTTACAACAGTGTGTACCCTTCAACTAGGAAATTGATTGATTTAGCCGCCAGTGGAACCTTGAATAACAAAACACCTAAGGCTGCCTATGAATTCATTGAAGAGATGTCACAGAATAACTATCAGTGGCAAGTCACGAGGACAAGGACAACAAAAGTCGCCAGTGTTTTCAACCTCGACGCAGTAACCATGCTATCAAATCAGGTAGAACTGTTAAATAAAAATATTGATAGTTTATGTGATTCTTCGAAGGTACAACCAATTATGCAGTGCGATGCAGAATATCCACCCTACAACCCGAGCGCTGAAAACGAGCAAATTCACTATATGGGTAACAATTTTAAACCTTAAAATAACCCTTATAGTAATACTTACAATCCAGGTTGGAGGAATAACCCCAATTTTTCATGTGGTGGTCAAGGAAATCAGAGACAACAACCCCCTCCAAACTTCCAACAGCAAACCTACCCACAAGAGAAGAAGCTGAACCTTGAGGAGATGCTGACAAAATTTATCGCGGTGTTAGAAACTCATTTCCAAAACACCGAGGCAACACTTAAAAATCAACAAGCATCAATTCAAGGGATCGAGAACCAGTTAGGAAAACTTGCCAAGATCATATCAGAACGACCACAAGGTAGCTTGACAAGCAACACTGAGACTAACCCAAAGGAGCAACTTCAAGCCATAACCGCTCATGATAGTGAAAGGTTAGATGAACCCATATTAAGGCAAGAGAAGGTGGTAGAGGAAGGTAAGGTTGAGGTAAGTCATGATAAGCCAAAACTGGTAATTAAAGAGTACCAACCTCATGTGCCATATCCTGATGCGATAAAGAAGGACAACACAGATGAACAATTCGGTAAAATATTTTAAGCCGACATTTAGCATGCTTTTGGATGATTTAAGCCTTGAATTGTGTAATTTGGTGCTCTTAATCCTTTGTTTTCATGTTTTATACTCAGAAGAGCACCGGAGGATAAAAAGAATGAGAAATGGGCCTAAACAGAAGTAAATAGACCATAACTCGAAATCGACACAGCCTTGGCCCAAGACCACACGGACGTGCCTCCTTAATAGTCTTGAACACGGCCTAGCACGATTCACACGAGCGTATGCCAAGGGTGTGTCCCTGACATGAGAAAGAAGAGTTTCAGTTAGATTAGGGTGCTTAGAGGCAAAGAAAGCCATTCCAAGAGCCTAGATATACACCCTAAAGGACAACCTTCAAGGGGAGTCCAGCTAGGCGTCCAGCTAGGCCAAAGAGCCGAGCCAGAAGGGTCAGAATTGTGGAATTTACTCAAAGAAAGTCATTCCAAGAGCCTATATATACACCCTAAAAGCCAACCTTCAAGGGGAGTCCAGCTAGGAGTCCAGCTAGGCGTCCACCAAAGCCAAAGAGCCGAGCCAAAAGGGTCAGAATTGTGAAATTTACTCGAAGAAAGCCAGTTGATTCATCTCAAGAAGCCGGACTCATACTCAAGACGGAGGATCTCTCTTCAATTCCTTTAGGAGTTTTAGGGTTTTTTTTATGTTTTGTTTTATCTTTTCCTTTGAGATGTATTCTTTTACGATTATGAACTAAATCCTCAGATACCTGAGGGGGATGAAACCTAAGATGAATCTTGTTATCATTTGTTGAACTATATGATAAATACTTGATTTATTCTTAATTATGTGTTCTTAATTCTTTTTTTGATATTTCTGGGATATTGATTCAAGTGTGATGTGCTTAGGTGGAGGAGCAGAAGTCCCTGCCTAAGAGTAGATCTAGCATAATTAAGCGGAGTTGATCACACGCCTAGACATAGGGTGACGAGATTTTACCGGATTAAGGTGAAACCTAATATGGGAGTCTATAGATCGAGTTAATGCAATTCAAGGGGTTTTAATTAGAAAGAGATTTCAATTAATCAACCTAGGGTTAGACGTTAGTAGCCTCGACAGAGGTATTAAGATAACTTAGTGAATCCTACAGATCAAGTCAAGTGAATAAATCGTCTGGTTCAGAGTTAGATAACAAGTGAAGTCTAGGTGGATTCTTCCTTTGGTATTGTCTAAATCAATTGGTTTTTCTCACAAGTATTTTCCCTAATTTTGTTCTCCTTTTTTAAGCATCTTTAGCTTAGTAGTTAGTTAGTTTTAGATTAATCAACAATTCCTTTAATTCTTAGGCTAAATAATAGAAAAAAAGTTAGTATTAGTACTTCAGGTTCCTTTGGGTTCGACAATCCGGTCTTGCCACTGGCTATACTACTGTTCGATAGGTGCGCTTGCCTTAATCGTTGTCATAGTTAGTTTCTAGGCTCAATCATTCATAATATAAAATTTTATGACTCTAACAGCACACATCAAGTTTTTGGCGCCGTTGTCGGGGAACCAGAATATTAAGAAAGCTCAATTTTTATTACTTTAGCCATTTTTTTTGTTTTCTACAATTTCTGACTTTTATTTTTTTAATTTTTGCTAATTTTTGTTCTTTTACTCCTTTCAAGTACCTCTAATTTATGACTAGAAGGAACCCGACAGGACCACTACTTTACGATAGTGATATTGAAGGTACTATTCGCAGAAATCGTAGAGAAATAAGGCGAAGCTTAAACTACATACAAGAAGAGCAACAAGACGAAGCTAATACCACCGAAGAGATGGCTGAGAATAATCCGCCACCTCCAGAGATGGCCGAACATCATGCTCCTCGAACTATGTATGATTATGCTAAACCTAATTTAATAGGAACTGAGTCAAGTATTGTTAGACCTGCTATTGCTGCAAATAATTTTGAACTGAAACCTAACACGATTCAGATGATACAGCAATTTGTTCAGTTTGATGGTTTGCAGGATGAAGATCCAAATAATCACCTGGCGAATTTCCTAGAATTTTACGACACCTTCAAAATAAGTGGCGTTACTGATGATGCCATCTATCTTCAGTTATTTCCCTTTTCTTTGAGAAATAAAGCCAAATAGTGGTTGCATTCTCTCCCACGAGGGTCAATCACTACATGGGATCAAATAACCGAGAAATTTTTATTAAAATATTTTCCACCGGCCAAAACGGCCAAATTAAGGAATGATATCTCTTCTTTTGTGCAGTGGATTTAGAGACACTTTATGATGCATGGGAGAGATACAAAAATCTGTTGAGGAGGTGCCCACACTACGGATTACCTTTGTGGCTGCAAGTCCAAACTTTCTACAACGGTGTGAACCCTTCAACAAGACAATTAATCAATTTAGCCTCCGGTGGAACCCTGAACAACAAAACTCCTGAAGCAGCCTACGAATTTATAGAGGAGATGTCATTGAATAACTATCAGTCGCAAGTTACAAGGACAAGGCCAACAAAGGCAGCCGGAGTTTTCAACCTCGACGCAGTAACCATACTATCAAATCAGGTAGAGATGCTAAATAAAAAGATTGATGGTTTGTGTTCCTCGCAGGTACATCCAGTTATGCAATGTGAGACAAGTGGAGGCGTGGCGAATCCTGAGTACCTACCCTACTGACAGGACATGGAGAGAGAACAAATGAACTATATGGGTAACAATTTCCAATCTCAAAATAACCCTTATAGTAATACTTATAATCCAAGTTGAAAGAACCACCCCAATTTTTCATGGGGTGGTCAAGGAAATCAGAGACGACAAGCACCCCAAAACTTCCAACAACAGCCCTACCCACAGGAAAAGAAGCCGAACCTTGAGGAAATGCTGACAAAATTCATAGTAGTCTCAGAAACACGTTTCCAAAATACCGAGACAACACTTAAAAATCAATAAACATCGATTCAAGGGATCAAAAACCAGTTAGGGCAACTTGCTAAGCTGATCTCTGAAAGACCACAAGGAAGCCTACCAAGCAACACCGAGACTAACCCAAAGGAGCAAATTCAAGCCATAACAGCTCAAGATAGTGAAGGGTTAGACGAGTACAATTTCAGGCAAGAGAATTCGGCAGAAGAAGGTAAGGTTGAGGTAAGTAATAAAAAGCCAAAACCGGTAATCAAAGAATACCAACCTCGCATACCATATCCCGAAGCAATAAAGAGAGACGACATAGACGAATAGTTCGGTAAGTTTCTTAAACTTTTAAAGAAATTACATATTAACTTACCGTTACTTGAAGCTCTGTCGCAGATGCTAGATTCTAGGAAATTTTTAAAGGAGCTATTGACGAACAAACGAAGGATAGACGAGACATCACATGTGGAACTAAACGCAATGTGCTCGGCAGTCTTGCAAAACAGACTACCACGAAAATTAAAAGATCCAGGGAGTTTTACAATTCCATGCATAATTGGTAGTTTATCTATTGGTAATGCTTTAGCTGATTTAGGGGCAAGCATAAATGTCATGCCTTATAAAATGTTTAAACAACTAGGTCTAGGGAAACCCAAACAAACTAGGATGAGCATTCAATTAGCTGATAAAACTGTTAGAATTCCTAGGGGTATAATCGAAGATGTACACGTGAAGGTTGATAAATTAATATTCCCATGGATGAGGACAACACAATCCTCTTAATTTTAGGAAGACCATTTTTAGCAACTGCCAGGACTAAAATTGATGTCGACGCAGGTGAACTCATACTCTGTGTAGGTGACCAGACAGTCACTCTTCAAGCTCTCGATTCGGCTAGGACATCGAATAATCAAGGTGAGAACGTAAATTCTATTCATAACCATTTGGTTAAACCTTCTTTTCAGGAAGCACCACAAAAGAACACAACTGAACCTGATCCTAGACCCCGTTCCAACAAAGAATAACTCAGGAGGAGCGAAGGTTTCAGATCGAACTAGATGAATGGAAGACGCATTTCAAGGAAAAACTAGGGATACATAAAGGAGAACCAACGCCATTCCATGGGATAGACAAATTTAAGATCGGAGATCATGTAACACCCTTTACCCAAATTCTACACCAGAACCGAGCCCGAGGGGTTACCGTAATAAAAACCACTTGATCGTCACTTATGTTCGTCGTGACTACTCTCTTAAGTCACGTCAACAACCTCGTTCTTGACTTACGAGGCCTTGCTCATACACATGAGGGCTCTCAGGACTAAATCAGAACTTTTCCAATCTTAATGAAAAATTCTCTTTTGTACAGGGCTAACACGCCCGTGCATGAAGAGACACGCCCGTGCATGAAGAGACACGCCCGTGCATAGACCCATACGCCCATACTCCTCAACCATGGTGAATACTGACTACATACACACGGCCTCGAAGCCCATTCACACGCCCGTGTGGCTAGCCCGTGGCCAACACTGATTAAATTCACACGGCCTATGCACATGCCCGTGTGGCTAGCCCATGGTCTATTCTAACTTAAAATGTTAACATGCAGGGGACGCACGACCAAGTCATACGCCTGTGGGCTGACTGTGTGTCACACATGGTCTAGACACACGCTCGTGTGTCTATTCACATGGACAAAAAATGAAGCTATGTGCCAAGTTCCTTTCACCCTTCTAGCATTCACAAGATGCATTCATTCAACACATTCATAAACAACTCAAATTGAAGTGCAATCTCACATAGATAACTACAACTTTTGCATAAAATAAGATAGCTAACTACTATGGCATTATACAAAATAGACTATCCATCTAAAGGCCAACACATCTTAGCCATTTACAGCAAAATTCACTAACTTGTCTAGCCTCTATACATGCCATATACAAAACATTGAGTCTCATGTACCAGAGTGTGCTGATAATGTGGACGATCTTCCAATTGATCCTCGTATCTCGATTCAACACTTTTACTCTATAGACAAGGGAAAAGAAATGGAGTAAGCTTTGAGCTTAGTAAGTTTACACATATACAATTAAGCATCATAGTATAAGCTAAACAACAATTAGCATCATACTAACATATAATGTACAACAATGCTTACTCTTTCTATTCCTTACCACATTTCCAACACATCATAAGTCACATACTCATAACCATTGAAATGCACCCCTGCCTTCACTATCACATTTACACAATATACAACACAACATCATTTCTCAATAATTCATCCACAGCTAATTAACTCAATAATATAACCACATAGCTAACCCACGCAGCTAATCCACACAGCTAATTTCACGATGGTTTCGCACTTAGCCCACCACAATCAATTAATATGGTAGTATCGCACTTAGCCTACCACAAAGGTATTCATGGTGGTTTTGCACATAGCCCACTAGATGATATACCTAACGATAGCATCGCACATAGCCAGCTTATCGTCAATATGCATTAAGATGGTATCGCATTTAGCCCACCATTTAGCATTCTCACTACACATTCACATATCTACTTACTTAACCATACATCCATTCACAAATTCTACCACATTCATCCCACATAGGTTCTCAATCATTCTCAATCATGCTACACACTAGCTAGCATTAAGAAATTGTAAGTATGAATGCATTGTTTAAGCATAGACTTACCTTTATACTCAAAAGTATAGAAATATGTAATTTAGTCCACCACCTTGCTCTTGCCTCGGTTTAGATCTGGGCTTCGTCTTTCTTGATCTATAATGAATAAATCCGCTTATTCAATACACACATTGACTAAATTGACACTTATCTCATACTTTGGAAAAATTACTCTTTTGCCCCAAATCTTTCTCATAATTACACTTTTGCCCAAGGCTCGTAAAGTGATTTTTATTCAACTTTCTAGCCTTTCATGCTTAGCCAAATCACTTACTCAACTAAAGCATTCACCAATTCTCACTAAATCACACATGTATGACCAAACTTAAAACTTTCACAAACTAGTCCCTACATACATTTTCATTGAAAATCACTTAACAAAAGATGTTTCTACTACATCAAGCTTTCATATTCTACCATAAAACATCAAAATACATGCATGTCATACATGGAAAAATTTTTAAGCATTCAATATAGCTCATCAAATAGCTAAAAATAGCTTATTCATACAACTAGAACTTCATAAATACGAAGAATATAAAAAACGGGGCTTGGATGCACTTACTAGCAAGCTTGAAAAATTTGAAGAACCCTAACAATGGCTCTTGAAAATTTCGGCAGCCCTGGAGAAGAAGATGAATGAATTTTGTCATCTTTTCCTCCTTTTTTAATCATTTAATTGCCAAATGACCAAAATGCCCTTTTTGATAAACTTCCTATTTTAACTCATCCATGCCCAATTTTCTCCAAAAATTAGAATTTGGGTAAATTGCTATTTAAGGACCTCTAATATATATTCTAAAGCCATTTCACACAAATAGCTTCTAGAATCTCACATTTTGCAACTTTTGCAATTTAGTCCTTTTGGACAATTCAACCAAAATTTCACAAAATTGCTTGATGAAACTTTCACACTAGCACGCATACATAGCATAAATCTCAAAAACTCATACATAGACCTCAGATTTGTGGTCTCGCACCACTATTTCGACTAGGCCCTAAACCGGGATGTTACAGATCAGGTACTATTAGATAAAGCAAACCCTCGAATACCTCCTCCTGATCCTAATACAAATAAAGAAATCTCTTTTAGGGTACTCAATTTTTTCCCATACAGAACAGTCGAGGTAAGTAGTCCTACATTCGGTACCTTTAAAGTAAACGCTACTCGACTTGAACTTCACCATGATAGTAGAACTGATAACATCAGAGGGGATGTACAACTCGTTAAACCACCTTGATTATGCGAATGAGAGGTAAGTCTAGCTTAAGACTATAAACAAGTGCTTCTCTGGAGGCAACCCGAGCACTAACACCATTAATTTTTACATTTTATTCTTTTACTTTTATTTTTCCTTTTTAGCACCTAACTATAACCTAACCAAGTGCAGATTTCCACACCACACGGCCTTGCACACGGCCATGGCTGTGGCCGTGTGGACACCACAAATCTCCGTACTGACAGGGCAAAATGGTACGAGTCAGAACGAATCATGGTAAACCATAATTATAACATATTTTAATCCCGTATTTAGCTTAATTTTGGATTATTTATCCCTTGATTTATATATAAAGGTGCTTATAATCCTTTCTTTTCATGTTTTATACCCAGGAAAGTACCCGAGGATGAAAAGAAAACAAAACGGGCCCAAAATAGAGTAAATCAGCTTAGCATGAAATTGACACGGCCTGGTCCAAAGTCCACACGGCCGTGCCTCGATGAACACCTAGAGCACGGCCTCAACTCCGCCTCACACGATCGTGCCTCAAGTTAAAAATCCAAACACGGTCTGGTCTCGATTCACACGGGCATGTGCCATGGTCGTGCCTCTGTCATTGGAAAGAGCAATTTCAGTCGGAAAAGGATACTTAGGGAGAAAGAATCACATTCTAAGAGCCTATATATATCCCCTAAGTACCACCTTTTGTAAATGCGTCAAAGCTAGGCCAATGAGCCAAGTTGAGAAGGTCAGAGTTAGGGAATAACGAGAAGATAGCCAGTTGATCCATCCCAGGAAGCCGAAATTATACTCAAGACGGTGGATTTCTCCTTCAATTCCTTCAGGGGGTTTTAGGGTTTTC
This sequence comes from Gossypium bickii, assembly GCA_025503065.1. Classification (NCBI taxonomy): domain Eukaryota; kingdom Viridiplantae; phylum Streptophyta; class Magnoliopsida; order Malvales; family Malvaceae; genus Gossypium; species Gossypium bickii. The sequence goes on from CP106718.1 coordinate 27,036,840, forward strand.
TTATGTTTTGTTTTATCTTTTCTCTTGTGATGTTCTTTTTATTCATTATGAACTAAACCCTTCAGGTACCTGAAGGGGATGAAACCTAGATTATTTGATTTCTAAGTTATATGATAATTAATTAGTTTGTTCTTAATTATGTTGCTTAATCCAAATCTAATGTGCTTAGGTGGAGGAGGAATAGACCTTGCCTAAGAGTAGATCTAACATAATTAAGCGGAGTTGATCGAATGCCTAAAGATAGGGTTATGAGATTTTTCCGGATTAGGGTGAAACCTAATATGGGAGTCCATTGATCGATTTACTGCTATCCTAGGGGGTTATTACAGGCAAACGAGAGTTCTACTAATTAACCTAGGGTTAGACGTTATTCGCCTCGAGAGAGGGTTTAATATAGGTTAGGGAGTCTTACGGATCAAGCTAAGTAAAAGAAATCATATAATTTAGGATTAGATAACAATTGAAGTCTAGGTGGATTCTTCTTGAGGGTATCGTCGTAATCAATTGAGTTTTCCTTCAAAGTTATTTTCCTATTCGTCCTTTTTGTCTTTGTTTCCTTAGTTTAGTCTTTGACAATATAGTTTAAAGCAACTTCACTCTATTTTTAAGGCTAAATAATAAAAACAAAGTTAGTATTAGTACTCTTAGTTCCTTTGGGTTCGATATCCAGTCTTGCCTAAGCTATACTGCTGTGTGATAGGTACACTTGCTTTTAATCATTTTCAGAGTTAGTTTTTAGGTTCGATCACATTCTTTATAAATTTTAAAACTCTGATTTACAATGATCAAGTTTTTGGTACCGTTGCCGGGGAATTAAAATATTAAGAAAACTGTATTTTTATTACTTAAGCCATTATTTTTATTTTTATCAATTTATTTTGTTTTTAGTTTAATTTTTAGTTTTGCTAATTTTTCTTTCTTTCTTTTCTTTCTAGGTACCTCTAGTTTATGACTAGAAGGAACCCGAGAGGACCTTTGGTATACGACAGTGATATTGAAGCTACAGCTCGAAGGAATCATCGGGAAACCAGGCGAGCCCTAAATTACACAGAAAGGGAGGAAGAAGACAAATCCAATCCTACTGAAGGGATGGACGAAAACAACCCACCACCACCTAATGTGGGAGAAGATAATGCTACACGTAAAATATTTGATTATGCTAAACCACAGTTAACAGGAGCAGAATCGAGTATTGTTAGGCCTGCTATAGCTGCTAATAATTTTGAACTAAAGCCTAACACAATACAAATGATTCAACAGTTTGTTCAATTTGATGGTTTGCAGGATGAAGATCCAAACATGCATATAGCTAACTTTTTAGAGTTCCGTGGTACCATCAAAATAAATGGTGTTTCTGATGATGCCATACATCTTCGGTTATTTCCCTTTTCATTAAGAAATAAAGCTAAGCGGTGGTTAAACTCGTTACAAGGAGGGTCAATCACCACATGGGATCAGATGACCGAAAAATTTTTAATGAAATATTTTCCACCGGCCAAAACGGCCAAATTAAGGAATGATATCTCTTCTTTTGTGCAGATGGATTTAGAAACACTATACGATGCATGGGAGAGATTCAAAGACCTCTTTAGGAGGTGCCCACACCATGGCTTACCCTTATGGCTACAAGTCCAAACATTCTATAATGGTGTAAACCCCACAATAAGGCAACTAATTGATTCAGTAGCCGGTGGAACTCTGAACAACAAAACTCCAGAAGTAGCCTACGAGTTCATTGAGGAGATGTCATTAAACAATTATCAGTGGCAAGCTTCAAGGACCGAACCGACAAAATTGGCAGGAGTCTTGAACGTCGACACCATGACCATGCTATCAATGCAGCTTGAGATGATGAATAAAAAGCTTGATAGTTTGTGTTCTTCACAGGTACATCAAGTCATGCAGTGCGACGCAAGTGGAACAGTAGCGAACCCTGAGTACCCACCTACCAACCGAAAGCAGAGAGTGATCAGATGAACTATATAGGTAATAATTTTCGATCCAATAATAATCCTTATAGTAACACTTACAATCCAGGTTGGAGGAACCACCCAAATTTTTCATGGGGAGGACAAAGCAATCAAGGAAATCAAAGGCAACAACCTCTTCAAAACTTCCGAAATCAACCCTATCCACAAGAAAAGAAAGCAACCTACGATGAGGAGCTAACAAAATTAGCAAACACAGAAAAATGCCTACAAGATATCGAGAGAACCCTTAAAGATCAACAAGTGTTAATTGAAAAAATTACTACGTTGTTTGGGGAACTCACTAAGACGGTTGGAATACTTACTAAGATGATCTGTGAAACACGAGTAGAAATTTTTCCTAAAGGGACAGAACAGGTAAAAGCAGTCACACTAAGAAGTGGAAAGTAATTGGGCGAACCAAAGAAACAAACTCCAAACAAAGATAACAATGCAAGCAATGAGGGGATTGAGGATGTAACTCCATTATGCAATGAGAACAAACCACCAATCCCATATCCAATAAAGTTAAAAAAAGAACGCATTGATGCCCAATACAGTAAGTTTCTTAAACTTTTTAAACAAATAAATATTAACTTACCTTTTGTTGAAGCCATTTCACAGATGCCGAAGTATGCAAAATTCTTAAAGGAACTCCTAACGAATAAATGATAACTTGAAGAAGTGTCAATGGTGGAACTTAATGAAGAGTGTTCAGCCATTCTCCAAAATAAGCTACCAACCAAATTAAAAGACCCAAGAAGTTTTACTCTTCCTTGTTTAATCGGTAGTTTAAATATTAAGAAAACTTTAGCTGATCTAGGCGCTAGTATACACTTAATCCCTTATAAAATGTTTAAACAACTAGATCTTGGGGAACCAATACCCACTAGGATGAGTATTCAGTTAGCAGATAGATCGATTAAATATCCTAGAGGAGTTATCGAAGATGTTTTGGTAAAAATTGACCAATTTATTTTCCCTTTTGATTTTGTTGTGTTAGACATGGATGAAGACATTAATGTTCCTTTAATCTTAGGGCGTCCCTTTTTAGCTACTGCTAGAGCCGTTATTGATATAGGTGATGGTAAACTCGCACTGAGGATAGGAGATGAAGAAATCATTTTTCAAATTTATGATGCCATGCGATATTCTAAAGAACAAGATGATTCCTGTTATTTTGTTGATACTACTGATCATATTATTCAAAATTCATTACAGGAAATCATACATGACGACACGATGGAACTGTGCCTGACTCAAGAAGGGGGGAAGAAGCTGAAAATGATGAGTTGAATCTAAATATATCATCATCCAGACAAATAAAAGAAAGCATTGAATATAATGACGACATAAAACAAACATCCTCCATCAAAGCGGCACCTAAATTGGAATTAAAACAATTACCAGAACACTTAGAATACGCATTCCTTGGGGACAATTCTATGCTACCAATAATCATCTCGTCAGAACTAGAACCCAAAGAAAAAGAGAAGCTAATAAAGGTACTAAGAGAACACAAAAAAGCCATAGCTTGGAATAAGCCCTGCGTTTTGCACCCACAAAATTTTAATAGAAGAGGAATATAAGCCGTGTGTGCAACCCTAGAGACGATTAAATCCCAATATGAAAGAAGTGGTCAAAGCCGAGGTAATTAAACTTCTAGATACAAGAATAATTTATCCTATTTCCGACAGCACTTGGGTAAGTCCTGTGTAGGTAGTTCCAAAGAAAAGAGGAATGACGATAGTGCCCAATGAAAAGAATGAGTTAATTCCCACAAGAACAGTTACAAGTTGAAGAGTCTGTATTGACTATAGAAAATTGAATGATGCCACCAGAAAAGATCACTTTCCTCTGCCATTCATAGATCAAATGTTAGAAAGATTATCTGGGCATATGTACTATTGCTTCTTGGACGGACTCTCCGGTCACTTCCAAATCCCCATAACCCCTGAAGACCAAGAGAAAATGACATTCACGTGCCCATACGGTATGTTTGCTTATTGTAGAATGCCTTTTGGATTATGTAATGCCCCTACTACTTTTCAGCGTTGCATGTTGGCAATCTTTGACGAACTCGTGGAAGATATCATGGAGGTATTTATGGATGATTTCTCGGTATTCGGTAATTCTTTCCATCTTTGCCTTAAAAATTTAAAACGAGTTCTAATGAGATGTGAGGAAACAAACCTTGTTTTGAATTGGGAAAAATGTCACTTTATGGTTAGAGAAGGAATTGTGTTAGGACATAAGATTTCTAGTAAAGGGATTGAGGTAGATAAAGCAAAGGTTGAAGCCATAGAAAAACTACCTCCCCCTAGTTCTGTTAAGGCTATCAGAAGCTTTTTAGGGTATGCAGGGTTCTATAGAAGATTTATTAAGGATTTTTCTAAAATAGCTAAGCCTTTGACAAAATTACTAGAAAAAGATGTTCTTTTTGATTTCAATCATGAATGTTTAGATCCATTTAATATCCTTAAGGATAAATTAATAAATGCGCCAATTATAATTGCACCTGATTGGAACTTACCCTTTGAACTAATGTGTGATGCAAGTGATTTTGCAGTAGGTGCAGTTTTGGGACAACGAAGAGATAAGCATTTTCAGCCAATTTACTACGCTAGCAGAACATTAACACCCACACAAGAAAACTACACCACCACAAAGAAAGAATTGCTAGCTGTAGTTTTTGCTTTTGATAAATTTAGACAGTATCTAATATTGTCCAAAGTTGTCTTTTACACTGACCATTCAGCTGTTCGTTATCTTCTAAACAAACTTGATGCAAAACCTAGACTCATACGATGGATTCTACTTTTACAGGAATTCGACTTGGAAATACAAGATAAGAAGGGAGCTAAGAATCTTGCAGCAGATCACCTTTCTAGACTTGAAAATCCACACACCAAAGAGCTCGACGAAAGTGAAATAAAAGATTCGTTTCCCGAAGAACAACTCTTTTCTATAACACATTCTGAGGTACCATGGTTTGCAAATATTGCAAATTATTTAGCTGCCAACATCTTACCAAGAAAACTAACACATCACCAAAAGAAGCGATTCTTTACTGATGTGAAAAATTATTTTTGGGAAGATCCCTTTCTTTTCCCCATTTGTGCAAATCAGGTAATTCGAAGGTGTGTCACAAAGACAGAAGCGAACAAAATCTTGGAGCATTGCCATTCAGGACCATCAGGAGGACACTACAGTGGTATTAAGACACCACACAAAATACTCGAATCAGGTTTTTATTGGCCCACTTTATTTAAAGATGCCAATAGGTATGTTACTTCATGTGATAGATGTCAAAGAATAGGTAATATTTCTAAACGAGATGAAATGCCTCAAACATATATGTTATCATGTGAAATAATTGATGTATGGGGTATTGATTTCATGGGACCATTCCCTAGTTCGTATGTCAAAATGGGTAGAAGCAGAAGCTTTACCTACCAATGATGCTAGGGTAGTAGTCAAGTTTGTCAACAAACTGTTTTCCCGATTTGGCACACCAAGAGCCATATTAGTGATAGGGGTACTCATTTCTGTAATACTCAATTTGAAAAAGTCCTAAAAAAGTATGGAGTATATCACAGGACAGCCACCCCATATCATCCTCAAACCAGTGGGCAAGTTGAGGTAGCAAACCGAGAACTTAAGCACATTCTAGAAAAAAAAAGTGGAATCAAATAGAAAAGATTGGGCAGTTAAAGTAGATAATGCTTTATGGGCCTATAGAATTGCATTTAAAACACCTCAAGGGACATCCCTATACAAACTTGTATATGGGAAAAGCTATCATTTACCATTCGAATTAGAACACAAAGCTTTTTAGGCAATAAAATTTTTGAATTCTGACCTCAAAATTGCAGGAAAGAGAAGAATGATGCAAACGAATGAGCTGGATGAATGGAGAACAGAAGCTTATGAGAACTCAAAATTATACAAGAAAGCAACAAAGCGACGCCACGATGCTCGTCTTAAGAGATCAAAACAATTCGAAGTAGGAGACTTAGTCCTACTATACAACTCAAGGCTTAAACTATTCCCAGGAAAGTTGAAATCAAGATGGTCAGGCCCATTCATGATCAAAACAATTTTTTCATACGGCACCATCGAGGTAACTGACCCCACTAAAGGCACATTCAAGGTAAATGGTCACCGACTTAAAATTTACAACAGTACAGATCTCGGAGATATGAGAGAGGAGTTTCTGCTCCATGAACCCTTTTTTAGAAACAAAAACTGAGAAAGTCTAGCTTAAGACTATAAACAAGCGCTTTCCGGGAGGCAACCCGAGCACTAACACACTAACATTGTTCTTATTTTTCTTATTTCTAAAACACAACACTAAAATAGTCTAACAAATATTGCAGGATTATAAACACGGCCTTAAGCACGGGCGTGCCAATAACCGTGTGCAAAACAGGGGACGACCCACAGGCGTGCCAAAAGCCGTGCCCAAACAAGGAAAAACTCTATCGCCAACACGGACTGCGATACCAGAACACGCCTGTGTTACTTAATAGTGTGAAGCTACTGACTTGCACACCAGGGGTACAACACGGCCATGCCCCTCAATCGTGTGAAGCTACTGACTTCCACACCACAGGAACACCACGCCCGTGCCTAACTCCCATGCCAACATACTGACTTGTCAAACACGGGCGTGCCCAATCAAAACACGGCCGTGCCAAAGAAACCTAAACACGCCCAATCCTGGAAATCGTGAAAAGCACGGGCAATTTCAAAAAGACACAGGCGTGGCGATGGACCGTGCCTCCTCCCCTATATATAAGATCTAACCGCCATCCCCCCCAAAACAAAACCCTAAAATCAGTTTTAAACCCCCATCTCCTCAAATTCGGCCGCACAACCACTCCCCTCCCCTTAAAACTGCCTCCTCTCACCGTTTTTCTTCAAAAAACCACCTTGCGAACCATCCTTCAATAAGGACTTCATAGTCCATTAATATTTTCTTCCCATTTTAGTTTTCTTCTTAGCCTCCTTCCCTTTAGTTTGTTTTTCTTTAATTTTATATTTAGTTCATTTTTATTAGGTCTTAATAAATCCTGACTACTTCTCAGAGCGCTACACAATTTCTTCATCTAGCGCAGGTTCGTCATCAAGACTGACCATCACCACCACCAAAGACACTCCTCCAAGAAAACATCCAAAACTCAGGGAGTAAATCTTTCCCCTTCTCTTTTGATTTATCCATTAAAATGTTATTATCTTTCTTTGTACATTGAGGGCAATGTATATCTTAAGTGCGGGGGGGTGAATAGTTATTCTGAGAAAATGCCTAACTTTTTCCATTATTCTCAAACCCTAAGGATAAAAATGCCTAACTTTTTGTATGATTCTCAAATCCCTGAATTTAGTTTTATTTTTGAGCAAATTTGTCATATTACTAATTAAGATGAAATTTTTGATGAATTGTGATTTCTATTGACATGTTTTAGAATAAGTCATAGTTAATTGTATATTGATAATTAATTTGAAGATTACTAGAGAATCCAGCATGATAAGTCTGCTTTTCAGGAAGTAAAATTTTGCTAGGTTGTTGATCTAAATTTGAATATTACCTTGAAATTTGAAATTTACAAGGATAGTGTTAAAAAACCCATAATTTTTGTGAGATTTTGAGCCTTATAGAGCATACATTCTTTTTCATGCTCATTCCTTGATTATGAGTGTGTCAACTGTGAACTGTTATACTAGAACTTGCTTTGATTATACATGTTAAGACCATAATTATGATTTGATATACTGAGATGATAAAGGCACCTAGGTTTAACCCACTCACTCCACTAAATAGCCGACCTTTACAATTGACCCCTACTGAACCCCGTTGATCCTAACAACCCTTTTTATTGACTCACCCATTAATATTAACCCAAGGCCCCTTTGTATTTGTTATCACCCTTTCTTTTGACTACCCCTTAATCGAGATTTGGTTTTAGCTAGTTACCTAAGTATATTATTCTGGTAGTTAAATTTATCTTGTATTTAGTTTGTTCTTAAAAAAAATTCGAAGTAGTAAATATTAGTAAGTATAAAAGGTGAGCTTATACAATCAAAGTCTATTTCCAAAAGAAAAGCTCGTATTAGTAGAATTATTTTCAGTTGATATAATTGTTATCTTAAAAATTCTTAGGTAGGTAACTTATCACTTCAATCTCGATTCTAACCCTCTAATTTCAGCCTTTTATCCACACCTTTAACCCTAGCCCCGTTACAACCCTAACAAAGACCTTTTGATCTGTTTGTCATCTCATATTACAGTGGTGGAGATTTGATTTTCAGGCAAGCCTATGGGATTAACTTTTCAGGTTCGACTTATGAGTGCTTAATTTTGACCCTTAAACACTTTTTGAGTAATTTGAGTGAATCTTTTGTGTTGATGTCAATCCTTGTAGATTTTGGATAGAAAAGGTAATTATTTAGATGAAGGGAGACATCTATGTTTTTCAAAGTTCAAAACTCATGACTTATCTCGTTTGAATCTTTAGGACTCTTTGAGTTGAATTATCCATGTATGAATTATCTATGAGTTAGGGTACGGCATTGTTGATAGGAACTATGAATCATGGAAAGTTTATTTTAATTTTGCTTAAGGACAAGCAAAAGCTTAAGTGTGGGGGTATTTGATAAACCATAATTATAACATATTTTAATCCCGTATTTAGCTTAATTTTGGATGATTTATCCCTTGATTTATTTATAAAGGTGCTTGTAATCCTTTCTTTTCATGTTTTATACCCAGGAAAGCACCCGAGGATGAAAAGAACACAAAACGGACCCAAAACGGAGTAAATAGGCCTTAGCATGAAATTGACACGGCCTGGTCCAAAGTCCACACGGCCGTGCCTCGACGAACACCTAGAGCACGGCCTCAATTACGCCTCACACGGCCGTGCCTCAAGTTAGAAATCCGAACACGGTCTGGTCCCGATTCATAAGGGCGTATGCCATGGCCGTGCCTTGTCCCTAGAAAGAGCAATTTCAGTCGAAAAAGGATACTTAAGGAGAAAGAATCGCATTCCAAAAGCCTATATATATCCCCTAAGTACCACCTTTGTAAAGGCGTCAAAGCTAGGCCAAGGAGCCAAGCCGAGAAGGTTAGAGTTAGGGAATAGCGCGAAGATAGCCAGTTGATCCATCCCAAGAAGCCGGAATTATACTCAAGACGGTGGATTTCTCCTTCAATTCCTTCAGGGGGTTTTAGGGTTTTCTTATGTTTTGTTTTATCTTTTCTCTTGTGATGTTCTTTTTATTCATTGTGAACTAAACCCTTCAGATACCTGAAGGGGATGAAACCTAGATGAATTTTGTTATTTGATTTTTAAGTTATATGATAATTCCTTAGTTTGTTATTAATTATGTTGCTTAATCCAAATCTAATGTGCTTAGGTGGAGGAGGAATAGACCCTGCCTAAGAGTAGATCTAACATAATTAAGCGGAGTTGATCGAACGCCTAGAGATAGGGTTACGAGATTTTTCCAAATTAGGGTGAAACCTAATATGGGAGTCCATTGATCGATTTACTGCAATCCTAGGGGGTTATTATAAGCGAACGAGAGTTCCACTAATTAACCTAGGGTTAGACGTTATTCGCCTCGAGAGAGGGTTTAATATAGGTTAGGGAGTCTTACGGATCAAGCTAAGTAAAAGAAATCATATAATTTAGGATTAGATAAGAAGTGAAGTCTAGGTGGATTCTTCCTGAGGGTATCGTCGTAATCAACTGAGTTTTCCTTCAAAGTTATTTTCCTGTTCGTCCTTTTTTTCTTTGTCTCCTTAGTTTAGTCTTCAACAATATAGTTTAAAGCAACTTCACTCTATTTTTAAGGCTAAATAATAAAAAGAAAGTTAGTATTAGTACTCTTAGTTCCTTTGGGTTCGATATCCGGTCTTACCTAAGCTATACTACAGTTTGATAGGTATACTTGCCTTTAATCGTTGTCAGAGTTAGTTTCCAGGTTCAATCACATTCTTTATAAATTTTAAAACTCTGATTTACTGTGATCAAATCATATCTTCGAGTCACGGACTCCAACTACCACACCACGGCCGTGCGATACGGCCGTGGCTGACACTGTTGGATCATACACGGGCGTGGCGACTTGAACATGGGCATGGGATAAGTAAACGAAGCACAACACGGCCTTGCGATACGGCCGTGTGACACAATACGCCCATGGTACACGAGCGTGGGGACGTACCAGACCTGAAAATTCTATTTAAACCCCCCTTTCTTCTCACCTACTCCCCATCTCTTTTCTTTCATACCATCTTATTTCCGTTTTCTTTTTCAGATCTTTCCCCTTCTATATTATTCTTCTAACCCTTGATCTCCACAATACCTACGTCGAAGAAGTGGAAGGATCCAAGCACAGTCTCCCTGTGGGAGATCGACAGCGGACAAGCCAAGAGTCTTTGAGGCCATTTAATTCTTCTTATTCTTTACCCTTCTCCTTTATTTTCCTTCTCTGTAACTCACTTATGCTTAAATTAGTTTATTTTAGTTTAGTTTCTTGGTTTTAGGTTCTAAAGGCTGCTAGGGTATCACCACGACCACGACCATAGCCATTCCACCGCAGCCTTAGAAATCACACCCACCTCGCGAACCATCCAACAATTAGGACTTTTCAGTCCATTCATCTTTTTTTCTAGTTTTATTTCAATTTTTACACTATTCCTCTTTATCTTTCTTGTCTTTAAATATATATTTAGTATATTTAGTATATTTCTTCACGAGCTTCCTAATTTCTTCATCTAGCGCAGAGCTCGGTAGCAGCCACCATACCTTGGGGCTTCCAACTCAAGGAAACCATCCAAATTCAGGAAGTTTCACCTGTCCCTTTCTCTTCAATTTCATATATATCTTTGTACATTGAGGGCAATGTACATATTAAGTGTGGGGGGTGAATATTTATTTCAAGAAAGTGCCTAACTTTCTGCATTATTCTTAATTCTATGAATGATATCATGTCTTTAAGTAATTTTCTCATATTATGGTTAGAATGAAATTTCCTTTGATTTATAATTTTTATTGATGTGTTTTGGATTAAGTCATAGTTAATTGTGCATTGATGATTAAATTTGAAGGATACTAGAGAATCGAGCATGATAAGTCTATTTTTCAGAATTAAAATTTTTGCTAGGTTGTCTACCTGAATTTGAATATTACTTTGAAGTTTGAAATTTACAAGATTGGCATCAAATACCCATAATTTTTGTGATATTTTGAGCCTTTTAAGAGCATATATTCTTTTCGTGCTCACTTTTTTATTATGAGTGTGTCAACATTGATTTGTTATTCTAGAACTTGCTTCGATTATACATGTTAAGACCACACTATTGATTTGATATACAGAGATGATAAAGGCACTTAGGATTTAACCCATTCACTTCACTAAAAATCCTACCTTCATAATTAACCCCTAGTGAACTCCATTGATCTTAACAACCCATTTATTGACTCACCCACTGATATTAACCCAAAACCCTTTGTATTTGTCATTACCATTCCTTTTGACTACCTTTTTGTCGAGATTTGATTTGATCAGTTGCCTAACTATGATCTTTATTTCAGTAGTAAATTCATCCTTTTTTATGTACTTGATTTATTCTTAAAAAAAATTGAAGTATATTCATTATTAGTTATGTGATTAAATGAGCTTATATGTTTAAATTCCAATTGTTGAAGAAGAAGCTCGTACTATTAATATTAGTATTACAAGTTTTCAATTGATGTAATTATTTATTAGTAGTTCGTTGTTTATGGTTAGGTAATTTGTTAATTCAATCTCGATTCTAACCCTCTAATTCAGCCTTTATCCACACCTTTAACCCAAGCTCCATTACAACCCTGTTAAAGACCTTTTGATTTGTGTATCATCTCATATTATAGTGGTGGAGATTTTATTTTCATGCAAGCCTATGGGATTAACTTTTCATGTTTGACTGTTGAGTGCTTAATTCTGAACCTTAAACACTTTGAGTGATTTGAGTGAATCTCTTATGAGGATGTCAACTCTTGTCAATTTCGAATCAGAGGTAATTATTTAGGTAAAGGGAAACACCTATGCTTTCGTGCTATAAATGTATGACTTTGATTATTTGAATCTTTAGTACCCTTTGAGTTAAATTATCAATGTATGAATTATCTCTAAATTATGATGAAACATTATTGATGAATATTATGAATCGAGGGAGTTCGTTTTAATTGTGAGTTGAGAATTTTGCTTGAGGACAAGCAAAAGCTTAAGTGCGGGGGTATTTGATAAACCGTAATAGTAACATATTTTAAGCCCACATTTAGCATGCTTTTGGATGATTTAAGCCTTGAATTGTGTAATTTGGTGCTCTTAATCCTTTGTTTTCATGTTTTATACTCAGAAGAGCACCGGAGAATGAAAAGAACAAGAAATGGGCCCAAAACGAAGTAAATGGGCCATAACACAAAATCGACACAGCCTGGGCCCAAGACCACACAGTCGTGCCTCCTTAATAGTCTCGAACACGACCTGGCCACAATTCACATGGGCGTGTGCCATGAGCGTGTCCTTGACGTGAGAAAGACGAGTTTCAGTTAGATTAGGGTACTTAGAGGCAAAGAAAGCCATTCCAAGAGCCTATATATACACCCTAAAGGCCAGCCTTCAAGCGGAGTCCAGCTAGGAGTCCAGCTAGGTGTCCACCAAAGCCAAAGAGCCGAGCCAAAAGGGTCAGAATTGTGAAATTTACTCGAAGAAAGTCAGTTGGTTCATCTCAAGAAGCCGGAGTCATATTCAAGACGGAGAATCTCTCTTCAATTCCTTCAGGAGTTTTAGGGATTTTCTTATGTTTTGTTTTATTTTTTCTTTTGAGATGTATTCTTTTACGATTATGAACTAAACCCTCAGATACCTGAGGGGGATGAAACCTAAGATGAATCTTGTTATCGTTTGCTGAACTATATGATAAATACTTGATTTGTTCTTAATTATGTGTCCTTAATTCTTGTTTTGATATTTCCGGGATATTGATTCAAGTATGATATGCTTAGGTGGAGGAGCAAAAGTCCCTGCCTAAGAGTAGATCTAGCATAATTAAGCGGAGTTGATCGCACGCCTAGACATAGGGTGATGAGATTTTGCCAGATTAGGGTGAAACCTAATATGAGAGTTCATAGATCGAGTTAATGCAATTCTAGGGGTTTTAATTAGAAAGAGATTTTAATTAATCAACCTAGGGTTAGACGTTAGTAGCCTCGACGGAGGTATAAACATAACTTAGGGAATCCTACAGATCAAGTCAAGTGAATAAATCGTCTGGTTCAGAGTTAGATAACAAGTGAAGTCTAGGTGGATTCTTCCTTAGGTATTGTCTAAATCAATTGGTTTTTCTCACAAGTATTTTCCCCAATTTCGTTCTCTTTTTCTTAGCATCTTTAGCTTAGTAGTTAGTTAGTTTTAGATTAAACAACAATTCCTTTAATTCTTAGGCTAAATAATAGAAAGAAAGTTAGTATTAGTACTTCAAGTTCCTTTGGGTTCGACAATCCGGTCTTGCCACTGGATATACTACTGTTTGATAGGTGCGCTTGCCTTAATCGTTGTCATAGTTAGTTTCTAGGCTCGATCATTCATTATATAAAATTTTATGACTCTAACAGCACACATCAAGTTTTTGGCGCCGTTGTCGGGGAACTAGAATATTAAGAAAGCTCAATTTTTATTACTTTAGCCATTTTTTTGTTTTCTACAATTTCTGACTTTTATTTTTTTAATTTTTGCTAATTTTTGTTCTTTTACTTCTTTCAGGTACCTCTAATTTATGACTAGAAGGAACCCGACAGGACCACTACTTTCTGATGGTGATATTGAAGGTACTATTCGCGAGAAAATAGAGAAATAAAGTGAAAGCTGAAACTACATACAAGAAGAGCAACAAGACGAAGCTAATACCACCGAAGAGATGGCTGAGAACAATCCGCCACCTCCAAAGATGGCCGAACATCATGCTCCTCGAACTATGTATGATTATGCTAAACCTAATTTAATAGGAACTGAGTCAAGTATTGTTAGACCTGCTATTGCCGCAAATAATTTTGAACTGAAACCTAACATGATTCAGATGATACAGCAATTTGTTCAGTTTGATGGTTTGCAGGATGAAGATCCAAATAATCACCTGGCGAATTTCCTAGAATTTTGCGACACCTTCAAAATAAATGGCGTTACTGATGATGACATCCGTCTTTGGTTATTTCCCTTTTCTTTGAGAAATAAAGCCAAATAGTGGTTGCATTCTCTCCCACGAGGGTCAATCACTACATGGGATCAAATAACCGAGAAATTTTTATTAAAATATTTTCCACCGGCCAAAACGGCCAAATTAAGGAATGATATCTCTTCTTTTGTGCAGATGGATTTAGAGACACTTTATGATGCATGGGAGAGATACAAAAATTTGTTGAGGAGGTGCCCACACCACGGATTACCTTTGTGGCTACAAGTCCAAACTTGTAACACCCCAAACCCGACCCAAACACCACGACCAGATCTGGCATGTCACTAAGAAGATTTAGTAAAACATGTCGCATTTTTGGAAAACAATCGTCGAGTGTAAACATGTATACTAGAAAACTTAATAATTTGGATAGTTTGTAGAAGATATAAATTTTCATTTAAATGCCTTTATGAATTAAAAACCGAAATTTAGTACGTGCCTTAACTTAATTAAATCGAAAGAAAAACTAAGTGTCTAGTAATAATAAAAGCCCAAAACAAACGAAAATATAAAGCAAGTGGCCCATGGCCTTATTACAACGAAACTTAAACCCACTAATTAAAAATATTAAAAAAATAAATAATCTAGTAAAGTCTTTTGCTGATTCAAAATAATCCCTCGCATGGCCACCTTGCGCTCCTCTCCAGCCCAGTTCGATGCACTAGGTGCTACCTGAAAATGTTAAATAATAGGTTGAGTCGCAAGACTCAGTACCCTCATGCACCATTAGATTTGGGCCTTAGCCCCACAGAACAGAATAACAGATTAATATATAACAAAAATTATGCAAGCCCAACCCAAATCCTAGGTTTCCATCCGCTACACACCACCCTTACCTACCAGTTACACCATTGGGGATTTCTACAATCAACCCACACTGCTACACACCATCGATGGCAGTCATGCTGCTCATCGTCAGATCATGGCCGTAGCCACTTCAACAGGTCATGGCAAAAGCCACTACAACAGGTCATGGCAAAAGCCACTACAACAGGTCACGACAAAAGCCGCTACAACAGAACACTTCCCCTTTCATCAAACCCAATCCCATGCAATCACAGAAATCGGCATACTTATCACATATGTCATCTTAACAGGAACATTCACTTAGGAATGACAGAGATCACTAACCTGGGGATTCACTTTTACCCTCCCTGGGTTTTATCCGTTATGCCGGGATTTCGGCATTTTACAGAATATTTCAAATTAATAAACATATTTTTAACAGGCAATCTAAATGGTGTGGAAGTGTTACACACCTGATATCGCGTAGTTTTACACCCTTAGTCAATATCCTTACTATCTGGATCTTCAACCCTTAGTCTAAAACCTTGCTCAAAAGCTGGAAGAACACGAAGATTTGGGTTCCCCTATATTCTGCCAAGGGTTAGTAAATACCTGAATTTACATGTTTAAAATTAATAGATCTTCTTACCTTGAAATCCCGAAAGTAACACGATTCAAGTGTTACTGAACTCTGACTTAGAGATCTAAGCGATTGACTCCCCTTCAAATCCCGAAATGTCACAAATAAGAGAAAAACTTAAGATTAGTTTCCTTATAGCCATTCGGCTAGAGTCCCTAAAAAAACTGGAAAGGATTGAAATATTACTAATCAACACTTACCTTCAGTTTCCTTCGAGATTCGACACAAGCAGATACCCCAGAGAAAATTCGACAAACATAGGAGATGAGATCTAAGGATTCCGGCTTTTATAAAAATCCTGGAAAAGATGAACTAGATGTGTTTTTCGGCTTTTAGAAGAATTGAATGAGGAGTTTTGGTTTTTAATGAATGGGAGAAGAATAAGAATGGGGATCAGAAGATTCGGCTAAAATGAAGTTTCAAAGAAAAAGAAAGAAAAGGTGAGGGAGGTGGTGATTTTCGGCTTTTGGAAGAGACAAGATGAGAAAAGAAAACAAATGAGATGGTCTTCAAATTTTCAGCACAGGAAGAGAGGAAAAGAATAGGGTTCCAAATGCTGGAATTGATGAGCTATCCCCCCTATTTATAGAAATTTCGGCACCTACCTATCAAAACCCGAAAGTGCCCTTTTTGATAACTAAAAATTAAGCAAATAAAAGGGAAAAATTCGGCACCCCTTTGTCCTATCAAAAACTGATTTCTCCTCCCATTCAAAGTCAAATTTCGGCCACCACCTAGCCTTGCAGATAAATCCTATCTTTTCTCCTTTACCTTAATCTATCCACATCTCCAGAAGAAACCTAGACAGCACCAACTCTTTCTTCTTTTATCAGCACATTATCCACCTTATTATATCATTAAATAATTCCTATTTTTAAGCCTTGTTGCCATCCAACCTACTCCTCCTTTAAGCGCCAAAAATGGCCCAATTACATGGGCTACATGCGGCCAAACTTGGGCCTCCTCCTTTGTCATTGACGCCAACTCCCTTCCCTCTTAGTGGCACCATTTTTCCATTGGGCCACAAGCCCAGTATGTCATTAAAACTACCAAGACTTTCTTTTAAGCCCTAGAGTATCTAAACAGAATATTTAATCAAGGCCTCGACCACATCCTGAGCCCAATTTAGACCTCTAACACTTAAATTAACACATTAAACATATTCACCCATTAAACGCATAGGCCCAAAAATTCAGGATGTTACAAAACTTTCTACAACGGTGTGAACCCTTCAACAAGACAATCGATTTAGCCGCCAGTGGAACCCTGAACAACAAAACTCCTGAAACAGCCTACGAGTTTATAGAGGAGATGTCATTGAATAACTATCAGTGGCAAGTTACAAGGACAAGGCCAACAAAGGCAGCCGGAGTTTTCAACCTCGACGCAGCAACCATACTATGAAATCAGGTTAGTAGTTAGTTAGTTAGTTTTAAATTAGTAGTTAGTAGTTAGTTAGTAGATTAAACAACAATTCCTTTAATTCTTAGGCTAAATAATAGAAAGAAAGTTAGTATTAGTACTTCAGGTTCCTTTGGGTTTGACAATCCAGTCTTGCCACTGGCTATACTACTGTTCGATAGGTGCGCTTACCTTAATCATTGTCACTGTTAGTTTCTAGGCTCGATCATTCATTATATAAATTTTTAAGACTCTGACAGCACACATCAATTTCTTAAACTTTTAAAGAAATTGCATATTAACTTACCGTTTCTTGAAGCTCTTTCACAGATGCAAAATTCAAGGAAATTCTTCAAAGAGTTTCTGACAAACAAGCGGAAGTTAGATGAGGAATCGAATGTAGAACTAAACGCAGAATGCTCAGAAATGTTGCAAAACAAACTACCACAAAAATTAAAAGATCCAGGGAGTTTTGCAATTCCATGCTTAATTGGTAGTTTATCTGTTGATAATGCTTTAGCTGATTTAGGGGCAAGCATTAATGTTATTCCTTATAAAATGTTTAAACAGCTAGGTCTAGGGAAACCCAAACAAACTAGGATGAGCATTCAATTAGCTGATAAAACTATTAGAATTCCTAGGGGTATAATTGAAGATGTACTTGTGAAAATTGATAAATTCATATTCCCAGTAGACTTTATCATATTAGACATGGATGAGGACAATAATATTCCTTTAATTTTAGGAAGACCCTTTTTAGCAACTGCCAGGACTAAAATTGATGTTGGTGCAGGTGAACTCATACTTCGTGCAGGTAACGAAATGATCACTATTTAGGCTCTTGATTCGGCTAGGACATCGAGTAGTCAAAGTGAGAACATAAATTCTATTAATATCCATTCGGTTAAACCTTCTTTTCAGGAAGCACCATGGAACTACAAAACTGAGCCCGATCCTAATCCTCATGCCAAAAAGGAAATAACTCATAAGGAACGAAGGCTTCAGATCGATGAATTAGACGAGTCGAAGCCATGTGTTAAGGAGAAACCAAGAACACATGAAGTAGAACCAAAGCAAAACCATGTCAAACTTAAGGACGAGGCAAACCAGTTTCAGATCGGGGATCAGGTATTGTTGGACAAGACAGAACCTCGAATCACCACTTCAAACCTTAACACAAACGAAGAAATCCCTTTTAAGGTAATCAAAGTCTTCCCATACGAAACAGTCGAGGTAAGTAATCCTACATTCGGTACATTTAAAATAAATGCTACTCGACTCGAATTATATACTAATAATAGAACTGAGAGCATGAGAAAGGATTTTCAACTCCTCAAACCACCATGATTATACGAATGAGAGGTAAGTCTAGCTTAATACTATAAACGAGCGCTTCTCAGGAGGCAACCCGAGTACTAACCCTGTTAATTTTTACATTTTTATTTTTACTTTTATTTTTCCTTTTTTAACACCTAACTATATACTAACCAAGTGCATATTTCCATACCAAAAAGCCTTACACACAGCCGTGGCTGTAGCTGTGTGGACACTACGAATTTCCGTACTGACATGGCAGAGATAGTAGGAAACAAGACGAAAAATATCTTCAAGCCACGGCCTCTGACTAAACACCACGACCATGCGATTCGGTCGTGATCGACACTGTTTTATCAAACACAGGCGTGGCGACCTGCACACAGGCATGGAAGAAATGAATGAACCATCGTACGGCCGTGTGATTCAACATGCCCAAGGTACACGGGCATGGGGATGTACCAGATTTGAAACTTCTTTCTAAAACACCCCCTTCTTACCTACTCCCCATTCCCCTTCTTCTTCCATACCCTTTACACTCCTAACTCTCCATTCTCAACTTTCTTCATTCTCCTAACTCTTGATCTAACCATATTCATGTCGAAGAAACGGAAGGATCCTAGCACAGTCTCCCTCTACGAGACCGATCCACATAAGTTCGTGCCGGCCGCTTCATTAACTCGACAGGAAAGGACCTCTGAGTCCATTTAACTTTTCTTTTTATTCCCCTTTCTCCTTTATTTTCCTTTTCTTTATTTTTCTTTTACTTAGTTTAATCTATTGTATTTCATTTTCTTTGATTTAGGTTCTAAAGGCTGCTTGGGAATCACCGACCACGGCCTTAGAAATCACACCCACCTCGCAAACCATCTAAGGATAAGGACTTTTCAGTCCATTAATCTTTTCTTTTAATTTTATTTTACTTTCTATTTTCTTTCTTTTTATCTTTCTTTTTATCTTTCTTTTCTTTAAATATATATTTAGTATATTTTGAATTATTCTTATTATCTCCTAGCTAATTCTTCACGAGCTTCCCAATTTCTTCATCTAGCATAGAGATTGTCGGCGGCCTCCACACCATGACCACTCCCAACTCAAGGGAACATTCAAAATTCAGGAAGTTTCACCTCTCCCTATCTCTTATAAGTTCATATATATTTTTGTACATTGAAGGCAATGTACATCTTAAGTGTGGGGGTGAATTTTATTTTGAGAAAGTTCCTAACTTTCTACATTATTCTCAAATCCCTAAATGATATCTTGTCTTTAAGTAATTTTCTCATATTACCAATTAAGAATGAAATTTCCTTTGATTCATGATTTTTTTTTATTGATATATCTTGGATTAAGTCATTGATAATTGTACAGTGATGATTTAAACTTTAGGGGACTAGAGAATCAAGCATGATGAATCTATTTTTAAAACCTGAATCTAATTATTACCTTGAAGTTTGAAATTGATAAGGTTGACATCACAAACCCATAATTTTTTGTGAGAATTTGAGCCTTTTTTAGAGCATATATTCTTTCATGATCACTATTTTATTATGAGTGGGTCAACATTGATTTGTTATTCTAGAACTTGCTTCGATTATACATGTCAAGACCACATTTTTTATTTGATATACAGAGATGACAAAGGCACCTAGGATTTAACCCACTTACTCCACTAAAAATCCTACCCTCACAATTAACCCTTCGTGAACCCATTTGATCCTAACAACCCTTTTATTAACTCACCCACTAATACTACCCCAAAACCCATCTTGTATTTGTTATCACCATTCCTTGACTCACTTTTTGTCGAGATTTGATTTTGAGCAGTTTCCTAACTATGTTTAATATTTTAGTTGTTAAAATTCTTCCTTATTATTGTAAATCTAAAAAAATGAAATATATTCATTATTAGTGAGCTTATATGTTTAAATTCCACATCTTAGAAGCTCGTATTATTAGTAATGAAGTAATTATTCGAGAATTAGTTCATTTTTCTAGTTAGGTAAATTGTCAATTCAATCTCGATTCTAACCCTCTAATTCAGCCTTTATCCGCACCTTTAACCCAAGCCCCGGTATAACCCTTTTTAAAGATCTTTTGATCTGTGTATCATTTTATTTTACAGTGGTGGAGATTTGATTTTCATGCAAGCGTATGGGATTAACTTTTCATGTTCGACTTTTAAGTGCTTAATTTTGAACCTTAAACATTTTGAGTGATTTGAGTGAAACATTAATGAGGATGTCAACTCTTGTTGATTTTGAATTAAAGCTGATTATTTAGGTAAGGGAAAACGCCTATATTTTCATGTTACAAAACTATGACTTTGATTGTTTGAATCTTTAGGACCATTCTATTTAAATTATCAATGTATGAATTGTCTATGAATTATGATGAAACATTATTGATGAATACTATGAATCGAGGAAGTTCATTTTAATTGTGAGTTGAGAATTTTGCTTGAGGATAAGCAAATGCTTAAGTGTGGGGGTATTTCATAAACCGTAATATATATATTTTAATCCCACATTTAGCATACTTTTGGATGATTTATCCCCTGAATTGTGGAATTTGATGCTCCTAATCCTTTAATTTCATGTTTTATACTTAGGAGAGCACCGGAGGATGAAAAGAACGAGAAACGGGCCAAAAATGGGGAAAATGGGCCAAAGTACGAAATTGACACGGCCTAGGCCCAAGCCACACGGCTGTGCCTCCTTAGCAGACCCGAACACGGCCTGGCCTCGACTTACACGGGTATGTGCCACGGGCACGTCCCTGCCGTGACCTATTTTAATTTCACTCGGATTAGGATACTTAGGGGCGAAGAAAGACATTTTGAAAACCTATATAAACACCCTAAGTGTGACCTAAAAGGCAGCGGTTCAGGTAGGCCAAGGAGCCAAGCCAGAGAGGCCAGAACTGTGGGATTTACTCAAAGAAAGCCAGTTGATTCATCTCAAGAAGCCGGAGTTATACTCAAGATGGAGGATCTTCCCTTCAAATTCCTTCAGGGGGTTTTAGGGTTTATCTTATGTTTTGTTTTATATTTTCTTCTGAGACATATTCTTTTATAATTATGAACTAAACCCCTTAAATACCTGAGGGGGATGAAACTTAAGATGTATCTTGTTATTGTTTTCTGAACTATATGATAAATACTTATTTGTTCTTAATTATATGTTCTTAATTATGTGTTCTTAATTCTTGTTTTGATATTTCAGGATATTGATTCAAGTATTGATGTGCTTAGGCAGAGGAGGAATATTCCCTGTTTAAGAGTATATCTAACATAATTAAGCGGAGTTGATCGTAACCCTAGAGATAGGATGACGAAAATCTACCGGATTAGGGTCAAACCTAATATGGGAGTCCATAGATCGAGTTAATGCAATTCTAGGGGTTTTAATTAGAAAGAGATTTCAATTAATCAACCTAGGGTTAGACATTAGTAGCCTCGACAGAGGTATTAATATAAATTAGGGAATCCTACGTATCAGGTCAAGTGAATAAATCGTCTGGTTCAGAGTTAAATAACAAGTGAAGTCTAGGTGGATTCTTCCTCGGGTATTGTCTTAATCGATTTATTTTTCCCAAAAGTATTTTCCCAATTCATTCTCTTTGTCTTAGCATCCTTAGCTTAGTAGTTAGTTAATTTTAGATTAAACAACAATTCACTTTTATTTTAGGCTAGATAATAAAAAGAAAGTTAGTAGTAGTACTTTGGTTCCTTTGGGTTTGACAATCTAGTCTTGCCACTAAACTATACTACTGTTCAATAGGTGCACTTGCCTTATTCGTTCCCATAGTTAGTTTCTAAGCTCGATCATTCTTTATATAAATTTTAAGACTTTGACACACGATCAGTAACGAGTTCAACCACTGTTTAGCTTTGTTCCTCAATGAAAAGGGAAAAAACTGAAGGTGAATGGCATCATCAGAAATGCCATTAATTTTGAAAGTGCCGCAGAATTCTAGAAAATTTGCCAAGTGATTTTTTGGATCCCCATCCTGCAAACCATCAAACTGAACAAACTGCTGAATCATCTGAATAGTGTTAGGTTTTAGTTTAAAATTATTTGCAGTAATAGCAGGCCTAACAATACTTGATTCAGTTCCTGTTAAATTAGATTTAGCATAATCTTACATAGTAAGAGAAGTAAGATTTTGATTCACCGAATTTTTAGCAACCACAGGAGGTAGCAGATTATTATCAGCCATCTCTTCGGTAGTATTGGTTTCATCTTCTTGCTTTTCTTCTATGTATTGTAGACTTCACCTTATTTCTCTTCGGTTTCTGCGAGCTATACTTTCAATCTCACTGTCAAAAAGTAATGGTCCTGACGTGTTCCTTCTAGTCATAAACTAAAAATTCCTACCAGAAGTAAAGAAAGAAAGATTAGAAAAGTAAAAATAATAAAAATAAATTGCAATAAAATAAATGGCTAAAGTAATAAAAATTTAGTGTTCCTAATATCTTAGTCCCCGGAAACGGCGCCTAAAACTTGATGTGTCTAAAACTAACTATGATCACAATAAAGGCAAGCGCACCTATCGTTCAATATTATAGTTATGGTAAGACTTTTAATATCGTATCCACAAGGACCAAGAGTACTAGTAATTACTATCCTTCTATTATTTAGCCTAAGAATTGGAGTGGTTTCTTTTTAAACTAAAACTTAATTAAAAACACGACAAAGAAAGAATTAAGAAAATATTTTTAGACAACTTATATGATAAAGGCAATACCTAAGGAAGAATCCACCTAGACTTCACTTATTACTTTTGATTCATATGATTTATTCACTTGACTCAATCCGTAGAAATTCCTGGTTTATGTTAATATCTCTTTCAAGACTAAAAACAACTGACTCTAGGTTGATTAATTGAAATTTCTTTCTAATTAAAACCCCTATCGTCGCATTAAATCGATCTATAGATTTCCCTACTAGATTTGACTCTAATCCGGCAGATTTTCGTCGCCCTATTTCTAGGGTTGCAATCAACTCTGCTTAATTGAGTTGATCTACTCTTAAACAGGGACTTTTGCTCTACTCATTAAGCAGATACAACTTAAATCAATAACCCAAATTATCAAAACAAGAATAAGAATAAGTATTTATCTTATAAATCAAATAATAATAAGATCTATCTTAGGTTTCATCCCCTCAGGTATTTAAGAGGTTTAGTTCATACTGATAGAGGAAAACATCTTAAAATAAGGAAAAATAACAAAACATAAGAAAACCCAAAAACTTCTAAAGAACTTGATGGGAGATCTTCAGTCTTGATGAAGATCCTTCTTCTGAGCTGCTCCCAATGACTCTCTTCGAGTATTTTCTACCTTCTACTCAGCGTCCTCTTTTAGGTTGCCCCCTAGGGTGTTTATATAGGCTTTGTAACGCCTTTCTTGGCCCACAAGTAGCTTTTTCCAAATAGGATTAAACTTGGGTTTAGCAGGGACACGCCCGTACGTGATGGCTTGGGCCGTGCTCGACTCTGCTCGCCACACACGGCTGTGTGATCTGCCCGTGTACATTGGTCCAGGCCGTGTGATTTCTGATGTAGGCCCATTTTGTCCCTTTTTGGCCCGTTTCTCATTCTTTTCGCCTCCCTAAGCTCTCCTGAGTATAAAACACGAAATTAAGGAATTAAGAGCATCGAATTAATCAAATCTAATGAAAATTCATCCAAAAGTAAGCCAAGCATGGGGTTAAAATATGTGTAAATTATGGTTTATCAGCATGATTAATCAATCTTGATCAATATTGTCTAATATAAAATTTTTTGAATGCCTTTGAATGTGCTCAATTAGACCTTAGTTGATGAAAATGTTCAGTTTTTGTATATCTCACAATAGTCTAAGTTTCATATGCATCATACTCAAATTTGACATATTCAAGCATATGAACTCATTAGAAATTGTTGTTAAGTCATCCTAAGCTAGTATAGAACTTGTTAGAACTTAAAATTCATGTTGGGAAAATTTTCTATACTTTGAAAAACATTTTCAACATTTGGTATCGATACTGATACCATTTTATCAATACTTTCTAAATAATATTGATACTCATTTAAAAATTATTGATACTCGTGGAACTTTTAAGGTACCTGTAGCATTTTTTTTAACTGATTCACAAAACTCTAAACTTTTTTTTCCAAAACCCTCTCAACCCATTCTTCAAAAACTTCAATTTCTTCATCTTTTTCTTTAAAATCTTGACACAAATCAACCTAAATTATCATTTTGTACAAGGATTCTTCAAGCTTGCTTTCCAATTTCACAACTTAAAAGAAATTTCGAGATAATTCTTTTTTTATTGCGAAAATTGTTGCATTTTTTTTAATTGTTGATTAAAAATTGTGTTTTTCAGTTAATTTGGAACATATATATGTGTTTTCATGTAGAAGGTTTCCTAATTTTAACCAAACTCTTACAATTTTTATTTAAACCTATTGCCCACAAAATGTTCGATAAAATTCCCCAACCAAAATTTTAAGTGCTAATTGTAACGACCCTAATTTGGGCCTAGTAGAATTGGGCCTATTGCCCTTGGGCATAGGAGTGTTTAAAATTTTTTAAGAACAAGAGAACGGCACTAATGCAAGTTGGACCTATTAGGTGAGTGATTTTGGAAGGTTAGGGGGCTTCCATGAAGTCCCGGGATCAAACCTGGGCTTTAGGAAAAATTTTGGTTTTAGGTGAGTAAAACCCTAGGAGTTAGTAAGTAGGCTTTAAGAATAAAATGTCGAGAAAAATGACACAAAAGGAGTTGTGGTCTAGTGGCAAACGGTACCACATGGGAGATAAGGGAATGACGCCACACAAGGAAGTAAGGGGTCCAAGGTTCAAGTCTTGGCGCTTGCATTTCGTTTTGATTTATTTTTAAGTGAACTTAGACTTTGGCCCATAGACTTTTATTTAGTTGCACATGATTTTAGACACAAGAGGAGCTTGTGGCTTAGTGGCTAGCGGTGTGGATTAAGTTACAGGGGAGCCTGAGTTCGAATCTCATCGCAAACAAAAAGGGATATTTATTTTGCTAAGTTGGAACGGCCAGAGTTTGTGTTGGATTTAAACTCTGCTGAAGGAGGGACCCCACATCGGGAAGCTAGCAAGAGAGAAGGTGAGAAGCTGGCTTTAAATAAAGCAATCTATGAGGAGAGTAAGCATACCTGGGTTGGCGTTTGGGCATAGGAGTGTTCGCAGCGCGGATCAACTCCAAATTCCTATCAGGTGTGTATTTCGCCCTACTTTAGCTATAGAGCGGCCAATGTCGAAATACCGGTCACACGACGATGGTAGCCACACGAGCGTGCGAGCGCACGTGTGGTAGCTTTGACGCGATAGTTGAGGCCACCAAGAGTATTCTTGTGGGTTGATGCTGTTTGGGCCAAGTGGGCCCAATGGGCCTGTGGGCCCATATGAATAAATTGTATGATTGTGTAGTAGATATTGAACTGGTCTATGTGAATCTCATATCTATGGCTAGATTTGGGCTAAATGGGCCACACGAGCTTGTGGGTCCATTTGGGCCAAGAATGGGCCCTAGGCCCATTTGCATCGTTATCTCTGTTTAGAATACCTTGGTTTATACAATTATTGAAATACCCTTGGTTTACACAATTATTGAAATACCATTGGTTGACAAAATTACTGAAATACCCCATTTTTCAAAATTACCGAAATACCCTTGGTTTGTAAAATTACCAAAATACCCTCGGTTTACTAAATTAATAAAATACCCTCTACAGGTAAAGATATCGAAATACCCTCGACAGGTAAAATTACCAAGATGCCCTTACCGAGCGAAATGACCGTTTTACCCCTAACCGATTAAATGACTGTTGTACCCTCGTGGTAGTACTAGTGTTGTATTTGTTAATTGTATGATTGACTATGTTTGAGATGCACTGCATACATGGATTAGTTATGAGTAGAATTACCGAATTACCCCTATAGGGTAGGATTATCGGAATACCCTTATAGGGTAAAATGACTGATTTGCCATTGTAGGTAAATGATTGAGTTGCGCTATGATTTGACCGATTTGACTGTGATTGTATGACTGTGTTTTAACCAACTTGACTGTGGGCGTGTGTCTGATTTGCTGTTAATATGTGTTGAAATGACTGTTACTAAGCATGGTCATTTTGCATACACGTGTAATGATTGAGCATGACATACGCGACATGTTGCATGGGTTGGGTTTGATGTTTGGAGGAAGTGTAGCCCGGTGGCTCTGCCACATACCGTTTAAGTGGCATCGTCATATACCGTTTTAGTGGTTCAGCCACATATACCGTTATTAGCAGCAGGTCTGCATTATTGGAGAGCTTGGCTCTGTGCCATCTCGATTATGGCTTTGTGCCAATCGTATTTACCCGTGGCTATGTGCCTAACAGATATCAATGACTATGTGTCAATCATATTTACCCAAAGCTGTGTGCAGATTATATTACCGTCGCTGATGGCTATGTGCCAAACATAATACAGTTACTGATGGCTCTGTGCCAATTATAATACCGCTATTGAAGGCTTAAGAGTCATATATATATCGTGATTAGCAGCTTGGATGCAATATTGGTGCGTTTGGCGGGGTGGGTTGACTTGATCCCCACATGGTGCGATTGGTTGGTACGGGTGGTGTGATGGTTGGATTGGGTTGGGATGCATCCTCATACTGTTGCATATCTGTTTATAAGATCTGTATTGTACTGTTACTGTTGGAAGGGCTTCGGCCTAGACTGTTTAAGTTTCTGCTTCTGTATACTGACTGTTACTCTGGTAAGGGGATTACACAATGAGTTTTCATAAACTCATCCCGTTTTTAATTGTGCAGGTAATCCTCAGCCTTAGATGGATCGGAGCTGCGAGGGACTCGGAGGTGACCACACGTTCGATTGGCTTTAAAGTACACGTCCTATTTTTATTTTAGTTTAATTTGTTGGGTTATAAATTTTGTAATAAGGCCTTAAGATTTCTGAACTTTAAGTTTTGGGATTTTATTGATTGTTTTATAATTGCTAGAAGTAGAACACGATTTATCGGAAATAACTACTGTTTTTCAAAATATCATGTTCCCCAACTGTTTTAAATTAAGCTTTCCGCAACAAACAAGGTTTTAAAGATAATAATGTTTTCCAAGAATGATTTCTAATAAACCACGTTTTGAAAATAAGCAAGCGAAATCTGAGGTTTTGAATAGCAGAAAGTTTTAAGTTGTAAGAAGGGTTTCTAATAAAAGCATGGTTTTTGAAAAACTCTTCAATGTGACACGTCAGATTCGTGCCTAACTTATAGGCTGGGTTTGGGGTGTTACATTAATAGCGTCACTTTTATCTAGTTAGTTAGAATGTTGATTAAGAAATGTCCTCATTTCGGTCCTTCATCTTCTTCTAGTGATCAACCCAATTATTTTGATAATTGTTTTAGAGATAATCATGACTCTTACTGTTTTAATCAATACTTTTTAAAATGAAACGTTAATGTTTTTGGCACCGTTGATATCAATTTTTTGGCCAAAATCAATTTTTCGTTTCTTCAAACTTTAATCGAATGGTAGTGGATCAATTTTTTAAAAATTTGTTTAACGACTCATGCTAATCTTGTTCGAGCATTTTATTCAAATGCTAGACTCAAACATGATGAATCCAGTGAGACGGTGGTAGCTGTAAATTCTTTACTTATGAATACTCCTATTCGTCTCACTTTAGAAAATTTCAGTGAATTTTTGAAACTTTCTCCCGCGAGTAAGTCAAATGCGAAAGGCCCTTATAATCCAACCTTGAATGTTAGACGCTTGTTTGCATCCGAGCTAGATGCCCATGATCACATTTTGCAGTTTATAATTACATAGATATTATGTCCTATTTCAAAACATGTCGTTATTCAATCTACCAACTATTGGTGGATTGTTTCTTTTCATAGCAATAGTCGTTTAGATTTGACTTCAATCTTATTTAATAACATTACCGAACATAGCCAGAAGCTCGAGATTAAGCGCTTTCTGCCTTTTGGTACATTCTTTTCAGACATTTTCAAATGTCTTAACATCCCCACAAATGTCAATCCTCATTTGGTCGTTAAACACGAACCTATTAGTTTTTTTGCCCTTCATAGAGCTGATTTTAAAATGGATCCTATTAACAAAAATTGGGTTAAAGATGTCCACCATGTCCCTCATGATGATGATAATGATGAACCTGAAGAAGACCATGATGGCATTCCTTTAGTCCAGCAAGACCCTCCACCGGCTTCTTCCTCCACTCAATCATCTACTCAGCCTCTCTCCAACGAAGTGTCTGTCATCATCCTTGGCGCCATTACTTCCTTAATTAAGGAGTTTAGGGATTTTAGCACTCAAGTCGACGATGCCTTTGAGCATGTTAATAATAATGTTAGTGATCTAGACTCTAGGATGTCTAGGATGGAGTAAAATATTGTTTTTCTAATGTATCAACTCCCTCCTCCTCCTCCACCTCAAGGTGACTAGGGTGCATATGTTTCATTTTCTCATGCATTTCAATCATCTTCATTGCACATTTTCTTCTCTCTATGTAGAACTTAATGTCTATTTTGGTAGCTTAATTGTAGATACTTACTGATTTATTTTGATACATCAATGTTAGTTCTTTGGTTTTCCAATTGTTTACTCTTTTATTGGACTAACAAGATCTCTCTCTTAAGCTTTATTTGTTGATTTTTGATATAACAAAAAGGGGGAGAAGAGAAGAGAAAGGTAAATTATTAGTATTTGGCTGATTTTCTTTATGACTAACGTTTTAATGCCAACATCAATTGACCATTTTTTAATGTCAAATCCTTGTTCCCAAATTTCAAAAAAATCAAGTCATTGATTCAAATTGAACTTTAAAAAGGGGAGTAACAAATTTAAAAACAAATTTACCAATTTATTTTGTTATATCAAAAATGGAGAGATTGTTGAACTAGCTTTATTTGATAAATTATTTTGATATAACAAACAAAAATGTCTTCAAATAAAAAAAATTGAGCAAAGAAGTCAAAACATGAATAATATTTCAAAACTTCCAAACCTCTTAGAAATTGCTTTAAACACTTAGAATAATTTTGATAAAGTTATGAAAATGAATTTAAACTCTTCAACTTAATTAAAACGATTTCAAATCAGTTCTAAAATTGTTCCCTACAAGAAGTATCGATGTTTTCCAAAATGTATTGATACTTGTACAATTTCATCAACACCTTAATTTTTACCGATATCAAATATGCTTTCCATTTTGAATAAAAAATTGAACTAAAAAAGTAAGTATCATTACCTTGAAAATTATATTGATACCTATTGAATTATATCGATACCTAAACTTTATATCGATATCTTTTTTCGCATTATGTTTTTAATGATTCAAAAATGTCAACAAGTATCGATACCCATAAAATTATATTGATACCTTTTAACAGGTATCAGTAAATCATTTTTGGTATCGTTGGAAACTAATCTTAATGGTCACTCAATCAGGCATTAAATGCCTTTGGTATCGACACTTGTACAAAAAATGTTGATACTTTTTGTTGTAAGTGAATTCAATGCTCTGTATTTTCATCCCCAACGACTATTTATTTTCTCGACAACCACAACGGTTGGAAATGAATTAGAGAGTATAAATACCAGCTTCTAAAGGTCCTACAACAATAAGAAAGAATATTCAAGCTTAAAGATCAATCAAAACAACCTTCTATCATATATTTCCGTACTTCCCTTTCAAACACTTGTGAGCCTTATTTGTATCATGTTATTCAAGTGTTTTTCATTGTAATTGAGCTTAATTTGCAAACACATCAATCTTGTAAGGATTATTTCTTTGTTTGCTTCTTTGTATCTCTTTAGAGGAGTTGTGTCTTAAGATTTGGGTTAAAATCTTAAGGGAGTGTAAGGTTAAACTTTGTCCTCAAAGGTTGAAAAAATTAGTGAATTTGGAAAAATCCTTATTTTTGGAAAGCTAAGGTAATGGAGTAGGCAATTGGAACCCAATCTCTCTAAATTCTTATGTTAATTTTCTATCCATTCTCTTTAGCATCCATAATTTTTTTTTAAAAGCCAATTCACCCTTCTTGGCATTTTTGGTTTGATCAATTGAGCTAACATCAATCTTATATGTTCCAAGAGAATGAAGGTTTTCTCTAAAAAAAAAAGGATTCATTCTTGAAAGAAACATTGAGGGGATTGCTATAAGAATAGATTGGAAATTTTCTTGGAGTAGAATGAATTACTCAGTTCTGTGGGTTATGTGAAGCCATTTGTAAAGTATGCGGTGTTGGAGTTATATGTTAACTTAAAGAAATCTATTAGGGTTCTAAATCACTAGCATTACATGTAGGATTATGTTAGAGGCCATTATTTCAAGTTCAGTTTAGGAGCAATCAATGATTTTTCCATCATCATGGTAGAGATGATAACTTCATTGCCAAGGATGACTATCTTGCTTCCTAGCTGATAGCCAATTTTCAAGCCACATAACTTAAGGGTGGAAGACTTTAGAGTATTTAAATTTGAATTTACATATGTTGCTCTCTAGGCTATAACAACTAGGAATTGGCTACCCAAGAACCAAACGATGTGGTTATAAAGAAGATGACAACTTGTTTGCACAAGGTTGTAGAGACCTTGGTCAATTGATTTTTGATAAGATAACAAAACATGTAGAGACCAAGAACACAAGGCTTGCTTTGCCTTTTTGTAACGCGTAGGTTTGTGTAAGTGTACACAGTCGTTATCAAGTAATAAGTAAGTATCGAGTTATCGTCTCTACAGGGATTGTATTTGTGCCAAGTCACTTAATTTGTAAAATTATATTAGCAATTTGGTAAATAAAAACACAATATAGTTGAGAAGTGGTGATTAAAATATATTAAACTAAAAGTAATGATCCCTAATGCAAATTATCCTAAGTAAGCAAACGATATGAATGAAATAGATTTTAGTAAAATTAAACACAATTTGTAACAATTATAGAATAAATAAACTAGGACAATTACTTTAATTAAATTCAATTTATTATCAACATGCTTAATAACATTCAGAAAAACATTCCATGGCAACTCGATCTTCCATGATTTTGGAAACAACATTAGGTCCTTTCGGAATCCTTTACTTAGTAAATACGCATTTTACTGATCCTTATTTACTAGGGGTTTCTTAGCATTCGTGTGAGGTAACAAGGACATGTTAGGTTTGAAACAGTTTAATCACACAAATCTAAAAACTATGCAGATAACAGAGCTTGGTCAGAGTTGTTATGCAACATACAATTTAATCGGGTCAGGATCTAAATTGAGCATGCAGATTTCAATTATGTGTCCATTAGTCGTCGTCTAGTTAGGATCGCTCAGCTAATTCAGGTGCATTTCAATCACGTATAAACGAAATACAGACTTGATTTTAATTGAAAACATGATCGATTGAGGCATAAATATTATAAGCATGAATCAAATAAATATTATTTAATCAAAGCAATCATCCTAGCTTAAATAAAATTAAGCTAACATTGTTGTAAACAAGAACAAAGAACACATAGCAAACATCTTTAGATTAAATTAAAGAAAAGAAAGATTAAACCCAATTCAGAGTGGCTGTCACCCAAGACTTTGACTGACGAGGCTCCTTTGTTCCTTTGCTTTGCTCCTTTGCTGATGGCTCTCCAAGGTGGCCAACTAAGGGTTCTTTAAGAGGCTTAATTGCTAAAATCTCTATGAAGAGATGATACTAGGCATAGGAATGGAAAAGGCTAAAAGAATTGGGAGAGATGTAACGCCCCCTTAACCTGAAACTGTCGCCAGAACGGTTCATGAAGCATTACTAAACCATACCCAAACCCGAACAGACATGCATATTCGAACATATTACTATGGTAAATTTATCACATTTTGACTCTACCAACAACTATGCCATCTTTTACAAATTTATTACCTATTCGTATACCTCATTTTAACTACCAAGGCACGATACATGTTTTTTTAATACCATTTGAACTAAAACTGAGTATAACAGAACACATCATGAGCTATACTTTGGTAGTGAACTATCACTAAACCCGAATTCATATAGGTCCGACATATCAAGATTTAACCATTTCACATGGCTTTTATATACATCCAAATCCCAAAAAGAACTCAAAAGAGTATTATAAACTATACATGCCATTTTTGTTTTTTTTTTCAAAAGATCAACTCTAATAAAGTACCAAAAGCAGTTGATAGTGTGCTTGACTTCGACAAGGATCCCGGATGCGAGCTTGCTCCAAAATCTATACTCAATCAAACAAACACAGCGGTAAGCTATATGAAGCTTAGTAAGTTTAAGCAAATTATTATCACATACATATGTAGAATATTTGCACTAAGCATTCAAACCTACTTAAATTAATATACTATAATTATTACCCCATTTAAGAGTTGAACTTTCTCATCTTCATATATTTATAATACATTCTGTATATCACCTTCACATGAGAAATAACGAACATACTTGTCATATACATTGACTAATTCATCTACTTAACATTTAAGTTACCCAAGTCTCATTTCAATAGTATAACACTTACCCTTAATGTACTTACTCTTCCAAACCTAACCATTTGGTATAGAGCATGATAATTCACTCGTACATTTGCCTATGCATAAAATCATTAGCAATAACAATTCTCTAATAAATCTTATTCTTACTTGATCTTTACTGGAATTTAGTAACGTATCGCTCACACAGAGCCGTTACTTAATACACTTTGTAACGTATCGCTCACACAGAGCCATTACTTAATCCACGTCGTAACGTATCGCTCACACAGAGCCGTTACTTAATCCACCTCATAACGTATCGCTCACACAGAGCCGTTACTTAATTCATTCCGCGCACAGGTGGCCAATTAGCAATCACATTTAAACATATTAAACGATCTCACATCTTATAACAAGTTATATGCATAATAATGCAAGTTCGATCACAATATCTTTCTTTGTTTCCTATTTTCTAGTTATCCACAAGTCAACCCAAGATTTTTATTCAAACCGAATACATGCATTTCCATACCTACTGTAACATGTCATTAAATCTACCTCAATCATCCAATGCATCCATACATATATTCATTTATACATACATACTCACATAATGTTATCATATTCGGCCATCACATATAAAATTAGTTTATCTCAATTAAAAACTTTTTCAAGGATGTACATTAGGATATTTCACCTTAGTACGATTGCTTAGGGACTTACTTGAAATTTGAGGAATCCAAATGCTTCGGCTATTCGTTCACTTTGCTCTTTCCCCGATCTAGCTCCTTTTCTTTTTGCTCACGGTCTAAGAATTATCAAATGACATTTGTTCAATATGTATTTCCAATCGATTTAACGCAATTCAATTAAATTGCAAGATTTTACAATTCTTACTAATTTACCCCTATAATTACTCACTCGATTCAATAGAGTCCCAAACATACCCTTCCCCACCAATTATACTATTCTTACAATTAAATCTCACATTTATACAAACTAACAAAATCCAATCCACCACATTGCATGTAACACCCCCAAACCCGGCCCACGAGCCTTGACCGGATCTGGTTATGTCACTGCGGAAAGACGGTTGAAAATTCTTAACTTTTAAATAAAACATGAGAATTTGTTAACTTTTGAAAACCATGTCCATTTAAAGTTATAAGTAAAACTTTGTTACTATAAAATATCCATATTAAAACTTTAGCATATATAAAAATATCTTGAATAATAGATTGCTAAAAATAAAATCTTCTCTGTATAGTAATTTAATTAAAATCAAACCATAATTAAAGTAATACCAAAATAATAATAGGGCCTTTATTACAACCAATATTTAAACAAAAATACTTAATATTGAAATGCATAAAAATTATTGAAACTCAATCTTCTTTATCAGCATGGCCACCTCGTATCCACTCCAGACCCGGTCCATCTTTACGCATCACCTGAAATGTTTGAGAAAAATTGGGTGAGTCCACAGACTCAGTGCATAATCATCACACATGCCTCCACATATGGGCTTGGCCCATATCCACACAGATCATACAACTAATCATGCAATTACGAAACCCAACCCAACCTAGGTCCGTCCGTACACCAACCTTAGCAGACTCCCTGCTCAAGGCCGTGGCTAATCCACCAATCACAACCGAGTGATCCCACAAATCCTACCTTGGCAGACCTGCTGCACAAGGCCGTGGCTGAGCCACCGATCACATCGTGATCCTCACAATAATCTATCTACGGTGATGCACTCAGCTATCAACCGTCGAGATGGGCACCTAGCCAACATCTCCTTGATGAAGCACACACGACTAACCATCAAGCGCTAATGTAGTCTGAGGCTAACATTAGACCACGTACATAATATGTACTCCCCGTCCTTCTTTGCTCAACTCCAACCCCCATGCATATATGTCAAAGTATCATATCAAATCAACGTATAGAATGAATATACATCACATGCTCATAAATAATTTAACATCACAATTTACCAACCTGTTAACCGATTACCCCACACATGGGTATCCATCACTTCAGCCTTTATTGTCGGCGATCACACATTATACACAAGCATATATATGTTAATTAACAATTAACCGAAGAAACAGTGCGATGGTTACACCTGTTTGATACAATCAACTAAACCTCGAAGTCAAAAATTGCACCTAAAGGCTTGTCAAAATTCCACCCGATTAACAGAGAAAAGAGGCTACGCTTGATTGTTTCCAAATCCCGGGGGTCCTATAACCATTCGATTACCACAAGAGATTAACATACTTCCAAATAAATCGAAAATCGTCCCTTACCTTTGTAAAAGTCGACAGAGAACAAAGGACAGAACATAAAACATTCGGCCTTGCCTACTTACCTTCTCCAATGATTGAAAACGAAACCCAACGTGCTCCACACCACACTTAATATTCGGCCAAGAAGAAAACTACTAAGAGAGGGGAAATTTCGGCAAAAAGTGTTTTAAGAAAGAAAGAATTGAAGTTATGAAAAGAATAAGGTAGCTATTTTCGGCTTAACTCAAATGAAAAAGAAAAAGAGCATTGGAAGGGTAGATGGTTCGGCCAAAATAAAAGGAGAAAAGGATGCAAAACAAAAAGAAAAACTTAGAACTTAAGAGAGCATTCGGCTAGGTGCAATTAACCAAAGAAATTCGGCAAAGGGTCTAAAAGAAAGCATGAAGAAGGCTGCCCATTATAAAGAAAATTTCGGCACTTGACTCCCCCCCACATGACCGAATGTTGTCATCTAAAGAGCCCTTTTGCCGGCCACTACTTTTTCACTCCTCAAATCCCACATTTCTCTCCTATTATCTCTTATTTTATCCTCATATCTCCCTATTTGAATTAAAACAATATTATCTTCTATCCTAACCTTCAGCCACCTCTTCCAATAACTAAAAAAAATAAAAATAAAAGTAATAACAATATTGTTTATCCCACACTTCCCACCGAATTTTAAAAACAAAGCCCCCAGCTTATCTTATCTCTTTTAGCTCCCACGTGCAGACCACCATCACCCCACCTCTTCACGCCAGGATGGAAAAATAAAAATTCCAACTGCAGCTGCCATGGTTCTAACACAGGACCTGGTGGAACAAGCGGCCAGGTAGCACCCCAGGCCATTCGGCCAAAGCGTTTTTTTGTGTCAAAAATGCGCCACCAATTCTTTCAGGCCTTCTCTATCCTTAACGCCAGCTTGCAAAAGAACATCAAAATTCTGCTCCCCTTGCGCCTTGAACTCACGACCTGCACCAAGCCTCCCCTTACAACGCCCCAGCTACTTTACTAGCCCATCTTTCTTGTCCACCAACGCCTACAACATCCCTTAAACCATCTTTAACTCAGCCCTCTCACTTTAACGCCAACACCCAAAAATAAAAATGCCTCGCTGCCACCTAGATTCGAACCCAGGCCCTCATTAGCGTCACCACCAAGCCTTTAAGGCAGCGCATGGAGCCACTTTACCAACGCCTTCCTTATGCTAAAATGCCTACAAAAAATTAATTTAAGGCCTCTTTAGCCCGATTCCCTTTTTCTCTAAAAATCCAAAATTTTCCAAAGTCTCCCCCTTTAATCCGAGCATTCTCCACACCTCTAAAACACATCCGAGCATACCCAAAACCTACTAGAACTTGAATTATACCCAACATGCATAGCCCCTAAACTAGGGTGTTACAATTCTACCCTCCTTAAAAATAATTTCGTCCCCGAAATTACTTGATTAGACTAACGGTCGTACATCTTAATTCACCTCACTAGGCTACAGCTGCGCACTCTGATCTTAAAGAGCTATCATATTTCTAGGCACGGTATTTAAGTCCACATTCAAGGTTCTAGGTACTTTACAGGCAACAAAACAAACTGCCACTCTAGCGAACAAAACCATAAAGAATATTCCAGACATAAGAACTTACCAGCTGACTCATCTGGTGCATCATTATCATCTCTTCGACGAACTGCATAGACCAGACCTGGCTGTCTTGCCTCAGTGTCACCACTACCGCGGCCTAATGCTTCATGACCTCGGCCGGGACCATTCCCTTCATGGTTCAGACCACGACCCCTTGTCGCTTGTTGACCATTTCTGCCCGGTTGCACATAACCTTGATCTTCCATCCGAGCCCTATTCAGATTCTGGGGACAATCATTAATCAGGTGAGACTTAGACTTACACCTGAAGCATTCTCGATCCCGATTCCAGCACTCGCCAACATGATACCTTCCACACCGAGCACACGGACGATCTGGATTTTCTGTAGCTAGCTTAGCAACATGAACAGAATTTTCAACCCTCGGTCTTTTTTGAACGCCCTCGGATGATTCATATGCTCCAAAATTCCTCCTATCCCGGTTCCTATCCTTATCTCTATTCTGCCTTACAGAGTTCTTAATTCCCTCAGCTACCTTAGCTTTTTCGACTAACACAGTAAACTCCCGTTCCTGGTGAGGAGCTATCAATAATCTCAGGTCGTCCCTTAATCCGTCCTCAAACCGGACACATCGTTCATGCTCCGTAGCAACTACTCCTCGAGCATATCGACTTAACCTTAGGAATTCGGCCTCGTATTCCGCTACGAACTTGTTCCCTTGAACCAGCCCTAGAAA
The DNA here is from genome assembly GCA_025503065.1 of Gossypium bickii. NCBI lineage: Eukaryota > Viridiplantae > Streptophyta > Magnoliopsida > Malvales > Malvaceae > Gossypium > Gossypium bickii. The sequence continues at coordinate 27,074,392 of CP106718.1, forward strand.
CGCCTTCCTCTGCGCATCAATATAATGAGTTCCAACATACTTCTTCTGGTACGCCGTCTTGACATACTCCCAAGTGAGGTCCTCAGCTGTGGTACTATCCCGAATTGTTAGCCACCATTGATATGCCTCGTCGCGAAGCAGCGCCACCATTCCTTTCACTTTCTCCTCAGGGCTCAGATCGAGCTCATCCATAATTCGCTCGGTTGCTTCCAACCAATATTCAGCCGCACTGGGTGCCACGCCTTATACGCCCCGAAACACCTCAACTCCATTAGCTCGGAGTCGCTCAGGTACAGACTTCCTTGCTCTCATATTTCCACCCGCTCCAGCCACTATCTCCAAAACTCGCAGCACAGCCTGCGATATCTCATCATCCCCCGTCTGATCTTGCTGCTCATTTCCAAATGCTGCTGGTGGTGGTGGTGGTGGTGGTACTTCATTATCTGATCCTTAGCCCGATCTAACGGGTTCCAACCTAGTCATTCTTCCTCTACCTCTTCCACGACGACCACGTCCTCTTGAGTTCATTTCCAGCGTCTCGATTTAGTCTGATTTAAGAAATTTTATGCATTAGAAATTTTGTTTCACTTGTTTATCCGCAAACAAATCTTATGGAAAGAAAGTTTTGAAATGGTTCTTTCGATCAATCAAAGTTCAGATTCGAGTTTACTATTCTAATCCAGAGTATCACATTCACAACCATCCACAACCTTAACTGCACTTCTATGGCATCTTAGCCCTTATCCCAACCCAGGGGCAATTTCGTAATTTATCCTATAGGGATATTTCGATAATAAACCAGGAAAAAAATTTTAAAACATTAGTGAATCAAGACACTTTGAAATTCCTAAACTGGAGGGTATTTTCGAAAACTCTTCAATTTGAAAGTACAGCAGAAGTTTGGAAACCAGGGGTATTTTGGTAATTTTATCAATCAGGGGTAATTTTGTAAATTTTTCAAATCAGGGTATCTTGAATTTTAACAAAATAGCATTTTTGAATACTTTTGCAAAGTAGGGAAATTTTATTAAAACTGGGGTTAACCGGAAATTTTGAAAGTCAGGGGCATTTTAGTAATTTTCAACACAGGGGTATTTTTGTAAATTTCCCAAAAATCAGGGTATTATTTTGAAATACAGAATTTTGGATGCTTTTACAAAGTATGAAAATTTTATCGAAATCGAGGTAATACGAAAATTTTAGAAATCAAGGGTATTTTCGTAAAAAAAACATTTTTTTGCCACTAGGGGTAATTTCGTAATTTTGGTAAGTCGAAGATATTTTTAAGAAAGAAAGAAAAATTTCCAAAAATAAATTTTCGTTACTATGAAAAAAAAATGCTTAGTGATTTTAAAACTAGGGTTTCCATAAAACAAGGCTAATCCCTTTCGGGTTTTACTCAGTGTGTTTAGCCTATGACTGAGTCCTCTTGATTAGGGCGAACCGAAGCTACGCACCAGGTAGGAATCCCGCGAAGAGGAGGTGAGTCACAAGGACTGCTTAAATACCAAGCTCTTCCGGATCCAATCCTTGACATGCGCACAGGGGTTACCACACCTTAACTCGGCGACTTAGTCGTAGGTTTGTTAATAGTTTTCAGTCTTATGCATATGTTTGAGTAGACTAGTCCTAGGGTCCAATAGCCCTAACATTCTACTCTACGTTCCCATAAGAGCCCAAACAAGTTCATATACAAATCACTTCAACAAGTGGTACTTACATCCGGTGGACTCGGCCGAGGGGAATACAGTGCCATGCCAGAATACCTAGAAATACTTCATAAAAACCCATATTTTTGAAAAGCCCATTTTGAAAATGTTTTTGGGCCCAAAACCCTCAAAGCCGAGTTTTGAACCTGGCTCTGATACCAAACTGTAACACCCCCAAACTCGGCTCACGAGCCTTGACCGGATCTGGTTATGTCACTGCGGAAAGACGGTTGAAAATTCTTAACTTTTAAATAAAACATGAGAATTTGTTAACTTTTGAAAACCATGTCCATTTAAAGTTATAAGTAAAACTTTGTTACTATAAAATATCCATATTAAAACTTTAGCATATATAAAAATATCTTGAATAATAGATTGCTAAAAATAAAATCTTCTCTGTATAGTAATTTAATTAAAATCAAACCATAATTAAAGTAATACCAAAATAATAATAGGGCCTTTATTACAACCAATATTTAAACAAAAATACTTAATATTGAAATGCATAAAAATTATTGAAACTCAATCTTCTTTATCAGCATGGCCACCTCGTATCCACTCCAGACCCGGTTCATCTTTACGCATCACCTGAAATGTTTGAGAAAAATTGGGTGAGTTCATAGACTCAGTGCATAATCATCACACATGCCTCCACATATGGGCTTGGCCCATATCCACACAGATCATACAACTAATCATGCAATTACGAAACCCAACCCAACCTAGGTCCGTCCGTACACCAACCTTAGTAGACTCCATGCTCAAGGCCGTGGCTAATCCACCGATCACAACCGAGTGATCCCACAAATCCTACCTTGGCAGACCTGCTGCACAAGGCCGTGGCTGAGCCACCGATCACATCGTGATCCTCACAATAATCTATCTACGGTGATGCACTCAGCTATCAACCGCCAAGATGGGCACCTAACCAACATCTCCCTTGATGAAGCACACAGCTAACCATCAAGCGCTAATATAGCACGAGGCTAACATTAGACCACGTACATAATATGTACTCCCCGTCCTTCTTTGCTCAACTCCAACCCCCATGCATATATGTCAAAGTATCATATCAAATCAACGTATAGAATGAATATATATCACATGCTCATAAATAATTTAACATCACAATTTACCAACTTTGTTAGCAGATTACCCCACACATGGGTATCCATCACTTGACCTTTATTTGTCGGCGATCACACATTATACACAAGCATATATATACGTTAATTAACAATTAACCGAAGAAACAGTGCGATGGTTACGCACCTGTTTGATACAATCAACTAAACCTCGAAGTCACAAATTGCACCTAAAGGCTTGTCAAAATTCCACCCGATTAACAGAGAAAAGAGGCTACGCTTGATTGTTTCCAAATCCCGGGGTCCTATAACCATTCGATTACCACAAGAGATTAACATACTTCCAAATAAATCCAAAATCGTCTCTTAACTTTGTAAAAGTCGACAGAGAACAAAGGACAGAACATAAAACATTCGGCCTTGCCTACTTACCTTCTCCAATGATTGAAAACGAAACCCAACGTGCTCCACACCATACTTAATATTGGCCAAGAAGAAAAACTACTAGAGAGGGAAATTTGGCAAAAAGTGTTTTAAGAAAGAAAGAATTGAAGTTATGAAAAGAATAAGGTAGCTATTTTCGGCTTAACTCAAATGAAAAAGAAAAAAAGCATTGGAAGGGTAGATGGTTCGGCCAAAATAAAAGGAGAAAAGGATGCAAAACAAAAAGAAAAACTTAGAACTTAAGAGAGCATTCGGCTAGGTGCAATCAACCAAAGAAATTCGGCAAAGGGTCTAAAAGAAAGCATGAAGAAGGCTGCCCATTATAAAGAAAATTTCGGCACTTGACTCCCCCCCACATGACCGAATGTTGTCATCTAAAGAGCCCTTTTGCCGGCCACTACTTCTTCACTCCTCAAATCCTACATTTCTCTCCTATTATCTCTTATTTTATCCTCATATCTCCCTATTTGAATTAAAACAATATTATCTTCTATCCTAACCTTCAGCCACCTCTTCCAATAACTAAAAATAAAAATAAAAATAAAAATAAAAGTAATAACAATATTGTTTATCCCACACTTCCCACCGAATTTTAAAAACAAAGCCCCCAGCTTATCTTATCTCTTTTAGCTCCCACGTGCAGACCACCATCACCCCACCTCTTCACGCCAGGATGGAAAAATAAAAACTCCAACTGCAGCTGCCATGGTTCGAACACAGGACCTGGTGGAACAAGCGGCAGTAGCGCCCGAGGCCATTCGGTCAAGGCGTTTTTTTGTGTCAAAAATGCGCCACCAATTCTTTTAGGCCTTCTCTATCCTTAACACCGACTTGCAAAAGAACAAAAAGTCTGCTCCCTTGCGCCTTGAACTCACGACTGCACCAAGCCTCCCATTACACGCGCCTGACCACTTTACTAGCCCATCTTTCTTGTCCACCAACGCCTACAACATCCCTTAAACCATCTTTAACTCAGCCCCCTCACTTTAACGCCAACACCCAAAAATAAAAACGCCTCGCTGCCACCTAGATTCGAACCCAGGCCCTCATTAGCGTCACCACCAAGCCTTTAAGGCAGCGCATGGAGCCACTTTACCAACGCCTTCCTTATGCTAAAATGCCGACAAAAAATTAATTTAAGGCCTCCTTAGCCCGATTCCTTTTTTCTCTAAAAATCCAAAATTTTCCAAAGTCTCCCCCTTTAATCCGAGCATTCTCCACACCTCTAAAACACATCCGAGCATACCCAAAACCTACTAGAACTTGAATTATACCCAACATGCATAGCCCCTAAACTAGGATGTTACATTGCAAATATATGCATACATATAATTCACAACTCAATTAATTCACACTCAAATGAAATATTACATTCGGTCAAATTACTAACATGAAACCGAATTATCATTAAACATGTTCCTATCATATTTTAGTATTTATTTATTCAAGCCAATTCTACTATAACATTCAGCAATATGCCTTAATCCATACTTGCCTACATTACAAAATAGTTTAATTGGAATTTACTCCCCCCTTGCTTACGGTCTCCTTATGATCAAACCCCTAACCAATTCACCATTTCTCATGAATTTTTTTTTATTAAATCCCATAAGAACCGAACATTATACCTCACTTCCCAAAATTCATAAAATTTATTATTCAAGACATAAATTTCTAGCCGATTGTTTCCAAAGTATATAAGCCATAACACATACCTATTTCCCTTAAATGACACTTTAATACACTAACCAAGATCAAGGTTTCTTCATTATACATAATTCCTACTAATGGTTGAATCTAGGGAAGGCTTTATACTCAAAATTTCCACATGAAGTTGGTAGCATTTAAGATTTCTCGCATAACCATACAAAAATTATAACGAATGGAGCTTGATTTTTCACCTTAGGTACACATGCAAGGTTCGTCCATGGAGGTTTCAAAAATGGCTTCTTCTTTTCTTTGTTTCGTGAAAGAGGGGAGAAAGATGAGAGAAAAATCAAGATGAAATGAAAATAAAATATATTTATTATTTTATTTAACAATAATCATCCCCCTTTTTTTATTTAATATTATTTAAAAATCCCACTATCCTAAGTTAGAATTTTTTTAATCATATTTCCCCCATCATTGCCGTCCATTTCCCAACTTTGGGGTTATTAGACATGCAAGCCCTTTTTTTTTGTAATGTACTTAAAATAGCCCTTTTCAATTAGTACTGTCACTTTCATACTATATCAATTAGATCCTTTCTCTTAATTCAATCACATCAATAAGCAAATTCACACACTACAGCACACATAGCACATCAACAAACAAATATTAAGAGATTTTCTAACCCGGACTCGTGGTCTCGAGACCACCATTCTGGTTAGGGTCGTATTTGGGCTGTTACAACTCTCCCCCCTAAAGAAATTTTTGTCCTTGAAAATATTACCGGCAAATAGGTGAGGATAACGTTCTTTCATTGATTCCTCGGTTTCCTAAGTTGCCTCCTCTATCCCGTGTTTATGCCATATCACTTTGACCAACGATATCTTCTTGTTTCGTAATTCTTTTACTTCACGATCTAAAATACGAATCGGTTCTTCCTCATAAGTCAGATCAGGCTGAATTTCAATCTCGGTTGGACTAATTACATGAGAAGGGTCAAATCTATAGCATCGAAGCATCGACACATGAAAAACATTATGAATCCTGTCTAACTCAGACGGTAACCTCTATCTGTACACAACCGGCCCAATATGTTCAATAACTTCATAGGGCCCAATAAACCTCGGACTCAGTTTTCCCTTGCGACCAAATCTGAGTATCTTCTTCCACGGCGATACTTTCAAGAATACTCGATCTCCAATCTAAAATTCAATGTCTTTATGCTTCAAATCCGTGTAAGACTTTTGACGATCCGATGCCGCTTTCAAGCTATCATGAATTACTGCCACTTTCTGTTCGGTTTCCTTAATCAAATCAACCCCGTGCATCTTGTTTTCTCCGAGTTCAGTCCAGTACAAGGGTGTACGACATTTATGACCGTACAACGCTTCGCAGGGTGCCATTTTGATACTAGATTGAAAGCTATTATTATACGCAAATTCAATCAAAGGCAAGTATCGTTCCCACGTACCTTCAAACTCAAGAACGCAACATCTCAACATATCCTCAAGTACTTGGATAACTCGTTCAGACTGACCGTCCGACTGAGGGTGGAAAGCTGTACTAAAATGTAACTTGGTATCTAAAGTATCTTGCAGTTTCTTCCAAAATCGCGATGTGAACCTCAGATCTCTATCCGAAACAATAGAGATAGGTACCCCGTGTAACCGTACAATTTGCGATACGTACAATTCAGCCAACTTATCAAGTGAGAAATCCGTACGTACCAGAATAAAATGAGCTGATTTCGTCAACCTATCAACAATAGCCCATATTGAGTCTTTCTTACTTAGCATCAACGGCAATCCTGACACAAAGTTCATAGTGATTCGTTCCCACTTCCATTCAGGTATCATAACCGGTTGAAGAAGTCCTGATGGAACTTGATGCTCAGCTTTCAGTTGTTAACAAACTAAGCATTTCGATACAAATTCAGATATGTCCCGTTTCATACCAGGCTACCAATAGAATTGTTTCAAATCATTATACATTTTTGTGCTACCCGGGTGTATCGCCATTTGACTATTATGAGCCTCATTCAATAACATCTGAATCAAATCTATGTTCTTCGATACACACATTCGGCCTTTGTATTTCAAACAGTCATTTTCATCAACTCGAAACTCTGACTCTGCATTACTTTCACCCTGAACTCGTTTAACATTCATATCTTTGTCAGCTTTCTGTGCATCACAAATTTGCTGAATAAACATCGGTCTTACTTTTAACTCGGCTATGATCGAACTATCACCTGACATAACCATCTGTGTGTTCAATGTACGAAGAGCAAACAATGATTTTCGACTTAATGCATCCGCGACAACGTTAGCTTTCCCTGGATGGTAGTCAATGACCAACTCATAGTCCTTCAACAGCTCTAACTATCTATGTTGTCTCAAGTTCAGAACTTTCTGAGTCATCAAATACTTCAGACTTTTGTGATCCGAGTAAATATGACATTTCTCACCGTATAAATAATGACGCCAAATTTTTAATGCGAACACAATAGCTGCGAGTTCTAAGTCATGTGCCGGGTAATTTCTTTCATGCGGCTTCAATTGTCTCGAAGCGTAGGCTACGACTTTGCCTTCCTGCATCAAAACGTAGCCCAAACCATTCAAAGAAGCATCGAATAAACAATAAATTCTTTACCCGATTCAAAATTTGTACTAACTGCTGGAGCTTCGATCAAAAGGGCTTTCAAGCGATCGAAGCTTTTTACGACACCTTCCGACCACTCGAACGACGACATCTTTCTGCAATAGCTTGGTCAACGGGGTAGCTATTATAGAAAAACCTTTCACAAATCATCGGTAATAACCTGCAAGTCCCAGAAACCTTCGGATTTCAGAAACCTTCTTTGGTGGTTTCCAATCAATAATAGCCGATATCTTGCTCGGGTCAACACGAATACCCGATGCTGACACGACATGACCCAAAAAACTAACTTCCTTCATCCAGAATTCACACTTACTAAACTTTGCATACAACTGTTTATCTCGTAAAGTTTGTAGCACCAATCTCAAATGCTCGGCATGCTTGGTTTCATCTTTGGAGTAGATCAAGTATATCATCAATAAACACTACTACAAACCGATCCAAAAATTGTTTGAAGACCCGATTCATCAGATCCATAAAAATAGCAGGTGCATTAGTAAGTCCAAAAGGCATAACTAGAAATTCAAAGTGTCCGTACCTCGTTCGGAACGCAGTCTTTGGCACATCCGTATCTCGACTACTTGAAGCGATAATAGCCCGATCTCAAATCTATCTTTGAAAATACTGAAGCCCCTTTCAACTGGTCAAACAAATCATCAATTCGGGGTAAAAGGTATTTATTCTTTATTGTCACTTTATTCAGCTGCCGATAATCAATACACATTTGCATAGTCCCGTCTTTCTTTTTCACAAGCAGAACTGGTGCACCCCACGGGGAGAAACTCGGTCGTGCAAAACCCCTATTTGTCAACTCTTGCAACTGTGCTTTCAATTCTTTTAATTCAGTCGGTGCCATTCGATACGGAGCTATCAAAATCGGAGTTGTCCCGGAAACTAGTTTAATGCCGAACTCAATTTCTCGCACTGGTGGTAGACCCGGTAATTCTTCAGGGAACACATCTGAGTATTCACACACAACTGGTACTGATTCAATCTGTTTTTCGGATACTTTATTATCCAGCACATAAGCCAAATAAGCTTCGCATCCTCTTTTCACATACTTCTGGGCTAACATCGAGGATATTACAGTAGGTAGCGCACTCAAATCATTAGATTCAACCCGGATGATCTCACCGTTTTGGCATCTCAAATCAATAATCTTTCTTTTACAATTCACCACTGCATTATACGAAGTTAGCCAATCTATTCCCAGAATTATATCAAACTCATCAAAAGGCAATAACATTAAATCAGCTGGGAAGCAAGAATCCCGAATCATCAATGGGCAACCTTTACATACTTTATCAACCATTACACAACGACCCAAAGGACTGGACACACGGATCGCAAACTTAGTAGACTCAACAGGTAGAGTCTTACTGGATACTAATGTTTCACTCACATACGAATGAGTTGAATTGAGATCAATCAAAGCAGTTACAATAATATCAAAGAGAGTGAAATTACCAGTAATAACGTCCGGAGATGAAGCCTCCTCTCTAGTACAAATAGCGTAAGCTCGAGCCGGTACACAGGTATCTGCTCGAATAACCGCATCTGGAGTTCCCCTTTGAGCACCGCTCCTACCTCCCCCACTACGAGCTGGTCTACCTCTAGCTATAGTATCATTCGGTCTTGCACTCTGAGTAATACCCTACTCAACAGTCTCTGGACAATCCCGAACAAAATGATTTTGCGAACCGCACTGATAACAAGCGCGACTAAAAGATTTACCCCAACACTCTCCAAAATGTCGTCGACCACACTGCTGACACTCAGGTTTGCTCGATCGAGCATTGCCAACACTAGCCACAGATGTAGCTCACGAACTCACTGGTGGTCGTTCTCGAATTGGAATCCCGGTATTAGACTTGGATCGACTACTATCATTCTTGAACTTCTTCGTTGCCATCTGCGAAAATCTGCCCGTGGATCTCTTTCGAAACTCTTTAGATTCAACTTCAATTTTCTGTTTTTCTTTCCCTAGTTCTTCCGCTTTACAAGCTCTTTCAACTAGCACAACAAACTCATTAATCTCAAGAATGCCAACCAAAAGCTTGATATCTTCATTCAAACCATCCTCGAACCTCCGACACATAGTAGCCTCAGAGGATACACATTCGCGAGCGTAGCGACTAAGTCGCACAAACTTGCGCTCATATTCAGACACCGTTATACAACCCTGCTTGAGCTCAAGAAATTCTTTACGCTTGGAACCTATAAAGCTACTGACTTATGTACTTTTACGAATTGATCCAAAGAAAGAAATCGAGTTACTCTCTCTCCCGGAACAACCGACACGAAAGTATTCCACCAGTAGTAGGCAAAATCTCACAATAATGATATGGCACACTTCAAATACTCATCGGGTGTGCAAGACAACTCATCAAAAACACAGATAGTATTATCGAGCCAAAATTTAGCTCGCTCCGCATCATCATTATCTTCAGCTCTAAATTCTTGAGCTCCATGCTTTCGAATACGATCAACAGGTGGTTTAGTTGCTCGATCAGGATTGGCAACCGGAGGTACCATTGGTGTTACAGGTGGAACATTCGGATTCAGGGGTGGTTGAACAGCCGGAGTGGTTCGTAAATAATGATTGAACCAATCGCTCATCATATTATGGAAGGCCTGCTTTACCCTCTCATCTGGGCCACTAGCAGCAGGTCGAGACTCTTTCGACGCAGTCCCTTGCGCGGGAGCAGAAGCCACACTCTCGACATCATCAGCTAATGCTGGCTCGGGATCCGGATCCATTACTATATAAAAGAAATAATTACATTTCATTGTCAGAAGTCATCACACTATCACATTGTAAATTATGGCATGTATAGCTAGACTCTCACGTGCTACGCTAGTCCGAGAATCAACTAAACTGTAGCTCTGATACCAATAAAATGTAACGCCCCCTTAACCTGAAACTGTCACCAGAACGGTTCATGAAGCATTACTAAACCATACCCAAACCCAAACAGACATGCATATTCGAACATATTACTATGGTAAATTTATCACATTTTGACTCTACCAACAACTATGCCATCTTTTACAAATTTATTACCTATTCGTATACCTCATTTTAACTATCAAGGCACGATACATGTTTTTTTAATACCATTTGAACTAAAACCGAGTATAACATAACACATCATGAGCTATACTTTGGTAGTGAACTATTACTAAACCCGAATTTATATAGGTCTGACATATCAAGATTTAGCCATTTCACATGGCTTTTACATACATCCAAATCCCAAAAAGAACTCAAAAGAGTATTATAAACTATACATGCTATTTTTGTTTTTTATTTCAAAAGATCAACTCTAATAAAGTACCAAAAGTAGTTGATAGTGTGCTTGACTTCGACAAGGATCCCAGATGCGAGCTTGCTCCAAAATCTATACTCAATCAAACAAACAAAGCGGTAAGCTATATGAAGCTTAGTAAGTTTAAGCAAATTGTTATAACATACATATGTAGAATATTTGCACTAAGCATTCAAACCTACTTAAATTAATATACTATAATTATTACCCCATTTAAGAGTTGAACTTTCTCATCTTCATATACTTATAACACATTCTGTATATCACCTTCACATGAGAAATAACGAACATACCTGTCTTATACATTCACTAATTCATCTACTTAACATTTAAGTTACCCAAGTCTCATTTCAATAGTATAACACTTACCATTAATGTACTTACTCTTCCAAACCTAACCATTTGGTATAGAGCATGATAATTCACTCGTAGATTTGTCTATGCATAAAATCATTAGCAATAACACTTCTCTAATAAATCTTATTCTTACTTGATCTTTACTGGAATTTAGTTACGTATCGCTCACACAGAGCCGTTACTTAATCTACGTCGTAACGTATCGCTCACACAGAGCCGTTACTTAATCCACCTCGTAACGTATAGCTCACACAGAGCCGTTACTTAATTCATTCCGCGCACAGGTGGCCAATTAGCAATCACATTTAAACATATTAAACGATCTCACATCTTATAACAAGTTATATGCATAATGCAAGTTCGATCACAATATCTTTCTTTGTTTCCTATTTTCTAGTTATCCACAAGTCAACCCAAGATTTTTATTCAAACCGAATGCATGAATTTTCATACCTACTGTAACATGTCATTAAATCTACCTCAATCATCCAATGCATCCATACATATATTCATTTATACATACATACTTACATAATGTTATCATATTCGGCCATCACATATAAAATTAGTTTATCTCAATTAAAAACTTTTTCAAGGATGTACATTAGGAGATTTCACCTTAGTACGATTGCTTAGGGACTTACTTGAAATTTGAGGAATCCGAATGCTTCGGCTATTCGTTCACTTTGCTCTTTCCCTGATCTAGCTCCTTTTCTTTTTGCTCACGGTCTAAAAATTATCAAATGACATTTGTTCAATATGTATTTCCAATCGATTTAACGCAATTCAATTAAATTGCAAGATTTTACAATTCTTACTATTTTAGCCCTATAATTACTCACTTGATTCAATAGAGTCCCAAACATACCCTTCACCACCAATTATACTATTCTTACAATTCAATCTCACATTTATACAAACTAACAAAATCCAATCCACCACATTGCAAATATATGCATACATATAATTCACAACTCAATTAATTCACACTCAAATGAAATATTACATTCGGTCAAATTACTAACATGAAACCGAATTATCATTAAACATGTTCCTATCATATTTTAGTATTTATTTATTCAAGCCAATTCTACTATAACATTTGGCAATATGCCTTAATCCATACTTGCCTACATTACAAAATAGTTTAATTGGAATTTACTCCCCCCTTGCTTACGGTCTCCTTATGATCAAACCCCTAACCAATTCACCATTTCTCATGAATTTTTTTTTTATTAAATCCCATAAGAACCGAACATTATACCTCACTTCCCAAAATTCATAAAATTTATTATTCAAGACATAAATTTCTAGCCGATTGTTTCCAAAGTATATAAGCCATAACACATACCTATTTCCCTTAATGACACTTTAAGACACTAACCAAGATCAAGGTTTCTTCATCATACATAATATACATAATTCCTACTAATGGTCGAATCTAGGGAAGGCTTTATACTCAAAATTTCCACATGAAGTTGGTAGCATTTAAGATTTCTAACATAACCATACAAAAATTATAACAAATGGAGCTTGATTTTTCACCTTAGGTACACATGCAAGGTTCGGCCATGGAGGTTTCAAAAATGGCTTCTTCTTTTCTTTGTTTCGTGAAAGAGGGGAGAAAGATGAGAGAAAAATCAAGATGAAATGAAAATAAAATATATTTCTTATTTTATTTAACTATAATCATCCCCCTTTTTTTTGATTTAATATTCATTTAAAAATCCTACTATCCTAAGTTAGAATTTTTTTAATCATATTTCTCCCATCATTGCCGTCCATTTCCCAATTTTGGGGTTATTAGACATGCAAGCCCCTTTTTTTTTGTAATGTACTTAAAATAGCCCTTTTCAATTAGTACTGTCACTTTCATACTATATCGATTAGATCCTTTCTCTTAATTCAATCACATCAATAAGCAAATTCACACACTACAGCACACATAGCACATCAACAAACAAATATTAAGAGATTTTCTGACCCGGACTCATGGTCTCGAGACCACCATTCCGGTTAGGGTCGTATTTGGGCTGTTACAAGAGAAGAGAGAATGATTAATGATGAGAATGAATGAGAAATGATTGAGGGATGCTTGAGGGATGATGAATAAGGGAATGAGAGGATCTTATTTATAGGTGAGGAGAGAGGGATAGTTTGCTAAAAATAATGGATGTTAACCTCTTCAAATCTCCTCAGATTGTGGTCGGCCATGCTTAGTGGCTTTTGACTTGATTTTTGCTTGATTTTTAAGCAATTTTGGATGCCACACAACTTAGGACTGAGACTCGGTCAATCGTAAATCTTCGGGAAAATCTCTAATTTCTTCAACACTGCAAGGACCTTGTATAATTAAACCAAAGAATGGTTTAAATGGACGGCTATGTGTAGCCGAATATTGGGTTGACTTGGTCTCCAATTTGGACGGTTTTGTAATCCAGCAAAGCTATCAGACCTGTCCAGAATAAATCAGCAAGTTAGAGGACCAAAGAATAAAATTTATCCAATTTAATTAATTAATTAAAACCCAAATTATTAATGAAATATTTTAAAATGAATTGTTAAATATAATTTTATAATTTATTATTTAATTTAATCATGCATGGCCCACTTTATGTCTTAAAAAATTTAATATATTCAAATTAATATAAAATAAGCCATTTATTGCATAAAAACTATATAATAAAGCATAAAATCACATTTTAATAATTTCTATGTCCTAATTTCATATTTTCACATATTTCATTAATTTATTAAACAATTACCTAGTTTTAAGAGCGGATTTAAGTAAAAAGGTGATAAATTACATAGGAAAGATCCTATATATTTTTCCGTTTACACTTTTCCATCCCTCATCTTCTAGATCCTTGTGAAGTAAACTCCAAAGATAGTTGACAAGGATGAGGTTTATGAGCCTATGTTTGCCGAGTTAGAGTACTCCTTTAAATGGAAGAAAAGGAAGCATGCTACACCTAATACTGAGTGAATTCTCCTTTTGATGATATTGAATATGATGATTAGCTAGCACCAACAACAACTCTAGTGCAACTAACTCAACATTTGTCAGAGTATCAAATGCTGCTTAGGCTAGACTGTTAGAACTTTGGGAAAGGAATGCATCTGCGTTGATAAGAGCTTTAGTATCAAGAGCAACAATCGAAGATTCTTCAATGAAAGTGAACTTGGTTTTATTTCTACAAGATTGATCTTCTAGCTCAAGAGTTTTGAAGCCTTTTGCATTTTTTAGTAAAAGAGTGAGAGGGTAAGTGTAAAGACAACTTGGGAGATAGATGGTAATTTTGTTGGATTGCTTTTCTAATTTTTTTTATTTTAAATTTTGAATTTTTTTATGGATGATGATTCTTTATACTTATCTTAGTTAGGACATGTAATTATTGAAATGTCCTTATTTTGATTTTACTTAGATATATCCCTATTTTGATATGGTCTTTTAATATTATAAGCCTTAATTGTTAATGCTTCTATTATCTTGCATTAGTAGTTAATGGTTAAATGATTGGATTAAAAGTGAGTGTCTGAGTTGATTTTCCTTGATGTGTCGCTATGTTTTTATTAAAAAATGTTAATGGGGGAGATTGTTAATGCTAGTTACAATTGCCAAATGCAACGCTTGTGCAACTTAAGAAATATATGGTAGGTTATTGTAACTTGCCTTACTTGGTTGAAATGTTTTGGCCAAAAATGTTTGGATTTTAATTGATGATCTATGGCAATTTTTAGCAATACTCCACTACTAAAGATAATTCGAGTAAGAATCAAGCTAAGAAAGGATGTGATCATGGCTTCAATGTGATTGAAGTTCTCGTGACTAATATTTGATCTTCAATGTGTTTTATGACTAGATATCTATTGTTATACTCTTTATTGAATACTTATTTAGAAGCTATTTCTATGAAATTAGATATTCACATTGATTATAATTTAATAAGTCACTTTATGCTTATTAATAGACTGACTTTTTTAGGTTATTGTACATAAGAAAAAAAGAGAATTTTACTTGTATATTGAAGAACTAATTTGTAGTGCAAAATTGTGTAAGTCTCTTTTTTTCTTTTTTTTTTCTAATCCAAAAATGTTACAAAATCTTTTTGTTAGTGAGACAAGAGTAAGAAAATTAATCACCAAAGCTCCAAAATTTCTGAAGAAAAAGCACTAAAAAGAACTCCTCACTCCTAAGAACCAAAATAATAGACATTTGACACCATCATACTAGACACTTAGAAAGCCAATTAAACACCAAAATGATCACACAAAAATCCTATCAAACCCCATAAAACTGTACGCCTCACAGAGCAAATTAAAAATAAAAAGACAATAGCAACATAAAGAAGGTCAACAAGTGAAATAAAAGCCACCCACCACCCACCAGGCAACACTGCCTTGCAAAAGATACTCAAACATCAACATTTAAATTACAAGCTTGTAGAAAATCCATAAATGCATCAATGTTCTCAAGCCTGTGATGAAAAAACTAATGCCCTTGTGCAATCAATTTACGTCTAAATTTTTAGGGAAAAAAACTTAAAAGGAAAAGCGAACTAATTCGAAATATAAAAATGAGGTTGCAACTTGGTAAGTGAATTAAACTTATATTTTAACTTATACTTGTTACTTTTATAGCATATCATTCTTTAAGTAAGACTCCATAGACATAACAAATTTTCAAATTGCATAAACAACTTTTGATGTAAACTCTTATTTTATAACTAGTAATTTCGTCCCAACTGTACCAAAACGAATAGATCACAGGTAAAATACAATATATATATATATATATATATTATATTATCAAAACTACCTTAAAGTGGTGTCACACTATCTAATCAAAATTTGGTCAATTTCCACTTACACAACGTGCTCCATCTTTTCTCAACCCCCTCCACTTAGCTTCGGTGTATACAGTACTTTTCTTTTTTTGTCTTTTTTTAAAGAAAAAAAGAAAGAGAATTTGGGTTGACAAAATAACTTCAAACTTATTGTGTTTTGATTAGATCTGATTTTATAACAACATTTTTTTCAAAATTAGATAATTTATTTCGATCTTAATTTATGATTGATTTTGAATTAATACCTAGATAATTTTTACTCTTTTTAAGGGTGAATAAAACTCGATTCAATTCAAAAAAATTAAAAAAAATTCGAATTTCGAGTTAATCGAATCAAGTTATATGAATTATTTGAGTCAATTTAAATAATTAATTCGAGTTTCGAGTTCGAATCGAATTAAATTTTACAATTCGAATAACAGATTAGTATAAATCCCTTTTGGTCACTGTCAAGTTTGAAAATGAGCAAATTGGTTTCTCTCAACAAAAATTACAAAAAAAATCAAAATAATTTTTAAAATTCAAAATATGTATAAAAATTTCAATTTTTATATTTTTTAAAAAATTATAAATATTTCAAAAAAATTCTAAAAATATATATAAAGAAAGTTAAAAAATTTTAAAATTTAGAATAATATTTGTAGGGACCTAAATAGGTTAATTAATGATTCAAGTTTATATACTAAAGTATTTTATTATTATTATTATTATTATTATTATTATTATTATTATTATTATTATTATTATTATTATTATTATTATTATTATTATTATTATTATTATTATTTTGCTTTGAAAAAGTTTTCAAATATTTATGGTTTCAAATTTTTGTACTCCAACATGGAATTAGTTACACTGTAACAAGATTTAATTTGACATGTTTAATTTTTTTAATTTAACTCGAACATTTCACTTGATTCAATTCACTCAATTCGAAAAAATTTAAATTTAAATTAGGATGATAAAATAGGACTCATCAATTCAATTAACTCAAAATTATAAATATTTCAAAAAAATTCTAAAAATATATATAAAGAAAGTTAAAAAATTAAAAAATTAGAGTAATATTTGTAGGGACCTAAATAAGTTAATTAATCATTCAAGTTTATATACTAAAGTATTTTATTATTATTATTATTATTATTATTATTATTATTATTATTATTATTATTATTTTGCTTTGAAAAGGTTTTCAAATATATATGGTTTTAAATTTTTGTACTCCAACATGGAATTAATTATAATGTAACAAGATTTAATTTGACATGTTTAATTTTTTTTAATTTAACTTGAACATTTCACTTGATTCAATTCAACTCGATTCAAAAAAATTTAAATCTAAATTAGGATTATAAAATAGGACTCATCAATTTAATTAACTCAAAATTTTTCATGAAACGCTTACCCTAACCCTTTCTCTACCCCCTCCATTACTTTTTCCTTTTGTTGTTAATTTTTTGACTTTGGAGTATGGTTGCTGCCCATCCATCATACAGCATAAACGTCTAACAAAAGTTTATGATTTAACCTTTTTTCAGCTCTTGTCAACTTTTTCGATTATATTACTGTGATCAATTTTGATAAACTATATATAAAAGAAAAAAATTAAAATCTCAAAAAAATAATCATAACATTACTTTATAATAGCTATTTAAACCCTCGTACTAGCTTTATAAATCTATATTTGCCAATAAGGAACCTTGCAATAGCAAGTCAGAAATGGATAGCACTCTCTTTCGCCTACTCGTTGTTCTATTGGGGTTATCTCATGTTATATTCTCGAATGCCGTCCCAGTTACAAGTAAATATTCCCCAATTTCCATTACTTCAATCATCTTTTTTACCTTCCCATACCATATTTTCATTGTTTTTTTTCCTTGCCAGGAGCTGGAACCCTAATGCATGGATCTCAAGTTCATCAACTTCAGGAGAATACTCACCTGGTAATCCTACAAGTACACAGTTGAAATTTGACGTGTATATATATATATATATATATATACACATATTTCTTGTTATGCTAAAAGAACTCTTCTTACAGGTAACTGTGGAGAAGAGTTCTGATGGTGAAATCATCAAGGGAAGGATGTTTGCGGAGCTGAATGACTATCCAGGGTCAGGAGCTAACAACCGCCACACCCCGAGGCCGTAACTCGGCGGGTGTATCGATCGTTAGGGTTCTTTGTAGTATGTTACAGAGATGAAAATTTGTATTGAAAGGGAGAGAGGTTCTGAGGACTAATTTTAGCAGACTCTAGGATTATCAATGTTAGAAAGTTTAATCCAATTGATATAAATGTGTAGGTATTTATGTATCTCCTTATCTTGTTTTAATCCAATTCATAATCTACTTATATATCTTGTTAAACCAGCTTTTGATCGCATCGTATTTATCATATTTCTAACGTTAGCTGCTCACAAACTCTGATTCGCCGCAGAATAATTAATATTTTATAATGTTCAAATCTCTGGTTCATACGCCGGTTGAAACACCTTCATTGTATGTTCTTCCTGCTTAAAGAAGTGGAAACTGTTGTGGTTTCAATAAAAGAAACTGTAAAAGTATTATGGAGGTTGTTATACCAAAGTCAGATTGTTCCTTATACTAAAAAAAGGGGTCAAATTAGTCCTTATATGTTAGATCGAAATGTAAACTAGTCCTTTTAATATAAAATTCATCCATTTTTAAGATTAAAAACTGGTTCCTATATGTAAACATGATGTTCACGTGGTACACCAAATGTAATTATTTAGTTATTTCGTCATCCACACCAATTTTTAATAGTAGAAATGAATAAAAATTTTAACATAAATGTCCAATTTGCTTTTTGATCAAACATATAGGGACAATTTGCTTATCCTTTTAAGAGAATAAAATACAATTTAACTCTTAATATATGGACCTCTACAACACTTTTATCTAAAAAACGACTTTGAATGTCTTTAATTTAGGGACTGTTATACAAGGAAGCCATTTCATTTGTTTGCTGTTGCTTAGGAAACCCTACTGAGTTCTTGGCAGATTTGCACTAGGCTTTAGCAGTATCTCTGAGCTTTCATGCTCCAACAAGCAAATATGCACACTTCAAAATCAATAACAAATTTTGCAGTACAGGGGAGAAGTCTAATGCAATGTTGGTTGAATTTCTTTTTAAGTATTTTTCCACACTCCTTTAAACATATAACAAAGAATTTAGAAAAATTTAAGTATACTTATATTAGATATACACTTATATCGAATATTCATTCAAACTCCAAGTAACATAAATGAAATAACAAATAATTCTCATCTTTTATTCCAGAGGATTTATAAAAAATAAAAAAGGCAATGTGTTATGGTGGTAGAGGGGAGTAATGAATCTTGCATTGATTATACACTAAAGTTGCTTTTATGATATAAGTGTCCACACTATTTTTTTGGTTTCTTTTCTTCTCCTTGCTAAATAGACTAAATTTTATTTATTATAGACGCAAAATAGGATTACAGAATTAAAGCATACCATGCATAAAAAAAAAATATCTCTAAAGATTACCAAATAACGTGGATGATACTTAACTCCGCAAATCCAACAAAACAATCACAACTCATTAAATTCAGGACATCATTCCATGTTCACACCATTTTTAATATGAGAAGCATTTTTGTGGACAAATTTGTGAAATTTAACAAATTGACCAATCCGACAATATCTTATAGATTAGCATAGACAATGATATTTCGTATTAAAGTTGGCTCTAATGTACTATCAATGTTCTACGAAGGATAGTGGATTATCATTAAAACTAGATTAAATAACTTGATCCTAGAGAGTTATGGATCAACTCTATAAGAGTTAGTTTTAGAATATAAGTGCTTATGTAAGGGGATGCCAATCGAAACTTGTGACAGATGCACACACAATAATCTTTGGAGGTTAATTGATTAAATGGGGTTCATTTGACCCATTTGAATTTGTATGATTTGTAGAGCTCATGGAGAATCTCATCTACTTGAAGCCTTGATGGCCAATGAAACACTCCAGTCAAACTAGAGTTACCATGGTGAATATTGTAAATACTAAGGCATAAAATTATATAGTGTTTAAATCACTTAGGACTCTCATCTTATAGATAAACTTTGATCTTGGTCGTCAATGTAGTTTAATTTGTATCGTTTGATTTTGGGGAGCCCAACTATAAATAGAGGTCTTCCCCCTCATTTGTAATCACTCAGTTGTATTTTTTTCAAAATAATAGAAGCACTTCGAGAGCATTTACTCGAACACTTGGTGTGCATTTTGCTTTCTTGTAGCTTTTTTGTTTGCTTGTTGCTTTTCGCTTTTGAGAGTTTTATTTCGCTTTATTTCAATACCTTATAGAATTTCTTTGAGAACTCTCAACTTTTTGGGAGATAGGCTAACTTAGGTGAATTTGAAGCAAAGGAATCGCCTAAGGTCGTGTGATTCACCAGACTAAATTTCTAGCCCTGTGACAATTGATATCAAAGATAAGGTTCGAAGGCACCATGGTGAGATGGCGAAAGAAGTAGATGAGAAGAATGAGCTGAGGGAGACCTGTGGGGGCTAGAAAAGCTAGCAGGTCGAGGGATATGATGTTAGCTTTGGAAGTCAAGGTTGCCAAACTCAAGGGTTCTATGGGTAATATGAAAGAAATTGTTGAGGTAGTTAAGGGTCGCACCGCAGAGCTGGACTCGGGAAAAGATCAACTCAAAGAATAGGTGTTGCGTGCCATCAATACTAATATAGAAGAAATGCAAGGGGCTTTCCAATCCACTAGTGCAAAGCTAATTGAGAGAAATAATGCTCTCTAAGCTATGGTGATAGCCTTGTACGAGGAAATTGAAGGCATGCTGATGGATTTGAACATGAAAATTGACTAGCTTGAGGGAGAGCTTGTTGTTTTCAGAGTTGTTTTAGGAAAAGGGATGTTGGAGGCAACACCCAAACGCAAGGTGGATGTTCCCAAACCAAAAGAGTTTAAGGGGAAAAGGTCCACGAGGGATGTGGAAAATTTCTTATGGGGTACGAAACAGTACTTCTATGCAATGGGCATTGAGAATGATGCCACTAATGTAAACATAACTCCAATTTATTTTACTAATGTCGCTCTTTTATGGTGGCATTGTAGGTCCATAGATGAAAGATGAGGTGATACCACAATTGATACTTGGATGGAGTTCCAGAAAGAATTTAGGAAGCAGTTCTACCCCGAGTATGCTAAGGAAGAAGCTCGGGCTAAGTTACACCGGCTACAAGGCACAATTCAGGAGTATGTTCGAGAGTTCACTGAATTGATAATTGAAATCCCTGATTTGAATGAGAAAGAGGCATTCCACTGGCTCAAGAATGGGTTGAAGTCTTAGGCGAAGCAAGAGTTGCATCGACTAGGGCCCAAAGCCTTACCAAAGCCATAGTCAAGGCAGAGTCTTTTGTCGAGCTTAGTCTAAGGAAATACAAGTTCGAGTCTTCCAAGCCCAAAGAGAAGAGCAATGGTAGGGAAGACCATGAGGAAGAATAGAATAAAAATGGAAATAGTAACAATAGTTGTTGGAAAAAATCATGTTCGAAAACAGTTTTCTTGCACAGCAAAAAAATAAAAATGTTGAAAACTAAACCTACTTGTAATATTTATAGCAATAAACCTTTCCCGAAATAACACATGTTCTTTGAGCAAGACAGGTCCTGGACGTTCCCGACTTTCAATTAGACAACCTTCTCCTCTATTCTTGTATGAAGATCTACTTCAAGTGTGGGCTCAAATATTTTTGAATCAGACGCAGAACCCAAATTTATTTTCTTTACTTTCGGTAGGAAAGTAAATCTCCCTCTCAATAAAAATCAATAGAATTGGTATTTTCGAAAATATAATTTATACGTAGAAATAAATTCTGACTATTTTCGGGCAAAATAATAATATTTCAAAGTTATGTATTTAGACCTACTGGTGTTATCTATTTATAAAGAGAGATAGAAACCCTAGTTGAGAGAGGGGTAGCTAATAGGGTGTGTCTCCCCTCATATATATTATGATGGGGATTTGGGCCTCTCTTGTATTAGTCAAATTATAGGTGTTTTCTAGACTTTTAACCCAACACTTTATTATTTAATCCAACTCAATACATATTTTTCTATTTCCCAAAATAAATATTAGCTATCAAATTAATTTTAATTAATTAATTTTTTAATGAAATAATTTTATTAACTCAATTCTAATTCTGATAAAGTCATGACAACTTTACCGTAAAAAAATCTATAAAAAATATATTTAATTTCTATATTCAACGGATTTACAATGACCAATTAATTTAATTCCATTTTCAAACTTTAATTATCTACATAAATACTAATTCAAAAAAAAAACTAATTCTCAAGTCATTTCCATACTTAGTGAGAAACTACATTCATTTTCAAATGTAAGTCATTTTTCTAACTTTATCATTTCTATCAATTTCTATTCATTTATGGTTTCAACGAGCTAGCGGAGGGACTGATTGGACATATGTAACAAATAATTTATAATTAAGTTTCAACTTTTTGTCTATTAATTGTATACTCATTTAATCATGAAGTCATTCAATTATAGTATCTTGATTGAGCTCTCCCTAACAACATACCATTACGAAAGCTACTCGATCGGTACTCGTCTAATAACCTTGTTATAAGTGTGTTACCCTCAAAGGATATCCTTAATCTCTTTGGGATAAACACGTTCTCCCAATATGATCCTATTTTATCTCATGGTAACCATTACATCTTCCTTCATGAAAAATCAACTACTGTCAAATAGTAATTCAATCATTCATCACAAAAACAAACGATCCATGTCCACATTTACTTTTTATCTATCATATAATGTCAATGAGAGGATATCATTTACCCATGTCTTGGACTATGAATTTCACTATTGTGAATGATGCTACATATTGCAGAAGTCTTATACCCAACACACCAGCTTTCAATTCCTTATCTATTCGAACTTAGGATTTTATTTACATCAAATTATACAAGTCACGCATACATAGTTCATCATTCACTACATAGTTCATCATTCACTCAGGATTAAGGGATGTCGCATTATTAACTCACATGTGAATAAATCCATAAACAAATTCAAGATCTATTCTACTTGGGTCTTATTCGATGTACTACCAGTCCAGTGAGTGACATCTATGTTTATATCTTCTGGGAATCATCCGCTCCGATACTCAAAACAAAGCATCTCCCCAATTGGACTTGATAGACATCATATTAGTCTTCAATTGGTTTGTTCATTTCTGATTAGACTAAGGACATGTTTAGGTCCATCTCTTAATATAAGTTATCTTTCTGTATTATGATCTAACCACATAATACCGTTTACTTGTCACACTCAGATATCTCTAATGACTCAAATTTAGAGGAATTTGGGACTTAATTGAATAAGGTAGAGAGTTGACAGATTCTACCATGAATTTTAGGAAAAATTGTGAATTGATGAATAAATAGTTGAGTTCCAATTCTATTTTGGTTAGGATGGAATCGTCTAGTTCCATAGTGGGAGACATAATAATTATCGGTGATTGGTTAAAAGAGAGTGAGAGACCATGTATATGAGATATATATAGTTGAAAGAGGACATTCTGGTAAGGAAGAAAAATCTTCTTTAATTCAGTTTGTAATTTTCTTTTGACTTATTTTATTTCATTTAGTTGTTCCAAAGAAGAAGAAAGTTTAGGATAGCTTTGCATGGAACAGAAGTTGTGAGAATTGGAGTATGAAAATGGAGAGGTTTTGAATCTAGTAAGCTCCCTAACTCTTTGTGCTAGAGAAGTTAGAAAGAATGAGGTCTAAGGCTCTTAATAAGTTTCTGTAAAGTAGGTTCTAGGTTTTAAGGTTTAAATACCTTCAATTAACCGATGTATGGTTGTCATGCATAGCTGCCAGGACGATGGAGACTCTGGCATTGAGACAAGCTAAGATAGCAAAGAAAAATGATTTAAGATGAGTCACTATACTCAACTTTTGAGTGATTGTTGATGTTGTTTTGCTTGCTTAAACCATATCTGTATCCGTTTGAGTTATGTCATAAACTAGGATTATTCATGGGTATGAATAATGAGTAATTGGTGTATGAATAATATAGAGGGGGCACCCTTTGAGACCAAGCTTCAAGGTCCAAAATGATAATGTTTGTAATTTGATCATTAATTTAAATCTTGTAAATAACTTTCATGTTTGCTTAAGGAACCAAAGCTATAAGAATTTATTTTTAGTATGAATTGAGTCTTAGCAGTAGTTAGTTATTGGAGAAGTTGGGTTGTTTAAGTATGTAATAAAATTAGATAGAAATTTTTATATTCGGATTGTTGTGACATCCAATACCCG
The DNA here is from genome assembly GCA_025503065.1 of Gossypium bickii. Taxonomy (NCBI): domain Eukaryota; kingdom Viridiplantae; phylum Streptophyta; class Magnoliopsida; order Malvales; family Malvaceae; genus Gossypium; species Gossypium bickii. Next base: position 27,098,834 of record CP106718.1, read on the forward strand.
GACCTGACGATCAGGTTGGGTATAAGGTGTTACATTACTATTAGTAAAACATTAGACAATCAGTGAGCTAATATTTGCTTCAATTTTTCTTTTCATGGAAAAACCATTAAAGACAATATATAAATGGTATTAATGTAATTCATAAAAAAATAAAAATGTACATAGACGAAAATATTACACTTAGGGCATCAGATCCAATAATGGTAACAATTATGGTAATAAGAAACCAACGAATGGGAAGAGGAAACCCAACAACCATCCGAAGGGCAAAGAGAATAAAAAAATGTTAATACAATGTTTCTTATGTTGTAGTCCTCATATGATGCGACAGTGCCCACAGTGATCCAAGCTAACAGTGATCATTAAAAAAGTTGAAGCGAAGTCTGATAAGGAAAGGGTTTTGAGGCTTGGATCAATGATACTCAATTCTACGAAATGGAAGAGGGCTCACAAATAGAAAGGGTTGATATTTGTTCACATCAACATCGAAGGCTGAACAAGGAGTGTTTTGTTTTATATGGGGGCATCTGATTCGTTAATATCTGAAAGAGCCACAGGTAAACTTGGTCTCTCAGTTAACAAAATGATTAAGATAACTAAGATGGTAGATTCCAAAGAGTCTCGACTGTGGGAGCAACACAATGAGTTAAGCTACAAATTGGGGATTGGAAAGGCAAGAAAGACTTTGAGGTAATTCACTTAAATGATTATGACTTTATTCTTGGGTTGAATTTCCTTGACAATATTAATGCTTTGTTAATTCCTTTTTCCGATTGTATATGTATCTTGGATTTTCGACAACAATAATTCTTTGTGCTGGTGAGTTGAGACATGAAGGGTGGAACCAAGGTATTGATGGTAATCCAACTAGTCAAGGATGTCCGTGTGGTGGAAATATTGGCTTGGTAAATCAGAGTGCTAAGGAGACCCTATTGGAAATGCTAGAGAGGCAAAAAAAAAAAAAAAACCAATCTGAAGCATGTTGAGTTATCAACAGGGCTACCACATATAAGAAAGGTGGGTTGTACATCAAATTTTGCGGGAAAGTTAGTGATGCAAACCGGTTAACCAAACCAAGTAAATACTATGAGCGAGGTACATCTCAAGCACTTTCTTAGTGTTTTACATTATGAATTACTATTGGTTTGGCAAAGACACAAGAACCCTTTCAAAATTCTGAAGCGGATAAGCTAAGAGGCTTACAAATTGAAGTTGGCGGCAATACTTAAGGTTAACCCTGTAACACCCTAAACCCGGCCTAGACGTTATGGCCGAATCTGGCGATGTCACATAGTAGTGTGTTTGAAAATTGTAGCTTGTGTTGGAAAATCGTAAATTTGCTTCAAACATTTTTCGTTTAGAATTTGTCATTATCTTTTATTAATTCTAAAATCGTGATTTGTATTCAATCGTTAGTTTTCAAAACATTATATGTTGTGGAAGCTTTTTAAAACGGTTTGTGTCCTTGTGGGTATTTTACTAAAACACATGTATTTCTTTTAAAAACTCGTGTTTTACCTACCTCTAATAGATTTAAATCAAAACAATAAAAATCCCAAATTAAAAATAAAAATCTAAAGAGGCCATGATCCAGTAAATACCCCAAAATAAAATTCAAATTCATCATTAAGTATTAAATTGAATAATTTAGGTCGTGTGGCCACCCCTGAGTCATTCGCCACACCGATCCACCTATATCGGAGGATTACCTGTACAGTCAAATCAGAAGGGTGAGTTTACGAAAACTCAATGTGTAATCCCATATAAAGCAATAGACAGAAAGCAATCACAGTCTGGGCCTAAGCCCTTTCCAATATCAGTGACAATATTAGTTTGGGCTTTAGCCCATCTCAATACAGAAGTAGTCATGTGTTTGGGCCTTGGGCCATTACAGTATCAGTAATCAGAACAATATCATAATATGCAGTATACAAGTCCTACCCAGCTAGCTTCTACACTCCATCTCCATCCAACCCTACACTCCATGTTGGGATATAATCAACCCACCCATCCATGCACTCCAAAAAGTACCAAATGCGGCACTAAACAGTAGTTTGCAGCTAAGCTGCCAGTAAGTTAAGCTCGAAGCCTTTTAGTACACTTCCTCCGATCCATATGAACCCATCCCCATGCAATGCATCATACAATCATGTCATGCCAAATCATGGTATCATATATGTATTCAGTACCGTTTTAACAGCATGCTCAAAATACAGTCGTACATGTATATATATGAAGTACGTGGTTATAACAGTCATTCAGTCAATTAGGGATCTAGGTAATCTTACCAACCCTACAGTAGGTCCACAGTCGACTCGGGTGACCCGTGCAACCTTAGCAATCAAATAGTGAAAATGGGACCATAAGCCCATGTAATTTGCCCATGTGGGCTCACATACTCGTACGGCCCAAAATGGCCCTAACCGTATGAATTACAAGGCCTGGCCCAATAATCCTACGCGCTCATGTGGTTCACTCGTGTAGGGCCCACACGAGGCCCACACGGCCCAATTCGGCCCGGGCCATGAATTGCACATGGCCTGCCTCATCGATCACACGTCCGCGTCCGATCACACAGGCAACCGCATGCCCGTGTGGAGTCAACTTTCACATTTTTCGGCTTTTCACCGATTTCCATTTCTAGAGTTGTGTTTACACACCTAATATGAATTTTGGTACGCAACCACTCCTGAGACAAAAAGCACCTAAACAACGATAATTCCACGACCCAAAATTAGTGGCGCTTAAACAAATACCACTTCAACAACAACAATCAAACACCAATAATGTCGCTTACCCCTACCGGTCCAAAGGATGTAGCCTACAATTCTGAAGGTAGACCCAGTTTGTTACGATTTTTTGTTGCCAAACCCAATTCGACATAACCGAATGTTTGGAACTTAACAAATTAACAAATAACAACCTCTCTTAAAACATTTGAGGCATAACTTTCCCCCTTACCAAAAGACTTACCACCCGAAAGTAGCTCACGTTGAACAGGAATAACTGCTAAAGAGAGAAATTGACAGAAAAGGGAGAATGAGGGGAAATCAAATATTCGGCCAAGGAAACAGAGAAGAACCAATGCCAACTCTCCCTTTCTAGAGAGAAATCAAAAATCTAAAGTGGAGAAAGAACAAGAATTTAGCAAGGTTTTAGGGGAAAAGAAAGAAATTGAGGTGAGTAAATCAACCCAAAGAAAATAAAACGGTAGTGACAGGAAGTAGAAAAGAAAACAGGCAGCAGAGGGAGGAGTTTGAGGAAGCACACTTCGACCTAAAAACAAAACAAAGAAAATGAGGAGCAAAAAACACCTCTGCCGAAATTTTGAGTACAAAGGGTAATTCAAATTCGACACCAACACTAAACCTATCCCTAAAACTTCTCCACAATATCCTCCAAAAATTCAGCCACAATAACCCCACACTCGTCAAACACTCCAACCGCCCACTGGCATCAGAATTCTATTGGCACACAAACACTTACACGGCATCCATCAAAATAAAACACTCCCCTGCATCGCCAGGACTCGAACTCAAGACCTTTAGCATTTTAACACACCACTTAACCACCAGACCAGCAGGCCCATTCTGACATGTTTTTACAAACTTTTAACTATAAGGTGACTGAACAAAAGCAAGGCTTTATTCAATTAAAAAAAATTAGCTTAAGATAAGGCTTGAACTTAGGACCTCTCACATACACCCAGAACACTTGACCACTGAAGCAAACAAATATTTATGTCACAAACACACAAAAAAATAATTATAATGGATTTTTGGGGCGGTACAAACCCAACGTTTAATATGAGTGTGCGAAACTTATTTCATGAGAATCAAGTGGATCTAATCGAGGCAAGTCGCAATAAGGGCAAGTAGGAACAATGGGCTCTTACGATTGAGATGAAAAAATGAGAGAAATAATTCGAGTTAGACGATGGAAAAGAAATAATTCGAGGCAAATGTTTTGAGGGATGGAACTTTCCCACAAAAAAAGACTAGTTGGGAATCAACCAAGGCATTGTGGTAATTTTGAGATAAGTTAGACCAATGTCATTCTAAGGATGCAATGAGGGTGTGGTAAAAATGGGTGGGGGAGAATGTCATGGGCCACAGATCGAAGCCCGTGACAAATGCACACACAACAACCCTTAAAGCCCAATTAATTAAATGTGGCTCATTTGACCCATTTGAATTGGTTTGATTCATGGAATATATGGATAAGCCTATTTACTTGAAGCCTTGGTGGCCTAATGAAAAACTCTAGTAAAACTAGAGTTAACATTGTGAATATTGTAAATCCTAAGGGATAATATTGTATAGTGTTTAAATCCCTTAAGACTCTTATCTTGTAAATAGGTTTTGATCTCGACCATCGATGTAATTTAAATTGTACTATTGGATTTGGGGGAGCTCAACTATAAATAAAGGTTTTCCTCTCATTTGTAACCACTCAGTTGTATTTCTTCAAAGTAATAAAACACTTCAAGAGCATTTACTCAAATACTTGGAATGTGTTTTGCTTTCTTGTGGCTTTTTGTTCATTTGTTGCTTTTTCGCTTTTGAGAGTTTGTTTATGCTTTATTTCTGTGTCTTAGAGAATTTCTTTGAGAATTCTTAAATAATAAATGATTTGACTGAGGTTCAATTCCTCTCTTCAAAGTACATTTCTAATTTTTAAATTTTTTTGTTTCAAGATTTTTTTATTTTTAATTAATAAATATTTTTTATTTTTATTTTAATTCATATATTTAATTAATAACTCTTTTATTCATAAAATTAAATAATAAATATGTAATTATATAATAATATGTATTTTGCATATATCATTATGTTAAAAATATTTTAAAATAATAACTCTTTTATATATAATATAAACATCAACTAACTTTTTTGATATATTTTTCTTTATATATAATATTAATATGTCAAATATTTATTTTCTCCACATATACTGTGGGTATGGTGATTTCTAATATTATGAAATGAAATAATTATTTCAAATATAATTATTATTTTTATACGTAAAATATTTCAAATATCATTGTTTTTTCATCTACATTGTGGGTATGATATTTCAAATATTTTTATATGTGAAATATTTCAATTAATTATTTCAAATATTATTATGTTTATATATGAAATATTTTAAATACACATACAAAAATATATAATACTAAAATTTACTACACTCATTATATGGATTAAAAAAATATTACACATATAAAAATTATATTTATTAAAAATAATCATCTTTTTAATAATTATTTGATTTTATGAATAAAAGAGTTATTAGTTAAAAAGGTGAATTAAAAATAAAAATTTTTGAAAAAATATATTTATTAATTAAAAATAAAAAAAGCTTGAAATAAAAATTACAAATACGTTTAGAAGAGGAGAATTGAACCTAGGTCTCAAGGATAAAACTATTATTACTTAACCATTCAACCAAAGAATCTAATATATTAAAAAAATTAATTAAAAATATAAATATGAATGGTAGAGAAATCGAACTTGGGACTTAAAGACAAAACCACTAATATTTAACCATTTAATCAAAGAAACTAGTATTTAACCATTTAACCATTTACTCAAATACTTGGAATGTGTTTTGCTTTCTTGTGGCTTTTTGTTCATTTGTTGCTTCTTCGCTCTTGAGAGTTTGTTTATGCTTTATTTCTGTGTCTTAGAGAATTTCTTTGAGAATTCTTAAATTTTCAAAAGACAAACTAAGGCTCTTGTTTGTAGGAAAACATTTTCTGAAAAATATTTTCCTAGTTTTCCAATGTTTGTTTGACTGAAAACATTTTCCATTTGGAAAATATTTTCCAAGACACGGGTAAAATGCCTTACATTTTAAGGAAAATGTCTTACGGATTTCATTTTTGTAAGACAATTTCCATCTCCTTCATCCGTGCTTCATTCACTACTCCTTCTTATGTTCTTCATCTTCTTACCATCGTATATCTTCTCTTCTCAAGCTGCTGTTTCCTTAGCCCGTCACATATCTTCTCTTCTCATGCTGCTGTTTTATTTCCTCTCTTTCTCAGGCAAATCTCATTCCTCTTCTCTAGGTCTTGGCAGGTACGGCATAAAGCTCTTTTTTTTCTTCTTGTTCTTTGTTTGTCCACATTTTAACCGATTTTATGCCTGACATTTTATGCCTTTCTTCCGATTTTTATTTTTTTCGTTGTTGATGTCTCTTCAGATTAATCTTCTTGTTGCGGTTCCTCAAGATTCCGTTCTTTGTTTGATAATTCTTACATTTTCAAATCGAATTTCTGTGGACATTTATTGATATTTATGTAAACAGATATTTATGGATTGTATTGCAAGAGGGTTGTTTCAAGTTATTAGAAGATACTTCTTGGAATTACTGTTTGCACATTTTTACTCGTAGGAAGAGTTTTCCGTCCTATAGTTTCTCAAACAAGTGCATAAGATGACATGGAGTTCTATATTACTATGCTAGACTTCACTATATTCATTCCAATTTATTTCATCTTCGCTAGACTGAAACTTTTATTTTCCATCACATGAATAAAAAACAGCTTTGTAATATCCTAAAAATTTGAGTATCATCTTGTTACTTGTGTTAGCCGGGTATGATTTTATTGTGTGTTTAATATAGTCTAGTGAAGGCTTGGAATTATTAATGAAGCTAGAATAATTTTTAGTATTGAAAATTTAGTGAAGTGGATTAAGTGATCTTGACACTTAAGTTAATTTATGTGTCTAAATTTAGCACATGAGGAGTTATTGGCAAGGTGGTTATGACGCATGAATGGTTGTTTGAGGGGAGTGGTTCGAATAGCATGGAGCGCATTTTTTTTAAGACTTTATTTTTATGCACCTTTACATTAAGTGTCGGCCAAGCTTTACATATGGTAAGTTGGACTTTAAATTTTTATGGCAAGTTGAATAATAGATTAGGAAAGCTTGAACTTTGGGAAAGGAATCTTATGGATTAAGGAAGGATAAGGGGACATAAGGCTTGGATTAAGGATGAGGTTTTAGAAGCTTTTTAATGGCAAGCTAGTCCATGTATGTGGACGGCATATTGGTCTTAGGGGGGGTTGACCGAATTTGTTGAAGGTTTGGTAGGTTGGTAGTTTTTAGTAAAAACTTCCTAAGCATTTGAGCAATTTTTTCTTTTCTCTCCACAAACATTCTCCTTAGCCGAATGTGTTCTTGGTAATAAGGTAAAATTTTGTTTTGATATTGGTATTATTCATTGTTTTGTGTCTAGCCGAAAAACCCTTTTGGAGCCTTGCCAATTTCCCTAGTACACCATATTGAGTAAAAACCGAAACCACCATTGTGCTTGGCCGAACCTTTCTTGTTCTCATCCTTCTTTTTCATTCTTTTCATATTTGTTCAAAACCCACATTTCTTCTTTTACTTTCTTTTGGCCGAATCTTCCTCCTCCCCAATTCTCTTTTCTTTCTTCCACTTTTGTTCAAAGTTGAAAGCATCCCTCTCCCATTCTATTTTCTTCTCTCCATTCTCTTCTTCCTTCTATTGTCGAATCCTCCTTCTCCTATTTTCATTTTTCTTTTTCTTTCTCTTTCTCCACTCTAGCCGAATTCATTTGATTATCTTCTATCCACCATAGCTGAATCTTCTTTTTCTCATCTGGTGTTATTTTGGTTGAATATCATCAAGGGTAGATTTTCTTTGGGTTCATCTATAATCGATTTTGAAGATAGGTAAGTGTATTGGCTGAATTTCTTCATTCCTTTTCTTTTCTCTCTATCGTTTCTCATGAGGGCAAAAGCTAAATTTTGAGCATTTGTTAGTAAGGTACTAATCATAGGAACCGATTTTCTTCTAGACTCTTCGGGACTTTGGAAGCAATCGATCTAAGCCTCAATTCTCTGACAATCGATTTTGGTAAGTCAAGGGTAAGGATTTTGTTAGTTATACGATATTTCACCCTTCGAAATTTAATGGTATGGCCGAATGGTCTATGTTATTAATCTAAGTATTGGCCGAATGTAGGACAAGGAGATCTAGTACGATAGATCGGGTCTTCGGGATTTAGTGATTTTGCTAGTGAAAGATGTGTAACTTATACACTTTATAACTTGGTAGTATATTAATAACTTGATCATGTTTTAAAGCTGAAAACTGTGAAAATCTCGATATAATATCGTAAGAGTATGAGTAAGGAATCGGGTAAGTCCGTTTCGATATGACTTTTGCAATATGATGCATGATGATACGATTTATGATATATTTGCTATGTGATTCCTAACAAAGCATAATGGCATGATTTGTATAAATGTTGCATTGTGATGGGTGATATGAGAGGAGGGGGAAGGATTTGATATCCGTGTCTTTGGGACACCAGAGGTTTGGCACCTCCAGTGGTTTGGTACCACATATTATTTCGTGTCTTTGGGACACCAGAGGTTTGGCACCTCATAGCGACTCATCCTAGTGGCTTAGTACCACAGAGGGTTGGCCTCACATTTGTTATTACGGGATCGTCGCCAGTGATTTGGTATCACACGTGGGTTGGCCCCACAACTTTATTATTCGTGACTTTGGGTCACCAGTGGTTTGGCACCACATTATTGGATATCGTGACTTTGGGTCACCAGTGGTTTGGCACCACCAGTGGTTTGGTACCACACGGGGTAGAAAAGGTGTTATGGATGGCTAGGTTTGGGTGCATTATATATACTGCTTGGTTATAATTGTGTAAGTATGTTGCATCAACCGGGGGAAGGATTTATGCACTGAGTCTTGGTGACTCACCTTCACCCTTATCTTTTCAGGTGATTCGTAGATTACGGATGAGGAGCCGGATGATCTCAAGGTAGCCATGCAATAAAAATTTGGTTTTACATGAACTTCGGTTTGGGTACTTTATTTTATTTTAATTTGGTTTTCATCTTTATATGGATTTGTAATAAGGCCTTTTAAATTATGTTTTGGGATTATATATATGCTTTGGATTTGATTTAAACATGGCTTTATGAATTACATGGTTGACATAATAATTTGAGCATAAAGTTTTCTAAACTAGGAAACGCAATGGTTTTCTAAACGTTATCATCGGGTATTATAAATCATTTGATAATATTTAACAACTTAAGTGTTTTCGATAACTCATACTATTTTCCAAAACTTAAGTTTCCAAATTTCAATTAGAAACGGTTTTCAAAATAATCGCTTGGGTTTCTTTTAAAATTATAAAAGGATTTCTAATCTATGGATCTGTAACTAAGTTTTAAAGATTTATTTACAGAATTTCAAAGTAAATTATCAGTTTTAAACTTATTATACACCTAATTTCTACAAACATAAAACAACAAAGAGTTTTTCACTAAAATTTAATCGTTAACTCAATTTTCTTCAAAATGTTTTCCTTCGTGGCATGCCAAATTCGGTTGTGTCGTATTGACCGGGTTTGGGGTGTTATAAATTGGTATCAGAGCCAAGTTCAAAAGCCCGACTGTGGGCTCGAAGCCCAAAATGATTTAAAGTGTGGTCTTAAAATGTTTTGTTTAAAAATATATGGTTAGAAAGGCATGGCACTTAGAGTCTCTCCAAAGACCGATCCGCAGGTAAGTATCTCAAAACTGTTGCTTTTGATGATATGATTATGATGAGGATGGCATGACTAAATAGTAGTAGAAACTACTCTAGAGACCCAAAACTATAGGTTGAATGTACTCGCGAAACAACTTCTTATTAAAATTATTCATAAAACTGTGTTTTTAAAGAAAGTGGAATAATGACTAATGCATAACACTTTTAAATCAGATAAGTCGAGACTTTAGACATGAGTACTCGAGGTCGGGGTCATATTACTCGTGGACGCGGTCGGGGTAGGATGGCTGTGTCTGAGCCAGTGAGGTCTGGTCAAGGATCCGAAAATGAGGTACCACCACCCCCACCACCAGCGGTTGGAGTTGAGCATCAGGATCAAACGGGGGATGACGCAGTGTCTCAGGCGATGCTGTGAGTTCTTGAGAGGGTAGCTGGAATAGGTGGAGGCGCGAGAGTTCGAAAATCCGTATCTGAGCGACTTCGAGTCAATGGAGCTGAGGTATTTCGAGGTGTTTCAGGTGTGGCTCCCAGTACGGCAGAGTATTGGTTAGAGGCGACGGAGCGAATCATGGATGACTTGGATTTGAATGCTGAGGACAAGCTGAAAGGGATAGTGTCGCTTCTTCGGGATGAGTTATATCAGTGGTGGCTCACGGTGCGGAATAGTGCTGCAGCGAAGGATCTCACTTGGGATTATTTTAAGGCAGCGTATCAGAAGAAATATGTTGGGTCGAGTTACATTGATGCGCAGCGCAAGGCATTTCTGAGTTTGGTCCAGGGGAGTAAGTCTGTATCAGAATATGAGGCAGAATTTTTAAGATTGAGCCGGTATGCTGGAGGTATCGTGGCTTCGGAGCACGAGCGATGTGTCCGGTTCGAAGATAGATTGAGGAACAAGCTGAGATTGCTGATTGCTCCACATTAGGAGCGAGAGTTTACTGCGCTAATTGAAAAGACTAAGATAGCTGAAGGGATAAAGGAATCTGTAAGGCAGAGTCACGACAGGAATAAACATAAGAGAGGTTTTGGATCATCCAGTCGTGGTAATTCTCGAGAAGAGGTTAGGCGAGTGGGCGAATCAACTGGGAGGCACATTGCATCGCTAATCGAGGGACGGCCGCAGTGTAACCGATGTGGAAAATCTCATTGGGGCAAATGTTGGACCGGAGGGAAAGGATGTTTTGAGTGTGGCTCGCTGGATCATCGTGTGAGGTCCACGTAAGCTAGCCAGGAATCAGTTTGAGGGTCAAGGTCGTGCTCAGTTCAGAAATGAGGGACCGCCACCGCAAAGGGGTCGTGGTAATGGTAGAAGAGGTAATGGTTCTGGTCGGGGCCGCGGAGCACCGGGCAGAAGTGCAGGCAACACTGAGGCAAGACAGCCTGGTTTGGTGTATGCAGCGAGACATCGAGAGGAGGGTGACGCACCGGACGTTATAACCGGTACGTTCTTAATCTTTGGTGTACCATATACTGCTTTGATAGATGTGGGTTCGACACATTCGTATGTTGCTAGTAGCATAGTAGAGACTATGAATCTAGACTCTGAGACTACTTCTAGAAAGATGACAGTACTTAGCACTCTAGGTCACTTGTACAAGTAAATAAGCTGTATAGGGATGTACCCCTAGAACTCCAAGGGGTAGTGTTTGTAGCTGATCTGATGGGGAGTTTGATCTGATTCTTGGGATGGACTGGTTGGACAAGTATCAAGCAAGTTTGGATTGCGCTGCTAAGCGCATGGTTTTGAAAACAGCTGAGGGTGAAGAGGTGGTTATGATAGGTAATAGAAGAGATTATCTATCCAACGTGGTATCTGCGTTGAAAGCTGTGAAGTTGGTCAGTGAGGGCTGTGAGGCATTTGTGGTTCATGTGTGTGCGTTGGAGGCTAAGGAGTCTACTGTAGGGAACATCCGAACGGTAAAGGAATATGTTGACGTATTTCCAGAAGAACTTCCGGGACTGCCTCCGGATCGTGAAATGGAATTTGGTATAGATCTGTTACCCGGAGCTGCGCCAGTGTCTATTACTCCATATAGGATGGCACCGAAGGAATTAGTGGAATTGAAGGCTCAGATTCAGGAGTTGTTGGATCGAGGTTTTATCCGACCAAGTGTTTCGCCTTGGGGAGCGCCGGTACTTTTTGTCAAGAAGAAGGATGGTTCGATGCGGATGTGTATAGACTATCGCCAGTTGAATAAGCTGACGATAAAAAACAAGTATATTTTGCCGAGGATAGATGACTTGTTTAATCAGCTTAAGGGGGCAGCGGTTTTCTCCAAGATTGATTTAAGGTCTGGGTATCATCAGCTAAAAGTGAAAGAGGCTGATATCCATAAGACGACATTTCGCACTCAGTATGGGCACTACGAATTTCTAGTAATGCCGTTTGGGTTGACTAATGCGCCGGCAGCATTCATGGACATGATGAATCGGGTTTTCCAGCAGTTTTTGGATCAGTTTGTTGTGGTATTTATAGACAATATTTTGGTATACTCAAAGTCAGAGGAGGAGCATGATGCGCATTTGCGAGTAGTGTTGCAGATTCTGAGGGAAAAGCAACTTTATGCCAAATTTAGTAAGTGGTTTGGTACCACTTTGCCTAACCCTCTTCTGATTTATTTACGGAATTTCAAAGCAAATTATCAGTTTTAAACTTATTATACACCTGATTTCTACAAACATAGAACAACAAAGAGTTTTTCACTAAAATTTAATCGTTAACTCAATTTTCTTCAAAACGTTTTCCTTCGTGGCATGCCAAATTCGGTTGTGTCGTATTGACCGGGTTTGGGGTGTTACAAGCTTTCTTTCATTTTATTTTCCTATCAGGAAAAGAAATTGGGTTTCTATTTCATGTTTATTTCCATCTTTACTGATTATTTTTTCTAGTTTATAGCTGCAATAGAGATGGTGATGTAAATGATCAGTTTTAGTTGAGTGTAGTTGATAGTCTTTTTTGTTGATTAGTAAAGGGGATTAGTTCCATTTAGGTGTTTGGTTTTAAATTTCACTAGTTCTATCTGTTTCCTTTCATTGTACTATCTTCCTACTGCAAATCTAATTTAGCTTTTTGATAACATATATGGTTTAGTTTAGGTGGTTTTTAAGGATGTATTATATATAGCCCCATCTTGATTTTAAGTTTCTTCAACTTCGGGGTCATGAATGAGAATCAGACCTTATGTCTGGATGCATTGAAGTACTTCTCTCAAATTGAACAGAGCTAACTTTGTCTCGAATGATTTAATGACTTCATACTTTCTAGGTACCCAAAGCATTTTCAAACATGGACGGTTTAAGGTTGGCTCGATCATACTTGACACCTTAGCCATAGACAAAATGGGATATATGAGTAACATGTTAGCCTTAACTTGGTGGTATCCTGAATTAGTTGTATCAAGTTCTTAACTTGGTGGCATCCTGAATTAGTTTACAGTCTTAGATGTATGTCTAGTGTTCTATAATGATATGATGTATCCATGTACTTGTATCCTAATTTTGGATCATTTTTTACCAATTCCCCATGTCCAAAAATATAAACAAAGGTGAGTTAGAAAAATAAATTTTATTTGCATATGATCATAGCTCGGTTTTTTGCCATTTCATTTAGTAGTATTCTTTATTATTATCAATTTTTTTTTCACTTTTATCTGTTGATTCCTAATGTCTCCTTTGATTAATAGATTAGGCATGGTGAAGTTATTGGAATTATTGGTCCTTCCGGCACTGGGAAATCTACGATCCTGAAGATTATTGCTGGACTTCTTGCACTAGACAAGGTGAGCAATGCTTATTGAGTCTGTCTTCATAGTTTTGGTAATTAAATTTGTGTTGCATATCGATTTATTACTGCTTAGATCCTTATAAAAAGAATACATAACTCTCAAGTGTAGGGAGAGGTATATATTCGAGGCAAAAGGAGAATGGGTTTGATTGGTGATGATGAGATATCTGGTCTTTGAATTGGATTGGTTAAATTTTATTTAAGCTCTAAATATGATATAATTTATCAATTGCATGATTCATTTCTTTGTTTACTCTTCGCTAACAGTTTTTCAGAGTGTAGCACTTTTTGATTCGTTGACTGTTCATGAAAATGTTGGTTTCCTTTTGTAAGAGACAGTATAAATTCTTTCCTACAAATACTGCATTTTTTCCTTGGTTTTTAGCAATGTTTTGGTGGTCCCAAGTTGCTGCTATAAATAATTGTTTTATATAATAGATGCTCCATTTTTGCAGTTGCTTATGCTTGTGCAGATAACATGATTGTGGAGACACAAGGGGCCTTTTCTCACTATACGGTTCTAGTTGTGAATGCCAAAACAACTACACAAAATGGCAAATTAGGAGAGGCTGTGTATAACGTAGGAAAAAAAGAAAAAAGAAAAATGTGTTACTCTATTAAATTTTGATAATTAAGTATGTAACACACTAATTCTTCTGAACATGGTTCCCTTTGGGATTGTGTGCAATGAAATATATCAGTTGGTTTTCAATTTTTGCTACTGTTTATGATACATAGGAATCGAACCCTTATGCATGATGTCAGTTGTAGAGATTGGTGTATGTACGTTTTGTATGAACAAAAGTGAAGCTCAATAAGGCCAAAGTTGATAAATATTTTGTAAGATATTAACATGCAATAGGAAGGTCTCTCTTTGGGAATATTATGGAGTTAAAAATTTAGGGTGTTCCGTAAGATTATTATGCAAAATGAAAAATATCTTGTAGGTAAGACCTATCATTACTGACTACACTGATATAAAAGAGATGATGTGCATTTGATTGATTCACCTTTTATTTATTTTCCAGGAAACACTTTTTTATTATTTGTTTAGTGGATTTTGAAAATTTTAATGGACCATGACAGAATATTATATATATATAATAATTCATAATTAAATTCATTAATTAATCGTGCAAGTAATATACCTTGCGTCATTAGCTGCCATTTTTTTTTTCCAAATTTTGTTTATTTAAATATATGTAAAAATAGTTTTTTCGGAAAATATTTTCAAGAAATCTACCAAATAATAGAAAATATTTTACACAGAGTCATTCAAATACCAGAAAAGTAAATTATTTCTAGAAAAGTAAATTACTTTTCAAAAATTATTTTCTGAAAAATATTTTACTGGTAAACAAACGGAGTCTAACTTAAATGGATTTAAAGCAAATGAATCGCCTAAAACCGAGTGATTTGTCAAACTAAATTTCTAGTCCTATTGCACTTATATCATTTTAACTTCTTTTTTTTCTTTTCTAAATAGAATGATATCTTATTTGTTGATGTGGACAATAAACCAATGTTTATGTGACAGATTAAAATACAAACAAGTCAATTGGAGCAATGACGCAGACCAAACTCTGAATTTCTGCAAACTTTGCCGTGAAAATTGCTTGTCCTAGCAATTTGCTCCATACTTTTTTGGGGTTAAAAAAGAGCAAATTCCAGTAAAATACAGAAAAAAGTGTACTTTTTTATTGACCGTTTGGTGTTGAGACAACAAAGTTATTACAAAACTTCATTACAAAGCAACCTGGTAGGTGAACAACTCATAAAAGCCCTTACTATTTAACCTATAATATTTGAACATAGATATAAATATTAGAGACACGTATATATTCAACATAAATATAATTATTGTTTAAAATAAATATATTAAAAAAATTATTGATCACATTCACATATCCTTCTGCTGAATAGAAATATTCAATCATGAATACTTCATCAAAAATAATATAAAATTAATACAGTCTCAAGGCCAGTTTTTACATGTTTCTTTTGTGTTTCATTAGTGGACAAAGTGGAGTTTGATGTGTTATGCATTTTAGTTGTTAGGTACCACTTACTCTGCTTTTGGTCCTTTCGTTTGTGTCCCCCAGCTGAGATGATTTCGTGGCATTTTGTGGGAATAAATGTGCTCCTTTAAATTGATAGGGAAGTCTACACTACCCTTAAAAACTGTTCCCAATTTTTTGTGGAGCTTGAATAAGAAAAAATGGAGTTAGCTGTAAAGAATGATATTTTTGTTGATTAGATTATGGGACACCTATGGATTAAAATATTTGTAAAAAAATCCTTTAAATATATGTAAAAGATATATATTTATAAATGTTAGATATAAAAATAAATGTTATTTTGATTGAAATGATAAATTTAAAGTTTTTGAGATTATGATGTTGAGTATTTTATATATTTTTTTATGAATTTAAATTAAATTTTATATATTTAGTATAAAAATAGTACCATTATTATATAATGATAAATTTAGGCCTTAGCATTTAATTCTTTTCTCAATTTAACTTTTATTCTTGACTAAATTAGTCATATATGCCCAAAAAAAGTTTATTGGCTAAATAGGCCGATTTTTTGAAAATATAAGAAAATAGGCCTTCTTTTTAGAGAGTGTGATAATGCACATTCAGTTGGACACTCTTTTCCTGCCAACAGGGCAGTAAAGCACGCTCAGCTGGATGTACTTTTTCTTTAAGTTGCATTTTTTAACTCTTTTAATATAATTAATTTATTTGGTTAGATAGTTAAATATTAGTAGTTTTATCCTCAAGTCTCAAATTTGATTCCTCTTCCACCTACATTTATATTTTTTATTTTATTTTGTTTTAAGCTTTTTTATATTTTTAATTAATTTTTTTAACAATATCTACTCTATTGATTAAATGGTTAAATGGTTAAATAATAATGATTTGACTGAGGTTCAATTCCTCTCTTCAAAGTACATTTCTAATTTTTAAATTTTTTTGTTTCAAGATTTTTTTATTTTTAATTAATAAATATTTTATTTTTATTTTTTATTTTTAATTCATCTATTTAATTAATAACACTTTTATTCATAAAATTAAATAATAAATATGTAATTATATAATAATATATATTTTGCATATATCATTATGTTAAAAATATTTTAAAATAATAACTCCTTTATATATAATATAAACATCAACTAACTTTTTTGATATATTTTTCTTTATATATAATATTAATATGTCAAATATTTATTTTCTCCACATATATTGTGGGTATGGTGATTTCTAATATTATGAAATGAAATAATTATTTCAAATATAATTATTATTTTTATACGTAAAATATTTCAAATATCATTGTTTTTTCATCTACATTGTAGGTATGATATTTCAAATATTTTTATATGTGAAATATTTCAATTAATTATTTCAAATATTATTATGTTTATATATGAAATATTTTAAATGCACATACAAAAATATATAATACTAAAATTTACTACACACATTATATGGATTAAAAAAATATTACACATATAAAAATTATATTTATTAAAAATAATCATCTTTTTAATAATTATTTGATTTTATGAATAAAAGAGTTATTAATTTAAAAAGGTGAATTAAAAATAAAAATTTTTGAAAATAATATATTTATTAATTAAAAATAAAAAAAGCTTGAAATAAAAATTACAAATACGTTTAGAAGAGGAGAATTGAACCTAGGTCTCAAGGATAAAATTATTGTTACTTAACCATTCAACCAAAGAATCTAATATATTAAAAAAATTAATTAAAAATATAAATGTAAATGGAAGAGAAATCGAACTTGGGACTTAAAGACAAAACTACTAATAGTTAACCATTTAACCAAAGAAACTAATTATATTAAAAGATTCAGAAAATGAAATTTAAAGGGAAAGTGCTCCCAGCTCGACACACTTTCTCACTTTCTCTCCAAAAACGGATTATTTTCCTAAATTTTCAAAAAAAAGCGACCTACTTAGGTAATAAACTTTTTTGGCATATATAGCTAATTTAGCACTTATTCTTTTTTCAATATAAATTTAACCATCAACCTTTCAAAAAAAAAAAGTAGTGTTTTTTAAATGAAAATACTAACTAAAATGTTAAATTTTTAAACATGGCAACCTCTATGACAATCCACATGTACTTCATGCTAATTTTTTGAATTTTTATAACTTTTTAAATTATTTGTTGATGTGGCATGTAAGACAAATAATGGAATGTCCAAATGAAGTACATGTAGATTGGTACACATGTTTTCATGCCAACATTGTTAAAAAATTAATCTTTTAGTTAACATTTTGTTTTTGTTTTTTTAAAGCAATTTGACTCTTTTTTAAAGTTTAAACATGAATTTTGGTTAAAAAATGAATAAAGCTCAAATTGACAAAAAATATATAAATATTGAAGGCTAAATTTATCATTATGCCAAATTGTTATGTTAGTAAGATATTAAGTTGTTGGTTTGTTAGTATGTTAATTCAAGAATAGTTTTGTTAGTTTTCTATTATCAGCTGAGTTAGCTTCCCCTACCAACAATTAGGAGTGTGTAAAATTCGGGTAAAACCAAAAAAATTCGGTTAACCGATCGAATTCGGTTAATCGGTCGTTTAACTGAATTTTTTCGGTTGAGGGTCGGTTAATTATTTTTTGATTTTTCGCTTAACGGTTAATTCGATTCGAAACCGGTCGGTTAACCAATAAATAAAATTATAATATATAAATAGGCCTACTATTCACCTAAATCCAATCCAAACCCAAGTATCCAACCCAACCCAACCCAACCCAATCATAAAAATTACAAATAATTTAATAAATAAAAATAAAATTCTAAATTTTATTTTCTTTTTGTAATAAAAATAAATAACCCAACCCACTATTATATGCTAAATTTTTGCATTTTTTTTCTTTTTGTAGGTTTAATGCAAATGGAGATCTTTTGGAGAGAAGAAATGGATACAAATAGACAATATTAAAGACTTACATTTCAATTATGTGTTAATTTCAAGACTTATGTAATGTTTTTAATTATGTAGTGATTTAAAGACTTATGTAATCTTTTTAATTATGTAGTGATTCATTTCGGTTAATTCGGGTAATTCGGTTAATTCAGGTAATTCGGTTAATTTTTAACCAAAAATAAAAAACATATAATTTTTAGTTAATTCAGTTAACCAACCGAATTACCCGAAAAAATTTCGGTTCGGCTACTTTTTTTTGAAAAAATTTCGGTTCGATTAACGGTTAAAAATTTTGAAAGGTCCGTTAATTTGGTTAATGTTATTTCAGGTCAGTTAACCGACTGAACACCCCTACCAATAGTATAAATTCCATTGATTTAATAAGTTTTCAATCATAGTTAAAAATATTGAATAGGATTTTTACTTTTTTTAAATATCTATTTAAGTTCGTCATGATAAATTTAATTTTTTGTTGTAGTGTTCTTAAGAAAAATAACTTCAATATTTAAATTGAAATAGTTAACAATATTAACTAATGACATTATAAAAGTAGAGGGATCAAATTATATAAAAATTAAAACTTATAGATTAAATATCAAGTTTTATCATAGATAAAGGCCAAAAGTGAAATTTAATCAGCCTCTTATAATGCCAAAAAAAAAAAAAAGGTTTAAATATGCTATAAATTCATGTACTCTTTCAAAATTTAAAATTTAGTAAGACATTGAGTATTTATACTTTTTTTAATTAAAGTTATTGATGTAACACTTAAAAAATGGTAAAATAGCCTTTTTTTTTGCTCTCAATTATTATTATTATTTTTAATTAATTTTATCTTTATTCATAAAATTAATTTTTTCATGATTTAAATAAAAACATAAAAAATTAATATATATATTTAAAAATTCAAAAATTATGAAAAAAAAAAACCCTTTAAAATTCAAAAAATAAAAATCAATTTTAAAATTTTAAAACTATTAAAAGTATAACCAAAATTTCAAAAACCATGGTGTTTACTCTTTGGATAGTTATAAGAGGTATTCATGAGGCATATAATCCAACTAACCCGATTGACCTAACTTGTTTTGTGGTGCAATTAGGCTTATATTTTTAACTTTGGGATGACCCAGCTTACTCGTTCTATTGTTTTAAATAATAAAAATATAAATTATATTTATATTTATATTATTTTTTATAATTGAATTTAGATAAAACATAACATGTTATTATTTTAAAATAGTAAAATAGTACATTTGAGAGAAAGGAAGCTAGAATATTTTTTTTTTTTTTTTGAAATTAGGCCTCAGCCTAGCATGGTATATGAACACCTCTAATAGTAATAAAGTTTTTTAAAATTTTAAGCTATTTATTCGGTTCATATTAAATCATATTCGAACAAGTATTTTTTAATTAATTCAAATCATTTATATATAAAAAATATTTTAAATTAAATTAAATTTTAAAGTATATAAAATATTAGTGTAAAATAATTTTTAAATAATGATACAAACTTAAATCTATTTGAATTAAATTTAAATATATTATGTACTTTTGTTTTTTCAAAATACACTATAACAAAATTTCTAGACTTTATTTAGTACCTTCTTATTTTGTCGAAATATTGTCTATTTTTATATAAAATTCTTTAAATATAGTGTACTTTGAACCAAAAAAAAATTATATTAAATTTAATCTGAACCAATTTAGAGTTTGTATTATTATTTAAAAATATTTTATACCAATATTTTATATGATTTATATTTAAGTTTACATAAAATATTTTCGATATATAATTAATCTGATATAAAATAATAATAAAAACTTGTTTAAATTTGATTTAACATGGACTGAACGAATAATATAAAGTTTGGAGAGATGTTATTACCATTCATCGAGTAAATAACATATTTTTTTGAATTTTTGGAGATTTTCATATTTTTAAAATTACTTAAAATAATTTTTTAATTATTTTTATTTTTTAGTTTTAAATATTTTATTTTTTCACATTTTTATATTTTTTTCTATTTTTTTGAAAATATGAAAGAAAATTAATTTTTAAAAGTAATGTTGTAGATTCTTGTATTCTTCATAAATTTGAAATTTAATAACTATTTTTTTTTTAGGAATTTAATTTTTTTTACTTTCCAGATTTTAAAATTCATATCTATTAGATTTCAAAATTCATGTTCAATTGTTAAAAATGTTAAATTTTTTTGTTAAATTTGTTAGGGGGACTGTAACAACCTATTTTTTAATGGTGTCGAAAATAGTTATTTCGGGGCCACAAATTTACGAGTAAGTTCGTAAATATTATTTTTTAATATTTACGAGTCAAATATGATTTTTAAAATACTTTTTATATAATAATTTATGCTATTCGAATGATTAATTAAGTTTAAGAGGTAATACCTTAAGGTCAAGTGGTTTTAGAAAATGAGGTATCGGGATGAAACGAGTCGTAAATATTTTTATAAATATTTACAGAGTGCCATTAAGGTGGTATTAAAGTTTTGTTAAGAAATTTTAACGTTTCAATAGTTAATTAATTAAAAAGGACAAAATCGTAAAAGATGTAAAATTTAATCACTATTAAATTTGAATGATTAAATGGCTTAATGAATATAAGTGGAAAGATTAATATGGTAAATTAACCATGCTTAGGATGGTGGGATGGCATAACGGTTGAAAATGAATTAAATAATATAAATTCAATGGCAATTTTGTCATTAAATGGAAATTAAAACAAATTAAAGTGAAATTAAAACATTTTAACTTCATTTCTTCTTCTTCACTCTACCGAACACCATAGCTAGGGAGGAGGTTTCGGTTTTGGCTTTATTCCCTTGCATGTGAGTATAATCGATCCTATTTCTTGTAATTTTTATATTTCTGGAATCGTTGAAACTAGGTCCATCTAGTCCGTACCTTCGATTTTAAAATTGTTAAAGATTTTGAATGTTTCCATTGATGAATCTAGTGATTTTTTATGTTAAATGATGAATTTGAGATATTAGTTGTTATTTAAAAGTATTTTGTTAAGTAATTTTTCATAAATTTTTCGATTAGGGACTAAATTGTTAAAATAGTAAAATACAAGGACTTGGTGTGAAATTGTTGCAAAAATAGGCTGAAATGGAAGCTAACAATATTTGGCTGTTAGGAATTTGCAATGAAAAGGGTTAAATTGCATGTTTTAGGCTCAGGGACTAAATTAAATAAAAGTAAAATATTAGGGGCAATTTTGTAAAAATATAAAAATGACTAAATTGTATAAAATAATTTTTTTACTATCTAAATTAATAAATTTAATGAAATTATTAATTTAGATCAAGATCAAGTGGAAAATAGAGGAGAATAAAAAATTTCCAAAAAGCTCCTATACTTCAACATTTCTGCAATTTGGGCAAGTAAGCTCGTACGGTTGGAATTTAACATCAATATAAATTTTTAAGCAGATTAACATGGTACAAATTATATATTCATTTTTAATTGTTGATAATTAATGGTAATTTGAGATATAATATTGAATTTGATGCTCGGTTTGGATTGAACGCGGGATAAAGTACAATCATGATTTGGTATGTTACAGGGATTTGGAGTGGAGATAGTATTGGAGGGAGATATCTGTATATTACCCGAGTAAAATGAGGTTCAGTATATGTTGCGAACTCTCGTGTTATACTCTCTGTTCGACGTGTTTTTGTTAGATCAACTTTTATAAGCTTCTGTTTGGCGTGTTTCGGTTGGATCAGCTCTTATGAGCTTTTGTTTGGCGTGTTTCAGTTGTATCAGCTCTTATGAGCTTTTGTTTGGCGTGTTTCAGTTGGATCAGCTCTTATGAGCTTTTATCCGATGTGTTTGGTTGATCTGACCATGTACTCTTATCCATAAGTCATTCTTCGAATGGAAAATCTCGGTAAGGTAACCTGTTTAATGAATTTGAAAGATTTGTTATTTATTGAATATTGATCTGATCATAGATGGATCCATCTGACTGTAAATCTCGGTAAGGTAGCTTGTTTATTGATTTTGATGGAATTGTCATGTATTTAAGCTTGAATTGAATGTTTCAATCCTCCGGTTAAGATTGTGGATGATAGGAAAACATATGGTTATTTTTTGTGTTTATACTTTGTACTATGCAAATGAAAAGATGTAATTTCTTATGAAATGATTTATCATGTACTTGATCCCAAAAGAGTTGTGTATAAATGTACTAACTTGTGTATTGATGATGACGATTAGACTTGTATCAAGCTTGTGGTTATGGTTTATGTTTATGTTTATGTCTTGTGTTATGCAAATGAAACAGATGAGAAAAGGTAATGAAATGGTAAGTTCACAATTGAAATGTAATGTGATAAGATAAAAGGATTGATGAATTAAAGTACTTACCTATATGTGAGAAATTTACTTATGCTAAAGGTGAATTTACCTATGTCATGAATAATCATACTAATTCATGAATTGATAATGTGATTAAGCTTATGCTAAGTAAATGGAACTGTAACAACCCAAACCCGGCCCAAACGCTTTGGCCGAATCTGGTTTGCTACTTAGAAAATATTTGGAAAAGTTTGGAAAATTTGATGTTTTAGTAAAAGATACTTATTTTTGGTTGAAACCTTTGAGGTGTATAAAACCCATATCAACAATATTTTGGAAAATATTATTTGGGTCAAGTTATTATAAATTTATAAGTGGGCCCGATGGCCCGTTAAAAACAATTTCGATTTAACTTGGAAAACATGTGATTTTTAATTAATAATACCAACAGGTTTAAAACAAATATTCAACATATGCAAAATAATAAAAATAAAGTGTCAGGAGGCCTTATTACAATCCAAATAAAATATAAACCGGAAATAAAATATCAAAACTTAAAATCAAGTTCATTAAATTTTAATTCTTTGCATGGCCACCTCGAGTCCACCCGGCCCACATCCGCGATCTACGTGTCACTGAAAAATGTAAAGGAGAAGGTGAGTCACCAAGACTCGATATGTAACCCTTCCCGGTTTTAAACATGTTCATACACATCATATATGCAGATTAACAGGCAAAACATCATATATCCCAACCTAGCGACCATACGCCATCGTCTACCCGTTGTGGTACCAAACCTTTGGTGGTGCCAAACCCACGGTGACATATAGTCACGATGTGCTACCAAAGCAGCGGTGTCCGAGACACGAATCGGGTGATGGGGCCAACCCATCGCGTGTGATACCAAATCAGCGCGAGACGATCCCATATCTCAAGTGGGGCCAACCCACGGTGGTATTAACCACGGGGATAAGTCGCTCGAGGTGCCAAACCTGCGGAGGTACCAAACCTCGGTGACCGTAGTCACAGTGTGTTACCAAAACACTGGTGCCCGTCGTCACACGATCAATATTGCCCTCTCTCTCGTATAACCCACGAGAAATAAATGATTTACCAACAGATCATCATATGTATCATATGTATCAATAAGCCATGCTTCCCAAAAGCATTAAATAATCTCACATTAATAGAGACTTACGGGATCCTCACTTGTACCATTAAGGTACCAAATCGCATCTATAACAAAGCAGATTTACATACACGGATATTTAACACAATCTATTAATCGCTATAAGTGTGTATGTACACACACTGTTACTACGATAGTCTTAAATCCCGAGAAGAAAGCGTTGGTCACCACAGATCTATCTCGTCCTAACACCCTTGAGTACTAGCCACCAAGTGTTTCTGCTTCCCCCAAAACCGATTGCTCCAAAGCAACGGGTTCACCTGCTTGCTTCCAAATCCGAAGGCCCTATATTTTAATCAAGCGATTAGTAGCCTTAATGTCATCATTGCCGAAATAGTCACTTACCAACCTCCAAGTCGACAAGAAGAGAAAAGAGAATCCTAGACATTGGCCTAACATACTTACCCTCCAAATTCGACAGAGAGAATGCTTCCCCTCCTTGTTGAAGATTCGGCCAAGGTTCCAAAAGAAGAGAGGGTTTTTCTTTTATCGGTTTTTGGGAAAATAATCAAAGAATAAACAACAACTAATGAAGGCTAGCCGAAAATTGAGTGAAGAGACTAAGAGATGGAAGGGGTTCTTAACTTTGAAGAAAGAAAAGAAATCAGATGGCAACTAGTTGGGAGAATTTCGGCTACTAAAAAAAAAATTCTAAAAAGAATTTAAGATGGTAGATGGGGGTTTATATAGGATTTCGGCACCCCCCCTTCCTATTACTTGCCGTCCACTCTTCCTAGGGAGAGTTCAAATTTCGGCAAAACTCTTACAACCTCTCTTGGCCACACATTTGTATTAATTCAAAATTAAATTGAATTAATCTCCATTTAATCAAATAATCTAATAATATCCAAATAATATCCCTTTAAAAAAAAATACTTGATTATCTCATGATAATTCATTTAAAATAACATCCTTATTATCTCCATTTATCTCTTCAAAATCCATAGAATTTAAGAAATTAAAAATGCTCATATTATCTCTAAATAATAATAAATAAAAGAGTTTAAAGAGAGGAAGACTCTCCCCTCTGTGTAGTCCCTTTAAAAAGCAAAAGAGAAAATGTTGCGACTCGAACCAAGGCTCTCCTTGCTCCCCTTGTGGCGTCACATGCTAGCTCTTAAGTGGGCTTCTTTTTGCCACTTTACCAAGGGCTTTTAGTGTCAAATTATCCCCACTTGTTCTTTTAACACCCTTCCGCTAAGGCTCCCTACCTTTTAAGTTAAAAGCTGAAATTTTCTATTAAACCGAGCCAACTCAAAGTCTTAAATTACGCTCTATTATTCCATAGATAATACCGCAATAGTTCATACATGGGAAAAATAGTTAAATTCCAAATAACCCCATTTTTGGGATGTTACGATTCTACCCTCTTAAAATAAATTTCGTCCCCCGAAATTACTTAACTAGAAAAGGTGGGGTATTCTTCGCCTCATTACATCCTCAGTTCCCACGTAGCTTCCTCGAACCATGGTTCCGCCACGACACCTTCACCAAGGGCGCGACTTCCTACGTAGAACCTTCACGTCTCTGCCTAAGATCCGAATTGGTTCCTCCTCAAACGATAAATCTGAATTCACCTCGATTTCCGCCACTGGCACCACGTGCGATGGGTCTGACCGATACCGTCTCAGCATTGATACGTGAAAAACATCATGGATCTGGTTCAGTTCGGCCGGTAACTCAAGCTGGTACGCCACTGGTCCTACTCGCTTAATCACCGTATATGGCCCGATAAACCTTGGGCTTAGCTTCCCTTTCCGTCCAAATCTTAACACCTTTTTCCAAGGCGACACTTTCAGGAAAACCTTGTCTCCTACCGCATACTCCATTTCCTTGCGTTTTAAATCAGCATAGGATTTCTGCCTGTCCGATGCTTCCTTCAGACGAGACCGAATCACCTTAACTTTATCCTCTGTCTCCGTCACTAACTCTGGACCCAAAATCTGTCGTTCGCCTAATTCCGTCCAAACACGTCGGGGTACGACATTTCCGCCCATACAATGCCGTATGGTGCCATCCGGATACTTGCACGATAGCCGTTGTTGTAGGCGAACTGCGCTAACGGTAGAAATTCCTCCCAACTACCACTAAGTCCAAGACACAACCTCTTAACATATCTTCCAAGATCTGTATCACCCTTTCCGATTGTCCGTCGGATCGATTTGTGGATGGAAAGCGGTACTAAAATCCAACCGTGTGCCCATAGCTTGATGCAAGGCTTTCCAAAACCTTGGCGTGAACACAGGATCCCTATCCGAGATGATTGATGTTGGAACCCCATGCAATCTTACTATCTCAGAGGCGCACGGCTTAGCTAGCTTCAAAAGAGATCCATCCATCCTCACCGGTATGAAGTGAGCCGACTTAGTTAACCGGTCTACTATTACCCAAACCGCGTCTTTCTTCATCGGGCGTGAGGGTAGCCCACTAACAAAATCCATAGTGATCCGTTCCCACTTCCATTGGGGAATCTTCTTTGGTCGAAGCAACACCGACGCAAGCGATGTTCAGCCTTAACTTGTTGACAAGTCGGACACTTACCAACAAACTCTGTTACTTCACGCTTTAACCGGGCCACCAAAAGCGCTCTCTAAGATCTCTATACATCTTGCTTCCTCCGGATGCATAGCGTAGGGCTGCATTATGTGCATCCCTGGAGAATCTTTTGCCTCAACTCCACATCCTTTGGCATACACGCTTCGCCTCTTGAAAGCATAACACTCCATCACTAGAGCAAAGGTTATATCCTTCCAAACCACCATCCACGAACTTGTGCTCTCTTAGCATTCAACCCTTCATCCATCGATTGCTTTTTCCTTAACCTCCTCGATCCATGTTGGCTTAACTCAAGTTCCGCCAATAGACTTCCATCATCATATAGACTTAACCGAGCAAACATTGCTCTTAAGTCAAAATCACTACCTTCCGGCTCAACGCGTCAGCTACCACGTTGGCCTTGCCTGGATGATACTCGATTGAACAATCGTAATCCTTCAAAAGTTCGATCCACCGACGCTGTCTCAAGTTAAGATCCTTCTGAGTCAAGAGATACCTCAGACTCTTGTGATCAGTATAAACTATCGACTTCTCCCCATAAAGGTAGTGTCTCCATATTTTCAGAGCGAAGACGATCGCCGCTAGCTCTAAGTCGTGCGTTGGATAGTTCAATTCATGAGGTCTTAACTGACGTGATGCATAGGCTACTACCTTCCCTTCCTGCATCAGCACACATCCCAACCCAGTATGGGACGCATCACAATAAACGGTGAACAATTTTTCCGCCCGCCGCACCAAAATCGGAGCTTCCAGTCAAAATTTTCCTTAGTTTATCGAAGCTTTGCTTCGCTTCTCCGACCATACAAATGGGACTCCTTTTCTTAGTAGCCGTCAGCGGTCTTCGCGATCGAGAAAATCCTTCTACAAACCTTCGATAATACCCGCTAGACCTAGGAAACTTCTCGATCTCTCGCCACTCGACCTAGGCGGTTTCCAATCCAACACCGCTTCAATCTTGCGAGGTCCACTCTAATCCTTCCACGACACTCACGTGACCTAAGAAAGCTACTTTCCTTAGCCAAAATTCACACTTACCGAATTTGGCATATAATCGCTTCTCCCTTAGTACTTGCAACACTATTCGCAAATGCTCGTCATGCTCCTCCTCCGTCTTAGAGTACACCAAGATGTCGTCAATGAATACTACGACGAACCGGTCTAAATATTCTTTGGAACACCCTATTCATCAAGTCCATAACGCGCTGCAAGACGTTGGTCAACCCAAATGGCATCACCGTAAACTCGTAATGTCCATACCGAGTTCGAATGCCAAATCTTGTGAACATCAACCTCCTTTACCTTCAATTGATGGTAGCCCGACCTAAGGTCTATCTTTGAAAACACCGCGCACCCTTCAGTTGGTCAAACAAGTCATCGATCCGAGGCAGCGGATACTTGTTTTTGATCGTTAACTTGTTTAAGCGGCGGTGAGTCGATGCACATCCGCATTGAACCGTCCCTTCTTCGGCGAACAACACAAAGCGCTCCCCACGGAGATATGCTTGGTCGAATGAACCTCTATCCAAGAGCTCACGAATTTGGGCCTTGGCTCCACCAATTCCTTTGGTGCCATTCGGTATGGTGCTATGAGACACAGTGCCGTTCGGGTAGCAAGTCAATACCGAATTCAACTTCCCGATCCTGGAGGCGGACACGGAAGTTCTTCCGGAATACGTCGGCAAATTCTCCAACCGTTCAAACCTCAACCATCGACTCCTTAGCTTCCAAAGCACGATCCGAACCAAATATGCCTCGCAACCTTTCTTAACCATCCTTTCGGCCTTCAAGGCCGACACCACATGGATAGGTAATTCCTTCTATCACCTATCATAACCACTTCATCACCCTCACCGTCTTAAGCACCATGCGCGCTTAGCGCGCAATCCAAATTCGCTGATACTTAGCTAGCCAATCCATTCCAAGGATCAAATCGAACTCTCAGAAAGGTAGTTCCATCAAATCACTACAAATACGACCCCTTGGAGTTCTAGGGGTACCTCTTTATAAAGTTTGTCTACTACTACGAGAGTGTCCTGGGGGCTTAGCATGCGATCATCTTCCTAAGAGTAGTCTCGAGAATCTAGGTCCATAGTTCCTACCACACTACTAGCAATGTATGAAAGTGCGTCGAACCCACATCAATCAATGCAACATAAGGTAAACCAAATATTAGAAAGCGTCTCGGTTATGACGTCCGGTCGTCTCCTCCTCACGGCGCCTCATTGCATAGACTAAGCCAGTGCCTAGCCTCTGTGTTTCCCGAACCTCGGCCACGAGTTCCACGACCTCGGTTGAAACCATTGTTTTCTCTGCCATTACCCCGAACCCTCCGTGGTGGTCCAACATTTCGCTTACGAGCGCGATTCGACCTTACGGTGATCCTTAGCCGCCTTTTGAGGGCGATCCCTTACCCGATGCTCCAAAGACCCACACTCAAAACAACCTTTGTTACCGGTCCAACAACTCCCCAATGGGTTTTTCCACAGCGGTTGTAATCGAATTGGCCTTTGATTAGTAGTCGTGGGCCTACCGGTCCGATTTGGCCCACTACGCCTAGCCCGCTCACGAGCATTAGTGCTACCCGATCCGGTGACCCAAATCCTCTTTTTACGGTTATTCTTGCTATAGTTTTGCCTTATGACCTCCTTAATCCCTTCGGCCACCTTGGCTTTCTCCACAAGAGATGAGAACTCCGAACTCGCTGCGGGGCAATTAGTAATCTCAGATCATCTCTGAGCCCGTCCTCAAAGCGGACACAGCGCTCATGTTCGGTGGCTACGATTCCTCTGGCATACCTACTTAGCCTTAAAAACTCAGCCTCATACTCGGCCACCGACTTAGTTCCTTGCACTAGACCAAGGAAGGCTTTCCTTTGAGCATCAGTGTAACTAGTGCCCACATACTTCTTCTGAAAGGCCGTCTTAAAGTAGTCCCACGTGAGATCATCAGCCGCGGCTCCATCCCGGACTGTCAGCCACCACTGGTACGCTTCATCCTTTAGAAGCGACACCGCCCCTTTCAGCTTCTCCTCGTCAGTCAGGTCGAGATCATCCATGACCCTTTCCGTAGATTCCAGCCAATATTCTGCGGCACTGGGTGCCACTCCTGAGACACCACGGAATACCTCGGCCCCGTTAGACCGAATTCGCTCGGGAACAGACTTCCGAGCTCCCAAATTCCCACCAGCCCCGGCCACCATCTCCAAAACTCGCAGAAAGCGACTTGCGACACACGGCCTCACCGCGCGTGCGGTCTCCGCTCCTCACCACGAAAGTAGGAGGTGGTGGTGGCGGTGGTACCTCGTTTTCCGAACCTTGACCTGTCCTGCCGGGTTCAGACACCGTCATCCTACCCCTACCGCGTCCACGACGTCCACGTCCTCTAGAACTCATTCTATCTATCGCGCTTTTAATCTGATTAAGAAAATTTTATGTGTTAGCATTTGTTTCACTTTCTTATTCGCGAAGAAATTTTATGAACAGAATTTAATTAGGGATTCTTTCGAGCAAACAAGGTTTCAGTCTTCTATCCTAGTTCACACAAAGAGTTCATACATCCATTCCTTAATGCTTTCCATACCTATTCACTCTTGGACATTTACGCCCATTTCCTAACCTGGGTATTTTCGTCATTTTCCTCTGAGGGTATTTTCGTAATAAAGGAATTTTAAAACTTTAATAAAACATGTCATTTTGAAATTCCCCAAAATTGGAGGATATTTATGAAAATTTGTAAAATTGTAATCGTTTTGAAACCAGGGGTATTTTGGTAATTTTGTCAATCAGGGGTAATTTTGTCATTTTGATAAATCAGGGGTATTTTCGACAGTTGTAAAACTTTTTGAGGTCCTTTCTGAAAGTTTTCCTTTTCAAATAGTGATGTTGGTAAAGTTTTCCAAAGATCGAAGTCATTTCTGTTAATTTTCACAAATTGAGGCGTTTCGTAATTTTCTAAAACCAAAATTTTTCGGTGTTGATTTTCAAAACTAAGTTGTTGGATATTTGTAAAGTAGTCAAAATTTCGAGCAAAACCATTGAACGGATATTTTATGAGTCAGGGGCGTTTTAGTAATTTTACCCCTAAGGGCATTTTTGTAATTTTCCAAAAATTTGAGTTTTTCTGGGGAAACGTTGCAAATATGAGGTTTTACGATTTGAAAGAGTTTCTTTGCAAGAGGTTTGAAAACATTTGAGTTGTTGTTGTTTCGTTCTGTTTCGAAACCATGGCTAATTCCCTTTTCGGGTTTTAGTCATTAGGTTTAGCCTATGACCGAGCCCTCTTGGTCAGGGTGAACCAAAGCTACGCACCAGGCAGGATTCGAGTGAAGAGGAGGTGGGTCACGCGGACCGCTTAAATACCAAGCTCTCACCGAACCTTTCTAGACATGCGCATGTGCAGGTTGCCACCACCCGAGCCCCTCCGAGTTAGGGTGAACCGAAGCTACGCACGGTAGGATACTGCGAAGGAGAGGTGAGTCACACTGACCGCTTAAATACCGTGCTCTTAGGATCCAATCCTCGACATGCGTACAGGGGTTACCACACCCTAGCTCACTTGGCTAAGTCATAGATTGGTTTAGTTCTTTAATGTCTTATGTTCGGTTCATGTGTTTGAGTAATCTAATCCTAGGGTTCAAGTCCTATAAATCTATCTACGTTCCATACTTCCTACCCTTCTACAGAATATAATTCACCAAGAGGTTCAGAAGTACTTACCTGGGCGGATCGGTGCCGGAGACTCGGGCCATCTTTGTTCAAAATCCAAAATTATTTCATAAGGCCTTTTAAAACATTTTTGGGCCTTGGGCCCCCACAGCCGAGCTTTGAACTGGGCTCTGATACCAATTTTGTAACAACCCAAACCCGGCCCAAACGCTTTGGCCGAATCTGGTTTGCTACTTAGAAAATATTTGGAAAAGTTTGGAAAATTTGATGTTTTAGTAAAAGATACTTATTTTTGGTTGAAACCTTTGAGGTGTATAAAACCCATATCAACAATATTTTGGAAAATATTATTTGGGTCAAGTTATTATAAATTTATAAGTGGGCCGATGGCTGCGTTAAAAACAATTTCGATTTAACTTGGAAAACATGTGATTTTTAATTAATAATACCATGAGTTTAAAACAAATATTCAACATATGCAAAATAATAAAAATAAAGTGTCGGAGGCCTTATTACAATCCAAATAAAATATAAACAGGAAATAAAATATCAAAACTTAAAATCAAGTTCATTAAATTTTAATTCACTGCATGGCCACCTCGAGTCCACCCGGCTCCACATCCGCGATCTACGTGTCACCTGAAAAATGTAAAGGAGAAGGTGAGTCACCAAGACTCAGTATGTAACCCTTCCCCCGGTTTTAAACATGTTCATACACATCATATAACAGATTAACAGGCAAAACATCATATATCCCAACCTAGCCAGCCATACGCCACTGTCTACCCCGTTGTGGTACCAAACCACTGGTGGTGCCAAACCACTGGTGACATATAGTCACGATGTGCTACCAAAGCACTGGTGTCCGTAGACACGAATCGGGTGATGGGGCCAACCCATCGTGTGATACCAAATCACTGGCAGACGATCCCATATCTCAAGTGGGGCCAACCCACGGTGGTATTAACCACAGGGATAAGTCGCTACTGAGGTGCCAAACCTCTGGAGGTACCAAACCTCTGGTGACCGTAGTCACAGTGTGTTACCAAAACACTGGTGCCCGTCGGCACGATCAATATTGCCCCCTCCTCTCGTATAACCCACAGTAAATAAACAGTTACCAACAGATCATCATATGTATCATATGTATCAATAAGCCATGCTTCCCAAAAGCATTAAATAATCTCACATTAATAGAGACTTACCGGGATCCTCACTTGTACCATTAAGGTACCAAATCTGCATCTATAACAAACAGATTTACATACACAGATATTTAACACAATCTATTAATCGCTATAAGTGTGTATGTACACACCTGTTACTACGATAGTCTTAAATCCCGAGAAGAAACGTTGGTCACCACAGATCTATCTGTCCTAACACCCTTGAGTACTAGCCACCAAGTGTTTCTGCTTCCCCCAAAACCGATTGCTCCAAAGCAACGGGTTCACCTGCTTGCTTCCAAATCCGAAGGCCCTATATTTTAATCAAGCGATTAGTAGCCTTAATATGATCATTGCCGAAATAGTCACTTACCAACCTCCAAGTCGACAAGAAGAGAAAAGAGAATCCTAGACATTCGGCCTAACATACTTACCCTCCAAATTCGATTAGAGAATGCTTCCCCCTCCTTGTTCAGTATTCGGCCAAGGTTCCAAAAGAAGAGAGGGTTTTTCTTTTATCGGTTTTTGGGAAAATAATCAAAGAATAAACAACAACTAATGAAGGCTAGCCGAAAATTGAGTGAAGAGACTAAGAGATGGAAGGGGTTCTTAACTTTGAAGAAAGAAAAGAAATCAGATGGCAACTAGTTGGGAGAATTTCGGCTACTAAAAAAAATTCTAAAAAGAATTTAAGATGGTAGATGGGGGTTTATATAGGATTTCCGGCACCCCCCTTCCTATTACTTGCCGTCCACTCTTCCTAGGGAGAGTTCAAATTTCGGCAAAACTCTTACAACCTCTCTTGGCCACACATTTGTATTAATTCAAAATTAAATTGAATTAATCTCCATTTAATCAAATAATCTAATAATATCCAAATAATATCCCTTAAAAAAAAATACTTGATTATCTCATGATAATTCATTTAAAATAACATCCTTATTATCTCCATTTATCTCTTCAAAATCCATAGAATTTAAGAAATTAAAAATGCTCATATTATCTCTAAATAATAATAATAAAAAAGAGTTTAAAGAGAGGAAGACTCTCCCCCTGTGTGCCGTCCCTTTAAAAAAAAAAAAAGAGAAAATGTTGCGACTCGAACCAAGGCTCTCCTTGCTCCCCCTTGTGGCGTCACATGCTAGCTCTTAAGTGGGCTTCTTTTTGCCACTTTACCAAGGGCTTTTTAGTGTCAAATTATCCCCACTTGTTCTTTTAACACCCTTCTGCTAAGGCTCCCTACCTTTTAAGTTAAAAACTAAAATTTTCTATTAAACCGAGCCAACTCAAAGTCTTAAATTACGCTCTATTATTCCATAGATAATACCGCAATAGTTCATACATGGGAAAAATAGTTAAATTCCAAATAACCCCATTTTTGGGATGTTACAGGAACGGAAAGTAAGAAAGTGGAATGATTCATCATTTTAAGGGAAGATTGATGATTATGTAGTACAACTTATAAGATCTTATTATGTTATGAATAGAAAGTATGTGTGAGTTGATAGTTTTATAGTTCGATAAATCTTGTGGCATTGTAAAGTTTTGCATTTGTCGTATAAATTTCATATATATGATGAAATGTTATGTTTAATATTCATACGAGCTTACTAAGCATTCATTACTTACGTAGTTATTTTCTTTTACTTTACAGATTATCAGAAGTTCGGTCTGGTTGGAAGCTTGTCGAAGATCTATCACACTATACATCCATTATATCGGTAGTTTTTGATGTCTTGGTCAAGGTTATAATGGCAAGTATAGGTGTACTTGTGTTTGATGAACTAGTTGTTATGTTTGGCTTGTAAATATGGTAATATGGTTGGTGTGTTTTTGGTATTCGATGCCTTAATGGTTGGTGTTTTTATTGCCAAATTGATGCATGGGTTAAATGGCCAAAGTGGTATGTGTTTGTAACATCCCAAAATAGGGGTTATTTGGGATTGAATTATTTTTCTTGTGTATGAATTTCTGTGATATTATATGTGGTGTTATAAGACTTAATTAGGGGCCTTGAGTAAGCTCGGTTTAGTAGGATAATTCTTAGTATGGCTTATTTAATGAAGAGGATTAAATGAGCTTAGCACTTAAGTTAATTTAAGTGTATATTAAAGCACAAGAGGAGTTAGTGGCAAGTTGGTTAAAGAGCTTGAAAGGTTGCATGAGGTTAATGGTTCGAGTAGTAGGTATAGCATTTTTAAAGTTTATTTTTGTATGTTAGCTTTAATGGATGGTCAAACATAATTATGATAGGTGGACTAATAATTTTGGTAAGTTGAATTGTTGTTTAAGGAAAGCATGGAATAAGGGATAAGATTCCTAAGGTTATGGTAAGATATCTTGAAGTTATGGTAAATTGAGGGGACAAAGGCTTGGTTTGTGGGAAATGTTTTGGAAACAAATTCATGGCCTTTATGCCATGAACTTGGACTAACAATGTGGCTAAGGGGATTTGGCCGAATATGCTAGTTGTTGGGAAAGGCTTAGGAATTGTTTTGGTCATTTCTTTCATTTGGTGCAAAAGTTGCAAAACATTTTCTCTCAAACACTTTTCTTTTTGGCCGAATTCTTCATTGTGGTAAGCCTAAACTCTTTTGACCAATTTGGTCATTTTTGATTATTTGCTATTTTCTCCTTTTCATTCTCTCAAAAAACCGAAACTTGCATTAACCTTTTGTTCTCCCATTCGTTTTGCTAAAACATCAAAAACCTCCTATACACTTTTCTTTGCCGAAATTATATTTCTCTTCCTATTATTTTCTTTTTGTCCCATAGCCGAATATACCTCTTTGTTGTGCCGAAAATCTTCTTCTCCTATCTTGATCAACTTTGGCCGAATATTGAAGGTAGCATAGATTTCCTCGGTACTTCTCTAGCAATCGGTTTTGGTAAGGTGGTAAGGGTTTATTTCAAAGGATTACTCTTTTAAGTGTTCGTTTAAGCCGAAGGCTAATAAGCTTGATGATGATGGTTGATTGTAGGAAAGTGAGGCCGATTCATTTAGGAGTGTGTTGGCTAGTGTTCAAAGGCTTTTGGGTAAGATTTTAGGTTCACAAGGAATCCTTCTCAATTATTTTGGTTTGGCCGAATAGGCCATGGTTCTAATGATCATTTTTGGCCGAATATAGGGACAAGAATACTTGTGTGGCCGATTTGTTTATTCGAGATTTAGGACTCTCGTTAGTATCAGGTGTGTACATACACATCTTATGACTTTTTAATATGCTAAGTGTTATTTTATGTCTAATCAATTTGTGTAGACATGGATGTAATACCTTCATGGTATTAACAAGGACTCGGGTAAGTCTTTATTGCTATGAGATTATTATTTGATGCTTTGGGAAGCATGACACATTTGGTATGTGTATTATTTGATATATGGCTTATGATAATTGATTAGATGTTGTTAAATAAATCTATCAACATGATTTTTTGTATATGCATATGAATGATTGATATGGGTTGATGAGAGGAGGGGGTAGTGATATTCGTGTCGACGGACACCAGTGTTTTGGTAACACATCGTGACTACGGTCACTAGAGGTTTGGTACCTCCAAAGGTTTGGCACCTCATAACGACTTGTCCCTGTGGTTTACACCACCGTGGGTTGGCCCCACTTTGAGATATGGGATTGTCTGCGCGGTGATTTGGTATCACACGATGGGTTGGCCCCATCATCTATTTTGTGACTTCCCGGTCACCAGTGTTTTGGTAACACAATCGTGTCTTGACACACGTGATGATTTGGTATCACATTTGTGACTATATGTCACGGTGGTTTGGCACCACCCGGTGGTTTGGTACCTCACGGGGTAGAAAAAGGTGTTTGGATGGCTAGGTTGGGTGCATATTTTAATGCATGTTAAATTGTTATAAATTGTGTATGTTGTTGAATTAAACCGGGAAAAAGGGTTACACATTGGGTCTTGATGACTCACCTTTTCCTTTAACATTTTCAGTGATTCAGTAGCTGCGGATAAGGAGTCGGATGAACTCGAGGTGGCCATGCGATAAAAATAAGGACTAGGTGGATTTTGAACTATTTTATTTTATTATGGGTTTGATTTATTTTGTAATAAGGCCTCCTAGAATTATATTTTGGTTATTTATCTGTTTTGGATAATCGGTTTAACAACTTAATGACTTGAAAAATGGTTACACATGTTTTATGAAAATTAATACGTAAAATGTTTTATTGTGCCATCGGGTACACTTGAAATTTGTAAACAACACGGCTCAACAAATATTTTTTTTAAAATAAAATTTAGCATGGTTTTTAACAAAGACATTTAAATTGAATGGCATTTCAACTAATTTCAAAATCGGTCTTAAAATGGTTTTCAAAATGTTTTCTCTGTAGCATACCAAATTCGGTCATAATGTTTGGGCCGGGTTTGGGGTGTTACAAAATTGGTATCAGAGCCCGGTTCAAAGCTCGGCTGTGGGGGCCCAAGGCCCAAAATGTTTTTAGTAGGCCTATTTGAAATATTTTGGATTTTGAATAAGCATGGCACCGAGTCTCAAGCACCTATCCGCCAGTAAGTACCTCTAACTTTTGTGTGGATTATTATTGTAAAAGGGTAGGAGACATGGGACGTAGATAGTGATAAATACCTTAAACTTTAGGACTAGTTTACCCCAAACAAAGACATAAGACTTTAATGACCTAAATAAAACCAACCTAGGACCAAGTCGCCGAGTTAGGGTGTGGTAATCTTGGTGCGCATGTCTAGGATTAGATCCGGAAGAGCTTGGTATTTAAGCGGTCCTCGTGACTCACCTCCTCTTCGCGAGATTCCTACTGCAGTGCGTAGCTTTGGTTCACCCTAAACCAAGAGGACCGGTCATAGGTAAAACCCTAAATAAAACCCGAAAGGGACTAGCCATGTTTTAAGGAAAACTTGGGTTTAAAACCACTAAATTATCTCTTTTAGATAGTAGGACAAATTTATCTTTAGAAATTATCAAATATTCAGGTTTACAAAAAAAAATTTACGAAATGCCCCTAAGTGGCAAAATTACGAAAATACCCTTGATTTCTAAAATTACCATATTACTTCAATTTGATTAAATTTTTATTTTGTTTAAGTACTCAAAAATTTTGCATTTCAAAATAATACCCGACTTTGAAATTTACAAAATCACTCCCGATTGACAAAATTACCAAAATACCCCACAGTTTTCAAAATTTTCTTTGTGACTTTAAATTGTGAAATTTACAAAGAATACTTCTCGATTTTAGAAACTACAAAATGTTTTGATTCATTAAAGTTTTCAAAATTTCTTGGTTTATTACAAAAATACCCTATAGGAAAATGACGGAAATACCTCAGGTTAGAAACTGACGTAAATGTCCAAGAGTGATAGGTATGAAAGGTATTAGGGAATGGATGTACTTTTTCTGTGTAAACTAGGATAGAAGACTTAAAACTTTGTTTGATCGAAAGAATCTCTATTAAACTCTTTTCATAAAATTTCTTCGCATGATAATCAAGTGAAACATGTACTAATTCATAAAATTTCCTAATCGGATTAAAGCGCGATAATTAGAATGAGTTTTAGAGGATGTGGCCGTCGTGGACGCGAAGGGGTAGGATGACCGAGTGTCGAACAACCTCGGGTCGGTCGGTCGGGGATCCGAGAACGAGATACCACCGCCACCACCACCCCAACCTTTGGAGGCGAGGCGAGGATCAAGCGGGTGATGACGCGCTCTCGCAAGCAAGCTTTCGCGGGTTCTAGAAAGTGGTAGCCGGAATGGGTGGAGGTGGAGGAGCTCGGAAAGTCGGTTCTGAGAGACTTCGAGCTAATGAGCTGAATTTTTCCGAGGTGTGTCCGGTGTAGTGCCCAATACTGGTGAGTATTGGCTAGAATCGCAAGAAAGAATCATGGATGAGATAGATTTGACAAATGAGGAGAAACCGAAAGCGAGCGGTGTCGCTTCTCAAGGATGAGTCCTATCGATGGTGGCTCACGGTGCGTGATGGTGCTACGGCGCAGATGATCTTACTTGGGAGTATTTTCAAACCGCTTATCGGAAGAAGTATGTGGGCACAAGCTACA
Organism: Gossypium bickii; assembly: GCA_025503065.1. NCBI lineage: Eukaryota > Viridiplantae > Streptophyta > Magnoliopsida > Malvales > Malvaceae > Gossypium > Gossypium bickii. Next base: position 27,137,115 of record CP106718.1, read on the forward strand.
TTGATGCTCAGGAGAAAGCTTTTCGGGGTTGGTACAAGGAATAAGTCCGTGTCGGAATATGAAGGAATTCCTAAGGAATTTGAGTCGTTACGTTCAGGGAATAGTGGCATCGGAGCATGACCGTTGTGTTCGCTTTGAAGATGGGCTTAGGGATGAGTTAAGGCTGCTGATTGCTCCACAGCAGGAGCGTAAGTTTGCTGTCTTGGTGGAGAAGGCCAAGGTAGCCGAAGGAGTCAAAGAGTCCGTGAGGCAGGGTTATGATAGGAGCAAGTGAAAAGAGGCTTTGGGTCGTCTGCAGGTCAAGTGGTATTGTTTAGAAAAGGCTTAGGCGAGTGGGCCAAATCGCACGGTGAAGGTCCACAAAGAGCCTAATCGTCGAGCCAGGCCCAGTGTAGTCGATGTGGGAAGTTTCATTGGGGTGAATGTTGGACCGGAGGGAAAGGATGTTTTGAGTGTGGTTCGCTGAAATATCGTGTGAGGGACTGTCCACGTAAGCAAGCTAGGAATCAGTCTGAAGGTCAAGGTCGTACTCAGTTCAGAAAGGAGGGACTAGCACCGCAGAGAGGTCGTGGCAATGGTAGAGGTGGTTATGGCTCTAGTAGAGGTCGTGGAGTAGCCGGCAGAGGTATTGGCAACACGGAGGCTAGATGTACTGGTTTGGTGTATCTTTGCGGCGTCGTGAGGAGGGAGACTCACCGGACGTCATAACCGGTACGTTTTTAATCTTTGGTGTTCCATATACTGCTTTGATAGATGTGGGTTCGACGCATTTTTACATTGCTAGTAGCATAGTTGAGACTATGAGTTTAGTTCCTGTGACTGCTTCTAGGAGGATGACTGTACTTAGTCCTCTAGGTCACTCTGTAGTAGTAGACAAGTCAGACAGGATGTACCCTAGAACTCCAAGGGGTAGTGTTTGTTGCCAATCTGATGGAAGCGCCGTTTGAGGAGTTCGATCTGATTCTTGGGATGGATTGGTTGGTCAACTACCAAGCAAGTTTGGATTGTGCTGCTAAGCGCATGGTTTTGAAGACGGTTGAAGGTGAAGAAGTGGTCATGATAGGTAATAGGAGAGATTATCTATCCAATGTGGTATCTGCGCTGAAAGCTGTAAAGATGGTCAAGAAGGGCTGTGAGGCGTTCGTAGTTCATGTGTGTGCTTTGGAAGCTAAGGAGTCTTCTGTGGGGAATGTTCAAACTGTAAAGGAATTTACTGACGTATTTCCTGAAGAACTTCCGGGATTACCTCCGGATCGTGAAGTCGAATTCGGTATAGATCTGTTACCTAGAACGGCGCCAGTGTCTATAGCTCCATATAGGATGGCACCGAAGGAACTGTTGGAATTGAAGGCTCAGATTCAAGAGTTGTTGGATCGAGGTTTCATTCGACCAAGTGTTTCACCTTGGGGAGCGCCGGTACTTTTTGTCAAGAAGAAGGATGGTGCGATGCGGATGTGTATAGACTATCGCTAGTTGAATAAGCTGACGATCAAAAACAAGTATCCTTTGCCGAGGATAGATGACTTGTTTGATCAGCTTAAAGGGGCTGCGATTTTCTCTAAGATTGATTTAAGGTCTGGATATCATCAGCTGAAGGTGAAAGAGGCTGATATCCATAAGACGGCATTTCGTACTCGGTATGGACACTACGAGTTCCTGATGATGCCATTCGGTTTGACTAACGCACCAGCAACTTTCATGGATATGATGAATCGGGTGTTTCAGCAGTTTTTGGATCAATTTGTTGTGGTCTTTATAGACGATATTTTGGTATACTCGAAGTCAGAAGAGGAGCATGATGCGCATTTGCGAGTGGTGTTGCGATTCTTAGGAAAAGCATTTGTATGCGAAATTTAGTAAGTGCGAGTCGCTTAGGAGGTGACTTTCTTGGGTCACGTTGTTTCCGCTAGGGGATTAGAGTGGATCCTCGAAAGATTGAGGCGATGTTGGATTGGAAGCCGCCTAAGTGCGTGTGGTTTGAGATCGGAGTTTTCTAGGTCAGCGGTATTACCAGAAGATTTGTGGAAGGATTTTCTTTGATTGCCGCACCTATGACCAAGTTGTTGAGGAAAGGAGTCCCATTTGTGTGGACCGAGGAGCAGCAAGAAAGTTTCGACAAATTGAAGAAGATTCTCATTCAAGCTCAGGGTTTGACTCAACCCGAGGTGAGCAAGGAATTCACGGTTTATTGTGATGCATCACATATTGGTTTGGGATGTGTACCGATGCAAGAAGGAAGGTAGTAGCTTATGCATCTCGTGATTGAGACCACATGAGGCTAATTATCCACTCATTACTTGGAGTTAGCGGTGTAGTCTTTGCTTTGAAGATATGGAGGCACTACTTGTGCGGAGAGAAGTCGATAGTCTACACTGGATCACAAAAGTCCAAGTATCTCTTGACTCGGAAGGATTTGAATTTGAGGCGTAGGTGGATTGAGTGTTGAAGGACTACGATCGTTCGATCGAGTTTCATCGGGTAAGGCTAACGTGGTGGCGCACGCGTTGAGCCGTAAGGTTATATCGGATTTAAGATTGATGTTTGCTCGACTTAGTCCGTTCGACGATGGGAGTCTTTGGCGTAATTGCAAGTCGCCGACTTGGTTAGATCGATTAAGAAGAAACAATTAGAGGATGATGGTTTGAATGATCGGAGGTTACAAGTCGTAATGGTGGATTAGAGAGATTTTAGTCCGTCAAATGATGGAGTTTTGTGCTTTAAAGGGAGAGCTTGTATGCCTAAGGATGTGGAGTTGAGACAAAGGATTCTTCGGGGCATATACATAGCATTTCATATGCTATGCATCCCGAGGTAGTAAGATGTATCGGGATTTGAGAGAGCAATTTTGGTGGCGTGTCAGGAGCGGGAAGTGGCGAGTTCGTGGGTAAATGTCCGACGTGTCAACAAGTTAAGGTGAACATCGATTACCATCCGGGTTACTTCAAGTGGTGAAGATTCCTCGATGGAAGTGGGGAGGATCACCATGGACTTTGTCGATGGATTACCTCTTACGCCTAGTAAGAAGGAATCGGATTTGGGTGATTGTGGATCGTCGACTAAGTCGGTAGCATTTCATCCGGTAAGGGTAGATTATTCGCTTTAGAAGCTAGCTAAGTTATATGTAGTTTGAGATAGTGAGATTGCATGGTGTGCGATGTCGATCATCTCGGAGAGATCCCGTGATTTACGTCGAGGTTTTGGAGAGCGTTGCATCAAGCCTTGGGAACGAGATTGGATTTCAAAGATGACTTTTCATCCGCAATCAGACGGACAATCGGAGAGAGTGATTGAGATCTTAGAAGATATGCTCGAGAGGTTGCGTTACGGATTTTGATGGCGCTTGGGAGGAGTATCTACCGTCGGCGAAATTCGCTTATAACAATAGTTATCAAGCGAGTATTCAGATGGCTCCATATGAAGCTACCAGTATGGACGGAAGTGCCGTACTCTACGTGTTGGACGGAGTTAGGTGAACGCCGTTTTTGGTCCGAATTGGTAATGGCGAGGACAAAGTTAAGGTAATTCGGGCTCGTCAAGGAAGCGTCGGATAGGCAAAAGTCTTACGCCGATCTCAAGCGCAAGGAAATGGAATACGAGGTAGGAGATAAAGTCTTTCTGAAGGTGTCGCCTTGGAAGAAGGTGTTGCGTTTTGGGCGAAAAGGGAAGTTAAGCCCAAGGTCTTTCTAAAGGTGTCGCCTTGGAAGAAGGTGTTGCGTTTTGGGCGAAAAGGAAGTTAAGCCCAAGGTTCATCTACCAGATATCTTGTGTTGAAGCGAGTAGGACCCGGTAGCTTTACCACTCGAACTACGGTAGAGTTGAGTTAGATTCATGACGTCTTTCATGTGTCGATGCTTAGACGGTATCGGTCGGATCCATTGCACGTCGTGCCAGTGGCAGAGATTGAGGTTAACACCGACTTATCTTTCGAGGAGGAACCAGTTCAGATTTTAGATCGTGATGTCAAGGTTTTACGTAGAAAGTCAGTACCTTTAGTGAAAGTGCTATGGCGAAACCATGGTACGGAGGAAGCAACGTGGGAACCCGAGGATGTGATGCGGCAGCAATACCCCCATCTTTTCTGATCAGGTAATTTCAAGGTCAAAATTATTTTAAGGGGGTAGAACTGTAACATCCCAAAATAGGGGTTATTTGGGATTGAATTATTTTTCTTGTGTATGAACTTCTGTGATATTATATGTGGTGTTATAAGACTTAATTAGGGGTCTTGAGTAAGCTCGATTTAGTAGGATAATTCTTAGTATGGCTTATTTAATGAAGAGGATTAAATGAGCTTAGCACTTAAGTTAATTTAAGTATATATTAAAGCACAAGAGGAGTTAGTGGCAAGTTGGTTAAAGAGCTTGAAAGGTTGCATGAGGTTAATGGTTCGAGTAGTAGGTATAGCATTTTTAAAGTTTATTTTTGTATGTTAGCTTTAATGGACGGTCAAACATAATTATGATAGGTGGACTAATAATTTTGGTAAGTTGAATTGTTGTTTAAGGAAAGCATGGAATAAGGGATAAGATTCCTAAGGTTATGGTAAGATATCTTGAAGTTATGGTAAATTGAGGGACAAAGGCTTGGTTTGTGGGAAATGTTTTGGAAACAAATTCATGGCCTTTATGCCATGAACTTGGATGGCAATGTGGCTAAGGGGATTTTCGAATATGCTAGTTGTTGGGAAAGGCTTAGGAATTGTTTTGGTCATTTCTTTCATTTGGTGCAAAAGTTGCAAAACATTTTCTCTCAAACACTTTTTTTTGGCCGAATTCTACATTGTGGTAAGCCTAAACTCTTTTGACCATTTGGTCATTTTTGATCATTTGGAAACTTGCATTAACCTTTTGTTCTCCCATTCGTTTTGCTAAAACATCAAAACCTCCTATACACTCTTCTTTTTGCGAAAATTATATTTCTCTTCCTACTACTTTCTTTTTGTCCCATAGGAATATACCTCTTTGTTGTGCTGAAAATCTTCTTCTCCTATCTTGATCAACTTTGGCCGAATATTGAAGGTAGCATAGATTTCTCGGTACTTCTCTAGCAATCGGTTTTGGTAAGGTGGTAAGGGTTTATTTCAAAGGATTACTCTTTTTAAGTTGTTCGTTTAAGGCTAATCTTGATGATGATGGTTGATTGTAGGAAAGTGAGGCGATTCATTTAGGAGTGTGTTGGCTAGTGTTCAAAGGCTTTGGGTAAGATTTTAGGTTCACAAGGAACCCTTCTCAATTATTTTGGTTTGGTCGAATAGGCCATGGTTCTAATGATCATTTTTGGCCGAATATAGGGACAAGAATACTTGTGTGGCCGATTTGTTTATTCGAGATTTAGGACTCTCGTTAGTATCAGGTGTGTACATACACATCTTATGACTTTTTAATATGCTAAATGTTATTTTATGTCTAATCAATTTGTGTAGACATGGATGTAATACCTTCATGGTATTAACAAGGATGTAAGTCTTTATTGCTATGAGATTATTATTTGATGCTTTGGGAAGCATGACACATTTGGTATGTGTATTATTTGATATATGGCTTATGATAATTGATTAGATGTTGTTAAATAAATCTATCAACATGATTTTTTGTATATGCATATGAATGATTGATATGGGTTGATGAGAGGAGGGGGCAGTGATATTCGTGTCGACGGACACCAGTGTTTTGGTAACACATCGTGACTACGGTCACCAGAGGTTTGGTACCTCCAGAGGTTTGGCACCTCATAGCGACTTGTCCTCGTGGTTTACACCACCGTGGGTTGGCCCCACTTTGAGATATGGGATTGTCTCGCGGTAATTTGGTATCACACGATGGGTTGGCCCCATCATCTATTTTGTGACTTCTGGTCACGGTGTTTTGGTAACACAATCGTGTCTTGAGACACCAGTGATTTGGTATCACATTTGTGACTATATGTCACTACAGTGGTTTGGCACCACCAGTGGTTTGGTACCACACGGGGTAGAAAAAGGTGTTTGGATGGCTAGGTTGGGTGCATATTTTAATGCATGTTAAATTGTTATAAATTGTGTATGTTGTTGAATTAAACCGGGAAAAGGGTTACACATTGGGTCTTGATGACTCACCTTTTTCCTTTAACATTTTCAGTGATTCGTAGTCTGCGGATAAGGAGCCTGGATGAACTCGAGATGGCCATGCGATAAAAATAAGGACTAGGTGGATTTTGAACTATTTTATTTTATTATGGGTTTGATTTATTTTGTAATAAGGCCTCCTAGAATTATATTTTGGTTATTTATCTGTTTTGGATAATCGGTTTAACAACTTAATGACTTGAAAAATGGTTACACATGTTTTATGAAAATTAATACGTAAAATGTTTTATTGTGCCATCGGGTACACTTGAAATTTGTAAACAACACGACTCAACAAATATTTTTTTTAAAATAAAATTTAGCATGGTTTTTAACAAAGACATTTAAATTGAATGGCATTTCAACTAATTTCAAAATCGGTCTTAAAATGGTTTTCAAAATGTTTTCTCTGTAGCATACCAAATTCGGTCATAATGTTTGGGCCGGGTTTGGGGTGTTACAGTGTTGGCATGGTTGAAATGTGGTAAATTAGGTTATGTGTTGATATGGATTTTAGTTAAGGTTGTTTGGATGAAACATGATCATTTTGATGCAAATGTAAGTATGAATGCTTGGTTGTGATTGAGATGCCTAAATGGCATATTGGTTGAATGGACTTATGGTATATTGAAATGGTCTTATTATGCATATTTTGGCATGTTTTGGTGCCTTGATCATAGGTTCATTTGGTGTGTTGGTACTTGTTGAAATTGGGTGAAAGATAAGGCTTGATTTTGGCTTATTTCTTGTCTACATGGCCTTAGACATTGGCGTGTGTCTCAACCGTGTGTGACACACGACTAGGCGACATGGTCATGTGTCCCTTGTAGGTTGTTAATGGTTGCTTTTCGAAAGTTGCACAACCTAGCACACGGCCTGGGACACGGGCGTATGGGTTGGCCGTGTGACCTAAGTTAGTGAGTTACACTGGCACGGAAACGAGCTGGGACATGGTCGTGTGTCCCTATTTCGAATGTTACACATCCTGGTCACATGGCCGTGTGACCCCTACGGTTTAAATTTTTCTAATTTTTTTCCTAAACTTTCTAAATGTTTTCGATTTAGTCCAGGACTGTTTCTATTGTATTTTTAAGGCCTCGAGGGCTCGATTAAGGGACGTTATGAATGTCTTTGAATGAAATTAGAATATGTATTGCATTGATATATGAATTGAATGGTTTACTATTTCGTTTGTTCGATAACGCTCTGTAACCTTGTTCCAGCGACAGATACGGGTTAAGGGTGTTACAGTGACATTTTGAAATTAAAAATATATATATATTCACTTGCTAGTAATGTAACTAAAAAAATGACTTTGTAATGAACTTAAATTTTAAAAAAATAATTTTAACAATGTTAATAATTGAACCTGAATTTTAAAATCTGATAAATAAAAGGGGCTAAATTCTTAAAAATAATAATATAATGATTAAATTCTAAATTTACAAAAAAAAACTAAGAATACTTATGTCATATTTTTATAGATTTTTATAGTTTATTTCCCTCCAAAATTATTATTATGATAAACTACCCCGTTAGCCACTTTAAATTTAAGTTATTTCTATCTTGATCACTTAAAAAATTGTTAATTTGGTGACTTTTATTAATTAAATAGATCGATTTAATTAATTCATCGTTAAATTTAATGAAACGTTGTTGTTTCCTATTTATTTATTTTTTCTAATTTTTCTTTGTTATTGTTTCCTATTTATTTATTTTCTCTAATTTTTCTTTCTTCCATACTTTTTTCTTTCTAGTCTCTCTCCTCTTCTTTTTCTCATCTTCTTCCTTGCCCTCTTTCCCTTAAACTCATCTCTTCTATTGTATTTGTGATTTGTTTTTCAATTTTTTTTTGTTTATTTATTGCTATGTATCCTCATTTTCCTTGGTTTTTTTTATGACCTTGTTATTTTTTGTTTATATTTCTTTTGTTCTTTCATCGTCTCATCGTGACTTAATAAATTTTGATTTTGAAATAAATCAAAAGGCTAAAAAGAAAAAGAAGTTTAGGATCAAAATTTTCAGATATAATTTTTTTTTGTCTAAACAAAAATTAAGTTTTTGAGATACAAGATTAAAGATTTGATGCATGGTAAAAGATGTGACTAACAAGTTAAAGATCATAGCAAGGATCTTTGTGCTTTCACCTATCTCGATTACATGTGAAAATTTAAGTAAATTTAAGTCTATTTATTTATTTATATTTTTATTATACCAAGGTAAAAGCCATGAAGAGAAAGGAATTGGCGAAGAAAAAAGAAGGAATAATTAAAGAAAAAGGAATGATAAGAAAATGAGAACATTTTATTAAATTTAAAGATGAGTCACAAATTTAATCAATTTATTTAACGGCGATGATAAATGTAATAATTTTTTGAATGACTAAAATAGAAACAATCTAATATTAGAATGATTAACAAGATAATTTACTCATATTATTATTAGGAAGCATGGTTAAGCTCTTACTATAAATATTATGTTAATGTAATACCCCTTTCTCAATTTAGAATGTATCAAAAAAGTATTATTATTTGATTTCTATATTTGGATCTTAATATTATGCCAAAATATTTTTTTTAAATAATAACTATAAGAGAAATTTATTATGAACTAAGAGAATTATAACAAGAAATAAGTAATAGAAAAACAAAAGAATGATTCAACTTTGATGGAATCTGCAATCGGAAAAGCTCTCTCTTTTGGTGGCAACCTGGGAAGATCAATAAAAAATTTCGACAAAGACCGGAGGAGAAGATCAATCAAAAATTTCGACAAAGACCGGAGGAGCCCCCTGACCCGGATGATCCCATAGTGGACAATAAGGCTATGAAAGTGATCCAAGCAAGTGCTACAAAAATTTCGTGGAAAGATAAACTAATGGGTAATTCGATAAACACGACAGACTCGCAAAAGGAAGAAGATTTTGAATTGGTAGTCAGGGACGCTAGGAAAATGATCGTTGATGGTATTCTGACTATTACCTTTTCAAATCGAGTGCATCAGTTCATTTCTAGACGAATGGCATGGATGGCGATTGTGAAATTGCTTGAGAGGACGATATCATATTTGACTATGTCCAACAAACTACAAGCAATTTGGAAGACAAAACAACCTTTACAAATTATTGATCTAGAGAATGACTATTTCTCTGTCAAGTTTCAACAAGATGATGAATATTTGGATGCTTTGTTCAGAGGACCTTGGACGATTTTTGGTCATTATCTCGCCATACGGTCGTGGACACCAGCTTTCCCGACTGATCAAGTCCAACCACAAAATCTTATGGTCTGGATTAGGTTACTAGGGTTGCCAGAGGGCATGTATACTAAAAGCCTCTTAAGGCTTATTGGTAGTGTTCTTGGTTCAGTGGCAAAGATAGACCGAAACACAGATAACAATGTTAGAGGAAAATTTGCATGGTTGGCGGTTTATATGGACTTGGAGAAACCATTGGTTTCAAAAGTAAAAAATCGATTGAAAAATTCAGCGTGTAGAGTACGAGTCCCTACCTATGGTATGATTTGAGTGTGGGAGATTTGGTCATAATCGTGAGAACTGCCCGCACAAGGCGGGCTAAGGGAGTGCATCAGGGGTAGAGGTGAATCAACAATAAAATAGAGGTTTGGGAATGCAAAAACGAGTAGAAGAAGAAGAGTTTGGACCTTGGATGCTTGTTAAAAGCAAGCAAAGAAGGAAATCTAGATCGACGAGGGGTCGAAATGGCGTCACGGATGGTGGTGTAATTGGTGGCTCCAGGTTTGGTGCATTGAATGGCAATTACAGAGGTGAATTTTGGAAGCAATCATACGACCTTAATGGCAATAATGGAGTAAGATTTTAGGGAAAGTATATTTGGGAATTAATGAACCAATTAGAAACGCTAGAATAGTAGAGGCTCCAAATAAAACAAGGAGAAAAAAAGAAAGGAATTCCTAAGGCTAAAGGGAAAAATGATGTAATTGCGAACGGGCCGAAGTCCAACTTGAATATTCCCAAACCTTCAAAAAAGGTTAGGGTAATAATCCATTTGATGATGGATCAAGAATGGGCCTGATAGTATTGGATAAAAATTCGAAGGCCATTCACTTTCAAGCTTTTAGCCCGACGTTAAATGGAAAGGAAATTTGGCAACTAGATTTATGGCTAAAGCATTTTGACTAGTAATGGAGAACACAACTGCCATAGTATTTCCATATCAAAACAAAGTATGTGGGTAAGGGAAACCAGCGGCCGCGTGAAGAGATCGGTGGAAAAGTGGGCGAAAATATAAGGCAGGAATCAGTAAGCTTCACGGGTGGCGATTCATTATCTCTTCCGATTGCTCTGGCTATAGACGATATTTTATAAGGGCTGAGTAACGAGGTTGGGGATGACATCGCTATGGTCGACGTCTTAGGAGTGAAGATCGAAGAGGAGGATGAAATTATTGTGGATGCCGAGTCTACATGAGGGTTTTGGTAACATTTTCACAACCTCCTATTTTGTGATGATGGTATCTGATTTTAATTTAATGTTTTGGAATTGTCAAGGATGTGGACACCCTCAATTCGATAATTTTTTAAAATAATACAAGAGGGAATTTTGCTCAGACATTATTACTCTCTTTGAAACTAAAATTAGTGGGAGCAAGGTTGACTTTGTTATGTCAAAGCTGGGGTTTGAAAACTCGTTACAAGTTGAAGCATCAGGTTTTGCAGATGAATTTGGATTTTTAGAAATATAATATAGGTGTTTAGGTAATAAAAGCTCATCATCAGTTCGTACATATGCGTGTTCAGAACTTGTAAAGCCACATTTCATTTTTCTATTTATTCGAGTCTATAACAAGGTACAAGGATTCAGTTATGGGATATTTTGGGTTAGATTGTCAATAAGGTTGAGGAGCTAATCTACCATAATTTGATATGCCAAATTAGGCTTCCCTGTTATACTTAAAGAGCTTATTTTTGGGTAATTTCGTGTCTTTTTCGTAGTTTTTAGGTTTTCAATTGAATAAGTGTAAATGTCTCATTTTACTCATTTTTGTGACCCAAATTGGCCAATTGTATCATTGGGGCCCTACTGTTCGAATGAATGTTATTGGTACTTGACAGAGGCCCAAAATCGTGCAAAAATATCACCAAAGAAAGGGGTATCACGACATCAAAGCATGAGAATTGTGATACCCCCAACAATCCCGGGATTAAGGCAACCTACAGTGGTATCGTGATATCCTCATTGGCTATCTCGATATCAATGTGACAAGGAACACCCCATTTCAATATTGACAATGATATTGCAATATCCAACCTTGAGTATCCCAATATTACTATCACGATGGGACAAAAAATGACACTAGGGATAATGTTTGCCCAACTGAAGCACCAATTAGAGGAGGCTCGTTCAAGGGCATTTTGGCTAACAAATTGGGTCAGAATTTGTTGCTAAATTAAACAAAATTAGTTTAGTTTTTTGCTTTAGTTTTCTCTTAGGTTTTCTTCTCCATTTTCTAGGGTTTTTTATTTTCATCTTCATCCTTGGTGTATTGTTTATTTTTCCTACATTTTATTCTTATTCTTATTGTTCTTCTTGCTAGTTAAGTTAGTTATCATTATAGCTAGGATTTATTTGCACTATTGGTCCATTTCTTTGCTTGTAATGACATTTCAACCTTTAAGCTTAATGTATTTCAGTTTCTTTTAGTTTAATGTGTTAAGGACTCTACCTTTTATAGTTCTTAGTCTTCATTTTACTATTGAATGCTCATATTTACTTTTCCTTCAAGTTTTATAGCTTAAAAATACCAACTTTCTTATTTTTCTTGAGCTTTTGTTTCATGGCTGTCATGTTTCTTTCTTTTATGTTTGTTAGCTTAGTTTTTAACATGAGTAACTAACCTCTTAAGGGGATTGGTTGATGGAGATGTGGGTAAGCTAATTTTTTGTTAAAGGACTAACTTGCGACAAATTGGGCTAAATTGAATGGATATAAAAACTTAGGATTGACCCCCCTAAGGGAAGATTTAGGCAACTGAGACCGAGAGGTAATCTTATTGAGTAGCAATTCTTTACTCTCGGGTTAGCCGGCGAGATTGAGATATAAACCAGACTAATTTTTCTAACTTGGTAAAGTTGAGACCGGGAGGTAAAACAAAACCAATTTAGGAGTTTAAGCAATTTAGAACCTTAATTAAATGATTAGTGAACCACATCAAAGTCATCCAACCATTGTTTGTTAGTTATTTGTGATTTTCATAACTTGGCACTCTTTATGATTTAGTTATTTAGGTAGTTAATATATAAGTTAGATAAACCACTCATCACTTTATGATTTTTCGTAATATAGATTTTAGCGATTACTTATTTAGACTCTCTTTTTTTGTGTGCTCGTAGCTAGAAATTGCTCAATCGCCTCCTCCCTTAGGTTCAACCCCTTAGAATAGTTTGTGTTCCATTGGAACTATAAATATTACAATTGAAACTGTATGCTTACAGTTAAAACTGCTACTTAAAATAGTTTTTTCCCAAAATATTTTATTTTTATGCGCACGCATGACAGTGGTCAGGAGCCCCAACTAGTGGTGACGAACTTCAATGCGATTTGAGAAGCAATGAACAGAAATGAGGTTCCGTGTCCCATAAAGTAGGTTGCAATTGGTTCAATTCGTTTGTTTTCCAATATGGTTTTCATTATATGGGGTTTCAAGGGTCATGTTTCACTTGGAGTAGAAGGAACCTATTTCAAAGGCATGATCGAGGTCTTTATAATGATATATGGCAGTCTTTCGCACTAAATACAGCTATGAGACATCTACCTAAACTAAAATTTGTTCATCGTCTTGTTCCAACTAACAAGGCAAGAGATGAGAGAGGAGATAGACTATTCCTCTTCCTTGCTAGTTGGTTGGTGCACCCTGAGTTCAAAGATGTAGTCAAAGAGGCTTGGAAAATGGATGATGTAACATCCTAAAATTCAAGGGTCTGTGATATTTGTGTAAACACATGTTATGGTTGCTCTACGGGTTGTTTAGGTGTGTTTAGAGGTCATGGAGAGGCTCGGGTTCGAGCCCAAACCCTGGGGAAATTTTGGTTTTTGGGCACTTTAAGGGGGAGGACTCTTGGAAGTAAGGCTTAAGGTAATTGGTTGGTGTTTTGCTAACACAAGTGAGGTGTGTGGTGTGGTGGTTGTGGCGTCAATGTAGAAGCTAGGTGGGATGGGGTTCGAATCCCACATATAGCATATGGTAGTTTTATTTTGTGCTTAAGGAGAAGAAGAGATGGAGTTGGAGTAGAACTCTACTGGGTGAAGGTTTAAAGTGGTCAAATGTTTTGAATGGAAGGTGGGGAGTGATTGGTGGAGCAAGGTGAGGAAAGAATCGTGGGATATGTGGGAGTGGGAGAGTTGGCCGTGAGTAAGAGTGTGAGAGGGAGAAATTCGACTGAATAGGGGTCTAAGAGAACATTTTTGGTCTTTTGGTTGTAAGTGTGGAAACCGAAAGTTGTCTTAGCTTTTGGAAAGTGCCGAATTCTTTTTGATGTTCTTGTGAGTGTTACATTTTTGCGAGTTCTTCATCATTTTGGGATTGCTTCTTTGACATCTACCAATGCATGTAAGATTTTGACCTTATCAGTGTGCAGCCGTGGTTGCACTATCCACTATTCACTTTGTGAGATATTAAGTACGAGCATATAGAGATATGAGAAGGAGGAAGGGAATGGAAAGTTATTGGTCTAAATGATTTTACAAATAGATGCTTGATGAGTGCAGTGCGCAGCGAGGTATTAAACGGCACGTCGATAAGTGTTTTATGCTCGTCTTGATAGGCAGAAGAATTTCTGGGTTTATATAAAGGCAAGTCAGGTGGCTTAATCGAGAGGTTTAGACTGTATATTTGTATGGTTAGCCATCAGCTGGCCTCGAACACTTACTATCATCGATTGAATAAGCTTGCGGCCAAACAAATACGACTAGTGTTGGTCATACCAACGATCGGATTTTTCAAAAGTGATTTAAGATCGAGGGTCGTCCACGCTGCGGCTGCGCCAGCCAAGTGGATATTCCGCAGAAGCGCGTTCAAACTTCATATTGCATTGAGTTTTGTCTTTCGGTTACGAATGTACTGCAGAGAATGGAAGCAAGAATTAACTCTATCTGCAACAGCAGCTGCAGGTATTCGCAAAGCTATTTACATCTCGTGTGTATTCAGCTAGAGGGCATTTACATCGTGTGCCAAAGGTCATCTAATAGAGGAAGCAACATACCAACTCTGATCGGTTGAAATGATTGAGGCGATGTATACAGTGTTTGTAGAGGTGATGTTCCAAGTTGGAAGTGTTTGGATTTGGAAACCAATGTTCACAGAGAAGTTTTTTAAGTTTAATGCTGTATAAGAGTGATGGGAGATTTTTAATTCTTTACCAAACCAAATGTATAGTACTAGTTGCTGTGGACAGGACACGAGCAAGCAAGTTTGTGCGACTCTTCACTAGCGTGGTGATTGCTTGTGACAGAGCTAGGAGGAAGAAATTCTTATTATTGGCCGTGTCTGACTGGATGTGTGTGGGGTAGAGAAGGCAGAGCGATGCATCCCATGTAAGGCAACGGAAGGTAAATTACATTACATTGAGGTGGGTTCTCAAAGTGGCCCACATAGACAGGAAAGCATCATCACAAACCAAGAATTAGAAATATCCCACAGAACTTGGAGAGCAGATAGAGATAGATTGTGAGATCCACCATGTCAGTAGTCACGAGAGTTGCAGAGTCAAATTTTCGAGCGGTATCAGGAGTCACTGAGCAAGTTTCAATGGTTGGATGAACTAAGTGCGAGACGCATCACACGAGCAGATGTTTGTCACAGCTTGATGGGATGGTGTGTTAGAGGTGGCTGGAGCTGTGGACTGGACATGAAGGGTGTTGATGAATTGTTGGATAAGTAAAGCCGGTTACTGGACAGCTGATTTGAGAAGCGAAGGCAGGTAAGTATTGAAAGAACAGGCCAAGGGACTGCGAAGAGAGCATGCCGGGGGAGGCATATAGCTCAAGCATACGGTGGAAAAGATAACTAATAGGACACAAGTACTGTGGAGTTGAAGCGGGATTCTTGACGGCGTGTCGTAAGTGTTAACATGTCCGAGATTTGGCAGATCAGCGCGCTTTCCGGATCCACCAGCGGTGCAGTTCCTCTCGCAGGAAATGAGAGAGGATAATGGATTTTTAGTGGGCTGATGCTTAGAAAAGATCAGCTTGTTGGCGTTGACGGAGGTTGGTAGTCTTCTCATGCTCCGCGGGCCGCATGAACTCACTGCACAGGGCCAATTGTATGAGTTGCGAGTGCAATTGGTGTCTATCATATCCGGAGAGACTCAGATTTTATCTCATTTGGAAGTGCAGTGGCTTGGTACAAGGCGAAGTTTTAATATGACACATTTTCATGTAGTCGTCGATCTTGAAGCCCGGTAGGGATAAGGTAGGGGTGATTGATTAGTGAGAGCAATTAGAGAATTATTTTACCTTATGCGATTGGTACTGAGTCTAGTATGGATATGGCACATTAGGCATTATGTGCAGAGGTCATCCCACAGGCGGTGACTATATTGTTGGTCCTTATTGGGTGTTGAAACGTGTTGGACCGGTCGCGTATCAGCTTGAGTTGCCCCTGGAGTTGAGTCGGATACATGATGTATTCCATGTTTCAATGCTGAGGCACTACCGTTTAGATCCTTCTCATATAGTACTGATGGAAGAAATTGAGGTTAGACTTGATCTGTCATTTGAAGAAGAACCAGTGCAGATTTTGGATCGGGATGTTAAATTATTGAGAAGAAAATCTATTCCGTTGGTCAAAGTGTTATGGCATAATCACGGTTCAGGAGAAGCCACGTGAGAGCCAAAGGAAGCAATTCGATAGCAATACCCTCACCTTTTTTAACCAGGTAAATTTCGAGGCCGAAATTTCTTTAAGGGGGTAGAACTGTAACAACCTAAAATTTTGGGGTCTGTGATATTTGTGTAAACGCATGTTATGGTTGCTCTACGGGTTGTTTGGGTGTGTTTGGGGGTCTTGGGGAGGCTCGGGTTCGAGCCCAAGCCCTGGGAAAATTTTGGTTTTTTGGGCACTTTAGGGGGGAGGACTGTTGGAAGTAAGGCTTAAGGTAATTGGTTGGTGTTTTGCTAACACAAGTGAGGTGTGTGGTGTGGTGGTTGTGGCGTCAATGTGGAAGCTAGGTAGGATGGGGTTTGAATCCCACATGCAGCATATGGTAGTTTTATTTTGTACTTAAGGAGGAAAAGAGGTGGAGTTGGAGTGGAACTCTACTGGGTGAAGGTTTGAAGTGGTCAAATGTTTTAAATGGAAAGTGGGGAGTGATTGGTGGAGTAAGGTGAGGAGAGAATTGTAGGATATGTGGGAGTGGGAGAGTTGGCCGTGAGTGGGAGTGTGAGAGGGAGAAATTCGGCTGAATAGGGGTCTAAGAGAACATTTTTGGTCTTTTGGTTGTAAGTGTGGAAACCGAAAGTTGTCTTAGCTTTTGGAAAGTGCCGAATTCTTTTTGGTGTTCTTGTGAGTGTTACATTTTTGTGAGTTCTTTATCATTTCGGGATTGCTTCTCTGACATCTACCAATTTTCGTGCTTCCATTTCTTCTACTTCTCCTACACTTCTCTTCCTGTCGAAATGATCACTTCTCTTCTTTTCCTAAACTGTACCTACACACCCTTCTTCTTATTTTTCTTCATCCTTGTCGATTTCGTTTTCTTCCAAAAGTCGTTTTCCCACCATCTTTTTCTACGTTCACTGTTGTTTCGTGGTGTTACTTTTTGTGACCGAAACCTCCCTTCTCCATTCGGCTTATCCCTGATTAGAGGCTGAAGTTGTTCATTCTTTTATTGCTCGAATCGTTTGGGTTTCATTTAGTAAGGGTCGAAATTCTTTAGGGTAGCAACAGTCGAATTCTTCTTCAACTGGTACTGTCGATCTTAATGATTCTCTCTTCTTGTTACTTAGTTAACTAAGTTAGTGAAAGTCGAACTTACTCCTTGTGATCTCATGGGCATTTTATTCTTTTTTTCTCTCTCTAGATAATCGTCATCTCTGAGAATCGAACGTGGTTGGACTCCTATTATTCAGGGGATCTGCTGTCACTGAATCTAAGGGTAAGTAGTGCTTATCATTGTTAAAATTTCCTCTGATGCCGAATATTGATAGATGCTAACACCCATTGTGCATCAATCAATTTAGGGCTGTTCATTTTAGCCAAGGAAGAAACAAAGCCGACTAATCGATACTCGATTGGAGGGAAACACGTCTCGTGGTAAGTGACCCAAGGGATGTAGTAATTTGGGTTATGAAATCTTTTAAGTAGTTAAGGCTAACTGTCAATCATTATTGTTCTAGGGGCAAGCGAGGAGTAGTTCTTTCGGCAACTGCAAATAAGTGCATAATCTCACACCCATTTCGATAAGTGCTTATAATATTCTGTGAAACGGCCGAAAAGTCAAAAAGCCGAAAAGCCGGCAACTGTGACCACTCGAGCGTGCGAGCACTCGTAGTGGTAAATCGAGATACGAATCATGACGTTAATTCGTTGAGAGTGCCACAATCACTCTTGCGATACTGAGGCTGTAGCAGGCCGAAACGGGCCAAACGGGCCTAACAGGCTATCCGACCCATTTAGGCCAAGCTGTTGGAAAACTAGTAAATGATAGATCCCAATGCGAAATTGACAAATCTGGAACCTAAACCCTACATTTTGGGCCACACGAGCATGTGGGCCCGTTTGGGCCTAAAATGGATTTTAGGTCTAATAGCTCCGTAGAGACCTAAAAAGGGTCCCGTGTCGCTCGAGGTGACAATCGGCCTTTGGAAAGGCTGTTAAATTCAAAATTACCAAAATACCCCCGGAGGGTAAACTACCGAAATACCCTTAGAGGGTAAATGACCGTTATACCCCTAATGGTAGCTTAAGTGATATGTATGGGATATTTATATGATTGAATATGATTGAGACATGCTGCATACACAAATTATTTATGCTATGACATCATGCATGGGGTTGGGTTTGATGATCGGAGGAAGTATACTCTGGTGGCTCTGCCACAATCTGTTTAGTGGCTATGCCACGTATATTCTGATATTCTGGTGGCTTTGACACAAATTCTGTGAGGAGTAGCTTGTCTGCCCTATTGGTGTGTAGCGGAGGGGTGGGTCGATTTAGAAATCCCTATAGGTGTGTTGGGCTGGTGCGGGTGGTGTGTAGTGGATGGATTATTAGCTTGGGCTGCATTCTATATTTGCATGATCATGTTTATAGGGCTAAGGCCCAAATTGTTATCAAATAGGGCTTAATGATCCCGCTTTGATAGGCTTCAGCCAAGTCTCCGCTTCATTCGGGCTTTGGCCTAGTTTGCTTCGTATGGCTTTTCTTATTGACCGACTAGGGGATTACACACTGAGTTCTCGTAACTCACCCCTCTGCTTTAATCTTGCAAGTGATCCCCAGCATTGAGGATTTGGAGTTGTAGAGGACTCTGTGGTGGCCATACATCGGAACCTTAGTAAATTTCCGTTTCACTTTAATTTGAGATTTATTTTAATTTGGGTTTAATGTTTTGTAATAAGGCCTTTGGGATTTTATTTTTCTTTTAACTTTCAATTCGGTTATTATTAAACTGTTAGACGTTTGAATACTAAGATTTCCAAAATGTTAACGAACGGTTTTCAAAACATCACATTTCTATGACTCACTAAATCTGTCTTCTGTTATAAACAAGTTTTTGGGAATAATAACAATAATTACAACAATAATGTTTTTACAAGAAAACCATAAAAACAAATTTGATTTTCCACAAACAACAAAGCTCAAAGTTTCAAAAAGAATACGAACTTTTTAACGAACGCGCAAGTTTTTAAACAACCCTTCTATGTGACATGCTAGATCCGGTCATAATGTCTAGACCGGGTTTGGGGTGTTACAGATGATGAGGTTGTTGGAAATTTGGAGAACTTTACCCAATCGGTCCAACAATGGAATAAAATAATGTTTGGAAACATTTTTGTTTGGAGACGTCGAGCTATGTGGGAATTCGAGAGGATACAGTAAGCGTTGGAATGACAAAATATGCTAAGAATCAAAGACGAGTAAACTGCAGGTTGGCTTCAAATTGAGAAAATTCTTAGTTAGGAAAAGATGTTATAGTTTCATAAATCCAAAAGTGAATGCCTTTCGAACAATGATAGGAATATGAACTTTTTTCATAGTTGGAATTTGAAACGACAAAAATAGAATAGGTTGATAATATTGGATAGTATTATGACGAGGAAACTGTAAAGAATCATGTTGTTGATTATTTTACAAAGTTGTATTTTGTATAGCAATACACAGTTGGGGATTTTCCTATCAAGGGACGATTTCCAAATATCCCAATTACCTACTTCAAATTCTCAATTTGGATGTCATGATAGAAGAGATTAGGCAATCGGTTTTCACCATGGTACCTTTAAAGGCACTTGGAATCGATGGTTTCCATGCAAAATTTTTTTAGGCTAATTTAGATATAGTGGGAAGTAGCTTTTTCGAGATGGTCAGGGATGTTTTTATGGGAAAACAATTGGATCCTAGCATTAATAGAACACTCATGGTTCTTATTTCAAAGATTTTTCGCGCGGAGTCCATTAAACAATATAGACCAATTAGTTTGTGCGTTATTTTATACAAAGTAATCACAAAAGTAATTGCCATTTGTCTTCAGCAAGTGATGCAAGCACTGGTGAAACAAAATCAATTTAGCTTCATACATCCACATAACATTTCTAATAATATTATAATTTTCAAGGAGGCAATTTACACAATGAAACATATGAAGAGTAAAAAGGGGAGGATGACAGTAAATGTGGATTTAGAGAAGGCGTATGATCGGGTCTGATGGGATTTTTTAAAGGATACTCTGAACAAGGCGAGCTTACATGAAGCTCTTCTTCGTATAATAATGAGTTATGTTTCTTCATCTTCCATGCAACTCCTATGGAATGGTTCACTTTCTGAAAACTTTATCCTGACCAAAGGTGTAAGATAGGGAGATCCCTTCTTCCCTTATCTTTTTGTCCTCGGAATAGAGGGTATTGAAGTTGCCATTAATGAGAGCGCTTAGGAACCTTTATTTTTCTCTCGCAGGGGTCCAGACGTCTCATATCTGTTCTTCGTCGATGACCTTATCTTCTTCTTTAGAACTAACAAAAAGAGTGTATATTGCCTTCAACATGTCCTTAATATTTTCTATCATTTTTCTAGACACTATGTTAATTGATAAAAGACTCAGGTGTTCTTCTCAAGTAACATCTCAGAAGGGGAAATGTTTAATCTATGTAACAAAATTGGTTTTACCAAAGTGAGTGACCTAGGAAATATCTGGGTGTACTATTTTTCCACAATCGAGTTGATGTAGGTATGTTTTAGTTTGTTTTGGACAAATTTCATGCTCGACTTAAAGGGTGGGAAGCAAGAATGCTACCACTTGTGGGTTGTCTCACTTTGGTTAAGTCTGTGTTACTTGCTATTCCAAATTACTTTATTAAAATGGCCCAAATTCCTATTTCAATCTGTAATGAAATTGAAAAGGCGGCTCATATGTTCTTATGGGGGTTTAC
This sequence comes from Gossypium bickii, assembly GCA_025503065.1. Classification (NCBI taxonomy): domain Eukaryota; kingdom Viridiplantae; phylum Streptophyta; class Magnoliopsida; order Malvales; family Malvaceae; genus Gossypium; species Gossypium bickii. The sequence continues at coordinate 27,157,840 of CP106718.1, forward strand.
ACAGTCTAGAAAGAAAACATCACTTGTGAGTTGAGAAGATTATTTTAAGCCTTGGATGAATGGAGGTTCAGGCATTCGGTGACTGCAAGACCAGAACAAACTTTTTATTTTGAAGTTGGGCTATAAACTGGTCACTAACACAGAGGATTTCTGGGTTCAGATCTTGAGGAATAAATACAAAGTTCATGGACTGTTATCAATTTCCATCCATCGCAGGAACTGTTCTCATACTTGGAGTTCCATAGCTAATATTTGGAATGATTTTAGAAAGGGCATCATTTGGTCAGTGTGTGACGGTAGGCTGGTTAATTTTTGGAACGATGATTGATTAAGGGACTTGGGCATCCTTCAGTAACATTACATCGAGCAAGAACCGCTTCAAGATTCGTTTTGTGTTTGTGACATAGTGATGGAGGGGGCATGGAACTCTCAATGGTTAGCTTCGATGCTTCCGCAAGGGATCTTAGAGTGTATATTGGCTTGCTTACCAGCTTCGTTGAATGTAGGATCAGACCATCTGATGTAGAGGTGGGGTTAGGGGAGATTCTCCCTATCAGAATCTTATAAACATCTTGTTGTCGTAAATGTGCCAGATAGGTTGGAAGCGATGAGTTCACATGGAGAGTATTGACACCACAAAGGGTATAAGTGTTCCTCTGGCTACTCTCTCGTGGTAGACTCTTGACAAACGAGGAATGGACAAGGCGAGGCATGACTATATTTCCTAACTATAATCGATGTGGTTTGGATGTAGAATCTACGATGCATGTTGTTAGGGATTGTGGGTTTGCTTAAACAGTTTGGAAATCAGTGGTACCAAGGAGTCGTTGGAATGTTTTCTTTAATTTTTTGCTCGTTCATTGAATTCTTTGGAATATTAGGAAAGAAGGCAATCTAGAGTTCTAAAATGGTGAATGGACTACATTTTTCTCTATTGTTAGCTAGTCTCTTTGGAAGAGCTGAAATGACTTCATATTCAGTCAGGCTAGTGGCAGTAGCCGTGATCTTATTCATGGATTTGGTGCCCTAAGTGTAGTACTTTTTTTCTAAGTACACTTGTAATTTTTTGAATAGGTTAGTTAATAAAATTATTCATGAATTACATTAATACTTTGTATTATTGTCCTCAAATGGTATTTGCACAGGAAGCAAAATGGAAGAAAATGTTGCTAACTGGTTGTCTAATGTTTAACTAATACTAAGCAGTATTACGTGGTCGGATCATAATACAAAAAGACAACTTTTATTAGTAGACAAATTTAAACATGTCTTTAGTCTAATTGGAAATGAGAAAACCAATTGAAAGACAAATATGTTGTCTATTAAGTCAAATTGAGGAGATGCTTTGTCTTGGGCATCGAAGAGGATTACTCCCAGAAGATAGAGACATAAATGTAAATAACTGAACAAACAGTACAACATACAGGATCCAAGTGGAATAGATCCTGAATCCGGCAATGGATTTATTCACTTGTGACATTCATAGTGTGATATACTTAAATCTTGAGTGTATGACGGACTATGTATGCGTAACTCGTACATTTGATGTAAGTAAAAGCCAAAGTCCAAATAAATAAGGAACCGAAAGCTAGTGCGTTGGATGTACAACTTCTGTAGTATGTAATGTCATTCGCAACAGTGGAATTCATAGTCCAAGACATGGGTAAATAATATCCTCTTATTGACATTACATGATTGATGAAAAGTGAATGTGGCCACGAGTCATTCATCTTTATGATGGATGACTTGATTACTATTAGATAGTAATTGACTTTTCATAAAAGAATATGTAATGGTTGTCGAAACCATTTTTTTGAAAAGTCGGTTGACTTTTGTTTTAAAAATAAAACGAAAAAAAGGGAGTCGCCCCCAGTCTTTTTTTGAAGAGGTGTGATTGGGTCACCTCAAAAAGTGGTCATTTTCAATAAACGATTTAATTTATTAAAACAACGATTTTGGTCCACGAAGTTCAAAAAAATAGGTTCGAGAGTCGGTTACGCACGAGGAAGGATTAGCACCCTCATAACGTCCAAAATTGGTACCTAGTTGATTAATTAGTGTCTTAGTGTCGAAAATTGAATTTTGAAGAAATTTAAAATACGATCCTTTGTTAAAATATCGCTTGATTGAAAATTACTTGATAAAAGGGGGTATTTCATGCTAATCGAGGGAAAAGGACCATGTCCCGTAAGTTAGGTCATGATGCTTTAAATCCCCGAAAACGAGAATAAACACCAAAAATTATTTATTTTGAAATATGTTTGATTATCTCAGTTTTAGAAAGAAATCATATTCCGTAAGTTAGAACACGATCCTTTCATTAGAACACGATCCTTTCATAATTTCGAGATTATTTTAAAAATTTTAAAACGTTCGTTTGTTCGAATTTGTCAAGAAAATCGAAACCCCGTAAGTTAGGGTACGACTTTTTGAATTTTAAAACACGGGGTATTGCTTATTTTAAGAACAAAATTTTTAATGCATCGTGTAAAATGTAACGTGGTTTTATTGCGAGATGTAAAATAAGTTACGGTGCTTACAAGACTAACAAAATAAATACGTTAATAAAATGACAATATATGAGATCGAAAATAAAATAAAACAAACAAACTAAAAATAGAAAGGACGAATAATAAGAATAAAGACTCAAATTTGAAAATAAAAAGCTAATATTAAACAAACAAATAATAAATAAGTATGGTGTAAAACAACTTAAGAATAATAATATTAATAATGGTGATATTAATAATAATGATGTAATAAAAATCTAATGTTTTAAAATTATTAAAGTATAAATAAAAAATAAATATTAGGTAAATAAAAACGAAAAGGAAATACAAAAATAATAGTAATAATAATATAAAGTTAAGGATACAATAATATAATAATAATGATTAGTAAATAAGCATAAAATATAATTATAGTAATAATATATTAAATTAATAAACAGAATAGAAAAAATAAAAAAAAGACTTGATTGAACTTTAAAACAGGCATTTGGGGTAAATTAGAAATAAAAAGAAAAATGGAGGACTTATCTGAACACACGAATAACAAGGAGAGACCTAAAGGGCAATTTTTCCTTCTCCTCCAAAACGGCGTCGTTCAGATACGGATTAAAATGAAACCGAAAAAATTAATAGGGTAAAAATTAAAAATATAAAAAGCGTTATTGTAAAACCCTTAAAAAACGAAAGGACTTGCAACGCAATTAGCTCGTCAAAGTGAAAACACGCGGATCCCCAGGCAGGTCAGGTCGGTCAGATTGGGTCAAGGCAAAACTGCGCCGTTTGGGGCATCTGATGCTTGCCCTAAAATGATGCCATATAGGGGTACTATATAAGTCAAGTTTTTTATCAAAAAAATTCATTTTTCCAAACTCCATAAAAACCCCCCCCCCAAAAAAAAACATTCTCTAAAGCCTTTCCTCCAAATTGAATCCTCGTCGGGCCACATTTGCACAACACGGCGGCGCTGCTAGTTCTGGTGGCGAAAAAGTAAAAAAACTGCCATTTTTCACCTTTCGAGCCCTCAAGCCCACAAGATGTCGTTTTTCATCGAAAACGACTAACCTTAGCCGTCCACGGTGGCGCAAATGCAGAAAAGAAGCGATAAAGGTTTATTTTCTATTTTCTTTCTTTTAAAAAAATATAATAAAACAACGAAATGAAAAATGAAAAGAGCAGAATAAAAAAACCACATTTAGAAACGTTTCTATTCTGTTTCGATTGCTGTATTTGTGTCCTGAAAAAAAATTACAACTTGTGTAGTGGCTTTTTATAGCCGAAAATATTACAACTGTTAATGTTTTTGTTTGTTTCTATTCTTGTTGCCTCTATGTTGTTGCGTGTTTGTTTTGTCTGTAGGTACGGGGTGAGTGCCGCAAGAGGGGCAGTGTACGGAGGTGCTGACATGGCGTGCGGCGGCCATGGCTGACCTAGGATTTCCATGGTTTGCTAAAGATAGGTTTAGGTTTTGGGTCATTTGGGCTTAGGGTTTTGTTGGGTTAAAATGTAATTTGGGCCCTTTTTTGTATTTTGGTTTTTTGGCTTTGAAATTTGGGCGGTAATGGACATGTAATTCTGAACTGGACTATTTTAATATTTTTATTTATTTGCTTGTCTAATTTGGGCCCGGGCAAGGCAAAACAGGCCTATTACAGCTGCCCCTCTTTGCTTATTGTCGTGTAACGAGAATAGAGCAAAGACTTTAAAAAGGGCCAATTTTGCCTAGAGCTGCCAGATCTCGACTTCTTTTGGCGCTTCTTTTCTTTGAGTAGCTTTATTCCAATCCACTGCATTCTCTAAGGTATAGAAATTGTTCGGTCCACTCCACTACAACTTCAGGGAGATAAGGCTTGTAGTTCCAATCTACTTCACTGCAACTTCAGTGAGATGAGATTTGTGGTTTTAGTCTGCTCCGGTGTAATTTCAGGGAGAAGAGATTTGTAGCTTTGATCTACTCCGCTGCAACTTTAAGGAGATAAGAATTGGTAATTTCAACCTGCCCCACATAAGGTTTGTGTATTCTTATCTTGCTCCACTACAACTTCAGGGAGATAAGGATTGTGGCTTCGATCCGCTCCGGTGTAATTTCAAGGAGAAGAGATTTGTAGCTTCGATCTACTCCGCTGCGACTTCAAGGAGATAAGAATTGGTAATTTCAACCTACGCCACTGCAACTTCAGGGAGATAAAGTTTGTGTATTTTTATCCTATTCTACTGCAACTTCAGGGAGATAAGGATTGTGGCTTCGATCCGCTCCGGTGTAATTTCAGGGAGAAGAGATTTGTAGCTTCGATCTACTTCGCTGCAACTTCAAGGAGATAAGAATTGGTAATTTCAACCTGATCCACTGCAACTTTAGGGAGATAAGGATTGTGGCTTCGATCCACTCCGGTGTAATTTCAGGGAGAAGAGATTTGTAGCTTCGATCTACTCCGCTGCAACTTCAAGGAGATAAGAATTGGTAATTTCAACCTGATCTACTGCAACTTTAGGGAGATAAGGATTGTGGCTTCGATTCGCTTCGGTGTAATTTTAGGGAGAAGAGATTTGTAGCTTCGATCTACTCCGCTGCAACTTCAAGGAGATAAGAATTGGTAATTTCAACCTGATCCACTGCAACTTCAGGGAGATAAGGATTGTGGCTTCGATCCGCTCCGATGTAATTTCAAGGAGAAGAGATTTGTAGCTTCGATCTACTCCGCTGCAACTTCAAGGAGATAAGAATTGGTAATTTCAACCTGATCCACTGCAACTTCAGGGAGATAAGGATTGTGGCTTCGATCTGCTCCGGTGTAATTTCAGGGAGAAGAGATTTGTAGCTTCGATCTACTCCGCTACAACTTCAAGGAGATAAGGATTGGTAATTTTAACCTGCTCCACTGCAACTTCAGGGAGATAAGGTTTGGCCATAATTTGTAGCTTTAAACTGTTCCACTACAATGTCAGGGAAATACAATTTGTTATCTTCAATCTGCTCCATTGCAACTTCAAGGAGATAAGATCTACAACTTCAAGGGGATAAGATCTACAACTTCAATTTGCTCCACTGCTACTTCAGGGAGATGAGATTTGTGGATTCACCGATCTTGCGACATGACATGTAGAATCGATTTCATGGGCCTATACGTATGCCCAATGATTAGGATGTCATGATCAGAATGAATCACATGCTCCTAATTAGACATGTATGAATGATGTTTGCATGAATGCAGAATGTCATTTTGCGAGAATGATCCCTTTCTAATGCTTAAGTTGTCATTGCTCGTTGTTCATCAAGGTTTTATCACTGACGTAATATACTGTCTTCTTGTTCAGCTGATATTTTTGACAGAAAACTCAAAGAAATAGTCACAATTTAGACACTTCTTTCTCAAATATTTCCAACCTTTAGGTTTGGTGAGTTCTAAATAATAGTCATGTTTCAAGTTCTTGTACTATTTAGAAACTTCTAGAGTAATATGCAGAACTCTTTTTGTGAAAGTATTATTAGTCCATTAATCGTTATTTCAAAGCAAAATGCTTGAAAAGGATCATAATGATGGACAAAACTGAAATTTATCAGGAACAAAATCTGAAAAGAATGGATTAATTAAAGAAAGGAAACATTGCTGGAATACAAAATAAGTGAGGGGACAAATAAGTGCCCTAGATATCGCAGCCTGAGCTTCTATATACAAACTTTTTGAGGACCATTTTGAGCTCAACATGTGTTTAGGAGATCTACAGTACTTTGTCACTGCCCCAAGATGTAGCATTCCTCCTCCTGATTAATTCAGGCACTATAAGACTACCGCGTGCCACAACTTCAATCAAAATTTGAATTGCCCTTTCACGAGTTTTCAATTCAAAACCCCTTTGGTCTCAAGACGCCCTTTGCAGGTTTTTGCCTTGGCCTCTCCTTTTTCTTTTCCTTTTCCTTTTTTTTCCTTTTCTTTTCTTTTCTTGTGTTTTTTGTGTTTTTTTTAAGTGAAGTACTTCTTGATTGATTCTAAATTCACTGGATTAGGCAAATTCTTGCCATCCATTTCAGTTAATATCAACGCTCCTCCAAAAAAGGCCTTCTTTACCACATAAGCTCTTCCCAGTTTGGCATCCATTTTCCTCTGAAATCCTTTTGTAGGGGTAGGATTTTCTTCAATACCAAGTCCCCCTCATGGAATTCTCTAGGGCGAACCTTTTTGTTGTAAGCTTGCATCATTCGTTTTTTGTACATTTGACCATGACGAATAGCTTTCAGCCTTTTCTCTTCGATCAAATTTAGCTAATCATATCGGGATTGGATCCATTCTGATCCATCCAACTTCATCTCTGACAAGACTCGAAGGGAAGGAATATCACTTCGATGGGTAACACTGCCTCCATTCCATAGACCAATGAGAAAGGAGTTGCTCCGGTAGAGGTCCTGACTGAAGTTCGATAAGCATAAAGAGCAAATGGTAACTTCTTATGCCAATCTTTATAAGTCTCAGTCATCTTTCCCACAATCTTCTTGATATTCTTATTAGCCGCCTCAACTGCACCATTCATTTTTAGGTGATATGGTGACGAGTTGCGGTGCTTAATTTTGAACTGACTGCAGACCTCTATTATCGTGCTATTGTTTAAGTTTAATGCATTGTCCGATATGATCCTTTCTAACATTCCATACCAGCATATGATCTCCCTCTTTAAGAACTTGCTGACTGCCGACTTGGTGACATTGGAATATGAAGCAGTCTCTACCCACTTGGTGAAGTAATCGATGACTACAAAGATGAATCGATGCCTGTTAGAGGCTTTTGGCGAGATTGTCCCAATGACGTCTATGCCCCACATAGAGAAAGGCCATGGAGAAGTTATAACATGAAGAGGTGAATGAGGCACATGAATCTTGTCCCTATAAATTTGGCACTTATGGCACTTCTTGGCATAATTGATGCAATCTCCTTCCATGGTGGACCAATAATACCCAAATATCATGATTTGCCTCGCCATTGTAAAACGTTAGCATGTGTTCCGCAGACACCCTCATAGACTTCTTCCAAGATTTTCTTAGCCTCAACAGCATCCACACATCTTAATAGCACCTGATCCTTTCTTCTTTTATATAGGATCTCCCCATCTAAGACATAGTGATTGGCCAGTCTTCTCAAAGTCCTTTTATCATTTTCAGTTGCTTTGTTAGGGTATTCATGATCCTTCAGATATCGCAGTATATCATGATACCAAGGGTGATCATCTCTTTCTTCTTCTTCTTCGATGTTGTGGCAATGAGTAGAGCCTCGTAAATACTCATTTGAATAGGTTTTACATCTTCTTGTTTGTTTACTTTAACCATGGAAGCCAAAGTAGCCAGGGCATCAGCCATCTAATTTTCATATCGCAGAAGGTAACAGAAAATGATATTATCGAACTCCTCGATCAACTCCAGGACCAGTCTTTTATAGTCAATCAGCTTAGGATCTCTTGTGTCCCATTCCCCCTTGAGTTGATAGATCACTAATGCAAAATCTCCATATACGTCCAGCATTTTGATTTTGCGTTCTATACCTGTACTAATTCCCATGATACATGCTTCATATTCGGCCATATTATTTGTACAATCAAAATCCAATTTGCAAGTAAATGGATAATGATCTCCACTTGGGGGTACTAGGACTGCCCCAATTTCATTACCAACAGCGTTTGATGTTCCATTGAAGTTTAGTTTCCAAAGGTGATCTTCTGGGGCGTCTTCTTCGGTAGTTGCCACATACATTAGATCTTTATTAGGAAAATCAAAGTTCAAAGGCTCATAATCTTCTAGAGCTCTACTGGCTAGAAAATCTACTATTGCACTCCCTTTCACAGCCTTTTGGTTCACATAGACTATGTCAAATTCGAAAAGCAGAATTTGTCATCTACCCATCCTTCTATTCAAAGTAGTCGACTCCATCATATACTTTAGAGGGTCTAGTTTCAAGATTAGCCAAGTCGTATGGTACAACATGTACTGCCTCAATCTCTCAGTTGTCCAGATCAAGGTGCAACATAATTTCTCAATTGACAAGTATCTCATTTCACACTTAGTGAATTTCTTACTGAGGTAGTATATTGCCCTTTCTTTCTTTCCTGTCTCATCATGTTGGCCAAGCACACATCCCATAGAATTGTCAAATACAGTCAAATACAGTATTAGTGGCCTATCTGGACTAGGTGGTGACAGCACTGGGGCATTGGACAGGTACTGTTTTACCTTGTCAAAATTTTTCTAGCATTCATCATCCCATACACCTTGATTGTGTTTCTTAAAAAGACAGAATATGGGGTCACATTTCTCAGTTAGCTGTGAAATGAACCGGGCAATGTAATTTGGTCTTCCTAGGAAACCTCGAACTTTCTTTTGAGTGTACGACGGAGGCAATTCTTGTATAGCCTTGACTTTGTCTGGGTCGATTTCAATTCCCTTTTCACTGACTACGAAACCTAGCAGTTTTCTTTACCTATCCCTGAAAGTACATTTTGTTGGATTGAGCTTTAGCAGAAATTTTCCCAACCTCAAGAACAATTTCCTCAAAACTTGCACGTGCTCTTTTTCTGTTCGGATTTTGCAATCATATCGTCGACGTAAACCTTGATTTCCTTGTGCATCATGTCATAAAACAAGGTTACCATGGCTCTTTGATACATTGCTCCCGTGTTTTTTAATCCAAATGGCATCACCTTATATCAAAATACTCTCCACAAGGTTACGAATGTGGTCTTTTCCATATCCTCAGGATGCATCTTTATCTGATTGTATCCAGATAAGCCATCCATGAAGGAGAACAGTGAGAAGCCTGCCGTATTGTTCACTAAAGTGTCAATGTGAGGCAATGGGAACTTTTCTTTTGGGCTGGCCTTGTTTAAGTCTCTGTAATCTACACACATCCTTACTTTTCGTCTTTCTTAGGGACGCGGACAATATTGGCTACCCATTCTGAGTATTTAACCACTTATAAGAACCTAGCATCGAATTGCTTCTTGACCTCTTCTTTTATTTTTATCAAAACATCTGGTATCATCCTTCGGAGCTTTTGCTGAACTGGCTTGCACTCTTCTTTTAAGGGGAGGTGGTGTACCACAATATCAGTGCTTAACCCGGACAATGAGGTCTCGTTTTGTTTCTTCGGCTATGCAAGTTCCAATTTTCACTTCTTTTCCTTCTTCCAAGACAACAATCTCTACTATCTCTTTGTGAGGTAGAATCTATTTCTCTTCTTGTTCTACCATCTTTAACAAATCCAAAGATAAGTTACAGTCTCGGTCATCTTCAAAATCCTGAGATCCCTTTAGACACATGTCTCGCTCAAAAGGAGATTTTGGGTCAGTAGCAGTGTCGCTCATGTCGTTGATATCTGGAGACCTATTGTAGGAATGAAGGAATATCCAAAGAACAAATGAATCTAAGAATAGTTATTTGCGTGGTATGAATATGAATAAAATGAAGAAATAAAAGACTATTTGCTCAGAGTGAAACACAAAAATACATTTTTCGTTGAAATAAAGATGTTGGACATGAGCCTATTTCACAAAAGGATTCTTATTGCTTCTAGGCTTAAAGCAACAAGCATGTTTGAAACATTACTCTAAATCATCTTTAAAAACTACAAGAATCTCTTTCGCAGTCCAACTGTTAAGAACACTTCCAGGCTCATAGGGGCGAATGCCCAATAAGTTATCTTCTACCATTCCCTCCTTAGATATGGCATTGATGCTCATATTTCTCATCATATCTTCAGCAATTTCTTTTCTTGTCATCTTCCGTTCAGGGTGAATAATTCCTCCTGACATTAATGTTCTGGATATATAGGGAAAGGTCATTGGCTCCCATTTGACCTCTACCCCGCTTAATCACGCTCTTCTTCTCTCTTGCTTCTTTTCCAGCTACTTCTTTCTTTGTTTCACGTTTGGCTTATACCCCAAGCCAAAGCAATCCCATTTGTCAGTCAAGATCGATACCTCGACCCGTCCTTGAAGGTATTTCCCGACTCTCATTCCAAGCAATGCTCATTTTCCCACTGTCAGTTGTAAGCTCATCCTCGTAGCTTTAGATATTTTTGGCATTGGGATCTTGTTTCCCTCGATGATGAAGGTTGTGTTCACAAATTCAAACTATCAAAAAGAACATTCTATCGCTTCACCATCAGCCTCTATGTATGGCGCATCATTGGTAACCGATGCAAAAATGTCTTCTTCCGCATTTATCATTATCAGTCGGTCCTCCGTTACCAACTTTAGCTTTTGGTGCAGTGATGATGGTACTGCCCTTGCCGAGTGAATCCAAGGCCACCCCAATAGGTAATTGTAAGAAGGCTTAATGTCTATCACTAAGAAGTCTACCTTGTATGTGTTTGGACCGATCAAGAGGCGTATCTCAATCATTCCCATTACTTTCCTTTCAGTATCGTCGAATGCTATCACTATGTTTTGGCATGTCTTCATATGAGAGCTGTCCACAGGCAACCTGTTCAATGTGGACAGGGGCAAGACATTCAGTGCTGATCCATTATCAATCAGTACCCCCGGTAATGTATACCCCTTACAGCGGGTGGTAATGTGCAGAACCTTGGTGGATCTCATGCCCCTCGACAGTATTTCATTGACATTAAAAAAGATAAAATTATCGGCATTTATGTTGTTGGTAATACGGTCTAGCTTGTTTACTGAAATATCTTCAGCGACATAGGTTTCATTTAACACCATTAGCGCGTTACGGTGCGTCTCCGAGCTTAAGAGTAAAGCCAACACTGATATGTGAGCTGGCTGCTTATGTAGTTGCTCCAAGATGCTATACTCGCTGTGCTTTAGGAACTTCAAGAATTCCTTTGCCTCTTTCTCATTTATTGGTTCAGTGACAGGCAATTCTAGTTTGGCCAGCTTTTCTTTCTTCTGTTCACTCACCAAAGATTTTCCTTTAACAAGTTCAGCTTTTGTATTCGGGGTATCATAGCGTCTTCTGCTATATGTATAGAAACCCATGTCTTGACCTTTCTCGGGTGTGCTGACCGGGCTCCCCCCTCCAGGGATTGTCACATTGTAGTCATAGCTCCAAGGAACCCTTTTGTTATCTTTATAAGGAAAAGCAATGGGTTTTTGGATTATGACCCTTGGAGCAATTTATGCTCCGACTTTATTGGTTTTTGGTCGTGAGATGATTACCACCGGGTGATTGGCCCTATAGGCCTTCTCTATCGACCCTCCTTCTAAGGCACACACATCTTCTCCTTCGGCATGCTCAAAGAATTCCAGCTCCTTGTTGTCCATTAGACCTTGTACTAGGGCCCTAAATTCACTGTATTTTTGAAACTCATGATCTTCTTCATCATGGAACTCACAATGGTTCCTTGCTTCTCGGGATCTCTTCTCTAAATCTCGTGTGATTAATCTTCTTTCTACCATTTTCTTCCAAACCTCTCTCAGCGGGGTTTTCACTTCTGCAATATTCATCTTGATTCTCTTCCCCACATTCTTGATTATCACATTTATCCCCTAAACAGCATGGTTGGGTAACAAATTTTCTACACCAGATGGATGATCGAATTTTACAAGGCCCATTTTGATGAGCCTGTCGACTAACTTTTTAAAAGTAGTGCAATTTTCTATTGAGTGTCCTGTGATTCCCGCATGGTATTCGCATTGGGCATTTGCATCATACCATTTAGGGTATGGGGGTTGCATTGGTTTTAGGTAGAAAGGGGATACAACATGTACATCAAATAAACTTTAGTACAATTCCCTATACGTCATTGGAATAGGCGTAAACTTGAGTTTCTCCGTATTTTTCCTTGCATTGGTGGGCCTTGATGGCCAGTGGTTACCGATCCCGGTTGGCTCACAGTGATTAGTTTGGAATCACCTTTGTTATATGTGCTCACATTATTTACCTCATTTTCTCTTTTCTTCAGGGCTGACTTCTTGGCTTTTTCCCTAGCCTCTATTTTTCCACACCTTATTGCATTCTCTATCATTTCACCAGACATCACTATAACCGAGAAACTCTTAGTTGTACTTCCCAGCATGTGATTGATAAAAGGTGCCTTCAAGGTATTAATGAAGAGCATGGTTGTTTCCTTTTCTAGCAATGGTGGTTGGACTTGCATGGCGACTTCCCTCCACTTTTGAGCATATTGCCTGAAGGTTTCGTTTGGCTTTTTCTCCATATTCTATAATGTGATTTTGTAAGGCGCCATATCTGTCACGTGGCCATATTGTTTCATGAAGGCCTGTGTCAGGTCCTTCCATGAATTAATTTGGGCACAATTTAGCTGATTATACCATTTGGCCACAGCCCTGGTCAAGCTGCCTTGGAAACCGTGAATCAATAACTGATCATTATTGACATACCCTGTCATCTTCCGACAAAAGATTGTAATGTAAGCCTCAGGGCAGCTGGTCCCTTTATATTTTTCAAACTTCGGCATTTTGAACTTTGGAGGTAGTACTAGATATGGGACCAAGCTCAATTCCTTAGCATCAACTCCACAATGGTAATCAGCGCTTTCCAACGTCTTGAATTTCTCTTCTAGCCATTTGCATCGGTCTTCCAGTTACTTTGGGGGCTCCACTCTCGCCTTTCCCATTTTTGCTATATCATCAAGGTTAGGGACAATGGGATTTGCTGGATTGTCTCTGGGGTTAGAGCCTAGACCAGTCGGGAAGTTTATCGGTGCCGAAATACCAGAATGATATTGAAGTTTGATGTTGACGGACACACTTTGTAGTTGTGCTTGGGCGATTGTTGGGGTGAAGCCTGGAGGATAAGCAGGGTCCTCGTTGTCGTCTCCGGTATTGATTATGAGGCTCTTTCCTTTTTTAGCCCCCTAGCCAGTAACTGCGTTAACTGGATCATCATGCTTCTCTGGGATTCTAGCATATGATCCCTCATATCCTGTTGGATTTTGGCCAACTGTTCTTACATCTGTATTTGCAGTTGATCCTGTATCTCTCTTTGCATTTGTTCCAATCTTTCCAACCTTTGGTCTATGGCTTTAGTCTTTCTTCATGTACCGTAATGATATTCCAGGGTAACTGCCACGATTTTAGAGTCTCTTTGTGAGTTTTAGTGCACATAATGCAATGCAATACTAATGCGTGAATGCAATGAATGCAGAAAAGAAAAAGGCATTGATTCTGGTTCAATTTCATTAGATTAACTTTTCTAGAAAAATTTTTTTTTTTACATAAAATGGATTACATATATGGCTTTGCCCTAATGCTTAAGGTCTTGACTTGCTTAAGAAGCCAAGCTAACATCGGCCTCGATCTGATTCTGACTCATATTTGTAAGTGATTAGCAAAGGTTTGTAAGTGATTAGCCACCTCTCGCACTTGAGCCAAGGCTTCACCTATGACGTAATCCCTATCCCTGACCTGGTCTTGAGATCGTTGAAGTTGCTCTTTCCACCGCTCATTATTTGCTTCATGTAGCTCAACCCGGAATTCACAGTTTTGCAGCGCGGTTTCAAGTTTTTCTATCCTCCTTTTTAGTTCCTTAATCTTACTTAGGCTTGCCCTTAATTCGATTACGGAGTTGCGACTATGATGCTGATGTAGTGACTTTTCTAACTCTGCCACCTGAGCTCTTAATTTCTCCTTTTCATTTTGGCTCTCCAACAAGCTCTTTTTTAAAGCATCTTCCCGTATTCGAGTATCATGGAACTTCTTCTCCTACTGATCAACTTTAATCTTTTCTTCTTGGATTTCTTGCTGCCATTACTTAGACATTTTACCCAAACCAGTAGTTCTTATTGATATTCGCAGCTTCTTGTAATCTATTTTCAAACTGTCCAAATCTTCTTCGGCCTTATTCTTTCCCTTCCTCAGTTTCTCGGCTTCTAGTTTCTAGACATCGACATCTATACCCAGCTACATTTTCTCCTCCTCCAATTGCTCGATCCTTTTTTCTAGTTTGAACTTTTCTTCTCAAAATCTTGTTTGATGATCTCTAGTTCAGATGGGACCACCTGCAAGTGTTCTTCTATTGATCGGATGTTTTCTTGATTTGACGTAGGGATGTTGTTGTTGATTCTCTGACCCCACCACTTGTCATACTCAAGGGTAGTCATTGGATTAGTAATAAACCTTTTCATTCTACGAGTTTAGTTCCAGGCGTTTGATATCTCACAAACTTTCTTTTTGTAATTATCTCCCTTGTATACGAACTCGCACTGAGCTAACCCTTGTTTTACTAGCATGAACTGTCTTGACCTGTATTGCCTTAACACGATTAGGGGAGCATACCTGACAGCTCCTCATATCCCAAGGAGGGGAACCCAATCAAAATCTCCACATTGATATAAGATTTCGTCGAGGACCATCCAAGGGGCTCTCCATTCTATGTCTTCTTCTTGCAGATTTTAGAGAATCGTCATCCACTTTTCCTCCGTAATATCATCTTGTCTCGGCATAGCCACTATCTCTTTCAAGAGAGAATATCTTTCGGAGAAGATTCGATATGAGACCTTTTCCACTTTCTAAAAATGGTTGTGAAACCATGCTAGTAAGAGCTGTGTGCATCCAATGAATCTTCCTTCGCCCGCCCTTCGGCATGTGTTCAAGGATCTGAAAGTTTTGGCCAAAATAACGGGAACGGGTGTGATCCTTTTATCAAGTCGGTCAAATAAATCGAAGACCGCCTCGTCTATATGCCCTAAAGCCTTGGGGAAGATCACCAATCCATAAATGCTCAGAGCGGAGACATCAACCTTTTTCTTTATATCAAGATGTGCTAGGATTAAATCCCTCAAATTTCTCCAAGGAATGCACTTGTTGTCACCTTTTTGTTTGATTCGGGCTGCAACGCACTGTTTTCTCATTCCCGTGATGTTCATTAGCTTTTTTAAGAACGTTGGGACGTTGGCAGCTCTAGAGTCAACCTTGTCAATTTGAATCTTCGGGCAACGGAAAAAGGTTGTATACTCTTCTACAATAGTACCAAATCCATCTTTCCAAAGGTAAAACAGCTATAAGCGGGGTTCCAATATTGGGCGAGAGCTCAGAATAGGTGCTTGTCCACTGGATGTCGAGTAGATAGGGCAAGTCACCATAATTACTGTATAATAGCTGTCTGATCTTATCATCCCACTGATCTCATATTTCATTCATCTTTTAAAGATTATTTTGGGTTACACTAATAAGAGTAAAATCCCACAACTCCGACACGTACCATTTTATAAGACTATCACCTTTCTCTTGCTGCGTTTTCTCAGACCAAATTTGGACAGCCGCATTATCTTCCACTTTATCAAGAAACCCTTTTTCCATGATAAGCTCTCTACTTAGTAACTGAATGTGAATCAAGGCCTTTTTAAGATGAAATTCCATGCAATCACAGTCAGAGCAAAACACAACAAGTTAGTATTATGTAACAAAATAGAACTTAAAGCAAATAGGAAATAATCAAGCACCTATTCGGGTGACCACTAGGGTTCAGTGTAATTTTACCTAGGGCGAGCTTTTAGGGCTCACTGTATGGGGTTTGGTTCTAGAGTAAAGGTACCTAAATCGACAGATTCCTCGATCCTCACCCATTATAAGCTCATGTGGACTGAGTTCAGTTCAGGGAAATACCTTTCCCTATGGCTATACGGAGATGAAAATCTCACAAAGACATAGGTGCGGATGTATCTCGAAAGCGATCCACTATCCTATATGGAGGTGAAGACTTCACGAATGAGTAGCTTCTCGCTCCCACTTAAGAGGGGCCAAATCGAACGAGTATGCAATATGATGCCCGAAAGTATACTAAGAGACTCGAACCAAAAGCAAACATATCTAATGACGCAAACCACAAAAATGAAATGAAAAGATCGTAATTTTAAATAGGATTTCTAATTTTTGACAAAAGGACAGAACATAATCAATTTACGGCTTTACTCTCATGTATAACCCCAGTGGAGTCGCCAAGCTGTCGAAACCATTTTTTGAAAAGTCGGTTGACTTTTATTTTAAAAATGAAAACGGAAAAAAAGGGGAGTCGCCACTAATCTTTTTTTGATGAGGTGTGATCGGGTCACCTCAAAAAGTGCTTGTTTTTAATAAATGGTTTAATTTATTAAAACAACGATTTTGGTCCACGAAGTTTGAAAAAATGGGTTTGGGAGTCGGTTACGCACGAGGAAGGATTAGCGCCATCGTAACGCCCAAAATTGGTACCTAGTTGATTAATTAGTGTCTTAGTGTCAAAAATTGAATTTTGAAGAAATTTGAAATACGATCCTTTGTTAAAATATCGCTTGAATGAAAATTACATGAGAAAATGGGGTATTTCATGCTAAAAGAGGGAAAAGGACCACGTCCCGTAAGTTAGGTCATGATGCTTTAAATCCCCCAAAACGGGAATAAACACCGTAAATTATTTATTTTGAAAGATGTTTGATTATCTCGATTTTAGAAAGAAATCATATTCCGTAAGTTAGAACATGATCCTTTCATAATTCCGAGATTATTTTAAAAATTTTAAAATGTCCGTTTGTTCAAATTTGTCGAGAAAATCGAAACCCCGTAAGTTAGGATACGACTTTTCAAAATTTAAAACACGGGGTATTGCTTATTTTAAGAACAAAATTTTTAATGCATCGTGTAAAATGTAACGCGGTTTTATTGCAAGATGTAAAATAAGTTACGATGCTTACAAGCCTAACATAATAAATACGTTAATAAAATGACAATATAATAAGAATAGAGACTCAAATTTGAAAATAAAAAGCTAATATTAAACGAAAAAATAATAAATAAGTATTGTCGAAACCTTTTTTAAGTTTGATTTAAAAACGGGAATCGACTTTTAAAAACGAAAATGGGAGCCACCACCAATC
Organism: Gossypium bickii; assembly: GCA_025503065.1. Classification (NCBI taxonomy): domain Eukaryota; kingdom Viridiplantae; phylum Streptophyta; class Magnoliopsida; order Malvales; family Malvaceae; genus Gossypium; species Gossypium bickii. The sequence continues at coordinate 27,175,163 of CP106718.1, forward strand.
CCCTTTTATTTAGGTATGATTGGATCACCTTGGAAATCGTTTTATTTCAAAATACTGATTTTGGTCCACAAAAAACAAGAAAAATGGGTTCGGGAGTCGATTACGTATGAGGAAGGGTTAGCACCCTCATAACGCCCAAATATTGGTACCTAATCGATAAAATCATGGCCTAATGTTGCAAATTTGAAAAATTTTAAGATATGATCCTTTTATTAGAAAACTAAGACTTACCTATTTCAAAGAAATAAAATGTTATTTCCAGTAAGTTAGGATATAACATCTCACGACTTCGAAGTTAGGCTCGCCTTTATTTGTAGAAAATTCTTATCTCGAAATACAAAATATCATATCCAGTAAGTTAGGGTATAACGTTTTGAATTTCCAAAAATAAGTTTTAATTTAGAAGTTTATGAATTTCAATTTTATGAAAAGGCATACTTAATATTTTAAGTTCAACGATAAAAAATCGAAATCCAGTAAGTTAGGGCACAATTTTTCTCGAAGCCCTCAAATATTAGATATCATCATATTTTTTGAAACTATTTGAGTTAAATATGTCAATTCAAAAGGCATTTTTATAAAACAATGTTTTGAATAAAATTAGGCATATATATTATAAACATCGATTTCAAATAAAAATTATTCACTATTATAAATCATATTAAAAATTTTAGTCGATTAACAAAAGACTATCGTAACATGATAAAGGATGTATACAATAAAAGGACTATACTAAAATAGTATTAAACAAATAAAGAACATAAATAAACAAATACAAGTTATAAAATATGCAATACGAATTCAAAAATAAATCTATATAGAAGATAAGAATTAAGAAATAAATGTGAAATACTACAAACAAGATCACATATAAAAGATGACATATATATACTTAATAACATTAAAAAAAATCTCCAAATGGTTAATATGTATAAACAATATTTAAATAATACATATAAAACTTAAAGTATATGAGAAATGTAAGAATACTTATAATTTAATAATTAGGTACGTAAAAAAATAATAATATATGATAGAGAACGATTAAAATTTTGAAATAGAAGTATATATGATACAGTAATCATAAAAACTAAATATATATAACATAAACAATACATATATGTTACATAACAAAAATAAATTTATACTAAATAATATTTTAAAAGTAATAAGTAATACAATATAATAAATACAAAAATCTGAAAAATGCATAATATATAACTAATATATAAGTTATAAAATAATACATACATACATATAAACAATAATATTTGATAAAAATAGTTATAAAGAATATACAAACTTTAAATAAAATTCATCTATTAATATAATAAAAAGTACTTATGTGATATAAACTATATAAATAATATATGTTATATATAGAAAACTTTTATAAAATATTAATGATAAAGTAATTTAAATATGATATACAAAAATAAAATGTAATATAATAACTAATAAAAAATGCAATATATAAATACAATGAGAAATATAAATAATAAATAATAATAATTTAATATATACATTATATTAAAATAATTAAAAAGCAAAAGCAAAATAAAAAATAAAAAATAAAAAGAATAAAAAATGGATAAGGATTAAATTAAAATAATAAAAAAATTAAAATTCAAAAAGGAAGATATTGAAACGCGCGCCAACAATGCAAGGACCAATTGGGCAATTATGCCTCATTTCCAAAACGGCGTCATTCTGTTACCAGCCCTTTAATAGCCCAAGGGACTAAATTAAAATGTAAACAAACATCTAGGGCCAAATTAAAAAAAATTAAATTAAACGGAATTAAAAATAATAAAAATGCGGGAGGACTAAAATGGCAATTAGACCGTTTAACAAAAACACGCGGATCCTATTCTAGATATCGGGTCAACGCGCAGATCCTTTCTTAAAAAAATGTCGTTTTGGCCTTTAAAGGTAATCCCCAAAACGACGCCGTTTCCATTGCCTATAAAGTCAGCTTTAATAAAAAATCATTTTTATTTTGTTATTTTAAAAAAAAAACTACAAACATCCTCTGAAGCCCTTAAGGGGCTCCGATCGCCGAACCTCCGGGCCCCTGTCCTTATGTGCCACACGTGCCACCGCGAATGGTGACCTGTAACACCCCAAACCCGGCCCATACGTTTCAACCGGATCTGGTATGCTATGGGTTGTACATTGAAAACTTTTGCTTTGTTGGTTTTGGAAATCGTAGATTTATTAGGCAGTAATTAATAAATAAGTGACATTAAAAAAACCCTTGTATTATTGTTATTGTGAATAATTAAACCTTTGACAAAATTTCATAAGTTGCAAATATTTAAAAAAACTACTTAGGCGAATATAAACTATGGGGCCTTATTACCTAAATATTCCCAAAATAAAACTTAAAGGAAAACCAGAAAATAATCTATAGAAATAAAAACTTGATGGCCCCTCGAGTCCGTCTCTAGCTCCCATGTCCACGATCTAACGCTCATCCGAAAAGTGAGGAAAAATAATAGGGTGAGTCACCAAGACTCAATGTGTAAATCCCAAAAACACATAAAAGGCTTGGGCCCACAAAACACATTATGAGCCACTGCCCATACACAATGGCAACAATCATAATCACATGACAGATAATAAATGATGCAAAGCCCAACCCATCCTAGAATTCCATCCTCTACACACCAACCCGTACCAACCATCACACCTTGGGGATTTCTACAATCAACCCGCCAACCACTACACACCATATCGACAATCATACTGCCTATTCCTTATCAATCAGGACTTTTAACGTGTGTTTTCTACCACCGATCACCAAGTGACCTAACATTTCATTTCGTGGGTTTTCTACCACCGATCACCATGTGATCTAACATTTCATTAGGTGGGTTTTCTACCACTAATCACCATGTGATCTAGCATTTCATTGGGTGGGTTTTCTACCACCGATCACCATGTGATCTAACATTTCATTAGGTGGGTTTTCTACCACCGATCACCATGTGACCAATCATGCTTTTCCCCTTTTCATAACAAACCCATCCCATGCATACATTCATGCAAAATCAAACAATCTACTACCTAAGAGTTTCTGATCTTTCGCATACATCGATACACATAGAGCAGTTTTATGATTACGTACCTGGCATTCCTTGCCTAACCCTTTTTGGGTTTCATTCGACTGTCTACACAGCCACTTTTCGACTTTTTAGCCCATAACATAAACATACATATATTCATACAGATTATTAGTGTGTTAGAGATCTACACACGACTGTTCATGCAGCCTCATTTTCTGACTTTTTAGCCCCTAACAGATATAATACAAAATAAAACTTAGGTGATAAGGATCTACACACCTGATTACCGATAAAACGATGCTTTCTATATCGATGCTATCCTTAGTCGTCACAACTGCTATCTGCCTAAGGTGTTGTTCAGAAGCTAGTCCACAACCAAGTGGCCAATCTCGAATGGCAGATACTGCTCTTTTCTTAAACTTAGGGATTTTCTCCTTTGCCTGATCCATATTTAATTCCATCACAAGTCCTTATCAAAACTAGTATCACAATATTTAATCGTTAATCCTCATTATAACATTAAGATCTTGTATATAATGATGAAATCTAATAGAAATCTAAAAAAATCTTCTTACCTTAAAAATCCCAAAAGTGGAGACTAGCTATTTTCGGCTTTTAGATCTAATTGACAAAGCGTCCTTCAAATCCCGAATTGTCGCCCATCATAAAACCATTAACTATTAGCTTTTTCGGCTTTTGCCTTTCGAAAACCGGAATAGAATATGAGAAACTAGCAGAAGTTGACACTTACCTTAACACAGAGATTTCGGCTAGCACTAGAAAGAGGATTCGGCAATGCCAAAGTAATAGATTTTAAATGCCGGAAGAATAGATTTAACTCACAAATAGGATAAATAAAGAAAAACTATAGAGGTTTCAGCTTTTTAGAGAAATCGGCACAAGGGAAAGAAGAATAGAGAAAAGGTTTCGGCTTTTGAAGAAATTGAAGAAGAGAAATTGAAGAGGAAGAGGCTAGGGATTTTCGGCACAAGAAATGAGGAGAGAATTAGGGTTTTAAGTGTCAGAATCAAGGAGCTATCCCCCTATTTATAGGATTTTCGGCACCTCCTGTATAAAACTGAAAACGCCCTTCCTAATTAATTAAAATTCAAGCTAAATAAAAGGGAAATTTTGGCACCCCTTTGCCATGCAGTAGCCGATTTCTTTACTCCTCTCAGTGGTAGATTTTCAGCCATCACTCTCCTTGTAGATAGGCTCCTATCTTTTCTCCTTTTTTATCTTCTATATTATCAATTATAAAATCCAAATATATCTTCTTATTTTTAAGCCTTGTAGCCGTCCACCTCATCAAGTCTTAATGCCGAAATTTAACTTACTTAAATTAAAAGATTTGGGCTTCATTAAACCTAAATTTTGGGCCCCTAACTCCTTGTGTGTGGCGTCTCCATCTAATTCCCTTACAGTGCTACCTTTTGTTGGGCCACAAGCCCACGTTGGTATTTTAAACATAATTACCATTCTTTTAACTCTATAATGCCCAATCTAATAATTTAACCAAGGCCTTTGCCTAATTCTGAGCCCAATTTGGACCCCTATTACTTAAATTAACATATTAAACATATTCACCCATTAAATGCATAGGCCCAAAAATTCAGGATGTTACAGTTCTACCCTCCTTAAAGAAATTTCGTCCTCGAAATTTCCAACTAACTATTAATCGTACTACCCAAGTCTCTCCACTATGCTTTCGCTGCGAACTCTGATTCTAAAGCCAAAAGAAACACTTAGTGTACTATGATAAAGTACGCACCGGTATTTGCATCTAGAGCGTCCTCGTCCCCTTGTACTCATTCTACCGATTCGCGTTTATCTGATTAGGAATTTTATGAATTATTAGTTTTCTTCCACTGTTTAACCACGAACAATCTTATGGACAGAGATTTTCAAGAGTGGTTCTTTCGAATTCGAAATTATATCTACGGGTTTCAGTCTCAAGTCTGTATCTCCTAGTTCTAGAAACCACATACATTCAACCATCACACATCAACATATAAGTAGCATCCATGAACTCCCATCCATCACTTAAGGGTATTTTTGTCATTCATCCTACAGGGGTATTTTTGTAATTTTTTAAAATAGGGTTCCTTGGTGATTTTGTGAAATAAGGGTATTTTGGTAATTTTGTAGTCTGGGGGTATTTTGGTAATTACACAAGTCAAGGATTTTTTGGTCATTTTGGAAAACAAGAGTAATTTGGTAATTTTTTTAAATCTAGGGATATTTTGATGTCGTTGTTGCTGTCGCGTTTTTTTTTAAACAGGGGTACATTGAAAAATCTAGTTTCATAATTCGGGTTACTCTTGTAATCATGAGGTTTTTGAGTAAGTTTTCAAAACATAGGTACTTTATACATTCATGGTTGGTTGGAAATTTTCTCAAATCAAGTGTATTTCGAAAATTTTACAAAACTTGGGTTTTTTTTTTTTTAACCAGGGCACTTTGGAAAATCTAGGTACTCTTGTAAACATAGGGTTTTTGGGTAAATTTTTCATAGCTGTGAACATTTTAAAATCAAGTGTATCTTTTTGGAAATGTTTAAAACTTAGGGGTTTTTGTTTGCAAAATAGGGTGGTTGGTCCCTTTCGGGTTTTAATTATGGGTTCAGCACATGAACAAGTCCTTATAGCTAGAGTGAACAGTCACTACGCACCAAGTAAGATTCCAGCGAAGAGGAGGTGAGTCACTAGGATTGCTTAAATACCAAGCTCTCCCTGAATTCATTCCTAGACATGCGTATGCCTATTGCCACACCCTGTCATGGCTAAAGTGAACAGTCACTATGCACCAGGTAAGATTCCAGCGAAGAGGAGGTGAGTCACTTGAACTGCTTAAATACCAAGCTCTTCCGAATCTACTCCTAGACATGCATATGCCTGTTGCCACACCTTAGTCTTGTGACTCGTTTACAGGTTTGGTTTAGTGAAATTAAATCTTATGGATTTTGAGAGTGGTTTGTCTAAGCCTAGAGTCCATCAAGTTCTAATCTAGATAGTCTACGTCCCATAGAGCTCATTAAGCCCACATTTATATCACAATCAGGAGTTTAGAATACTTACCTGGTTGGATCGGGTGCCGGTAGACTCGAAGGCCATATCTTCATCCAAAACATTTTTTTATCAACTTTTTAAAACAGTACTAGACCCATTTTATAGCTGAGTTTTGAACTGGGCTCTGATACCAAATTGTAACACCCCAAACTTGGCCCATACGTTTTGACCGGATCTGGTATGCTACGGGTTGTACATTAAAAACTTTTGCTTTGTTGGTTTTGGAAATCGTAGATTTATTAGGCAGTAATTAATAAATAAGTGACATTTAAAAAAAAACCCTTGTATTATTGTTATTGTGAATAATTAAACCTTTGACAAAATTTCATAAGTTGCAAATATTTAAAAAAACTACTTAGGCGAATATAAACTATGGGGCCTTATTACCTAAATATTCCCAAAATAAAACTTAAAGGAAAAACCGAAAATAATCTATAGAAATAAAAACTTGATGGCCCCTCGAGTCCGTCTCGGCTCCCATGTCCACGATCTACTGCTCATCTGAAAAGTTAGGGAAAAATAATAGGGTGAGTCACCAAGGCTCAGTGTGTAAATCCCGAAAACACATAAAAGGCTTGGGCCCACAAACACATTATGAACTCTGGCCCGTACACAATGGCAACAATCATAATCACATGACAGATAATAAATGATGCAAAGCCCAACCCATCCTAGAATTCCATCCTCTACACACCAACCCGTACTAACCATCACACCTTGGGGATTTCTACAATCAACCCGCCAACCGCTACACACCATATCGACAGTCATACTACCTATTCCTTATCAATCAGGAATTTTAACGTGGGTTTTCTACCACCGATCACCAAGTGACCTAACATTTCATTTCGTGGGCTTTCTACCACCGATCACCATGTGATCGAATATTTCATTAGGTGGGTTTTCTACCACCGATCACCATGTGATCTAGCATTTCATTAGGTGGGTTTTCTACCACCGATCACCATGTGATCTAACATTTCATTAGGTGGGTTTTCTACCACCGATCACCATGTGATCTAACATTTCATTAGGTGGGTTTTCTACCACCGATCACCATGTGACCAATCATGCTCTTCCCCTTTTCATAACAAACCCATCCCATGCATACATTCATGCAAAATCAAACAATCTACTACCTAAGAGTTTACAGTCTTTCGCATACATCGATACACATAAAGAAGTTCTATGATTACGTACCTGGCATTCCTTGCCTAACCCTTTTTGGGTTTCATTCGACTATCTACACAGCCACTTTCCGGCTTTTTAGCCCATAACATAAACATACATATATTCATACAGATTATTAGTGTGTTAGAGATCTACACACGACTGTTCATGCAGCCTCATTTTTCGACTTTTCAGCCCCTAACAGGTATAATACAAAATAAAACTTACGTGATAAGGATCTACATACCTGATTACCGATAAAATGATGCTTTCTATATCAACGCTATCCTTAGTCGTCACAACTGTTATCTGCCTAAGGTGTTGTTCAGAAGTCGGTCCACAACCAAGTGGCCAATCTCGAATGGCAGATGCTGCTCTTTTCTTAAACTTAGGGATTTTCTCCTTTGCCTGATCCGTATTTAATTCCATCACAAGTCCTTATCAGAACTACTATCACAATATTTAATCGTTAATCCTCATTATAACATTAAGATCTTGTATATAATGATGAAATCTAATAGAAATCTAAGAAAATCTTCTTACCTTAAAAATCCCGAAAGTGGAGACTAGTTATTTTCAGCTTTTAGATCTAATTGACCAAGCTTCCTTCAAATCCCGAATTGTCGCCCATCATAAAACCATTAACTACTAGCTTTTTTGGCTTTTGCCTTTCAAAAACTTACCTTAACACAGGGATTTCGGCTAGCACTAGAAAGAGGATTCGGCAATGCCAAAGTAATAGATTTTAAATGCTGGAAGAATAGATTTAACTCACAAATAGGATGAATAAAGAAAAACTATAGAGGTTTTCGGCTTTTTAGAGAAATCGGCACAAAGGAAAGAAGAGAAATTGGAGAGGAAGAGGCTAGGGATTTTCGGCACAAGGAATGAGAAGAGAATTAGTGTTTTAAGTGTCAGAATCGAGGAGCTATCCCCCCTGCTTATAGGATTTTCGGCACCTCTTGTATAAAACCGAAGCCCTTCCTAATTAATTAAAATTCAAGCTAAATAAAAGGGAAATTTTGGCACCCCTTTGCCATGCAGTAACCGATTTCTTTACTCCTCTCAGTGGTGGATTTTCAGCCATCACTCTCCTTGTAGATAGGCTCCTATCTTTTCTCCTTTTTATCTTCTATATTATCAATTATAAAATCCAAATATATCTTCCTATTTTTAAGCCTTGTAGCCGTCTACCTCATCAAGTTTTAATGCCAAAATTTAACTCACTTAAATTAAAAGATTTGGGCTTCATTAAACCTAAATTTTGGGCCCCTAACTCCTTGTGTGTGGCGTCACCTTTTAATTCCCTTACAGTGCCACCTTTTGTTGGGCCACAAGCCCACGTTGGTATTTTAAACATAATTACCATTCTTTTAACTCTATAATGCCCAATCTAATAATTTAACCAAGGCCTTTGCCTAATTCTGAACCCAATTTGGACCCCGATTACTTAAATTAACATATTAAACATATTCACCCATTAAACGCATAGGCCCAAAAATTCAGGATATTACATGACCGGAGGTTAAAACCTTGCTTTTTTTCAGCGTCGTCAAAAGGTAAATCCCTTTTTCTTTTATTTTTTTTAAAACAGTATATTTACATAAAAATATAGATAAAAAATAAACAAAATGAAACGAGAAATCACCTCTACTGTTAAAAGCTTTTTGTATTTTTTATTTAAGTATATTTTATCTGCCTATATATCCCACCATTTGTTACAGATCTTTGTAATGCTTTTATAGCCTTTGAAATAAACAAAAAAAAAAGAAATAGAAAATTTTGCCATTTTTTGCTGCGGTTCCTTCCTTTTCTATGCAGGTCAAAGGCGAGGATCTCGCGACGGAGCCCCCATTTGTGCACTGAACGTGTCGGGCTGGAGGAGTTGATTGCGGCGCAAAGGGGCTAGGGGCTGTGGCGCCTAGGGTTTCCCCAGAAACCCTAGGTCTCTGAAACCTGTTTAGTTTTTGGGCCCTTTTGGGCCGTGCGAGCTTGGGTCCTGGGTAGGGTAGCCTGTCCATATCTTGGTTAGTAGTTTTGTAACAGATTGGGTCTAATGGTGTTTTCGGGTTTGGGCTAAGGGTAGTGGGTCTAATTTATGGAGTCTGTAATTGGGTAGGCAGTTTAGGTGTTGGGTTTGGGCTTTAAGCCCGTTTTATTATAAATAGACTATAAACATGGACATCTATTTTCTATTAGTTTGGTTTTCATGGGCCCGGGCAAAATGGCCTTATTACAGCTCCCCCTCTTTGCTCATTGTTGTGTAACGAGAATAGAGCAAAGACTATAAAAGGACCAATTTTGCCCGGTCTTGGCCGAGCCTCAACTTCTTGGTCGTCTTCTCCAAATGGCTTCCAACTCCACTGCAATGGTATTGGAACTTCATCTTGATTTCAATAAATCTAATGGCTTTGATCTGCTTCCTGCAACTTTAGGAATGCCAAATCTGCTGTCTTTATTTTGCTTCTTACAACTTCAGGAATGCCAGATTTGCTATTTTAATCTGCTCCCTGCAAACTCAGGGATGCCAGACTGATGTCTTCGATCTGCTTCCTGCAGCTTCAGGAATGCCAGGTCGCTATTTTAATCTGCTCCCTGCAAACTCAGGGATGCCAGATTGGTATCTTCAATCTACTTCACTGCAATCTCAGGAATGCCAGATCTGCTATTTTTAATCTGCTCCCTACAAACTCAAGGATGCCAGACTGATATCTTCAATCTGCTTTCTGCAAACTCAAGAATTCCAGACTGCTATCTTCAATCTGCTTCATGCAAACTCAGGAATGCCAGACTGCTATCTTCAATCTGCTTCCTGCAAACTCAGGAATGCCAGACTAGTATCTTCAATCTGCTTCTTGCAAACTCAGGAATGCCAGACTGCTATCTTCAATCTGCTTCCTGCAAACTCAGGAATGCCAGACTGGTATCTTCAATATGCTTCCTACAAACTCAGGAATGCCAGAATTCTATCTTCAATCTGCTTCCTGCAAACTCAAGAATGCCAGATCCATAATCTCCAGTCTGCCCCACTACTATCTCGAGAGGACAGAATCTGAACTTTTCAGTTTGCTTCCTTACTATCTCAGGAAGACTTCAATCTTCATCCTGCTCCCCTACCATCTCGAGGGAACAAAATCTGAACTTTTCAATTTTCTTCCTTAATATCTCAGGAAGACTTCAATCTTCAGTCTACCCATAAAACGTAACACCTCAAACCTGGCTCATGCGTTACGAGCGGATTTGGTATGTCACATGAAGAAAATGTTTTGAGAACTTATGAATGTACTAAAGAATGACATTAATATAATATAGTTAAGAAAGCAAGTTTGATTTATAACTATTCGATAAAATACAAATTTCGAGAAGTTGATTGATGTATCAAAAATCGAACTATTGAACTTTAAAACCAAAAACGTAAAAAATCATGTGATTCTTACTAAAAATAGGCGTCACTTGGTTGTGTTTAAGTAAACAAGTTTTGTACGTAAATATTTGATAAAATACAGCTATTTTGAAAGATCGTTTGATGAATCAGAAATCGAGGTAGTAACTCCTTGTGCTAGCAAAATGCACCCTTATATCTATAAGCCTTAATGCCACTTACCTTCTCCCCCTTAAGCGCATAAACACAAAAATTTACCTATAGCCTAACTTGAACCCCGAACTTTCTAGAAACCCCGTAACTTTCCAAATTCACTTAACTAATATGTCCAATTTACAATAATGTCATTCTCTTGTTCTCAAAAATTTTAAACACTCCTACGTCCAAGGCCCATTGGGCCCAATTCTTCTAGGCTCAATTTTGGGATGTTACATTACATCATTCCTTGGGTGTAATGACCAGATGTATGTGCCCAATAAAAATCTGAAGAGATAATATTTCCAACTCTTAAGTTTGGTGAGTTCTAAACAATAGTCCTGTTTCAGATTCTCAAATTATTTAGAAGCTTTCAAAGTAATATGCAAAACTCCTTTTATGAAAGTATTATTAGCCCATTAATCTTTATTTTAATATAAAATGCTTGAAAAAGATCACAACAATGGACGAGAAAGAAATTAATCAGGAGTATAGCTTGAAACAAATAAGCTAATCAAAGATAACCAAGGCAATAAAAGAAAATCGATTGGTGTATCTTAAAAAGAATAAAGTAAGCAAAGATAGCCAATGCTACAAAAGAAAATTAATTGGGGTGTATCTTTGAAAAGAATAAAGTAATAAAAGATAGCAAATTTAAAATGTGTAAGATAGAAGCTAGGTGCCCCAGATATCGCAGCCTGAGCGCCTCTGTACAAACTCCTTGAGGGCCATTTTGAGCTCAATACGTGCTTAGGGGATCCGAAGTACCTTGTCAATGCCCCAAGATGTAACATACTTTCTCATTGTTAATTCAAGCATAGCAAGACTACCGCATACCCTATCTTTGATCAAAATTCCAAAAACCCAATTGGTTTCAAAGCGCCCTTTGCGGGTTTTCGCCTTGGCCTCTCTTTTTTCTTTTTTTGTTTTTTAATGAATTTGAGCTCAAGACACCCTTGGCGGGTTTTCACCTTAGCCAATCTCTTTTCAGGTAAAATCATTTTTGACTGAACCTGAATTCCCTGGATTAGGCAAGTCTTTGTCATCTATCTCGTCAATATCAATGCTCCTCCAGAATAGACATTCTTTTTAACATAAGGTCTTTCCCAGTTTGGCATTTGCTTTCCTCTGAAATTGTTTTGTAGAAGAAAGATCTATTTCAACATCAGGTTCTCCTTGTGGAATTCTCTAGGATGAACCTCTTTGTCGTAAGCTCGCATCATCCGACCGTGATGGATAACTTTTAACCTTTTCTTCGATGAGGTTCAATTGGCACAAATGCTTCAATTCCATAACCCATGGATAAGATGTTGCCCCGACGAAGGTTTTGGCTGATGTTTCAGAAGGTAAATGGTAGCTTCTTATACCAATCTTTACAAGTCTTAATCACCTTTCATAGTTTTTGTTGTTTTTTTTTCTTTTTGTATTTTTTGGCAACTTTTGTTGCACTGTGATATGCTGCCTGATTTTTGGACAAACTGTAAACTTTGACTTTGTACAGTTATGCATTCTTTGCTGGCACCTGATCCTTTCTTTTATTCTTGTTTTCTTTTAGAATTTGATGACTGTCGACTTTGCAATATTGGCATATGAAGTAACATTCACCCTCTTAGTGAATCAATCGATGACCACCAAGGTAGTTCAATGTTAACTAGAAGCTTTTGATGATATCGTCCCTATAACATCCATGTCCCACATATAGAAAAGTTTGTGAAGAAAATGGAAGAGTCACATAAATCTTGTCTTCTTCAATTCAGTATTTGCGGTATAACTGATGTGATCCCCTTCCATGGTAAATCAACACTACCTGATCCTCATGTTTAGGTCACGTCTTAGTAGCCCAGGCATATCTTGATATGATCGTGCAAAAAACATCTTTGAATTCTTGAAAATAGCTCAATGATGTCTTGCCTTATTTCTGTGGTGAGCTGGGCTTCGATCTTCACTTCTCATAATGTCTACTGACCCTTTGTAGAGTAGGGTCTTTTTTTATCTTGTTCTACCATTATTAACAAATCAGAAGATAAGTTACTATTTCTGTCATCTTCAAAGTCCTGAGATCCTTCTAGACACATATCTTACTCGAAAAGAGACTCTGAGTTAGTAATAGTGTTGCTCACATCGTTGATATTTGGATACCTTATTGTAGGCTCGAAGAAAAATTCCAAAGAATAAATGATTCAAAGAATGATTATTTGTATAGTCATGAATGAAGAATGAAAGAATATTTAAAAGAAAGTCAAAACAAAAGAAAAAACTAAGAACAATTGTTTGTAAAATATGAAATGGAAAGAACAAAAGAATATTTACTTAAAAGATGCATTTTATTGAAATAAGATTTCGGACACGAGCCTATTTCACAAAAGGGTTCTTATTGCCTCTAGGCTTAAGGCAACAAGCATGTTTTGAATATTACTCTAGATCCGCTTTAAAAATACAAGGATCTTTTCCACAGTCCAATTATTCAAAACATTCCAAAGTACGCAATGGCAGATGCTTGGAAAAATCCAGTTCTTTCTTCAGATACGTCATTAATATTTGGATGTCCCAATATCAGGTATTGCACTAAATCTCTGAACTCGATGCATTCTTGGATCTCATGCCCCCATATATTAAAGAACTCGCGATGTTTACACCTTTGACAGAAAAGTTAGGTAACAAAATTTCTGCACTAGAGGGATCATCGAATTTTACAATACCCAATCTGATGAATCTTTTAATTATCTTTTTAAAAGTGACGTAGTTCTCGATCGAATGTCCTGTGATTCCCCCATGGTATTCGCATTAGCCATTTACATCGTACCATTTGGGGTATGGAGGCTATATTGGCTCTACATAAAAAGGGGATATGACATGTGCGTCAAACAGAACTTGATAAAACTCCCTATACATGACTGGAATGGGTGTGAACTGAGGTTTCTCTGTGTTTGGTCTTGAATTGGGTTCTTGCATTGGGAAGACTCCATAGCTAGTAATTACCGTCCTTGGCTGGCTTATTGTAATCGGCTTCTAATTGCCTTTGTTATTCCTTCTCGTACTATTCACTTTATTTTCCTTTTTCTTCAGGGCTTTTAAAGTACACTCTCCTTTTTCTTTTGTTTCTACCAGTATAACCGGCTTAGCTTGATCATCATCCGAGTTAAAACTTGAAACCATCGGAAAGTTCAATAGGGCCGAATTATCAGTTTGATATTGGGGTCCAATAATGACGGGTACCCCATGCGAATGCATGTCTGGTTGAGTCGGGACACCTATCGGGGAATAAACGATGTCTTCATTATCATCCACACTGTTGACCACTGGGCCATTCCTTTTTTCAAGTCCTCCGGCTAGTAACTAGGTTAGCTGGCCTATCACATTCCTTTGGAATTCTAGCATTTGTTCCTGCATTTCTTGTTGAATCTCAGTCAATTGCCCCTGCATCTGTATTTGCATTTGCTCTATTCTCTCCAAACTTTGTTCCATGTTTTCCAGGTTAACTAAAATATTTTTACCTAATTAGGGTCCTTTTGTAAAAGTCTAATGCAAATGATGCAATGTAATGCAAATGCATAAATGCAAAGAAGCATTGATTTTGATTCAACTTCATTTAAGAAAACTTTATTAGAAAACAAAATCCTTTACATAAAACGGACTACAAATATGATTTCGCCCTAAGTCCTAAAGTTTTGATTTTCCAAAATAAAGAGGTTAGCTTTTGACCACGATCCAACTGTAGCTCATACTTCATGCTCAATATATCAGCCTGTGCTGCCAAAGTCTGTAAGTGATCAGCTACCTCTCGAATCTGAACTATTGCTTCACCCATGAGGTAATCCCAACTTCTAACATGATCATGGGAATGGTGGAGTTCTTCCTTCCAATGCCCTTCTCTTGCTTCAAGATGCTTGATCCGGAGTTCACAATTTTGCAATGCCGATTCTAATCTTTCAATTTTGCCCTTCATTTCCTCAATCTTGTTCAAGCTTGACTTCAGCTTATTTGTAGAATTACGGCTTTGATTGTAACAGCCCGATTTAGGGCCTAGTCAGAATAGTGGTTCTAGGCCACGAATTTGAGGTGAATTTATGAGTTTTTAAAGTTTATGCTATGTCTGCATGCTAGTATGAAAGTTCCATGAAGCAAATTTGCTAAATTGAGGTTGAATGGTCCAAAAAGGACTAAATTGCAAAAGTTGCAAAATATGAGTTTCTAGAAGCTTTTTGTATAAAATAGCTTTAGAATATAAATTAGAAGTCCTTAAGTAGCAACTTTCCCAAATTATAATTTTTGAAAAAAAATGGACATGAGTTAGTAAAATAGAAATTTTTTTAAGAGAAGGGCCATTGTATAGGTTATCAAACCATTATTCTTTTGTATATGGCTAAGTGGTTGGCCAAAATTTACTATATGTATGTTGTTAAATTCAATGAAGCATGTTGAATAGTTCATGAAATATATTGTATTGATCTTGATTTCGGGGTGGCAAATGGCTTGGTAACTAGCCTCTAAGTGCTCACATGGTTAGACACACGGGCGTGTGTCTAGGCCGTGCGTACCCTGTACCTTATTAATATTAGTCAGAATAGGCCACAGTTAAATCCTACGGCCATGTGTATGAGCCGTATAAGACACACGGTTTCGGCATGGGCGTGTGCCCAGGCCGTGTGGATCAAGTCAGTAGCTCCCCACGGTTGGAAGACACGGGCGTGTCAAGGCCGTGTGAATTTAGTCAGTAAGTCCCCACGGTTGGAAGACATGGGTGTGTGACCCCTGTTTCTAAGAAAGGTTTTCAATCAAGTTCTGAAAGTTATCAGATATGTGCTTAAGGCCTCGTAGGCCCATAAAATGTATAATTTGACTAAAAAGAGAAGTTGTTAAGCCAGAATAAAATTTTACTGCCTGTAATTGTATGCTTAAGTGAGTTCAAGCATGATAATGTCTCGTATCCAGTCCTAGGATCGGTGTCAGGTACGCGGTGTTACATTGATAGTGGTGAAGAGACCGTCCCAATTCAGTCACTTTAGCCTTTAATCCATATTTCCCCTTTTGGCTCTCTGCCAAACTCTTTTCTAGGGCCTCGTTTCCATCTGCATCTCTAGGAACTTCCTCTCCCAATGGTCAGCTTTGGCCTTTTCCTCTTGAACCTCCTGTTGCCACTGTTTCGAAGTCTTCCTCAATCCAGCATTTTTCATCGACAGACGCAACTTCTTATATTATGTCTTTAAGTCATTCAAATCTTCCTCGACCCTTTTCTTCCCTTTTCTTAGTTTTTCAGCCTCTGATTTCTGAACATCGACATCTAATTTCAGGTACATTTTTTCATCTTCTAGCTTCTCCATCCTTTTTCCAAACTCCGAACTCATCCTTTCGAAATCTTTTTTCACAATCTCTAACTCTGATGGGACCACTTGCAAGCATTCTTCTCTTGATCGGGCTCCTTCTGGATTCAGCTCAGGGATGTTATCATTAATCCTTCTAAGCCTCCATCCACTGTATTCTGGGGTCGTCATTGGGCCTGCAGATAATCTCTTCATCGTATGAATCTAATTCCAATCACCAGAAATTTCCTTAACCCTCTTCTTATAGTTTTCCCCTCTGTATGAGAACTCACGCGCGAGATGACCCATATGTCGTTGGTGCGAGTATCTTGACCCATATTGCCTCGAGACGAGCAAAGGGGCATACCCAACGACTCCCCAGATTCCAAGTAAAGGAACCCAGTCGAAACTCCCACACTGATAGAGGATTTCATCGGGAACCATCCAATGAGCCCTCCATTCAACGTCTTCTTCTTGAAGATTTTGAAAGAGTGCCATCCAGCTTTCCTCGGACACGTCTTCTCTCCTTGGTGTAGCTACTATCTCTTTCAAAGGAGAGTAATTCTTAGAGAAAACCCGATAAGATCTTTTCTCCACCTTCTAGAAATGACTGTGAAACCAAGCCAACAATAACTGCGCGCATCCAGTTAACCTGCCTTCACCTGTTCTCCGACATGCACTCAAAAATCTGAACGTCTCGGCTAAGATCGCAGGTATAGGTGACTCCTCTACCAAGTCGATCGAATAAATCAGTAACTGCTCCGTCTACATGTCTTAGAGCTTTAGGGAAGATTACCAAACTGTAAATACACAAGGCTAAGACGTCAATCTTCTTCTTTACATCTAGATGTGTTAGGACCACATCCCTCGAACTCTCCCAAGGAATACATTTACCTTCACCTTTCTCTTGAATTCTGGCTGCAACCTACTGTTCACTCGTCCCCGTGATATTCATTAACTTCTTCACAAAAGTTGGAACATTAGCAGCCCTAGAATAAACTCTGTCGACTTGGATCCTCAAACAACGAAGTAAGGTCGTATATTCCTCTACCGTGGGCACTAAATCTACGTTCCCGAAAGTGAAACAACTATAAGCAAAATTCTAAAACTGAATCATAGCGCGGAATACATACTTATCTACTTTAACGTCGAGTAAGTAAGGTAGATCACCATAATTACGATAGAATAGCTGCTTTGCCTCATCGTCCTACTGGGTCCATATTCCCTTCAACTCTTGAAGCTCATTTTGCGTGACACTGATATGAGTGAAATCCCGTAGTTCCGACACATACCCCTTAACTAAGCTATCCCCTTTCTCTAATTGCCTTTGCTCTAACCATATACGGACGACTGCATTGTCTTCCATTTTATCAAGGAATTCGTTCTCCATAACTAGCTTTCTAACTTTAGAAACTGACCGTGAATCGATACCTCTATAAATATGAAATGACATGCACAAAAGAATAAAACACAACAAGTTAGTACCGCAAAATATAAAGTAAACAAACATCTATCTGGGTTACTAAGGTTCGACATAGTTCTACTTAGGGTGGGTTCTCCTATTTTCTACGTGTGGTTTAGCTCTAAAGTTGAGGTACCCGAACCAACAGATTCCTCGATCCTCACCCATTATAGGCTCATACGGTCCGAGTTCGATTCAGGGGAATACAATACATTTCCATATGGCCATGCGAAAGTGAAAGCTTCATGAAGACATAGGTACAAATGTATCCCGGAAGCAATCCACTATCCCATGCGGAGGTGAAAACCTCACGAAGGCATAGCTTCTCGCTCCTACTTAAAGGCGTGACCACAACGGTCATGTAATGCAATGAAGAGATATATATCACAAATTAAGACAGCATGCAACAAAAGGATCATGTTTTTTTTTTAAACCAAAATATTAAATTCGGACAAAAGGACATGAAATTATCGATTTTACGGCTTGATTCTCTTATTGCTCCCCGGTGGAGTCGCCAAGCTGTCGAAACCATTTTTAAGTTTGATTTAAAAACGGGAATCGACTTTTAAAAACGAAAATAGGAGTCGCCACAATCCCTTTTTATTTAGGTATGATTGGATCACCTTGAAAATTGTTTTTTATTTCAAAATACTGATTTTGGTCCACGTAAAACAAGAAAAATGAGTTCGGGAGTTGGTTACATATGAGGAAGGGTTAGTACCCTCATAACGCCCAAAAATTGGTACCTAATCGATAAAATCATGTCCTAATGTTGCAAATTTGAAAAATTTTAAGATATGATCCTTTTATTAGAAAACTAAGACTTACCTATTTCAAAATAAAATGTTATTTCCAGTAAGTTAGGATATAACATCTCACGACTTCGAAGTTAGGCTCGCCTTTATTTGTAGAAAATTCTTATATCGAAATACAAAACATCATATCCAGTAAGTTAGGGTATAACGTTTTGAATTTCCAAGAATAAGTTTTAATTTAGAAGTTTGTGAATTTTGATTTTAAGAAAAGGGATACTTAATATTTTAAGTTCAACGATAAAAAATCGAAACCCAGTAAGTTAGGGCACAATTTTTCTCGAAGCCCTCAAATATTAGATATCATCGTATTTTTTGAAACTATTTGAGTTAAATATGTCAATTCAAAAGGCGTTTTTATAAAACAATGTTTTGAATAAAATGAGGCATATATATTATAAACATCAATTTCAAATAAAAATTATTCACTATTATAAACCATATTAAAAATTTTAGTCTATTAACAAAAGACTATCGTAACATGATAAAGGATGTATACAATAAAAGGACTATACTAAAATAGTATTAAACAAATAAAGAACATAAATAAACAAATACAAGTTATAAAATATGCAATATGAATTCAAAAATAAATCTATATGGAAGATAAGAATTAAGAAATAAATGTGAAATACTACAAACAAGATCACATATAAAAGATGACATATATATACTTAATAACATTAAAAAAAACTCCAAAATGGTTAATATGTATAAACAATATTTAAATAATACATATAAAACTTAAAGTATATGAGAAATGTAAGAGTACTTATAATTTAATAATTAGGTACGTAAAAAATAATAATAATATCTGATAGAGACCGATTAAAATTTTGAAATAGAAGTATATATGATACAATAATCATAAAAACTAAATATATATAACATAAATAATACATATATGTTACATAATAAAAATAAATTTATACTAAATAACATTTTAGAAGTAATAAGAAATACAATATAATAAATACAAAAATATGAAAAATGCATAATATATAACTAATATATAAGTTATAAAATAATACATACATACATATAAACAATAATATTTGATAAAAATAGTTATAAAGAATATACAAACATTAAATAAAATTCATCTATTAATATAATAAAAAAGTACTTATGTGATATAAACTATATAAATAATATATGTTATGTAATATATAGAAAACTTTTATAAAATATTAATGATAAAGTAATTTAAATATGATATACAAAAATAAAATGTGATATAATAACTAATAAAAAATGCAATATATAAATACAATGAGAAATATAAATAATAAATAATAAATAATTTAATATATACATTATATTAAAATAATTAAAAAGCAAAAGCAAAATAAAAAATAAAAAGAATAAAAAATGGATAAGGATTAAATTAAAATAATAATAATAAAAATTTAAAATTCAAAAAGGAAGATATTGAAATGCGCGCTAACAATGCAAGGACCAATTGGGCAATTATGCCTCATTTCCAAAACAGCGTCATTCTATTACCGGCCCTTTAATAGCCCAAGGGACTAAATTAAAATGTAAACAAACATTTAGGGCCAAATTAAAAAAATTAAATTAAATGGAATTAAAAATAAAAAAATGCTAGAGGACTAAAATGGCAATTAGACCGTTTAACAAAAACACGCGGATCCTATTCTGGATATCGGGTCAACGCGCGGATCCTTTCTTAAAACGACGTCGTTTTGGCCTTTAAAGGTAATCCCCAAAACGACGCCGTTTCCATTGCCTATAAAAGTCAGCTTTAATAAAAAAATCATTTTTAATCTGTTCTTTTAAAAAAAACTACAAAAATCCTCTGAAGCCCTTCATGGGCTTCGATCGCCAAATCTCTGGGCCCCTGTCCTCACGCGCCACACGTGCCACCGCGGACGGTGGTCGGAGGTTAAAACCTCGTTTTTTTCAGCACCGTCGAAAGGTAAATCCCTTTTCCTTTTATTATTTTTTTTAAAACAATATATTTACTTAAAAATATAGATCAAAAGAAAAAAAAATAAACAAAATGAAACGAGAAATTACCTCTGTTGTTAAAAGCTTTCTGTATTTTTTATTTCAGTATATTTTATCTGTCTATATATCCCCCCATTTGTTACAGATCTTTGTAAGGCTTTTATAGCCTTCGAAATAAACAAAACAAAAAGGAAATAGAAAATTTTGCCACTTTTTGCTGCGGTTCCTTCCTTTTCTTGCAGGTCAAAGGCGAGGATCTCGCGACGGAGCCCCCATTTGTGCGCTGAACGCGGCGTGAGAAGAGGCTGGTGTTAGGATGGAGGAGTTGATTGCGGCGCAAAGGGGCTAGGGGCTGCGGCGCCTAGGGTTTCCCCAGAAACCCTAGGTCTCTGAAACCTGTTTAGTTTTTGGGTCCTTTTGGGCCGTGCGAGCTTGGGTCCTGGGTAGGGTAGCCTGTCCATATCTGGGTTAGTAGTTTTGTAACGGATTGGGTCTGGTGGTGTTTTCGGGTTTGGGCTAAGGGTAGTGGGTCTGATTTATGGAGTCTGTATTGGGTAGGCAGTTTAGGTGTTGGGTTTGGGCTTTAAGCCCGTTTTATTGTAAATGGACTATAAACATGGACATTTATTTTTTATTATTTTGGTTTTCATGGGCCCGGGCAAAATGGCCTTATTACAAGTATGGTGTAAAACAACTTAAGAATAATAATATTAATGATAATAATAATGATATTAATAATAATGATATAATAAAATTTTAAAATTTTAAAATTATTAAAGTATAAATAAAAAAATAAATATTAGGTAAATAAATATGAAAAGGAAATACAATAATAATAGTAATAATAATATAAAGTTAAGGATACAATAATCTAATAATAATGATAAGTAAATAAGCATAAAATATAATTATAGTAATAATAATATTAAATTAATTAACAGAATAGCAAAAATAACAAAAAAAAGGGACTTGATTGAACTTTAAAACAGGCATTTAGGGTAAATTAGAAATAAAAAGAAAAATAGAGGACTTATCCGAACACGCGAATAACAAGGAGGGACCTAAAGGGACATTTTCCCTTCTCCTCCAAAACGGCGTCATTCAGATGCGGATTAAAATGAAATCGAAACCAATTAATAGGGTAAAAATTAAAAATATAAAAAGCTTTATTGTAAAACCATTAAAAAGCGGAAGGACTTACAGCGCAATTAGCCGGTCAAAGTGAAAACACGCGGATCCCCTGGCGGGTCGGGTCGGTCGGATTGGGTCAAGGCTTTTTAAACTGCATCGTTTTGGGCGTCTGATGCTTGCCCCAAAATGACGCCGTATGGGGGGTACTATATAAGTCAAGTTCTTTATAAAAAAAATTTCATTTTCCCCACTCCATAAAAAAAAATTGAAACCCCTCCCCAAAAAAAAATTCTCTAAGCCTTTCCCCTCCAGCTGAATCCCGGTCGCCGGACCACCGTGACGGCCACCGGCGACGGCTCCGCGTTCATGGTGCCAAAAAAGTAAAAAAAAATGTTATTTTTCGCCTTTCGAGCCCTCGAGCCCACAAGACGTCATTTTTCATCGAAAACAACTAACCTCGGCCGTCCATAGTGGCGCAAATGCAAAAAAGAAGCAGTAAAGGTTCGACTTTCTCTTTTATTTTCCATTTTTTAAAAAAAAATAAAATAAAACAACAAAATGAAAAATGAAAAGAGCAGAATCAAAAAACCACCTTTAGAAACTTTTCTATTTTGCTCCGATTGCTGTGTCTGTGTCCCCAAAAAAATTACAACTTGTGTAGTGGCTTATTATAGCCGAAAATATTACAACTGTTAATGTTTTTTTTTTGTTTCTATTCTTGCTACCTCTGTGTTGTTGCGTGTTTGTTTTGTCTGTAGGTACGAGGTTAGCGCCGCAAGAGGGGCAGTGTACGGAGGTGTTGACGTGGCATGCGACGGCCATGGCTGACCTAGGGTTTCCATGGTTTGCTGAAGATAGGTTTAGGTTTTGGGCCATTCGTGCTTAGGGTTTGTTGGGTTAAAATGTAATTTGTGCCCTTTTTTGTTTTTTGGTTTTTTGGCTTTGAAATTTGGGCGGTAATGGACATGTAATTCTGAACTAGACTGTTTTAATATTTTTATTTATTGTCTTGTCTAATTTGGGCCAGGGCCAGGCAAAATAGGCTTGTTACAATGGTTACCATGAGATAAAATAGAATCATATTGGGAGAACGAATATTATCCCAATAAGATCAATGATATCTTATAAAGGTAACAGACTTATGACAAGATTATTTGTCGAGCTATGAGTAGTTGCTTTCGTAATGGCATGTTGTTAGGGAAAGCTCAATCACGATACTATAGTGGAATGAGTTCATGACTAAATGAGATCATATTTAATAGGAAAAAAGTTGGAACTTAACTACAAATCATTTGAGCCCTAATTACATATGTCTAATCGGTCCCTCCACTAACTCGCTGAAACCCGAAATGAATTGTGTGTTTGAACAGAAATGAACGGAATGAATAGAAAAAAAGAAATGAGAAACATTTAGGAATGATTATGGTTTTTTTCGAAATGGAGAAATGGAACCATTTGGAAATGAATGTAAGGTTCCAAAATATAAATGAAAATGAAAATGGAAACAGAAGTGATCCAATTGCAATTTTATATGGTTACTTAAAAATGATTAGAAGAATGGGTTTATACTTTTGAGTTGTTTTGAAGTCCGAAAATGAAAATAAGTCATTCGTTCACAGTCAACATGTTGATTTGTGAATCATTAAACATATTTTCTCGAAACTTTATCGGGGTAAAATCGTCAAAATTTTACCAGGGATAAAATAGAGATTAGAAAATTGTTTAATATATAATATTAATGTTTATTTTGAAAAATAGAAAACTATGTATAGGTTGGATTAAATTATAAAGTGTTGGGTTAAAAGTCTAGAAAGTACATATAATTGGGCCCAATACAATGAAAGGCTCAAATCCCCATCATAATACATATAAGGGGAAACACACCCTATTAACCCCTTTCCCTCTCCTAGTTGGATTAGGAAGTTGTTTTTCTATTTGAAATAAACCTCTACAATTAAACAAGGGTTCTACCTTCTCTCCCTATAAATAGATGGCACTGGTAGAGCTATTTACACAACTTTGAGAGATTGTTACTTTGCCAAAACATAGAGAGAATTTTTCTCAACTATTTAATATATTTTCCTAGAATAAAAATTGTATTGGTTTCTATTAAGAAGAGAGAATTTCTGTTTTCACCCCAAATAAAAGAGAGAAATTTGTTTTCTAGTTTTGTATTTCAATTCAATTGGTTTGAGCCCACACTTAAAGCAGTCCGTGATATGAGAATAAGGGAGAAAATAGTTTGGTTAAAAGCTGAAAACAACAAACATTCGTTATGCTGAAAACACATGTATGAATTCGGTTAGGGTTTATTACTATAAACATCACAAACCGGATCAGTTTTCAAAATTTTAATTTTTTAGTGTGCAATAAAATTATTTTCAAACCGAATTTTTTTCCAACATTTATAGCATTGGTCGAAGCTTGGAGAGCCCTTTATATATCAAAGGAGCAACTAAACATTGGGTATGTAAGTCTATGACTAAGATATGGTGGCAACTTCTAGCTTATGGATGAGTAAAAGTGAATGTAGATGGTTTGGTGTCAATTACTAGACCGAAGGAGGCTATAGGTAGAGTGATGAAAGGGCTGAATAGAGGATGGATAGGAGGTTTTGAAATGATGACAAGTATGTCTGATATCTTTTAGGTTGAATCTCGGGCAATGCTTAAAGGATTAAAGCTAGCTTGAGCACAAGGCTTCTGTTAACTGGACCTAGAGAATGATAATGCTTTGCTAATTAATGTTATACAGTATGGGTTAGCAGCGGGCAACAATTGTAGCGAAATTAGGCTAATACATGACTAGTGTTCTAAATAATGGGATGTGAAACTTCGACATATTTTAAGGGATAGTAACAAGGTAGCAGATCGCATCGCCAAATAGGCTAGAGGTGGAATGGAACAATTGATCATTCATGTGAATCCACCGACTTATGTGAGATTTGTTGGAGGAAGATGTCCAATGTGCTATGCATACAATGGTTGATGGAGAATAATATTGTTGTACTTTTATCCTATGACTAAACTCTTATTTATTTACCAAAAAAAAAGATTCAACTTTCACTTGGGGTACCAAAAAGCTTATACATGCCTTTTATTTATAAGGCCTCAATCACCACTGGTTACAAAACTATAATAAAGATAATTAAGGTACCTTATAAATTTTTAGGTGTTAAAAGAGTTATAAGAAAATGAATTTTTAAAGGTTATGAGAGTTATTTAAACATCCATTTTACAAAAAAAACTATAAATTTAATTAAAAATTCAAGCAAACAATTTCAATATAGGTCTTGAAAAGCTTGTGAAGTCCAATAAGCCTGATTTTGTCTTTTTAGTTGAAACATTGATTCATTCTAATAAATTGGAAGAATTGCATGTGGCTCTCCAATTTGACACTTGTTTTTCTATTGATCAGATTGGTAGGAGTGATGGGTTGACATTTCTATGGAATTTTCAAGCTCAAGTTTCTGCATAGGGTTACTCCAATAACCATATTAGCTTACTTATTAAGGTTGTCAGTTCTGTAAAATGGAGGCTTACGTGGTTTTATGGAGCTAGTTGGGATCTACTGTGAGCTTTGCCTTCTTTACATAATTTTCCATGAGTATGTATAGAGGATTTCAACAATTTTCTCTCAATTGATGATAAATAGGGAAGCATTGACTACACTTTTGCATGGTTGGAGAGCTTCCGTGACTGTATTTCGATTTGTAACCTCCTTGAGGAAAAGGGTCGAGGCACGAGATCATGCTTGTTGGAGAGGTTTGACTGCGTATTTGTTAATACTGAGTAGGCCCAACTATTCCCGTACTACAATTTGTACAATTATGTTTGTAGTTCGTTGGATCATTACTCTATTAAGCTACTAGTTTCCTTGTCGATTCCCCAATGCAAGAAATGACAATTTCGGTATGAGAATTAGTGGTTTATGGTGGAGGTATTTATGGATGTTATTGAAGACAACTAGTCGAGTACAGGTTCCTTGCATTTTTTTTATAAGTTGGTCGGTTGTGCTCATAGATTAATGACGTGGTAGTTGGTATTAGGGTCAAACTATGCTGACCGAATAAAGAAATCGAAGGATAAGGTGGAGTTGTTAAGGAGGTAGCCTGGTTTAGATCGTTCTTTACCAGATGACGAATGCCTAGTCTGATTTGAATGTTTTACGCATACAAGAGGTTGTGTACTAGAAATAGAGGTGGAAGGTGTTTTGGTTACACCATGTGGAGACTAAGTTTTTCCATGCCTAAGCGTCAAAGTAGAGACGAAATAATCATATCTTGGTGCTTACAGATGTGCAAGGTCGACAGTGTAGTAATGAGTCTGCTATATGTGAGATTGTTTTTTTAGTATTTTGAGGATTTATTTTCCAATAAAAATGAGTTGTCGTTTGATGTTTTTTCAGGTCTCTAACCTGTTATTACATATGATACTAATGAGGCGCTTTTGGCTTATTCCCAAATCACTGCATTTTATGATGTCGTTTTTTTGATGCAACTGTACGAGCCCATTTGCCCTGCCCATTTCACAACAGACAAACGAAACCCAATTGCCAAACTCGAATAACCTAACTGCCAAACCCTAAACAACTGAACAGAAAAGAACAGAATGAAAAAATCCTAGCCCCTAGATGCAAGTGGCACACCATGACCTAGGCCACTTGTTTTCGACGACCGCCCACTGCTCCACCGCCCAGCAGACTGCAAAACAAGACAGAAGCAACACAACACGCAAGCAAAAGCAGTAGAAATACTAATATATTGTAACATTTCAGAGGGAAATAAAAGGGGGTTTGAAGATGAATGTAATAGGGGGGATAGAAAAACAACAGAAAAATCAGAGCAAAAAAAGGATTTGAACCCATCGGAAAAGTCGATTGTATAAAGGGGGTTCTTCAATCTTACGATTTTGAAAAAAAGGAACCATCAAAAATAAAAAACAAGAATAATTTTGAAGGTTGATTTTGCTTTTTCTTTTCGATTGTCACCATTGATTTCTATTTATTTTTATTTATCATCTTCAAACTTTTAAAACTAAAAAAGGAAAAAAAAAAGATTACCTGAGCTTGGGGTCGCGTCGCCGGAGCCATCCCTCTGTTGTCGAGGCCGAGAGCAGAGCAGAGGAGGTTTTCCTCTCTCTAGTTTTGAGGAGCCAAAGCTCGGCCTCTTAACAGACTCTGAAACAGGGCACAAAGGCCCATCCCCGCTCACCGTTGACCACCGAACTGTGGTGGCGCGTCGATCGGTCGGAAGAGAGGGGAGATGGGAAGAGGCTTTAACATTTTTGTTTTTTTTTTCTGAACTAAGAGACGAAATATTCATATCTTGGTGCTTACAGATGTGCAAGGTCGGCAGTGTAGTAATGAATCTGCTATATGTGATATTGTTTTTTTAGTATTTTGAGGATTTATTTTCCAATAAAAATGAGTTGTCGTTTGATGTTTTTTCAGGTCTCTAACCTGTTATTACATATGATACTAATGAAGTGCTTTTGGCTTATTCCCAAATCACTGCATTTTATGATGTCGTTTTTTTGATGCAACCATATAAAACACTAAGCCCTGATGGTATGAATCCGGCCTTTTACCAGCGATGTTGGTCAGTTGTAGGGGAGGACATTTTTTATCAATGTGATACTTGGCTAAATAACCCGAGCTGTATGAAGGATTTGTGTCCAATTTCTCTTTGCAATGTCGTCTACAAAATTATTTCGAAGGTCATGGCTAATCAGTTAAAGTGGTACTTGCCACACATCATTTTGCCCTCTCAATTTGTGTTTGTCCCAAAACGGCTAATTATTGATAATATCTTGGCTACATTTGGAACTATTCACCATATAAGGCATAAGGGTCGAGGTAAGAAATGGGAATTGGTTTTGAAATTAGACATTAGTAAGGCATATGACCAAGTTGATTGGGGCTATCTCCAATTTGTATTGGTGAAAATGGGGTTTGATGTGAAGTGGGTAAACTAGATGCTATTAGGTAGGGTTCATTGTTCCTAAACGTGGACTTCGATAAGGGGACCTCTATCCTTGTATTTATTTTTTACACAGAAGGTCCTAGTTTTTTGTTATGATAGGCAAAGGAATGTGGACAACTGCACGACATTTTTGTTTGTTATGATGGGCTATTTGATTCGCGTTTGTTGTTTCCTAAATGATAGTTTTTTTAAAAAAATAGTGGTGCAAGTGCTTCTAGTATATTGTATGAATGTATTTTTCCTTCCATTCAATATTTATGACGCTCTCCAAAAAATGATGAACTCCTTTTGGTAGGGTTCGAACGATAGTCATTATAGAAAGATTCACTGGGCTTCGTGAGATAATCTTCGTGTGCCCAACAAGTATAGATGAATGAGGTTTCGTAATTTGAACTATTTTAACTTGGCGACACCTTATTTATATGGATGCTCTCGAAGGTAATAACCCTTATCTTGTATGGAAGAGTATTGTGGCCACTAAATAGTTACTGATTGATGGATTCCGTTGGGTTTTGGTAATAGGGTTACAATTGAACCTTTTAAGGGCCCTTACCTTTACAATGATAATAATTTCTACATTGACTCTATCCATCTGTTGGGAAAGGAAGATATGAAAGTAAAGGCTTTTTTTAGCATTGATGGTTGTGTTGGATCTGGTGTTAGGAGTATAATATTTTCATCTATGTACATTTGTATTTTTTGAACAAATTGATTTAATAAAAATATTTATTAATTACATTAATACTCTTTGTATATTGTTCTCAATATTTTTGCATGCAAAGCAAAAAAGAAGCAAATATTGGCTCAATGCTTATCTAATGTTTAATTAATTCTAAGCGATATTACATGGTCGGATTGTAATGCGAAAAGACAACTTGTATTAGTTTATAATTAATAGGCAAAAAACTAGAACTTTATTATAAATTATTTGAACCCTAATTACATATGTTCAATTAGTCCCTTTGCTAGCTCGTTGAAACCATAAATAAATTGCATGTAGAACCAAATGAATATAAATTAATGAAAATGATGAATTTAGATAAATTGGCCACATTCACAAATGAATGCGTTTTCTCACTAAGTGTAGAAATGACTTGAGAATTAATTTAAAAATTTTAAATTATTACTTAATTATTTGTAATTAAAGAATTGAATTTTGAAAATGGAGTGTTGAAGAGAGAGGCGACAACCCTAGTGTTATTATCTAGGGTGTGCCGACCCATCTCTCCTTGTTAGACTAGGAGAGTATTTTCTATTATATAAATATTATTTGTGCTATTCTTATTCAACTAGGATTTTTCTATTTCTCCTTATAAATAAATATTATTTATTACCTTTAAAGAGCTTTCATATACAGGTGAAAGCGCATCTTATAGGACGCATCTTTGCCCTCTCCCCATGCCACGTTACCTGAAAATGTGTCATATAGGTTGCGTTTTTGTCTTTTCTTTTAAAATCGACTTATTTCCTTAATTTTTTTATTAAAATAACCTAAACCCCTAATTTTGTTTTAAGTTTGACATATATCCCTAATTTTCCCACGTATGTTTGGCTTCTTAGTTTTACGAGATTTTTTAAAATCAAATAAATAATTTTGGAAAAGTGTTTTAATTAAATCTAAATTTAATAATTTAAAAAACAATATAAAACTAAGATACAGACAATTTATTAAATTTTAAAAAATTAATATATTATGATGTATAAAAAATGTAAAATAAATAGATTCACATGTATTTAAACTGTTTGACAATATATAATTGTAGGTTAATATTTGATATGTATTGTGGATTAATAAAATAATAACACAACATTAAAAATTTGTGGTCAAATATAAATCTTATAATTATTATATTTGTGTTTTAAAACTTTAATCAAATTAGATATTGATTGGATCGAAAATTGATTAAGATATCGATTTAAAAAGTAATTTTAAATAAATTAAATTATGAATTTATACAGAATAATTGAACCGATTAAAAATTCGATTGAATGAACAATTAAATAATTTTTTAAAAAATTTTAATTGAAAACCATAAAACTTTAAATCCTTGATTTTATGATCTCAACCAGAATAAAAAGAGTGATAAATGCCTTCCCTTGAACCTTTATCTCGACTGTACAATTCCTACCAAAAAAATCTTATGTTATTTTCACATTTTATATTATATTTAAAATAGAGGTGCATGCAGAAAGGTAACGGACGTATTTACCAGAAAAAGAGTGCATGACGTGGCACAAAGCTAACCATAGAATGCATCGAATCTCAACTCTCAACTGCAATTTCTGCACAAAACTCGAAATCTATCTCTTAATATCCATAACCCAATCTCTACCGTCTATTTTCCAAATCCAACGCTCACTTCCTTCTCATATCCCCAACCATATCCACCCTTTTACTACAAAAACAAAAACACTCCTACTGAAGACTTCATTTCCTCAGTTCTGACATTTCTCAAAAATGAGCTCCATTGCTTTCAAGCCCTTCCACGGCCTCCGCCGTAGCTCCGCCGTCCCCAGCCCCACTTCCACTACCACAACCCTTTCCAAACCTGCTGTCAAATTCCATGTCTCAGCCGCCAAAACTTCTCCAAAACTAAGCAACCGCAACCTCAGGGTAGCCATCATAGGGGGTGGTCCGGCAGGAGGCTCAGCCGCCGAAACTCTCGCGAAGGCTGGCATAGAAACGTTCCTAATCGAACGAAAACTGGACAACTGCAAACCTTGCGGCGGAGCCATCCCGCTTTGCATGGTGGGTGAATTTGACTTGCCGTTGGATATCATCGACCGGCGAGTCACCAAAATGAAGATGATTTCGCCCTCCAACATCGCCGTCGACATCGGGCAAACGTTGAAACCACATGAATACATTGGGATGGTGAGAAGGGAAGTGCTGGACGCTTACTTGAGAGACAGAGCTAAGGAGAATGGAGCTAACGTTATAAATGGGCTGTTCTTAAAGATGGATATGCCTAAACATTGGGATGAACCCTATGTTTTGCATTACACCGAGTATGATGGGAAGAAAGGAGCCATGGGAGCCAAAGCCACTTTGGAAGTCGATGCTGTGATTGGAGCTGATGGCGCTAACTCTCGTGTTGCTAAAGCCATTAATGCTGGCGATTATGATTACGCCATTGCATTTCAGGTACATGCATATATAATATAAATTGTTCTGAGACAGATTTCAATTTTCTTTTACAAATATTTTTACCCATTTTCGAGTTATTTGTTGTTGATTTGCTTATTTTTCCCGAGAATCCATGTATGAATAAGTAGAAACTAAGATCATAATCGAACACCCTTTCACATACAAGTTGGGGATTTAAACTTGAAATCTAACAGTAGCAAAGGCTTCTCTTTACCATTGGGATGCTTAAGTATGCTTATTATGGTAGTACTATTATTTGATGTTTGTTGGTTGACTGTTGGTAAAGAGCTCAATGTCCCCTTAAACAAGATCTCAGGTTCTTATTCAATGCATGGTTTAGCTCAAAATCTTTCATTGTGGGGCTCATCCTTTTTGTGGAAGTGTTTCTTTTCCACTAAATTTATAGAAAGACACTAGTTTATAGAGTTAAATATATGCACTAAAATTATAGAAAGGAAGTAATCTATAGGGTTAACCGGTTAAGCGAAGAACACTAATTGGTCCTTTTTATTTGGATATAAAAGACTGAGATCACAATCTGAAAGTAGGGGAAGGGGCTGCAGATGCTGGAGATTCTAATTTTAATATCAAACCCATGATTGTGTGCACCAACTAAGCTTTGCCTTCGACAGGAAAGCGTGTTCTCCACTTTATATCTTCGGTTTGGTTATTCATGAAATCGCATTGTGATTGCAGGAGAGAATCAAAATCCCTGATGACAAAATGGTTTACTACGAGAATCTTGCTGAAATGTACGTAGGAGATGATGTTTCACCGGATTTCTATGGTTGGGTTTTCCCCAAATGCGATCATGTTGCAGTTGGAACCGGGACAGTGACTCACAAGAATGATATCAAGAAGTTCCAGCTAGCCACTAGAAACAGAGCAAAGGACAAGATCCTTGGAGGTAAAATTATACGAGTTGAGGCACACCCAATCCCCGAGCATCCCCGTCCACGCAGGTTATCTGGGAGGGTAGCCTTAGTTGGGGATGCAGCTGGATATGTGACGAAATGCTCGGGTGAAGGTATCTACTTTGCAGCTAAGAGCGGGAGAATGTGTGCAGAGGCGATTGTTGAGGGGTCACAGAATGGGAAGAAGATGGTGGATGAAGGGGACTTGAGGAAGTACTTGGAGAAGTGGGACAAGAAATACTGGCCAACCTACAAGGTATTAGATGTATTGCAGAAGGTCTTCTACAGATCGAACCCTGCAAGGGAAGCTTTCGTGGAGATGTGCGCGGATGAGTATGTGCAGAAGATGACATTTGACAGTTACTTGTACAAGACAGTGGCTCCCGGAAATCCACTGGAGGATCTCAAGTTGGCAGTGAATACCATTGGGAGCTTGGTGAGAGCCAATGCACTGAGGAAGGAAATGGAAAAGTTAAACGTATGAGTTTTGGATAATTGGTCTTCCATTTCTGTTAAGTTAAACCTTATAAGAATGATGTTCAATTCTTGCTGCTTGTATTTAGAAGATCTAATTGCACTTTAATGCAATTCGTTATCACATAATTATGGTCAGCAGAGATCGGTTCGGATGTCCTGCATTACCTAATTTGGTTCAGTATTTAGCCTTTAGTCCTTTTTATCAACATGGCGATGTTCAACTGTTCATGATACTAAGAAAGTGGATTGAAACTTGAAAATGGTACTAAAAAAGAACCTAAATATGGTATTTCATGTATTAACGTAGGTTTATATATTTTTATCGTGAATTTTGATGTAGTATCTCAAATTCGAATTCTAAATTTAATGGAAGAAAGATTAGGTTAAGTAAATCAGATCTTGATGGTTGGCCTAGACGAGCCAAAAACCGGTGCAATTGTCTTTCACGCATTATTGTTTCAACTTCATCTTTCAAATGAACATAATTTTCAATTCTATGTCCCTGTGTCACGGCCGGTTAATAAAATAAGATCATGTACAGATTAAGAAAGGAAAAAAGAATTTACATGTGCAAATCATCAATTTTATTATTTTGTTTGGTGTTGGTGGTAAAACATGGTTTTGAATCGGTTCGCTGAATTTCTTTTTTATTTTTTGAAAAGTGGATGTGGATTGAGGTAGTGTGGGATGAATTCTTTCTTTAGCAAATGGGTATGGAATGGTTCTCGTAATTGTTTGTCCCACACCGCTTTAGTGTATAAAATTATCATTTTATCCTTATATATATAACTATCAAAAATATTAAAAAATGTAATAACATATTATTAAAAATATATATATCTTATGTTTAAATATTTTTTTAAAGAATTATGTTTCAATATTTTACTTGATTTTTAAAAGATTGAAATATTAAAGATGTAACACCTCTAACCCGTCTCCTTTACCGGATTAAGGTTATGGGATGCTACGGTGATTAACAAGTCCAATAATAAATAAAAACAATTCAGAGTTCAATTTAATCATCATAAATCAACAGTCAATCATTATTCATAGTATACATGCGAAAACGGAACTTAAATTAGGCTACGGAACCTAAAAATCAATTTAGAAACAAGTAAGGACTAATCTAAAACAAAACAAAAAAAATGTAGAAAATACTGTAAATAGAGGTCACACGACCGTGTGATATGGCTGAGGCCATGTGGTGTTACTCTATACGCCCGTGTCCTCAAATCGTGTACAATTCAAAAATAGGGTCACACGGTCGTGTCGCTAGGTCGTGTAACATTCATGAACCATGTGAAAAATCCTGCACTTAAAACCAAACAGACCACATGGTCGTGTAGGGTGACCGTGTGTGGCACACGATAATGTGACAGCCTGTGTCTTAGGCCATGTGCACCAAAGATGACTTAAAAATCAAGCTATTTCAACTACTATTCCTTAAGTTTCAAGCCATACCATTTCCATTCATATTCACCTATTCAAAGCACACTAAAACATACCAAAACATGTCAATATATATATCATGTATCATTCAACCTAAATGCCTAACCAATGTATGTAACTATCATCTAAACAATAGCATCTTACCACATTTCAAACCAATCTCGCAAGGCATGGTTCAACTCATTTATGCATATATGAACAAAGCTATGCCAAAAGTACCAAATAATAAACACTTTCACAACATTTCATAACGAAAACATAAAACAACAAAATTATGAACAAGTAAACTTTAAAATTCCTAGTACTTGCCACTTATAACTTAAATCGAAACAATTACAATTTATATCGAATCATTGAACGGATAGTGTGATCTCTATAAGCAATCAACCAACAGCTCGAATCTGACGATCTACAAAGAAGAAAAACCAAAACGAGGTAAGCTTGCGTAAAGCTTAGTATGTAATAAACTTAAACTTTAACTTACCATAAAGGATGTAATTTAAACATTTTACAAGTTAATTCAATATCATTAATTACCTATACACATCACAAGTCTCACAAGGTTAGTAAGTTCATATATAAAACATGTAACTTTATCATGTTATCAAACATATACCCAAAAACACATTTGGTACATAAACCAACCATCACATATTCATTTAACATTTAACATCTTTATTTCAAGTATTCATTTCAAATGTCCTTTTTCACATATCTATATTCATATAAATATTTCATATAAACACTTCATATAACCGTTTCATATATCTATTTCCATATAAACATTTCGTATAACCATTTCATCTAAATATTTCATTTTTACCATTTCATTTACACATTTAACACATAATCATTTTGTATATCACATTTCATTTAAATAATTTATACAAATTTCTCCATTCAATGTCTAGTTCCATATAACCGTTTCGTATATTCCGTTTCTTTTTATACATTTAACACCAGATGAACCAAATGAAATAACATCGGATACACAGGAACAATGTTCACACAAAGTGTGCTTGTAATTGTAATTGTATTTGCTCACACGAGCTGTGGGTCGGGATGTTAAACTACACGATGTTGCTCACATGAGCTGTTGAGAATCCGTAACAAATGCAGACATGCCATCGATAGGACATTCAAGACTAGCACCCGAACTGTAATAACCCTAATGACATGTCATTTGAATCCTAAGCATTCGCGAGGTTTATACGAGCCACATATCATGTTCAAATCTTATATCTTTATTCACATTGTACCATTTCAAGCATACATTCATATATTTATCAGTTTTCAAACATACTCATCAATTTAACTAATTCCATAATTTAATCCAAGTCATTAATTGCAATTTATCAACAAATTTAACTATGCCTAACATGAATAATAATTAACATACCTCCAAAAGCAGGAATTAATAAGTTAATTCAACATACGAACTTACTTAGACAAAAATGGTTATGAATAAAACGCCGACGACAAATCTGTTAACTTAGCTTTTCCACGATTTAAGTCTCATTGATTTGTTTCTTGATTTAAATAATAACTTTCACTCAATTAATCAATTCAAATAGTTCAAATAATTAACCTTATGTAACAGCCCGATTTTGGGGCTAGTCGGAATAATGGTTTCGGAACCACTAATTCGAGGTTGAAAAAAATATTTTTAATAATATTTTATGAATTATGGCTTGATTATATGAATGCATGAAAATTTTGGTGCATTCATTTTAGTGATTGTATGCTAAATTGTGAAAAAGGACTAAATCGCATAAAGTGCAAAAGTTTTATTTTACAAGCTAGAGGTGTCTAATAGCTATAGAATATTAAACTGGAGGTCCTTAATGTGAAATTAGGCAATTGGGGAAGTGATGGCCGGCCAGAGGGACAAGAAAATCAAGTGGTCAATGGTTAGGTGAGTTTTGGTGAATTAATTGAATAAAATAAAATAAAATAAAGAAGCTATCATATTTTCCTATTCCCATTTCTTCTCCCACCGAAAATTTTAGCAAGAATAGGGGTTTTTGAAGCTCAAACTTTCAGCCCAGCTATCCTCTTGCAAGTAAGTGATTATGATGGTTATTTTTGATGATTTTTGTGTTTTTGGAACCCCTAAAGCTTAAGCTAGCTAAAGAGGGGACTATTTTACAAAATGGTTGAAAGTTTAGGAATTTTCCATGAGAGTGATTATGATGTTTTCTGAAATTTTATGGAAGAAAATGAGTATTGGTTGTTAAATAAACAACTTTTGTGAAAGGTGTTTCCATTAAAACACCTAAAATGGCCTTTTTTGTAAAGTTTGTAAAATGGGTAGTAAATGCATGAAATAATTGAAATTTTGAGTTGATATAAGAGAGAAAATAAATCAGCTAGGCTTGAATATGTGAGAAAAATGAACACATTTCGTTTTACGTGCCTAGGGGTAAAAGTGTGATTTTGCAAAATTATAGGGGCAAAATAACAATTTTGCCAAAATAGAAATTTAGAAACATTTTGAATAATATGGTGATTTAATGAGTTAAATATGTCATTATAGATCAAGAAGAACGTGGAATCGACCTTAACCGGGGAAAAGGCAAGGTTACGGACTAAATTGCAAACTAATATACTTTGTATCGAGGTAAGTTTATGTGTAAACGATACATCTTTATTACATATGTTTTTACCTATTAATGCATGGTATGGATGTAAATGCTTATTGGTTAGATTTATTGAAAATGGTAGAAAATGAGGAAATTCTCGAATGAACCCTCGGAACAGAAATATAGGTACAGATAAATATCCATAAATGTGTAATTATTGGTGGGCTATGTGTGATACCACCTTTTTGATTATTAACGATGGGCTGTGTGTGATAAAATCGTATTTATTGTCATTGGTGGGCTATGTGCGATACCACCGTAGACATGTGATTATTGGTGGGTTGTGTACGATATCACCTCATTAATTATTAAATGGTGGGCTATATGCGAAACCACCAAGTACCTAACATTATTTCTAAGTGTTCATCGAGAAACTTGTCTAAGTGAAATTACATGTGACTTTGTGATAATAAGTGTAGGGTATAAGTGCAAGTAAATGTGAACAATGATCATGATATGTGTTTGGGATGGGGTAAGGTTTGAAATGAGTAAGCATGATTATGAGGATATGAATTGTTTTTACATAGTATGTGATATGATGCTTATTATTTACATATAAACTTATTAAGCTTAAAGCTTACTCCATTCTCTTTTCCCTTGTTTTATAGTGTCGAAGAGCCAACTCGAGATACGGAGATAATCAGAAGATCACCCACACTATCAGCACATCTTGGTATAGTTAGATTTAGCATTTTTAGTATGGCATGTATAGGGACTAGACTTAGTTGAATGTCATATTATTTTGGCTAAATGTGTTGGCTCATTCAAAGATGAATTCTTTTGTATAAGGCCATAGTTGATAGCTCTTTCTTATTAATCTATGAAAGGATGAGCTTATTCATGAACGTGTACGTTGCATGGTTAATTTATTTGGTCTAATTATGCATGAATGAGTTGGTTGTTTAATGTGGTTTATGATGGTGCAAGTAGGGGTGGCAATAAGGGCTTGGTAAATAGCCTTGTTCTTGTCCACACGAGTAGGCACATTGGCCTGTGTCTAGGCCGTGTGTGACACACGGTCAGTCCCATGGGCATGTTGTTAGGCTGTGTGTCCCCATGCACGCTAAGTTGGCAAGTCAGTATGCTCAGTAGTAACCACATGGGCAAAGACACGACCGTGTGTCTCAACCGTGTGGAAGACACGGCCATAGGACATGGGCATGTGCCCAGCCCGTATGCGGTCTGCACCTGAATTAGGAATTTAATTCGCCACATGGTCGAAGGACACGGGCGTTTGCATTTGTCGTGTGATATTTATGGGGTGATGACGTCAGAAATAGAATGTCAAGGTTTTTACACACGGGCTAAGACACGGGCGTGTCATGGCCGTGTGAGGAACACGGGCGTGTCATGGCCGTGTGAGGGACACGGGCGTGTGTCCGGCCGTGTGAAAACCCCTGTAGGTTTGAAATGAGTAATAAACCCACATGGGTGTGGAACACGGGCATGTGAAGTTCCACAAGGGCGTGTCCTTTTCTTCAAACGGACGTGTGGCCCTGCTTTGTGTCAAAATTTTCAAAGTGTTTAAAAGTTTCCGGTTAGTCCCAAACCACTCCGTAAGTATGTTTAAGGTCTCATGGACCTATAAGAGGGACTGTAACAGTCTGGTTTATACCCTAGTCGGAACAGTGGTTTTGAGACCACGAATCCGAGTCTGAATATTATTTTAATATTATTTTCTGTGTCATTGACGAGTGATTAAGCATGTGTTAAATTTCTGTAAGTTAATTTGATTGTTTGTGTGGTTAATTTGACAAAAGGATTTATGAAATGTGAAAGTTGCTTGCTAATTGCTAAAGCACCTATGTGTTGTGGTTTTATAAATATGAGGACTTATGTGGCAAATAAGCCAATTCTATGATAGTGGATGATAATAAATGTGGCACATGCATATTTTTTTTATATGATTATTAGTTTATATTATATGTTATAAATATATTATTACTTATTCATTAAGTTATTATTATATTATATTATAATAAAAGAAACTTTGTTAGTGGATGGTTTTGGTCAAAAATGACCTCATTAGTTATGTTATAAAATTTTGTTTTTAAAAGGCTAGAATAGGAATTATGTTATTAAGATATTTTTAGTGAAATAAAGCATGAAAATGAACATTTTCTCATCCATTTTTCCACCGAATTTGAGAAAGAATAGAAAGAACAAAAGCTTTCAAATTTTTAGCTACTACAAGCTTAAATCAAAGGTTAGTTTTTGATTCGTTCTTGATAATTTCTATGTTTTTGTAATCGTTGTTTTGAGAGCTACAAAACCCATGTTTTAATTTGATGAATTGATGATATTTGTGTGAGATGCCATTAATGATATGTCAAGCTTTTTGACGATTTTTGGTGTTCAATGAAAGATATGTGTTAGATGAACATACTTTGTTCTTGAATTTTTTATGAATTTAGCTAAATAGGGATAAATTGAGAAAATATTATTTTGGAGGACTAAATTGTGAATTTGATGAAATATTTGGACTTATATAGTCACTATAGAGGTTCGGTCAAGCATGTGTATGTATAGATTTTGTGAATTTAATGTTTTGTGAAAAATGGACTAGATTGATAAAATATGCAAAAGTGAGGGCTAAATTATAAATAGCCCAAAATATGTGTGTATGGATTGAATTGAATGAAGTAGTGAATAAAAGGGTTAATTCTGAATATGTTTAGATCAAGAGCCGAAGAAAATGGACTTAGGACGCAGGAAAGCGAAAGTAACCGAGTAGCCGTTTTCATTTTGATATACCAAATCTGAGGTAAGTCACTATGCAAATAAATGTATATGTATGCAATTATAATTGTTTTTATGATTGATGTTGATCATGAATACTATTGATAAGCTATGCTTATGAATTCCGAGAAAAATTCGATATAGTGACTAAGTCCGAGAAGTCCCGTGTGAACCTAGGAGTAGATAGGATTAGTTATGTCATGACATAGGTGTCTGTTCTATTTTATCATGTAAGACCACGTTTGGGATGTTGGCGTTGATTTGATACTCGTGTAAGACCACGTCTGGGATGTTGGCATCAAAATAAGTTTTACGAGTAAGACCACGTCTGGGATGTTGGCATCGATATAAGCTTTATGAATAAAACCATGTCTGGGACGTTGGCATCAATATGACTTTTACGTGTAAGACCCTGTCTGGGACAGTTGTAATAATACCTAAGTACATGTAAGACCACGTTTAGGACGTTGGCATTGTACAACTATTCCGAGCTATCTGAGTATCCTACTAGTTTCCTATTAGTTCAACGGGTAAATTTGTGATATGTATTGCACATTCAAGCTATGAACAAATATGTGATTGTAAAACCATTTCAGGTATGTTGATTATACACTAATTGTGTATACAAGGTAAGCATCTATGTGATCTTATTATGGTGCTATGAATATGAAATTGATAATATGATATGAAAAGTTTTGGTTAAATGAGTTATACGTTTATGTGAGTCTTGAATTGTTATTATGGCAAATGTGATCAAAAGTATATGAGTCAAAGCATATATGTGACAATTTACTAAGTGATTGATATGTGTTAATGTATTTATTTGCATATATACCTCCTATGCTAAGTTTGTTTGTATATTGATTTACTAAGCTTTTGGAAAGCTTATTCTGTGTGCGATTTCTCTATTTTATAGGTCGTCAAGCTACTAAAGGCTCGGGACCGTCAAGGATTATCATCACACTACGAAACTCTTTTTGGTACTCTTTTGAATATGTATATAGCTAAATATCGCATGTATATGCTAGGTCTATGTATATGAGGTGTAAGGTGAAACTAGCCATGTGATTTGGCTAGTTATGTTTTTGGTATTATGTTTAAAGGAACATGAGATGTGAAGTTGTTTTGATGTAAATATGTGCAAGTTTTATGTTGATAAATGCTTGAATGAATGAGCCATATGATACATATTTTGATATGAGTTGATGCATATGAAATGGTTAAGATTTGTGTGAACAATGGATGATTTTGATTGTGTATGAATTAGGTGTTTTTGGTGTGTTTTAATAGCCTAAAAATAGTGAAAATAGCAGTTTTCACACGGCCTAGACACATGGGCGTGTGCCCAGGCCTTGTGGACAAGTCAGTAGCTAAGAAAATTTCCCACGGGCTAGTGCCACAGCCATGTTGACAGGCCACACGGGCATGCCCCAAACCACATGGCCATGTGCCCCTATTTTCACGAAAAAGTTTCTAAAGTTTCTATTTTAGTCCCAAATCATTTCTTAATCATATTTTGGGTTTCATAGGTCCATATTAGGGTCTTAAAGATGAAATTTAAAAAAATTTTAAATTATGTCTCGGGATTATGTCCCAATCTACTCGTTTATCTATGTTTAACTCTGGTAATACCTCGTAACCCTGTTACGGTGACGGTTTAAGGTTAAGGGGTGTTACAGGGACATTATGAACTCGAATTGTAACAGACCGAATTTGACCCTAATTGGAACAGTGGTTTTGAGACCACGAATTTGAGTCCGAGAAATGTTTAAATATTATATTTTGTGTTTATTATATGTGAATTAATGTGTGTGGAAGTTTCGTAGAAAAATTAAATCGTTTGTGTGTTTAATTTAACAAAAAGGACTAAATCGCGTAAAGTGTAGAAGTTGCATACTATAGTGGAAAGTACTTAAATGATGATGGTTTTTTAACATGGAGTATTAAAAGGGCAATTAGCCCATTTTAAAGTTAGTGGGTGGTATATGTCATAAATAACCTTAAGTTATATATTAGTTTTATTTTATTTGAAAGGTTAAATTTGTAATTAAATAATTACTTAATATATGTTAAAATAACATAAAACAAATCCATCATCTTTTTCACTCTTTCTTGGCCGAATATTGGAGGAAGAAATAAAGCTTTGGGTTCTTTGATTTTCGGCACTTCTAGGCTAAAATTCAAGGTGAGTTTTTAGTCGGTTTTTGTTAATTTTGACGTTTTTGAGATCGTTGCTTCGAACGGTAGCTTTCCCATGTTGAAATTTTTGAATCTAAGCATGCTTGATATTCAGCCATTGATGTGTTCATGTAGTTTTTGATGTTTGATGATTTTATTTTAAAGATATGTTAAAGATTAGTATATTTTGTATTGGAAATTTTGGTGAATTTAAGTATTTTGGGCTAAATTGAAAAAATAAATTTATGAGGGGGCTAAAATGTAAAATAAATGAAAGAAATGGACTTGTAGGGTCCATATGAATATTCGGCCCTTGTATAGTTTAGAGAAATTTTGTGTATTTTGTGTTTTATGCAAATAGGACTAAATTGTAAAAATGTGAAACATTAGGGGTAAAATGGTAATTTTCTTGTTTATGTATTTTGGGACTAAATTGAGATGAAATGTGCTTGAATGAGCTGCATTTTAATGTGTTTAGATCAAGAACAAAGAAAAATGGATTTGGATCGGGGAAAGACGAAGGTTATCGAATAGCCAGTCTACACGGTCCGTCGACAGTCGAGGTAAGTCCTTAAGCAAATATATATATTAAAAGTTAGTTATGAGCATGTTAAATGATAATGTTGATAATTTTGAGTATAAATTGTGGGTTAGCCGAATGTAAGAATGTCAAATTGGATTGAATATATAAATTGTTAATATGATACGAAATAGTATATTCGATGTGATATGTGGTTGTAATATGAGGTATATGATTTATTTGTGATGTTCGCATTAAGAAATGTGTATTGAAGAGATATTTTAGGCTTTGAGCCTAGCAGGCCTCGTGCTGGTGAATATATCGGGCTTAATGCCTAGCAGGCCTCGTGCCGGTGAATATATCGGGCTTAATGCCTAGCAGGCCTCGTGCAGGTGAATATATCAGGCTTAATGCCTAGCAGGCTAAATGCCGGTGTTTAAATCTCAGACTTCAAGTCTAACAGGCAAGGTGCCGGTGTATGCGATTCGGATTATTGCATGGCTTGTTATATGCTGTGAGTTTTCGATTTCCGAACTTTGATTGCAAAATAGTAAAGTTATGAAACAAATCATGGAAGTTTAAGTCTATGAAAATGAAATTGTGAGTTTGGCCATAAGGTATGTATCAAGCTTACTTTAATATTATGATTTTATGTTATGTTGAGAAGTGAATAAAGTGATGAGAGAAAGTGATATACATATGATAGATGGAAATTGGTTATAATCTATACTATGAGAGAATTTTTATAGAAAAGCATGTGAGAAGTAAGGTATTCGTACAGGTATAACTATATGCATAAGTGTGTGAATGTTTACTTGATATATGATGTACGGTGGTAAAGAAATAAAAGTTTATATGCATATATATATAGTGAGATGAGATATTCGGTTTTGGTAAATTATTTATTAAGTCATGAATGATTAATGTTAAGAAATGGTTATTTAGATGTTTGTATATTCGAATGCTATATTGTGGTAGCTTAAGGCTTACTAAGCTAGCAAGCTTACCTTGTGTGTGTACGTTGTTTGTTTTATAGATTTCGTTCAAGCTACGGACTCAGGGGATCGTCAGAAGAATCAACCATACTATCGACTCTTTGGTACTCATAAACTTAGTTTTTTATTCGAAAGGCATGTAATAGCTAGGCTAAGTTGTAAACCAATGTTAGTTAATCTTGTATACAAGTATAGCCTTGCGAAAATGGCTATTATTTTTGGACTAAGATTTACTTAGGTGTTTTGTTATAATGACTTGCTCGATTGTTAATGGTTATGTGTTTTAGTCATGTTTTAAGCTTAGATTGGAGGTGTATATATATATAACATGACTTATATGTTGAGATGTTAGTTATGGTTCGGTGATGACATTGAAATGTTTATGTATTTTTATTTAGGTTGATCGTTGGAGTCTTAATTTGAGATCCGAATATGTAGTCAATGGTATAGGTATACTTATGTATTCGGCTAGATATATAGCTCATGTGTTGGTAGGTTAATAATGATTTTTTGTGTCCATAATTAGTTAACGTGGCTTTGATTAAATGAATGTGAAAATAGGAGTATTGACTAAATTTTAGATGTATATATATATAGTTATGTTTAATAGGTATGTATATTGTTCTTGAAAGGTGAATAGAGTTTTGATGCATGTTTCAAGATTATATGATTCGGTTTTGAGGGAGGAAATTTCTATAAATATTTGGGTTGATCATGGAAAAAGATGTTGTATAGATGATCGAATGTATGGTAATGAATTTGTTGTACTTTGGTATTTTAGGTTAGTTATTGAGCATATATTTTTGATATATTATGTAATGATCTTTATGTCAAAGAACTTTCAGCATAGATGTGGTTTAATAATTATAATTGAATATGGCTTTGTCTTTGAGAAATATGCGCATATTACCTTATATCACGAACATGTTCGGTTATACTATAGTGTATTAATGTCATATGCGAACGGTTAGACAACAGAGTTCTGTGGGTTTGTATGTCTTAATAGACAAATTATTTATAAGGTAAGAAATGTTATGGAGATAATTGACTTAGATAATAGATGTGTGTATGATCATTCATTTAT
The DNA here is from genome assembly GCA_025503065.1 of Gossypium bickii. Lineage (NCBI taxonomy): Eukaryota > Viridiplantae > Streptophyta > Magnoliopsida > Malvales > Malvaceae > Gossypium > Gossypium bickii. Next base: position 27,218,851 of record CP106718.1, read on the forward strand.
ATTTTTATAAGGTGAATGGTAAATGTTTGAACATGTATTAAATATTTGAATGACATATATTTGATGATTCAATGTTTTGAAATGTACAAGCATGATTTTAATTCCTTTTGGTTTGATAGAAGTATGAATTTCGATAAATGACTGCGATGATCTGAGTTGGGTTGGTAATGCCTCATAACCCTAATCCGGCGACGGGTACAGGTTAGGGGTGTTACACGAATGAAAAGTGTTCAGTTGAAACTAAATTTTATGACCCGATGTTGTATGTTTGAGTAAGTTAAGTCTGGTAATGCCTCATACCCGATTTCGGTGTTGATTACGGGTAAGGGGTGTTACATTTAGTGGTATCAGAGCTATGGTTTAGTCAGTTCTTGGGCTACCATAGTATGTGTGAGGGTCTAGCTATACATGCCATAAATATGTTGTGATAGTGTGGTGACTCTTGACAATTGTAAACTGTGTTTTCATATAGTAAATGGATCCCAACTTAGTCATTCATCGATGATGCCGCTTAGTAATGCTGCCGGCCCCGCGCAAGAGAGACGCTTGATGAAAAAAAGTAGACCCGAGACTTTGGGTCAAGAAGAAGTGGCTCGGAAAGCCTTTCTCTACATGATGAGTAATTGGTACACTGAGTTTGTACGAGCGGATCCTAATACTCAACCTCCTTCTATACTTCAGCCAGTCCCCGTAGCTCCTCAAGGTATAGATTTAGTAAGAATGACCAAACCCCCGGTCGATAAGCTTCAAAAGCAAGGGGCTGAGGAATTTAGAGCCAATATAGATGATGAACCTGAGAAATCAGAGTTCTGGCTTTAGAACTCTATGTGGGTATTTGATGAACTATGTTGTACACCCAAGGAAAGCTTAAAATATATTGTGCCATTACTGAGGGACTCGGTATACCGCTGGTGGAAAACGCTGACATCTGTAGTTCCAAGGGAGAGAGTGAGATGGGATTTCTTCTTAGAAGAGTTCCAAAAAAGTACATAAGTCAGCGATTCATTGATCAGAAACGAAAAAAGTTTCTTGAATTGAAGCAAGGCAAAATGACTATGGCAGAGTATGAACATAAATTCGTCAGACTCAGTAAGTACGCTCAAGAGTGTGTGTCTACGGAAGCTATTATGTGCAGAATATTCAAAAATGGGCTAAACGAGGATATCAGATTGTTAGTTGGGATTTTAGAGTTGAAAGAATTCGTGGTGTTGGTCGATAGAGCTTGCAAGGCTGGAGAGTTGAATAAGGAAAAGAGAAAAGCTATGATTGAGGCCCGAGATGCAAGAAAGAGGCCGATGAGTAAGTCGTTCCAAACCAAATCAAATAGGTCCAAAGAAATGAACCCTCGGACGACTACTTCAGCTGGGTATTCGCACCGAGATCGTGGTAACACATATTTGGGCTCGAGAGTTCAAGCCACCTCGATAGCAAGCGTGGGCAATGCAAAGCTAAATAAACCGGAGTGTCCAAATTGTGGTAGACAGCATACTGGGGAGTGTTGGGGAAATAATCGAGTTTGCTACAAGTGTGGTTCACTCGACCACTTCATTAGAAATTATCCTGAAAAGGATGAGAAAGACAGAAAATAAGAAGTAAGGGTGAGCAATGTACCTTCGAGGAGTAGACCATAAAGGAACCTAGGAAGTGGGACTAGTAGTAGAAGTGCACCTAGAGATCCTGCTGTGAGATTAGAGGATAGAGCACTTGCAAGAACTTATGCCTTTTGCGCTCGTGAAGAGGCATAATCTCCAGATGTGATAACGGGTACTTTTTCTCTTCATGCTATCTCTATTGTTGCTTTGATTGATCCGGGGTCTACCCATTCCTATATTTGTATGAAATTGGTATCTATCATGAATATGATTGTTGAGTCTATAGAATTTGTGATAAAAGTGTCAAACCTTTTAGGTAAACATGTGCTAGTTGACAAAGTGTGTAGAAATTGTCCTTTGACGATTAGAGGTCATTGTTTTCCGGCTAATCTCATGTTGTTGCCGTTTAATGAATTTGACCTAATTCTTGGCATAGATTGGTTGACTGCTCATAATGTTTTAGTAAACTATGGTAGTAAGTTTATTGAACTGAGATGTGTAAATGGAGATATCATTCGGGTTGAATCAGGTAAATCGGATAGTTTGCCTGTAGTGATTTCGTCTATGGTAGCTGAGAAATACATGAGAAAAGGGTATGAGTCTTATCTCGCATTTGTGTTGAATACCTAAGAGTCAGAAGTAAAATTGAACTAGTGCATGTGATATGCGAGTATCCGGACATGTTTCCAGAAGAGTTACTTGGATTGCCTCCAGTCAGAGAAGTCGAGTTTGACATTGAGTTAGTTTCGGGTACAGCAACTATTTCGGTTGCCCCGTATAGGATGACACCGTTAGAGTTAAAAGAGTTGAAGGTTCAGCTACAAGAGTTAATGGATAAGGGTTTTGCAAGGCCAAACTATTCTCTGTAAGGTGCTCCGGTACTTTTTTGAAGAAGAAAGATGGGTCGATGAGATTCTGTATAGACTACAGACAACTCAACAATGTGACAGTGAAGAATAAGTATCCTTTGCCAAGGATCGATGATTTGTTTGACCAATTGAAGGGAGCTACGATGTTCTCTAAGATAAACCTAAGATCTGGTTATTACCAGTTGAGAGTTAAGGAGCAAGATGTGTCGAAAACTGCATTTCGAACAAGGTATGGTCATTATGAGTTCCTTGTCATGCCCTTTGGTTTAACGAATGCTCCTGCGGTCTTTATGAATTTAATGAACCGAATCTTCTGACCATACTTAGATAAATTCGTAGTCGTTTGTATTGATGACATACTAATTTATTCTTGGGATGAGAGTGAGCATGCAGAGCACCTGATAACTGTTTTGCAAACTCTAAGAGACAAGCAGTTGTATGCTAAGTCTAGCAAGAGTGAGTTTTGGCTCCGAGAGGTCAGATTCTTAGGACACATTGTGTCGGGTGATAGAATTAGAGTTGATTCGAGTAAGATCTCGGCTATTGTGGAGTGGAAACCACCGAGGAATATGTTAGAGGTAAGTTTGAATGGACCGAAAGATGCCAACAGAGTTTCAAGAAACTGAAAGCATTGTTGACTGAAGCACCGGTTTTGGTACAACTTGAGTTGGGAAAGGAGTTTGTAATCTACAATGACGCGTCAATGAATGGTCTTGGTTGTGTGCTGATGCAAGAGGGAAAAGTAGTAACTTATGCCTCGAGATAGCTAAAACCGCATGAAAAGAATTATTCGATTCACGATTTGGAGTTGGTTGCTATTGTTTTTGCTTTGAAGTTTTGGCGTCATTATTTGTATGGTGAAAAGTGTCAAATTTTTACTGATCACAAGAGTTTGAAATACTTGATAAATCAAAAAGATTTAAATTTGTGACAATGATGGTGGCTCGAATTATTGAAGGATTATGAGTTAGTAATCGATTACCATCCGGGGAAAGCAAATGTGGTTGTGGATGCCTTGGGCAGAAAATCTCTGTATGCTTTGAGAGCTATGAGTACGAGCTTAGCATTGTCTGATGATGGTGCTATGTTGGCCGAGTTGAGGGCTGGACCATTATTTCTCCAAAAGATTCGTGAAGCTCAAAAGAATGATAGTGAAATGCAGGTTAAGAGAGTTCAGTGTGAATCGAAAAATAACTCTAATTTTCGAGTTGGTTTAGATGATTGTTTGATGTTTCATGATAGAGTTTGTGTACCTAAAGATAATGAGTTGATCCGGAAAATTTTACATGAGGCACACAATGGTTGTTTGTCAGTACATCCGGGCAACACAAAAATGTATAATGATTTAAAGAAGTTGTATTGGTGGCCGAGTATGAAAATAGATATCTTTGAGTTTGTTACAAAGTGTCCGATCTATCAACAAGTGAAAGCTGAGCATCAAGTACCTTCGGGATTACTTCAGCCACTGATGGTCCTCGAGTGGAAGTGGGACCGAATCACGATGGATTTTGTAACGGGGCTACCTATGACTCTAAAAAAGAAAGATGTTGTGTGGGTTGTCATTGATAGATTAATGAAATCGGCTCACTTTATAGCGGTGCATGTTGATTACTCACTTGACAAGTTGGCTAAGCTATATATTGCGGAAATTATGAGATTACATGGGGTGCCAATGTTTACTATCTCGGACAGAGATCCAAGGTTTACTTCGAGGTTTTGGAAAAAGCTGCAAGAAGCCTTGGGTACGGAATTGAATTTTAGCACCGCGTTCCATCCACAAACCGATGGCCAATTCGAAAGAGTGATTTAAGTTCTCGATGTTATGCTCCGATGCTGTGTTTTAGAGTTCGAAGGTAGTTGGGAAAAATATTTACCCTTGGTTGAATTTGCCTACAATAACAATTATCGGTCGAGTATACGGATGGCACCGTACGAAGCGTTATATGGTCGCAAGTGCTGGACTCCTTTGTATTGGACCGAGCTTAGTGAGAAGCAAATTCAAGGGGTTGATCTAGTTAGAGAAACTGAAGAGAAAGTAAAAGTGATCTGTGATAGTTTGAAAACTACTTTAGATCGACAAAAGTCTTACGCGAATTTGAAAAGGAAGGAAATTGAGTTTCAGGTGGGTGATAAAGTATTCCTGAAAGTATCTCCGTGGAAGAAAATATTGAGATTTGGCCGGAAGGGCAAATTGAGTCCGCGATTCATAAGGCCGTATGAGATTACGGAAAGGATTGGACCAGTAGCTTACTGGTTAGCTTTGCCGGCAGAGTTAGAGAAAATACACAACGTGTTTCATGTGTCGATGTTGCGACGATATCGTTCTGATCCTTCGCATGTGATTCCTCCGACCGAAATTGAGATACGACCAGATATGACTTATAAAGAGGAACCAATTAAGATTTTGGCTCGATTGAGGAATAAAAGCATAGCCTTAGTGAAAGTGTTGTGGCAAAAGCATGGTGTAGAAGAGGCTAAGTGGGAATCGGAAGAAGCCATGAGAGAACAGTACCCAAACCTGTTTATCGGTAAGATTTTCGGGGACAAAAATCTCTAAAGGGAGGAAGTTGTAACAACCCGATTTTGGGGCTAGCTGGAATAGTGGTTTTGGAACCACTAATTCGAGGTTAGAGGAATTATTTTTAATATTATTTTATGAATTATGGCTTGATTATATGAATGCATGGAAATTTTGGTGCATTAATTTTAGTGATTGTATGTTAAATTGTGAAAAAAGACTAAATCGCATAAAGTGTGAAAGTTTTATTTTACAAGCTAGAGGTGTCTAATAGCTATAGAATATTAAATTGGAGGTCCTTAATGGCAATTAGGCCATTGGGGAAGTGATGGCCGACCATAGGGACAAGAAAATCAAGTGGTCAATGGTTAGGTGAGTTTTGGTGACTTAATTGTTAAAATAAGATAAAATAAAGAAGCTATCATCTTTTCCTATTCCCATTTCTTTTTCCACCGAAAATTTTAGCAAGAATAGGGGTTTTTGAAGCTCAAACTTTCAGCCAAGCTATCCTCTTGCAAGTAAGTGATTATAATGGTTATTTTTTATGATTTTTGTATTTTTGGAACCCCTAAAGCTTAAGCTAGCTAAAGAGGGGACTATTTTACAAAATGGTTAAAAGTTTAGGCATTTTCCATGAGAGTGCTTATGATGTTTATTGAAATTTTATGGAAGAAAATGAGTATTGGTTTTCAAATAAACAACTTTTGTAAAAGGTGTTTCCATGAAAACACCTAAAGAACCTTTTTGTAAAGGTTGTAAAATGGGTAGTAAATGCCTGAAATAATTGAAATTGTGAGTTGATATAAGAGAGAAAATGAATCAGCTATGCTTGGATATGTGAGAAAAATGAACACATTTCATTTTACGAGCCTAGGGGCAAAAGTATAATTTTGCAAAAGTATAGGGGCAAAATAGCAATTTTACCAAAATAGAAATTTAGAAACATTTTGAATAATGTGGTGATTTAACGAGTTAAATTTGTCATTATAGATTAAGAAGAACGTGGAATCGACCTTGACAGGGAAAAAGGCAAGGTTATGGACTAAATTGCAAACTGATATATTTTTATCGAGGTAAGTATATGTGTAAACGATACATCCTTATTACATATGTTTTTACCTAATAATGCATGGTGTGGATGTAAATGCTTATTGGCGAGATTTATTGAAAATGGTAGAAAATGAGGAAATTCTCAAATGAACCCTCAGAATAGAAATATGGGTATGGATAAATATCTATAAATGTGTAATTATTGGTGGGCTGTGTGCGATACCACCTTGTTGTTTATTAATGATGGGCTGTGTGCGATACCATCGTATTTATTATCATTGGTGGGCTATATGTGATACCACCGTAGACATGTAATTATTGGTGGGCTGTGTGCAAAACCACCAAGTACCTAATATTATTCCAAATTGTTCCTCAAGAAACTTGTCTAAGTGAAATTACATGTGGCTTTGTGGTGATAAGTGCAGGCTATAAGTGCAAGTAAATGTGAACAATGATCATGATATGTGTTTGGGATGTGGTAATGTTTGAAATGAGTAAGCATGATTATGAGGATATGCATTGTTTTTACATAGTATGTGGTATGATGCTTATTGTTTACATATAGACTTACTAAGCTTAAAGCTTACTCCCTTCTCTTTTCCCTTGTTTTATAGATAATCAGAAGATCACCTACATTATCAGCACATCTTTGTATAGTTAGATTTAGCATTTTGAGTATGGCATGTATAGAGACTAGACTTAGTTGAATGTCATATTGTTTTGGCCAAATGTGTTGGATCATTCAAAGATGAATTCTTTTGTATAAGGCAATAGTTGGTGGCTCTTTCTTATTAATCTATGAAAGGATGAGCTTATTCATGAACGTGTAAGTTGCATGGTTGATTTACTTGGTCTAATTATGCATGAATGAGTTGGTTTTTTAATATGGTTTATGATGGTGCAAGTAGGGGTGGCAATAAGGGCTTGGTAAATAGCATTGTTCTTGTCCACACGAGTAGAGACACAGGCGTGTGTCTAAGCCGTGTGTGACACATGGTCAGCCTTATGGGCGTGTTGTTAGGCTGTTTGTCCTCCTACATGCTAAGTTGGCAAGTCAATATGCTTAGTAGTAACCACACGAGTAGAGACACGACTGTGTGTCTCAACCGTGTGGAAGACACGACCATAGGACATGGGTATGTGCCCAGGCTATATGAGGTCTGCACCTGAATTAGGAATTTAATTCGCCACACGGTCGAAGGACACGAGTGTGTGCCTTGGCCTTGTGACATTTATGGGGTGATGACGTCAGAAACAGAATGTCAAGGTTTTTACACAAGGGCATGTCATGGCCATGTGAGAGACACGGGCCATGGACATGGGTGTGTGTCCGGCCGTGTGAAAACCCCTGTAGGTTCGAAATGAGTAATAAATCCACACGGGTGTGGAACACGGGCATGTGAAGTTCCACATGGGCGTGTCCTTTTCTTCACATGGGCGTGTGGTCCTGTTTTGTGTCAAAATTTTCTAAGTGTTTAAAAGTTTCTGGTTTAGTCCCGAACCACTCCGTAAGTATGTTTAAGGTCCGGTGGACCTATAAGAGGGACATTATGAACTCGAATGAAAAGTGTTAAGTTGAAACGAAATTTTATGACCCGATGTTGTATGCTTGAGTAAGTTAAGTTTGGTAATGCCTCGTACCTGGTTCCGGTGTCGATTACAGGTAAAGGGTGTTACACCTTAAGCTTATAAGCCCAACATTTTACTCTTTATGCAATTTAGTCCTTAAACCTGAAACTTTCAAATTAACCACATTTAATCCCAATTCATGCTAGCTGAAATTTCAATATCCCTATACAACCCATATTTATTACCTTCTTACCAGAATTTCATGCAACTTTAATATTTTAACAAATTAGTCCTTAAACTTTAAAATTAACCAAAGTCACTTTACAAAATAGTCCTATTTAATTATCAAGCTTATGAATCTACCATCAAACTTTAAAAACATCATAAATTCATCAATGACATAAACCAAAACATTTAACAATTTTACAAATCAGTGTTTAGATTAACTAAATTAAATTGTAACTATCTCAAAAAATATAAAAATTACTGAAAACGAAACTTCAACCATACACCCGCAAGGACCGAAAGCTTCCATCAACAAAAATGGCTTCCCTTCTTGATCTATGCATTCAATTAAGAGAAAAATAAATTGGGAGAAGATAATGACACTTTTTTCGTGTTTTATGTTTTATTATTATTTAAATATAAATCATCACGTTATTATAATAAAGACAACACAAACCGTCCACTATGCTTAATTATGGGCTAAATACCATTTAAATCTCTCAATCATGGTTTATAGCTATTTGACTCAAGTAAAGTAATAACAATTAAGTTTTACGTCTTTTACAATTTAGTCCTTTCTATTTAATTAACTATCTAAAGGTTAAAATTTCTGGATCAAATTTCAATAAACTTATATAATCACTCCAAAAATATTTAATATAAATATTTATGGACTTGAATTATAGAAATGAGGTCCCGATACCTCGTTTTCTAAAACCACTTGACCTTAGGGACAAACCATTTGAACTTAATTATTCATTTAAATAACAAAAATTATCAAATCAAAATTTAATATAATCCTATATTTGACTCATAAATATTAAATAATAATATTTATAGACTCACTCGTCAAATTTGTATTCCTAAAACCACTGTTTCCGACAGCACTGAAAAGCGGGTTGTTACAAAAAAAATTAATTAAATTAAAACAAAGCACAGAGGGGTTGTAACATCCCGAATTAGGGGTTGTTTACGTTTTAATTTATTTTTAAGTGATTGCCTGAAGAAATGCATATGTTACGGTTGTTTTAAGGTCTGGTCATAACCCCGGGTTAGGTCGGGATTAGGACTAAAATTTTCTTTTAGTGCTTGAGAGGAAAAAAAAAAGCCAGTTGAGGAGGATTTAAATATAATTTTGGCGAAATTATGGCATGAAATTCGGCCTGGCAAAGTGGCTTGGGAGCGCCACTAGGGGGCCTTAGTGCAAGGACGCGGGTTCGAGTCACCATGGAAGCTTATGGGAGCATTTTATTATTTTGGGCTTTGGCGTTATGAAGGAAGGGGGCTAAGAAAGGCTTTAAAAGAAATTTGGGAGCATTGTTGGACATGAAAGTCCAAGTGGTAAAGTGGCTAAGGGCGCTGTTTGAGGGCTGCGGCAGTGAGGTCTCGCGTTCAAATCAGGCTGAGAGCGCATGGGTGTTTTTATTTTGCGTTGGCGTTAAGGCGAAAGAGAGCTAGCGAGGGAGAGTTTAAAAGAATTTTGTGACGATTTATGTCATGAAAGGCGCTGTGGCAGAGTGGCAGGAGGCGGAGAGTGTTTGCTTCAGGTCTCGGGTTCGAGACTTAGGGGCAGCACCTGGAGGTTCTTTTTCTTTTGCCGACGTGAGGGTGGTCTGCGCATGGGCACGCACACTAGAAATTTGAAGAAAGCATGATGGACTGCTTTCAAAATTCTGCTGAAGTATGGGGTTTTATTTTTTTTAAGTATTTTATTTATTTATCTTATTTGTTGAAAGAAGAGAGTAAGTGACGGGCAACTTATTAATTAATGTTGGTGATGGGTGAATGATTAAACAATGTGTTATTGTTTTTGATTATAGGAATTTTCAATGGGGAAGGAAGTATGGCCAGCCTTGAGATGGCAAAAGCATGGCCAAAATTCATTTTCCTTCCCTCCGCTTTGTGCATGGCCGAATTTGATTGTTTTGTTTTTCTTCTCCTTCCAATTTGAGTATGGCCGAATGAAGCATTTCCCTTGGGGATCTTGCTTGGTCGGTTTTGAGGGCTGTTGGAAGTGCCGAAACTCTTCAAATTTTTCTACCTTTCTTTCCAAAATTCTCTTGGCCGAATTAGGGAGACTCCAAGGGGTTGATTTTCGATTTTGGAAGGAGTCCTCGGGTGGTTTTTCGGCTTGGAGTGTGGCCGAACCTTGGTGCATGTCCTTCCCTTCTCTTTGGTTGGCATCTTAAAGGAGTGCCATAACCGAATTTAAAGAGCTCTTGTGCTCTATTTTGCCACAAGTATGAAAGCCGAATGCCCTTGGCATTGAAGGTTATAGCCGAAGCCTACTCTCCTCTTGTCTCTTCAAACTTTTGGGGGTAAGTATATTTCTTCCTAAGAAATCAAATTACCCTCTTTAATTTTAAGTGTGCCAAATCTTGTTGTTAGGCCTTAGAGATGGCCGAACGCCCTTTTAGCCATTCTTGGTGTCTCTTTTGAAGGTAGCCGACGCTAGGGTACTTTGAAGGAGCACTTTGGGACTTAATTCCTCAAGGGATATCAACAAGACAAACGATAACTTTGGGATTTCGGTACTAATCGGCAAGAGGAAACAGAGGCTTTCGGGATTTCAAAATTTGTTGGATCAAGGGGTCTAGTACGGTAGATCGATTCTTCGGGTTTTCATTTTTGAGTAGTTCGGGATTCGCTTAGACTTACGTTAATCAGATGTGTAAAATCTTACACACTTTATTAGAATAAACTGTTACTATGATGATATATATGTATATATATATAACCTCTCATATAGTAACTTTGCCTTGTGGGCATAAGCTTGGATTTCGGGTAAGTCCCCTATTACTTGATCTATGTTGTATGCTGTGTACGCCATCATATGCGGTCAAATGCTATGCTACATATGAATGCATGATATATGGATCATGATACTTGTTATGTGAGCATGATTATGGTGGGATTGATGAGAGGAGGGAGATGATCTCTATGGACTGTCACCGGTGGTTTGGTACCACACGATGGGTTGGCCCCATCATTTGATATTCGTGACTTCGGTCACCAGTGGTTTGGCACCACCAGTGGTTTTGACCACACCGTTGATATAAATTGTGACTAAGTCCCAGTGGTTTGGCACCTCCAGTGGTTTGGTACCACATGTTGATATTGTGACCTATGGTCATCAGTGGTTTGGTACCGCACGATGGGTTGGCCCCATCATTTGATATTTGTGACTTCGGTCACCAGTGGTTTGGCACCACCAGTGGTTTGGTACCACACGGGGTAGAGAAAGGAGTAAGGATGGCTAGCTTGGGTTGCATGTTTGCATGTCTCACTAATATCTTGTGTATGAGTTGCATTTTCGGGTTGGGGATTTATACATTGAGTCTTGGTGACTCACCCCTTCCCATATCGTTTTGCAGGTGAGTAGATCGCGAAGATGGAGCCGGAGAGGACTCGAGGCGGCCATGCTTGTTCCTTGGATTTGAAGTTTTATTTCGTAGCGCTAAAGTTTATTATTTACTAAATTTTGGTTTGGTTTGTAATATGGCCGCTAATTATTATTTTGGATGTTTAAGTAGTTGCTTTTACTTTATTTCTATTACAGTACTAATGAACTTATAAACTGTTAAGCAAATCGGTAAAAAGTAACGTTTCAAAATAAGTACTCGTACGCGTTTTTCAAAGATGTTACCATCGGGTAGCAAAATTTTCCTAGTCAAACTCTGATGTTCCTAAAAATTAGATGATCAAATGTTTTCAAGGTGTTCAACTCAACCATGTTATAAATCAATCCCACCTGAGTTTTAATAGACACCGTTTTATAAACTCAAAAAATTTTCAAATTTTTACCTGTTAATCAAAATCTTTCAAAACATTTTTACTCTGTGACATACCAGATTTGGTCAAGGCTCATGGGCCGGGTTTGGGGTGTTACAGGGGTGGGGTGAGACAGAGATAAATGAATTCAAAATTTATGAAAGCGGCTATGATTTTCAAGATTATATAATCTTAATGGAATAGAGTAGATGATGAAGTAAAATAAAATGATAATAAATTTTACAATATCTACTTTTGCCCCAATCCATTGTGATTCCTAATTTGATCTCACCTCTTAAAGTTGTCTGCGTTATCCAGTAAGCTAAATTGTTTACTTCTATAACATTATCTTAACATGGGATGTCTATCATGGTGGCGTTAAAGTGATTATGATGGTGGGAAAGTGAATTGGAAGTTGAAAATGGTACTATAACATAAATAAATAGAAGGGTAGGGGGTAAATCTTTATCCAGTAATAGTATAAATTCATATGTTTATATTTTCCATTATAATTATAAGTAATATTTATGAAATGTGATTGATAAAAATAAATTTTAAAATATGATTGAATTAACAACCGAAACAGATCATATTTTAACTAAATAATACATATTTGAATAATTATAAATAGAGTAAACCATTACAAAATATAAGGGAATTGATAATCGAAAAAGTAGTCAAACCTAAATAAAAATAAACATAAACAAAACTGGCATATAATATTTATACACGGTGAAGCTCGAGTCTCAATAACATCATCTTTGTATATCTGTTATGTCATAATTGTTATTCCAAATTATAAATAGAATTAGAAAAAAACACGCATCTCAATAAATTATCATAAGAATTAAGTAGAATCAAACTAAAAATAAATCAGAATAGCTCTAACTTGTTAAATGCCATATATTAGATGGGTTAAATAAGAAAATATTAGTGGGTGGGCTGACATTTGCCGTTTTGTTGAGAAACGTAAACTATTGTTTATGTTAATAGTTGAAAGAATATGCTTTGACCAAAAATAGATTAGAAGAATATGCTTATATTCCGAACCAAAAACAATATTATTATTAAAGTTTGTAATGTCCTCAAAAAAAAGTTATTGTGTAATAAATTAACCTAACATCAAACAAACATACGTAAGTTATGTTATTTGAATAAGGAAGTATTTATATGAAAAAAGAACTAATAATTCTCTCTCCTTATCCTTATTATTTTTATTAATAATAATTAATTAATTAATTAATTAATTAATTATCATTATCGAGACCATCAAAGGCCCCATTACATGAGCTGCCATTGACCTTCCAAGAAGAAGGGACTCACTATCATCCTCAGTAAGTTGTAGGGATACTATGCGATATGGTTTGGTCGTCCGCTAATTGGATTTCATATACCCCTTCCTAGAGGGAGTGGAAGCTTGTCAGTCATACAGAAGGTAGCTACAACTATCTTCGTCGTTCTTATTATAGGCTGACCAAAGATGGCATTGTAAGCTGAGGGATGATCTAAAACAATAAACTCGACCTCTCTATCATGGTGTGCTAGCCATGATCTAAGGTTATTGAAAGAATTATTGAGCTCTTCACCTAAATTGGTTGGTTTACAATGCCAAAAATGGAGATGGCTTTCTCTAAGGTTGAGTCCTTAAGATCCATTTGGTGGAATGCTTATGAACTAAGGATCTCCACTGAGTTGCCTGTGTCTACCAATATCCTTTTCATTTGGAACCCGCTATGGTAATAGATACAATAAGAGGATCATTGCCCTTTATGACTAATACCTTTTCTTCATCAATCTCAGAAAATTAGACTTTTTAATAAAAACAAGGTCTAGACTTTTTCAAGGGCGTGGTGATTGACATGATGCTTTTTAGACGTGCATTTCTTTTAGAGTTCAACTCAGCCCACTCAGCATTACCCCCAACTAGCACTTCAATGATACCTCTCATAGGCCGCTTACCCTTCAATCTATCATTTATGTATTCAACAAAGGGCCCGTTTCTTTGTCTACCTTATCTCTTGTGTAACACCCTTTACCCGGCCGGATCGTCGAACCCGAGCAGGGTATTACATCTTGGGTAAAGATCCTAGGCCAAGCATTGCTTTAAGTGCCCCTTCCAAATAGTAGACTCAATTGCAAATTTCAAATGGTTACAATCTTTCATTCAGTGATTCGGAGCCTTATGGAATTAGCATTGCAAAGTGGAGTTACTTTTATGCTGGCTTGGGTGCATTAAGGGAGGGGTCTCCAATATTCCATGATGTTCCACTTAACTAAAGATGTGGGTTAGGGAAGATGTGAGTTCATAGTAGGTCTTGAATTGGTTGTAGGGTCCTCTATTTCATAGACCTTATTATTGGATCTGGAGCCTTGAGTGTAGTATATTCATTTGTAAACTTGTAATTTTTTTCGAACAAATTGGTTAATAAATGATAAGTGTTAAAAGTAACAAGTTTTAACTTCATTCTTAATGCATTTTTGGATGATTATCCGATGTTAATTGTGAATTTTATGCCCTTAATCCTTTAAATTCATGTTTTAATGCTTAATAGAGCACTTTGTGAGCAAAAGGAGCGAAAAACAAGTGAAAACTGGAGCGTCAGAGCAAGTAGCCACAGGGGCTGAATCATTCTATTCGGCTAGACCATATGGGTGTATGGTAGGCCATGTCGATTTTATAGAATTGCACACTAAACTACGGAAAATCATATTTTTTAGGTTTTTCAGGCATTCTAAGATGTATATATGACAAAAATAAGAAGATAGGAGTGAGTCGTCATAGGATATTCAAGAAAACAACTCAAAAAACACCATTGAAGCCGACTTTGAAGTAGATTTCCGTCAAGATTGAAGATTCCCATTTGATTTCTTAGGAAGTTATCATGAGTGTCTTTACTCTTGGATGTTTATTATTTTTAAGCATGAACTAATTTTCTATATACCTAAGAGAAATGAATCCTATGATGCATTTTGTCGTTTGATTTTTATTTTATGCAATAAATACTTAGTTTCTTGTTCTCAATTATATGTGTTTAATTCTTGGTTTAATATTTCTAGATTATTGATCCATTTTTTATGTGCTTAAATCGGAAGTTGAATAGATCCTGTTTAAGAGTAGATCTTCCGTAATTGAGTGGAGTTGTATGCAATCCTAGAAATAGGATGATATAAATCTATCGGATTAGAGTCAAATTTAATAGGGGAATCCATAGCACGAGTTAATGCGATAATAGGGGTTTTAATTAGAAAGAAGTTTCAATTAATCAACCTAGAGTTAGTTGCTCTTATGATCGAAAGAGATATTAGTATAATTTAGGGATTTCTACATATCAAGATACTAAGTAAAGAAATTGTGTAATTTAGATTGATAGTGGCAGATGAAATCTAGGTGGATTTTTCTTGGGTATTGTTTTGCTTCTTGGTTGTTAATCGATTACTTTCGTGTTTTGTTCTTTGTCGTGTTCGTTAGTTAATTAATTTAGTTAATTTTAGTTTTAAGTAATCACTCAAATTTTTCGGTTAAATAATAGAAAGACGGTAATTAGTAATACTTTTAGTTTTCGTGGGATCAATATTTGTGCTCATCGTAGCTATACTATTAATTGATAAGTGCAGTTACTTTAGTCAAATTTTTTGTTAGTTCCGTGGAATCAATAAAACAAATTCATTAATTACATTAATATACTTTGTTGTCCTTATATTGTTTTTGCATGCAAAACAAAATAGAAGCAAATGTTGCCCATTGGTTGTCTAATGTTTAAACTAATACTAAGCGGTATTACATGGTCAGATCGTAGTACAGAATGACAACTTATATTAGCAGACGAACCTAAACATATCCTTAATCTAATAAAAAATGAGCAAACTGATTGAAAGACTAATATATCGTCTAGCAAGTCTAATTGGGGAGATGCTTTATCTTGGGATCAGAGCAGAAGGCTCCCAGAAGATAGAAACATAAATGTGATTGACTGGAATGACAATACATCGAACTGGATACAAGAAGCATAAATCATCAATCCGTTTATGGATTTATTCACTTGTGACATTTATAGTGTGGCATACCTCAATCATGATTGGATGACGAACTATGTATGCGTGACTCGTACACGTTGATGTAAGTAAAAGCCTAAGTTCAAATAGAAAAGGAACCGAATACTAGTGTGTTAGGCGTACAACTTTTGTAGTATGTAACATGTAATAGCCCAATTTCGGTGAAATTGGAACAGTGGTTTCGAAACCACAAATTCGAGCCAAAAATAGAATTTATTTTAATTTTATTATATGGTTTGTATTATGTTAGAAATGTCATGTGAAAATTTTGATAAGAAAAAATCTTAGAGTTTCCGATTAAGTCCTGACTCGATTCTAGTACTTGTATTGGACCTCGAATGTCCATTTAAGGGACGCTACGAATAATCTCGAAAAAATGAACAATAATTGACATGATTTATCTGTAAATGTTTTGTAAACTCGGGTAATGCCCCATAATCCTGTTCCGGCGACGGACACGGGTTAGGGGTGTTACATAACGTCATTCACAATAGTGAAATTTATAGATCGAGACATGGGTAAATGATATCATATCATTGGCACTACATGGTTGATGAAAAGTAAACATGGTCATAGGTCGTTTGTCTTTATGATAAATAACATTATTACTATTTGATAGTAATTGACTTTTCATGAAGGAAGATGTAATGGTTACCGTGAGATAAAATAGGATCATATTGGGAGAAAAGATGTTATCCCAAAGAGATTAAGGATACCCTATGAGGGTAACACACTTATGACAAGGTCATTGGACGAGCATTGATCGAGTTGCTACCATAATGGTATGTCGTTGGGGAGGGCTCGGTCACAATACTATAGTGGAATAATTTTGTGACTAAATGAGTTTATAATTAATAGGCAAGAAGCTGGAACTTAATTATAAATCATTTGAGCCTTAATTACATTTGTCTAATCGATCCCTTTGCTAGCTCGTTGAAACCAGAAATGAATTGCATATTGAATCAAATGAACATAAATGAATAGAAATTGTAAAAATTAGAGAAACGAGAAAAATTTTGAAATGATTATGGTTTTCTCCAAAATGAAAATGGAGAAATGGAATCATTTTGGAAATGAATGTGGTTTTTTTTCCAAATTAAAAATTAAAATGACCTAAAAAAAGAATTTATGTTTTTTGAATTAAATGAAGTTTGAAAATGGAAATAAATCATTTTGACATAGTGAACCGTTGAATGCAAAAATATTAAATATATTTTCTCATAGATTCTTTTACAGTGAAGTCATTATTATTTTAATGGAATTAATATTGGGTTGAGAAAATTATTTAATTGGATATATATTGAAGTTTATTTTGGGAAATAGAAAAATAAATATTGGGTTGAATCAATTATAAAATATTGGGTTAAAAACCCAAGAAGTACTTGTAATTGGTCTCAATATGGAAGTGGCCCAAAAGCCCTTTATGTAAAAGGGTGGGACGACAAGCCCTAATATTATTAACTAGGGTTGTTGCCCCCTATACTCCTAGTTAGACTAGGAGTTCATTTCTCTAGTTGAAATAAACTTCTACAATTCAAAAAAAGTTCTACCTTCTCTCTTTATAAATAGATGACATCTGTAGGGCTATTAACACAACTTTTAGATATCGTTATTCTACTCAAAAATAGAGAGACTTTATTATTTAAGAATTAAATATATTTTTGGAATAATGATTTTGTCGGTTTCTATTTGAAACGATATTTAAAAACTATTTCTAGTTTTGTGTTTAATTTGAATCGTTCGAGCCAACACTTGAAGCAGATTGTGGTACGAGAATAGCGGAAAAGATCGTTTGGTTGAAAGCCGAGAATGACAAGGATCTATCTATCTGAAAACAGATGTGTGAATTTGGTCTAGGGTTTATTGATATAAATATCACAAACTGGGTAAATTTTTAAATTTTTTATTTTTCGCTTTGTAAGAAAACCATTTTCGAATCAGATTTTTTCCAACACCTATTTGTGCCCATCGTATCGGCTAAGTCCTAGATGTTTCTGGGAATTGATAGAGTAGACCATTTGTTGCCCATTAGTACAGGTTGTGATGGTGTTTGTTCCTATGATTAGCAATCTGGGGATAGACTCTATGTTGGCTAGTGTAATTACACAGATGGGGTAAATTGCAGGGGGCATGTAAGTATTGATTTTTGATCATGGAGGTTGGGTATTATTTCACTAAATGTCATCACTTTTTATGAACCTATGAGTTATCTTATACATGATAGAGAGTTTTTTTAGGGGGTTACTGAAGAGATTATACTTAAGAAATTGGTGTGGTGTTTGCTATGTATGCCTGGATGACTAGATCATCTAAAAGCCCCTTGGTGATCATGGTGGTAACATGAGGTAAATTGAGGATTGTTGTAAACGTCTTGTTGGCAAAAAATATACCCATGAACAAATTGGCTTAGTCAAATATGTGAATAGAACCTCTTGGCACTGACAAGTACCAGGCTTGGGTTGTATGAGTCAGAGTAACAGAGAACACACTGCACTTGACTTCATCTGAGGCTCCCAAGATGTTCATGTGGTTTTTGTAATGAGTTAGGTGATCCTTAGGGTCCCCTTAACCTCCATGGGATGCTTTAGGAAACTTGAAGGTTGAGGGAAGATTGCTAGCCAATACTGTTATAAAAAAAAAAGCCTCGTTGGCATAACTTCATGAGGTTTTATCAGGTTTAGTATTATGGAACTCTTGTAGTTTCGTTCTCAATGCTTACATTTTCTCTTCCAATGAAACATCATGGTTGAGAGGGTCTCTGCCTTGAAAGTTATCTAGGTGGAGGGGATCTAGGGGTTGATTCATAAGGTTGTTTGATGGTTGTTGGTTTCATTGCCATTAGAAGAAGGACTAGGTTTTTTCTTCTTGTTGGATTGGATGGTCCACCCTAACGGGGTCATTACCAACTCTAAGCTCTTCAATAATCTACTCATTCTTGGCATTCTTTTGGTCCAATAGGCACTGTTACTCCTGTTGTTTTTGGTTGAGTTGCTGCTGCTCTGAAAGCTAAGCTTTAATGGGCCTTATTTTCTCTTGCATATAAGTGAATTGTTGAGACCTTGAGTTGGGTTTTGGTAGGTTTTTTCATTGAGTGGAACACTGATGTTGCCTTAAGGAGTTTGAGTGTACCACCATGGTGGCCATGGATACTGGTAGTAAAGTGGAAGAATTTCCTAGTGGAGGTTGAGAGTAGTTTCAGGTACTTTGTTGCTAGTCTGAGTTGAAGAGTGGTTGTTGGGTAACTTGAGGAGGTTGTTGGGATTGTGTTTGGTTAAAAGGAGTTCTGGGTTTTGGTTGGTTGCATTTTCAAGGATGATGACAAAAGAATGACCTATGGTGGTTTGATCCATGGTCAAGTACCAATTGTTGATACAAATAACCAACATTGATGAAGAAAATTATTAAAAGGTGGTGGATAGGAGTGCCGATTCACCTATGACAAACAAAGAATCAAAACTAAGAAGCTAATAAATAAGGAGAAGGGAAAAGAGAAGGTTAAAGAGCAGGGGAGAAAGCTTGGTGATACTTAGGGTTTTTTTGTGGAAGGAGAGAACCCTAGTGTTAGATCCGATGCCCTAACTGTAGTATTTTCGTCTATGTACACTTGTAATTTTTTTAACAGATTGGTTTAATAAAATTATTCATGAATTACATTAATACTTTTTGTATATTGTCCTCAATAGTTTTTGCATGCAAAGCAAAATGGAAACAAATATTAACTTATTGGTTATCTAATGTTTAACTAATACTAAGGATATTACGTGATTGAATCGTAATATAGAAAGACAACTTATATTAGTAAATGAAAACATGTCCTTAATCTTTCAATTAGTTGTCTAATCGAAAATGAGCAAACCGATTGAAAGACTGATACGTTGTTTATCAAGTCCAATTGGGGATATGCTTTATCTTAGGTTAGGCATCGAAGCGGATGACTCCTAAAAGGTAGAGACATAGATGTAACTGATAGTACATCGGAAGTTCCTAAATAGAATAGATCCTGAATTCATTTATGGATTTATTCACTTGTGACGTTCATAGCGTGACATACCTTAATCTTGAGCGGATGATGGACTATGTATGTGTGACTCGTATACTTTGATATAAGTAAAAGCCTAAATTCAAATAGATAATGAACCGAAAGCCGGTGCATTGGGTATATGACTTCTATAGTATGTAGCATCATTCACAATAGTGGAATCCATAGCCCAAGACATCAGTAAATGATTTCCTCTCATTGACATTACATGATAGATGAAAAGTAAACGTGGCCACGGGTCGTTTATCTTGGTGATACTTAATTACTATTTGATAGTAATTGACTTTTCATGAAGGAAAATGTAATGGTTACCATGAGATATGATAAGATCATATTGGGAGAATGGATATTATCCTAAGATATTAAGGATATCCTATGAGGGTACCACACTTATAAAAAGGTCATTAGACGAGCACTGATCAAGTAGCTTTCGTAATGATACGTAATTGGGGAGAGCTCAGTCACAACACTATAGTGGAATGACTTCGTGACTAAATGACTTTATAATTAATAGGTGAAAAGCTGGAACTTAATTATAAATAATTTGAGCCCTAATTAAAAATGTTAATCAGTCCCTCTATTAGCTCGTTGAAACCAAAAATGAATTGCATGCTAAATTAAATGAACAAAAATGGATAGAAATGATAAAGTTAAAGAAATGAGTTATATTCAGAAACAAATATAGTTACTCACTAAGTATGGAAATGAACTGAGAATTAATTTAAGGATTTTGATTATTTAATTAATTGAAGTTCGAAAATTGAATTAAATTAAATGTTCTTTGTGAATCCGTTGAATGTAGAAGTTAAATATATTTTCTAATAGATTCTTTTATGGTAAAGTTGTCATAATTTTAATGAATTAGAATTGGGTTGAGAAAATTATTTAATTGAAAAATTAATTTAATATATACTATTTATTTTGGGAAGTAGAAAAACATGTATTAGGTGGATTAAATTATAAAGTGTTAGGTTAAAAATCCTGTACGCACATATAATTGGACCCAATACAAAAGAGACCCAAAACCCCTCATGACAAGCATGAGGGGCGACAACCCTAGTAAAATAACTAGGGTTAGCCGCGCCTCTCTCTCCTAATTCAACTAGGAGACTATTTTTTTATTAAATAAATATTATTTGTATTCTACTAGTTCAACTAGGGTTTCACTTCCTCTCCCTAGGAATAGATGGCACTGGTAAGGTTAAAAACACATCTAAGAACAAAAGTTCTACTTAAGTTTTCAATATTGTTATTTTGTCCAAAAATAGTCAGAATTTATTTTTAAGTATAAATTCTATTTTCGAGAATAATAATTCTACTGGTTTTTATAAGAGAGAGATTTACTTTCCTACTAGAAGTAAAAAATATATATATTTCTGATTCTGTGTTTGATTCGAAATTGTTTGAGCCCACACTTGAAGCAGTCCATGGTACAAGAATAGCGAAGAAGGCCGTTCAATTGGAAGTCGAAAACATCTAGGATCCATCTCACTCAAAGAACATGTATTATTTCAGGAAAAAGTTTATTGTTATAAATATCACAAACCAGCTCAGTTTTCAAAATTTTTTATCTTTTCTAGTGTACAAGAATACTGTTCTCGAACCGAATATTTTCCAACACTTAATCTCTCATGCTTTGAAGTTTATATAGAAAGGTTCACCCCTCCGTGATCTATTCATATAAATCATGCATGATAACTTTTGAATAAATAAAAAATTTATTATTATTTGTTTTATATGAAAAACTTTGATTTGTTAAATATATATTAATAAAGATAGTAATTTGAACCGATATGAAAGAAGTATTAGATGGATTCAAATTTTACATGAATGACTAATACAACTTTTATTGCTAAATTCAACATTTATATTAGAAAGTGTAATTTTGATATCATATCATAAGTAAATTTGTCTCTATACTTTATTTTCATTGATATTTGTCATTATATTTTGAAAATATGAATTAATTTATCACTCAATTTTAATATGATTAAATTTTACTATTAAACTTTAAATTTTATTAAATTGTGCTGCCAACTTTGATATTTTTAATATTAATTATGATGGTTTGAAAATATAATTTAATAAGAAAAATTATTTCAAATATCCAATTTTAATTGATAAAAATAGTTTAATTTATAAATATTAAAAATTAATAAATTAACTTATAACTTTTATTTAATGAAATAAATACTTGCAAAAATAAAAATTCATATATAAAAATACATTTAATTTTTAAAATAACCATTTTATTAATTTTAATATTATTTTAATTTCCTTGTTAATGTCAAAAACTAAAATAATATATAAAAGATATTTTTATTAAGTTTTGTCTTCAAATTTTTTGAAATTGAGTAGCAAAACACAACAAAAAAAAAAAAAAGAATTTTAACCAGAAAATTCAATCAAATAAAAGTAAAAAGACAAAAATCAATATAAAGTAAAATATAGTGATAATTTTCAATTTACGTCTAAAGTAGTGGCAAATTAACATAATAACCTTTTAAATTATTAAAATATTAATTTCCCAAAAAAAATGTAAATGTGTAAAATTAACTTATTTTTTACGATGAATCCTCCAAATTTAATATGTTTTACTACATGTTTTCAATACATAAAAAAGAGGAAACCATAAGAAATTATTATTACATTTGGGTAAGTTGTCGAATGAGTAATGACCAAAAGAAAAAGTTACCAAATAAGTAACCAAAATATCTAGCCAAAAAGAAAATGATTTATTAGTAAATTGTTCCCTCAATTATACTCTAATTTTTAGTTAATTATACCAAACATCCTCCAACATCCTAATTTTATTTTAAATTAATCCCTAAACTTTAAAACATCCTAATTACCTCCTAAACTATAGAGGTTATATTAATAAGATCCTTTCGTTATTAAAATTATCATTTTAACCGTTAAATAGACTTATATGTCATAATTTAAAACAAAAATGAATATTAAAAAAATCTTGAATTTGAGATTTTTAAAACGTTTAAAGAAACTTTATCGTTCACTCACTCTCTCTTTCTTCAATTTTATTTTATTTTAGTTTTTAATTTTAAAAGTTGTGAGACAATATTTTATTTTTCTTTAAAAAATTTGTTTTAAAATATATCACATAAGATTTGATGTTTCATTTAATGGGTAAATTACCGGTTTTAATAATAGAATGACTTGATTGATATGTTTAAGCACGTAATTAGAATGTTCTAAACTTTAGAGATCGATTTAGAATGAAGGTCATAGTCTGGGGATGTCTAGTGTAATTAACACTTAATTTTTATATTAGCTTTTAGAAATTTTTTTTAGGTAAATTACATTAGTAGTCATCTAACTATATTTTCTTTTTCTTTTTTGGTCACCCAAACTATCATTAATACGTTACCTCTATTTTTATTTATTTATCATTTCTGTGAAAAGGAAAAACAAAATACTTTGATTAAAGAGAAAAAAAAAACAAGCAAAGAAAGAAGGATTAAAAAGGGTCAGGAAAACAAAAGCTTATTAAAATATCAATCAATTTTAGGGTTCTCTTTGTTTATATGTCTTTGTGTGACGGCAAGGCTATGATTTAGTTTTATTTGGCTGTGGGGAGAGGATCCCTTGAATGTCCCTTAAATTTATTCACCTTTTTGGGTGCAAATACATAATGTTCCAATTGGTTTTTTCTCAGAAAAGTTCGATGTCCGAGTAGGTAATTTTATAGGAACTTTCATGGAGTATAATAGTTCAAATTTGAGGAAAAATAGCAGAAATTTTATCAAAATAAGATATGAAAATCTTTAAAAAGGAAGGAACAGATAATGTGTTATTGAAAGTGTTCCTATATCAAATTCAAATATGAAAGATTGACACTATTTTGCTATTTTTGTGGTCGACTGGGCCATAGTGAACCTTTCTGTGAAGCAAAGATGGAATTAAGAGTGGATATTGCTGAGATGGGTTGGGATTTATCTCCGAGGGCACAATCCCGTGGAGCTCTAACAATGAATAGTATATGGTTGAGAGAAGAGGGAGATGGGGAATGGGGTGCACAAAAAGAGGATAAACAAATTCCAGAGAATAACAGGAGGGCTCTAACTGAAGCATGGAATCTTCTACATCATTTAGGCAATTTTAAAGAGATCCCACGGATGGTTTAAGGGGATTTTAATGAAATCTTTTATGGTTTTTTTTTTAAAAAAAAGAGGCTTACCTTGTGAAGAAGGAAGAATGGAAGCTTTTCGTAAGGTTTTGGAAGATTGCAATATGATGGATGTAGGTTTTAAAGGAAATTGGTTCACATGAGAGCGGGGTAATCTACCTGGAACTAATATTCAAAAGACAGGGGAGTAGCAACTAAAGACTGGATTTCTTTATTTCCTAACTTTCAACTTCAGCACCTTCCGCACGCATTTTCAGATCATTCCCCATTACTTTTGAGTACGGAGAAAAGAGGAGGAAAAAAAATCTTGAAGTTTCAAATTCGAAGCATGATGGGTTATGGTAGAATCTTTTCTTAACGTGGTTAAAAAAATTTGGGAAAATTCAAAAGAAGATTTGATGAGTAAACTGGAAAGTGTGTAAAGGGGATTGGAAAGATGGGCTGGACAAATTCAATATAATAGAAAGGAAAAGGTGAAGATGTTAACTTTCAAACTAAGTTAATGGAAGCTGAAAGAAGTGATGATAATTTGGCAGATCTCATTAATACGAGAATTCAGCTCAATTTTGAGATTGAAAAAGATGAAAGTTATTGGGAACAGAAGGCGCGAGTCAATTGGTTAAACCTCGGGGATAAAAATATAGCTTTCTTTCACAAACAGGCAACACAAAGAAGGCAGAAGAATCGAATTCGAATTACGAGCACATTTTATCAGGAGTTTCACGATGCATTTTCGAGGAGAATAATTTAAAGCTCAAGGAATGATTTAAGGAGGAGGAGATACAAACAGCACTGGCAAAATTAGGTCCTACGAAAGCACTAGGAGAGATGGTTTTCCGACGATATTTTATTGGAAATGTTGGACAATTATAGGGGAAAATATCACAAGTTAGTGTCTTAATCATCTGAATAGAGGTATGAATATCAACTTAATTAATAGTATAAATATTGTGTTGATTCCTAAAAATTGTGTGCAATGTCATTTACAACCTATTGGCTAAAGTTTTGGCAAATCATATTCGTTCAGTGATAAATAATTGTATAGATGTGGCCTAAAGTGCTTTTGTTCCAGGGAGGCTAATTTCCAATAATGTCTTGTTGGCTTATGAACTTCTTCATACGTTGAAACACGAGGATGGGAAAAAGGGACTTATGGCGATAAAACTAAATATGAATAAAGCCCATGATAAGGGATGGGAAAAAGGGACTTATGGCGTTCAAACTAAATATGAATAAAGCCTATGATAAGGGTGAATGGAATTTTGTGGAAGAAATAATTATTAAGCTAGGACTTATCCAAATTGGGTGGCTCTAATTATGAAATATGTTACTACAATATCTTACTCGGTGGTCTTAAATGGGAACAATAGGAAAAAATTTTCTACTTCAAGAGGGTTAAAGCAAGGCAATCCATTAAGTCCGTTCTTGTTCTTATTCTATGGAGGAGGACTATCTGGTCTCATGAAGTTAGGGGTATAAGAAAAAGCTCTGTGGAGGACTATCTGGTCTTACGAAGTTAGGGGTACGAGAAAAAGCACTAAGAGGGGTTAAGGCCAGCAGAGGTGGCCCCCAAATTTCTCATCTACTTTTTGCAGATAATTGCATTTTCTTTGGGCAAGCAACAGAAAGAAACGCTTTTTCAGTACTAATTCAGAGGGAATTTTGAAGAATAATAATCAGAGTGCTTGGAGTTCGTAGCTCTAATGATCCTGAAAGATATTTAAGTCTACCTAACATGGAGGGAAAGAAAAAGAAAGCTGCATTTCAGGTCTTGAAAAGACAGATTAGACAGATTACGGCAACGGGTTGATTATTGGAGCATCAAGTATCTTTCTCGAGGGAAAATGGTTTTTATTAAAGCCATTCTACAGTCTATACCAACTTATTCAATGGCGTGCTTTTTGCTTCCTAAGTCTCTATGTTCAGAATTAAAAGGAATAATTGGTAAATTTTGGTGAAAAAACAATAAAGGCAAAAAAGAAATTCATTGGTGTGCCTGCAAGGATTTTTGTATGCCGAAATAATTGGGTGTTTTTGATTTTCAAATTTTAGATAAATTTAATATTGCTTTATTAGTTAAGAAAGGATGGCGTCTCATTAATTATCCAAATTCTTTGTTAGCCCGAGTTTTAAAAGCCAAATATTATCCGAATGTTAATTTTTTAAAAGCTCCATTGGGAAACCTACCTTCACTCACCTGGAGAAGCATCTGGTCAGCGAAAGGTGTACTAGAAGAAGGATTTTGCTGGAGAGTTGGCAGGGGAGATAGCATATCAGTGTGGACTGATCTCTGGGTGTCAGGTAATGAAGAAGACAGATTACTGAAACATTGCAGAAAGGAAAACATAAGATTAGTTTCTGACTTAATTGATGAAAATACCAGAACCTGGAGCCATCAGGGAACTTTTCAGTGAGGAGCGCCTATAAACTATTACAGGAGTCTACACTGATTCCTAGTAATATTATACAGACCAATACCAAAAACTTTAACAAGAAACTGTGGAGCTTAAACATGCCCTCAAAAATAAAAATTACAGTATGGAGGATTTCATGGAACTACATCCCCACGTTTTCGAATCTTAAAACGAAGAGTGTGGTTATGGAGGATCGGTGCCTTAGGTGTCAACAAGATGTGGAGATGTTTTTCGATCCTGTCCTGCAACAAAAGAAGTATTGAAGCTGTTAAAATTTGCATGGGAACTTGATAACACTTTTTCAGAATGTCGGGAGTGGCTTATCTGGGTTTTCAACTGTGGAACGAATGAACAATGTAGACTTTTTTGCTGTGGAATCTGGACGATCTGAAATAGAAATAAGTTCATATATGAAGGCAACAAGCTCGACAGTTGGGATATTACAAGGCAAATAACTAGTTACATATCAGAGTTAACAGGTATTGAAGAAAAAACACTTAACTTGGGTGCGATAAAGGCTTCTCCACACTCCAAACAGAGAGCAAACGTGATGATTTTCTTCAACGCGGCTTATGATCAACAAACTTTCAGATCTGCAACAGGTTTGATGATACAAGACATGGGGGTCGAATCCTAGCCTCTAAAGCAGTTCTTCATTCCAACGTAGTGTCTCCGTTCGCGGCGGAAGCACATGCAGGGTTACAGGCCATAAAGTTAGGAAAGCAAATGGGATTTTCTGCTACAGACATTTTAGGCGATTCGAAAACGGTTATAACAAAATGTCAGAGCTCAGATCGTGATAGTTCAACTATTGGAGCACTAATCAGAGACATTCAAGAAATGAAGAAACACTTTCTAGAGATCATATTTCAGTTTATTCCGAGGACAGAAAACATAAATGCGGATCTTATAGCAAGAGAAGCGATTAGAAACAAAGAGGAGTATTACCTGGAAGGAAGGATCTCAGACTCCGTCCGAAGAGCAATAGGGTTGATCCGTCGGAAAGAGTTGGGCTGAAAGAGAAGAAGGAGCGTCGGCAACATTTGAACATAGAGTAAAGAAAGGAATGGGGCACTTTTGAAGTATAAAATGAAGTTCAGTTCTGGTCTGCAGGAAATGAACGGCAGTATGCAAAGGGTGAAATGAAGGAAAAGGTTAAAAGTAGTGACCTTTGATTTGAAAGAGGAAATAATTATTTCTTGAAAACGTAGCAGATAAGCAAAAGATCTGTTGGAAATCTGCTACAAAACAGCTGTATTTGGTGATGGGAATAGACGTCTTTATGGAAGCCAGCTGTTACAGATGACTGGAGAATAGGAGTAGGTTTATTAATGTTCTTAGTCCTTTCATTTTTTTTTTTTTAAATTAGGAAAAATTGTTGGGCCGAATGCTGTAGGTCCATTTTATTTTCTTATTTCTTTAAGCACTGCTTTGCTGAAGGGAGCGCCCAATTTAGCAGGTGGGCCTTCTTTGGTTATTAAAATTTTTAATAATAATCCAGTTGTATTTCAAAAAAAAAAAAAAAAAGGTCGGGAAAGGCAAGCAAATCTTAGCTGTAGAAAGGAGAAACCATCCATTCAACCATCGGCCACAATTTCTTCTTGGGAAGCCAACAAAAACTTGAAATAATCTAAAACAAAATCAAACACTTTTTGGTAGATTCTTTCCAGGTAGCGGCGGTGTATTCGGTACACACTCAAAAATATAATTTTAACTCCAGGCCAGAAAGAGTTGGTGAAAGTCGAAAATTTTGGTGCCTTGTTCGAAGTTTATTGGTCCAGTTTCTCATATAAATACCAAAAGCCGAATTAAAAAGCCTATTTTTTTCTTACATATCACTTTGCTTCCCTTAAGTTAAGCGCGCTGTCTCTCCATCTCTCTCTCTCTCTCTCTCTCTCTCTCTCTCCCATTTCAGATCTCAAAGGTTTGTTTCCTTTTCTTAACTAGTTTCTGATCTTTATTTCCAGTTGTAATTCTTGAATTCTAAGCTATGGGGTTTGTTTCTTTGTCCAAATATAATTTGAGTTTTGTTTATTAATCCGAACCATTATCTGGGTTTGCTCTGTTGGCTTGTTTCTGGTAGTCATTTTATTGCTTTCTTCTAAGATGCAATATTGATTAGATCTATAGTATCGGTTTCTTTATTTCATTGACATTTCTTTCATTTTTTCCAGCTTGGAATTTGGAAACATAGTATTCTGGTTGGGTATCTCTTGAAATGTTGGGCATTGTGTTTCTGGATTTTTCTTATGTTGCCTTGAGTTAAATGTTTGGGAGAAGAGATAACTCATCTTTTGATGCTTTGGAGGAATTGTTTGAAGATAAACCCGGTTATTATTTTCAATGATTTGTGAAAAGGGGTTCCTCAATATTGAAATTCCTGAAATCAACATTCAATTTGGGGATTATCCATAAGGGATATTTGATCCCGTTTACATGATTATTTATTTCAAGTTTGTGAAACTAACGTTGAGAATGTGATTAATGGAAGGAATATGGTAACTCACACCAAGTTAACCAGATATGGTGTCCAAATTTTATATAGAAGAAACCTGATTTGCCTTTTTGAATAAATTTGTAATTTGTTATCGACTAGACGTGTGCTTTGAAAGAAGTGGGATCTCGGCATTTTTCTATTCGGTTATAGGAGCTAATTTTCTGACCAGGATTTTGTATAATGAATACAAAATTGGTACCTTTGGTTTCATAGAATAAGTCCCTTACTATTGTTTTCTGGCTATGATTGAAAGGAATGATAGATCTAGGTTCCTTTTGCTTTTAGTTCTTTTTAATGTTTGTTCATTATTATTAAGATAGAAATAGATGCTTGCTTTGATGGTTTCAATATTTTTGAATGCAAGCATGTCTTGGAACCACAATTCATGTTTATTTCTTTGGCAACTATTTGTTTGCATGTGACATTTGCTTCTTGCTAGTTTTAAAAATTGAGCCATGCATTCTGGTGTGAGTCATGCAGCTTATTGATTATATTACTTCATACCTCGTTTCAGGCCTAGACGCTGTTTCCTGTTTCAAAGCGTGAGATGGCGACAACATCAGCAGCTACATTCTCGATCGGATCAACTGTCTCCTTTGGAAGAAGGGGGAGTCCACTTCTGCTAACAAAACCTTCTGCTGCAAGGTGCACCTCACAGAATTCACTTGCAAGTTTCAGTGGCCTCAAGGCAGCAACATCCATGAACTGTGATTCTGAATCCTCCTTCCTTGGCAAAGAAAGCAGTGCAACTCTTAGGGGCTCTTTCGCACGGAAAGCACAGAAGCCAAACCAGAGTTCTCACCATGGCTTACAGCTTCAAGCATCTTACAAAGTGGCAATACTTGGAGCTGCTGGAGGGATTGGTCAGCCACTGGCACTTCTAATCAAGATGTCCCCGCTAGTTTCGGCCCTGAATCTATATGATATAGCAAATGTCAAGGGAGTGGCCGCAGATCTCAGTCACTGCAATACTCCTTCTCAAGTTCTAGATTTCACTGGTGCTTCTGAATTAGGAAATTGTTTGAAAGGTGTGAATGTGGTGGTTATTCCTGCTGGTGTTCCAAGAAAGCCCGGTATGACTCGTGATGACCTCTTCAATATCAATGCCAACATTGTTAAGACTTTGGTTGAGGCTGTTGCTGATAATTGTCCCGATGCCTTCATCCATATTATTAGCAATCCGGTTAACTCCACAGTACCAATTGCTGCTGAAGTTCTGAAGCAGAAGGGTGTTTATGATCCAAAGAAGCTTTTTGGTGTTACCACATTGGATGTTGTGAGAGCTAACACATTTGTCGCTGAGAAGAAAAACCTTAAGCTCATTGATGTGGATGTTCCTGTTATAGGTGGACATGCTGGTATCACCATTTTACCCCTGCTGTCGAAGACGAAACCTTCTGTTAGCTTTACAGATGAAGAAGTGGAGCAATTAACTGTCAGGATTCAAAATGCCGGGACAGAGGTTGTAGAGGCAAAGGCTGGTGCAGGGTCAGCCACCCTGTCCATGGCATATGCGGCTGCAAGATTTGTTGAATCATCCCTTCGTGCTCTAGATGGAGATGGGGATGTCTATGAGTGCTCTTTTGTGCAATCAGATCTGACTGATCTTCCATTCTTTGCATCTCGGGTCAAGCTTGGAAGAAAAGGGATTGAAGCAATGATTCCATCTGATCTTCAAGGATTATCCCAGTACGAAGAGAAGGCTTTGGAAGCTCTTAAACCAGAACTGAAGGCTAGCATTGAGAAGGGAATTGCATTTGCGCAGAAGCAACCAGTTACAGCATGAAACTGAAAAGTTTTTGAAGCTCTAAAACCTCATTGAAACCATGCTTTTAACACATATAATCCCTGCACAAGAACCTTCAGTTTTGTAGAATGAATGCTGTTTTTTCTATTTTCTTTTTCCAAAATGAGGATCACTAAGAAAGTGAAAGGGTATTTTGATGGTTGCAGATGAGAAGAATAGTATCATTTTTCAATCAGACTCTGTAATGCTTTCGACTGTTTTGAAATAACATGGTTTATTCCCTTAGTTTTTATTACTGTGTCAAAGGAGTGGCGAATTATAAAGACCCAACATTGTGAAGGCAATGCATTTGCTGCAAAATAAGGTTAGATACCAAAAAAGGTACATATTTTCTAGGGTAAATTATTCCACAGGGCATTCAAGTATTGTCACTTGTGTTTTTGTCAAAACTTTTTTAAATTTGATTATTCAACTAATCAAGGTTGTTTTTTTTTTTTTTGTCTATTTACGTTAAGTGCTGTTAAATCTCTGACAGGAGGGTGATTTGTGATTTAGTAGTTAAAAGAATCTGTATAATAATAAATTTAACTTTCAAATACAAACTATGTTGAACATGTGATATTAACCCAACCCCTTGAATGTATTTCATCTTTTCCCCCTAAATGACTAACCTTTTCTTTTTCCCTCTTTGGACTCTTTAAACCTTAATATAACAGTTTACATTTTTCTATTTAAAATACCATTGAAACCCCATTTTTTTTTCTATCTTCATAAACTCTCCAAAGCCTCTAAAATGAATGTTTCATCATTTACACACGAGATGTTTCTATCACTGGCAATCTCGTTCCTTGTTTTGATCTACATTTTGTTGGCTGTTTCGGAGTTTCAGTGAAACAGTAATGGAGTTCGTTCTTCGTTGCTTCTTCAAGATTGTTGCTTCCTTATGTCGCATCTCGTTTCCAAAAAGATGCGTAATTTTGTGAGTGATTCCAAAGTTGTTGAATGTATTGGAAAATGAAGCGTTTTTCCTTCCATATTTGCTTCACAAAATAAAAATGAATTTTTTAAAATTATGATTAAATCGATATAATATGTTAAAGTTGAGAGTTAATTATGTTATTATACTTAGTTTTTTAACTGCCATATTGCTAAGAGATTTAACCACATTCAATGGACAAAAAAAAAAACAATCACAATTAGTTAGGTAATCAAATTTAAAAAAAAAAATGGATAGTTAGATGATAAAAAAAACAAAAAGGATAGTAGTTGGGTTACTAAATTAAAAAAAATTGATAGTTGGGTGACAAAAAAAAGAGCAAAAATTGAATGAACAAATTGGCGTACAGTTGGGAAAACGAGATGGTCGTTTGCCGAGTTCGAGTTCCTATGAACAAATTGGCATGTTCAATTGGAAAAAGCTAGTTCGATTCCGTTAAGGGAGATAGTGATCGGGTTTAAATGACCCACGCGGTTGAGGACCTACGCTAGTTCGATTCCGTTAAGGGAGATAGTGATCGGGTTTCTTGACAGGTTCTTTCCAGCAACTTGTGCAGCTGAATTAAGGAAAGATATTATCAGAATTTGACAAAAGGAGACCAAATCACTTTATGATTATTGGGAGCGATACAAGAAGTTGTGTGCAAGTTGCCCACAACATGGTCTACCTGAACAATCACTTCTTTAGTATTTCTATGAAGGGTTCCTCCCTATGAAAATGAAGATGATTGATGCTGCTAGTGGAGGGGAACATGACTTCTCGAAGAGTAAGGGAATTAATTTCGACCATGACTGCAAATTCTCAACAGTTTCGACCAACTACAGAACCTACAATAAGGGTTCATGAGCTAAGTACTTCATCCTTAGAATATAAAATCAATAAGTTCACTAATGTAGTTCAAAATTTGCTTACAGGAAAAATGAACCCAGCTCAGTTGTGCTGAATTTGTGCCATGTTTGATCATCTAACAAACTCGTGTCCGGTTTTACACGAGGACACAACAGCACAAGTAGATATCGTTGGGAACTTCTCAAGGCCACCTCAAAGGCGTTATGATCCACATTCGAGCACTTACAATGCAGGGTGAAAGGATCATCCAAATCTAAGTTATGGATCGAATCAATGTTACAAACAACTGTACCAACTAAGGCCACCTCCGCTTCAACAGTATGAAACCCCAAGTCATCTCTTGAAACCATAGTAGAGAGGTTAGCCGTTAGCACAGAAAAATTTCAACAAAAGACTAATAAAATGCTGTGGAAAATTATAGAGAAAAGCAAGAGTATTTCTGTTGTTGAATGAATAGGGTTAGAATTATTCAGGTGAAATGTTCATATCAAAATAATGCCATGGAAAAATATTGCCTAATCAAATGTTCAGAAAGTCACTACTGTAACCCGCCTCTTTCGATAGCTAGATCCTAAGCTAGAAATCTAAGTTACTGTATGTTTACAGAACTCTGGATTAATAACTAAAATGAACATTCTTTTCTATACAACTCGCAACTTCTATGTCTAGAGTACTGCGAATATTTTTTTGAGTATTCGCTTGCATCAAACGATTCTAGATCCAATACATTTAACCTTTTTAGAATTAAAAATACATTTAAGAACACATTACACAATCAACTATGTCTATAGCTTGCATGCATGTATTTAAAATAAGCATAAATCAAATGAAACAGTGACATAAACAATCTCAAATCATGGACATGAAAGATGATAAAACATTCACCCAAATGGGATTAGCTCATGGGTTGGGATTTAAAATCCAAAATCAGAATAACATTCAACATCTTTATCAATAGTTTATAAATCACAGAAATGAATTAACAAAATGAAGGTAGAACTGCAAGAAGCTTTTGCCACTTCAGCTTTCACTTCGATGCTGCTGAGTCGTGCAAGACCCAGGGTTGATTGCTTGTCCCTTCCCTTGTGTCTCTGCTCTCCTCTTAAGCTACTATCCTATTCCTTTTTCTTTGGAATTTTCCACCAAATTTTTCTGGAGAGAAAAAATGATCCCTAAATTGTCTCTAATTCCTCTCTCCAAAAAAAATCCTCTCCTTCTTTCTTTTCTCTTTCCTCCTTTATAGGGTAGGTCTCCATCTTTCAGTACACACTTTTCTCCCTCTTTTTAAGGTGGATTTATCTAGTACACGGACAACTAGCTGAGAGTGACGAGGATTGAGTATTGCTTTAGCATTATCCTAGAATTTCCATTTTATTTATGTTGGCAATCCATCCGACCTTTTGCCATGGCAATATTTCACTTCATTCATTCTCTTCCTCCTTTTTCTCCTTTTCTTCATCTCTTTTGCACCTGCTGCATACAACAACCAATTCTCTTTCTCCCAGCAGGAAAAGTAATATAAAATGATATTCAAGGCACAATCCAAGCATTATTATGCAATATTATAAAAATAACCTAAAAATGCAAATATATCTACTTACATACATGCATTTAATCAAGTTTAAAGGCTCGAAATATAACTCATTTCAAGAATTATCACAGGCCCAAACTTGAATTCTTGCTTGTCCTCAAGTAGAATATGTGTAAGTATGCATGAATGCATGAATTCGCCATAACACTACAATTACCTCATATACTGGTAAACTATCTGAAGTGTATTTTATACCTCCATTCTCAACAGTTTTCTATCTCAGAAAATTGGTTCAAATTTTATAGGGTTCTTTAGCATACGAAGTGCAGAAAATGTTACCTAAAAATAAAATTTCCTAAATATTCATACAATTCTGACTATAGCAAGCACCCCCTAATGAACTTAGTTTATCTTTCCACTAAAGTTCAATGTCTTTTCTCATAATTATTCTGTGATTGCATACTTTAATTATATTTTTTTCCTAGGGAATTCATTTTGTCACATGATTTCTTTACTTGACAATCTCAATGGAGCATACACTAGATTTCCAGATATTACATCACGCCACAATTTGAATGTAATTCACTCATGAAGCTAAGGCTTTTGACTAAAAAGATAGATGGAGCAAACAACTACCCCCTTAACTACTCAGCCTGCTACTAAACTGAAGTGCCCCTAAATTGTTTTCTCTCTTTTTTTTTTTTTTTTTTTTTTTTTACTCACTTTTATTTGATCTTGCTTTTCTGATCAATAATACAATGGAGTAAACAGAGTATTAGTGACCTACTCAACAATTTCAAACATTGGAGTGCTTCATAATGTCTTTTTAATTTTCTTATTGATTACCTTTAGCTTTGCCACGATATTTATTATTACACAATGCTAATTTACTAATCTTAGGCTCAAGAATTTCTAAGTGTATTAAAAGAAACCTACTATAGATTAATTGCAATTATAATTAGGGCATTCTACTTTTAGGGATCAATTTTCAAACAACTATCCTTTGCTAAACATACCTAATCAACTATCACAATTTTCTAAATTTATCGAAGAGTTATTATCCTCATTGAACATCATAGATAACAATATACTTGTTATAGTCTGGCAATTATTTGACATTTGTATGTCATGGAAAAATGAATGACAAAATGAACAAATATTAAAACACATATCTAATGCAGACAATATGCACAATACAACACACCCCCAAACCTAAGGGATGCATTGTCCTCAATGCATGAACAATTTAAAATGCAAAAATGCAAAAACAAACATATATATGTACAATGCAATGACAACAATTATGAATGCATGAAAAACACATGGTACATAATGAAAAATATGCAAATGAAAATAAAGACGAAAGCTTGGGAAAATTTTTGTGTTACTTTAATTCAGGTGAGTTGTTTTTTGAGTAGCACACTTGTAACGCTACTTCCTTTTCAGCGTATTCATTGACACCTCTTCTTCTTCATTATCATATAATTTCGTGAGATCATCAATCAGATGATTAATCTCACGATCTTGATTCGACATGGGTGCAGTTGATTAAGGTGCAGTAGCATGTTCAGTTGGTGCAAGAATATGGTTCACTTCTTCTCTTTCCTGGTCAGATTCAATGTTCACTGATTTGTCTTCTCTTCATCACCTTTTAGTCTTTTTTTTTCCTTCTCCTTAGTGGCAGTGTGTATGGTAGGTCCAGGCTCATCAGCTTCAACTTCATCCTCATCCCCTTCATTTTCATCCAATAGCAGCTCCTTTTCATTAGGTGCAAATCCTCCCTTTCTTTACCAGACTCCGTGATCTCATTAATAAGGCGATAAATAATAAATAAAAATAATGTTAAGTAATTAAAGATAAAAATAATAAGAATGAAATTAAATTAAAGCAATTAAAGAAAAGAAAGATAGAAAAGAATTTTTTTACGCTTTTTTCCAATTCCGCAATAATTTGGAGTTGCTAAGTCTCAAAGAGATTGAGTTGCTTCTGCAACTAACTGAGTGAATTGAAAATTTGTTGGTCAAATGGACTGTTGGAGATACAAGATTTTGCTGAGGCAAACGTCTTGTAAACCAATGGCATAGCAATATTCACTCTCATCAACACATTTTAGGGCATCAAATATGTTGAATGTAACCTGCTGATCATTCACCCTCATAGTCAGTGTGCCGCTCTGCACATCAATTAGCTGAAGAAATGGTGGAGGTGATCGTCCTTCAAGTTGCTAATATTGTTTTACTGTGACATTTTGGTTGGCAACATGATCTGATCCTGCCACAACATCATAGCTACTATAGTTGTCTAAGTCATTTGCAATGTCAATGTCAACTTTGAAGGTGAAAGCTATATAATTTCTTATGTGCTCCTCATCTTTTTTTGGTTCATTAAAAGAATCATCGATCAAGCCATGTAGAGAGGTTACCTCTTTTTTGTATGTGTGTATTTTCACATTCAGCTTGAATATAACTATATCACTAACATTCATGGCACTAAATGCCTTTCTTTTTCTCCTTGGGTCATTTATCATTAATAGAAACAACCTTTCTTTTTCCTTTGTTGAAGTTCTAACTCTCTCAAAATGCTTTATTAAATTTATTTATTAGTAGTGCTATTTTCTCTTATAAATCCTCAATGAAGTTTCTTTTTTTAATTACAATTGAGGAAGCAACTTCCAAAACAATATTCTTCTCTGTCTTAACTTTTCTCCTCTTGGATTCCTTAATTAATCTTAAATGTTTGCAAAGACTCGAGTAGTTAATCAATCCTCATTGTATTGATGTATTTAGCCTTTATTACAATCACTTTAATGACAAAGCGTTTAGGGAGAGACCTTAAAACCTTATGAACTAGATTGGAATTTTTATACTATTCATCTTTAAGCATTTTGAGAGTTTCAACCTATTCGTTAACATTTGAAGTTTGTATTCTTTTACAGTAAAGTGCCCTTCATGTGCTACCTTTAGAGTTTAAGCTTCAGGAGCAGTTTCACATTTAAACATTCTTCTGAACTATTAAGGGTATTTTCAATTGAAAATGACATTAAAAACTTTGGAATTTGCATTAGCAAACTTATCCTCCTCTGTGGTCTATGTGATTTCTAGCTTAGGCATTTATAAACCATTTGTAAAAAATATAACGTCGGTAATGACAATATATCGCAAAGAAAAGAGAAATAAAAAATTAAAGAACACACAGATTTTACGTGGAAACCCTTTCAGGAAAAAATCCACGGGCAGAGGAGAAGAAAATTCACTATGTTGAATTCGAATTAATTACAAGAGGAAGAGACTATGTCTATTTATAGGCTTGTAAAACCATATTCTAATAGGAGTGTAGTAAGATTGAAACACCTTATTCTAATCAATATCAAATAGATGGAGTTTAATAAGGTTTAAAAAACATTATTTAAAATAAAATAAAAAAAGTGTAGTTCTATAGGGATTCTTCTTTTATTTTATTTTACCATTGTATTTTATTTAAATAAGGATTCGGGTCACTTAATTCTAACAATCTCCACCTTGACACGAATTCTCAATGAACAAGTTCTTCATCGCGAACTCTAAACGAACAAGTTCCCACCTCTTCCATAAAACCCCTTAAGGGTTTAACTTCAACAATGAATACCAACCAAGTCTAAGCAATGCTCAAAATTGGTTATAGGAAGTGACTTAGTCGTCATATCTGCAGGATTTTCATGAGTACTAATTTTGCTCACAACAATATCACCACGAGCAATAATATCATGAAAAAAATGATACCAAACATCAATGTGTTTTGTTCTCTCATGAAACATTTGATCTTTTGTAAGGAAGATGACACTCTGACTGTGACAAAATACTGTGCTGATTTGAAGGTCTTCATTGAGCTCACTAAAGAGTCCCTTTAACCAAATAGCTTCTTTACAAGCCTCAGTAATCGCAATGTACTCAGCTTCAGTGGTAGAAAAAGCGACTGTAGTTTGCAAAGTAGCTTTCCAACTAATTGCACAACCTCCAATTGTAAAAACATAACCAGTGAGAGATTTTCTTCTATCAAGGTCTCCAGCAAAATCAGCATCAACATACCCAATGACTTAATCTCTAGTTCTTCCAAACTGTAAGCAAACATCAGTAGTACCTCGTAAGTATCTTAAAATCCACTGAACTGCTTTCCAATGTTCTTTACTGGGATTCGTCATGTATCTACTAACTGCACTGACTGCATATGATAAATCTGGACGTGAACAAACCATAGCATACATGAAAAATCCCACTGCACTAGAGTATGGAACATGTGACATGTACTCAATCTAATCATCGATTGTGGAGACAAAGCCGATGAAAGTCTAAAATGGGCTATTAAATGAGTACTAACAGGCTTAGCACTCTGCATATTGAACCTGCAAAGAACTTTCTCAATGTACCCCTTCTGACTTAGGTACAATTTACTTGCTTTTCTATCTCTGAGAATCTCCGTACCAAGTATCTTCTTTGCTGGTCCCCAATCTTTCATCTCAGATTCTTCACTTAGTTGGGCTTTGACATTTCTTATCTCTCCTTTATCTTTTGTTGCTATCAACATTTCATCAACATAAAGAAGTAGATACACAAAAGAATCATCATTATTTTTCTTAAAGTAAACACAGCTGTCAAAACTACTTCTTTTAGAATCATGAGAAGTCATAAAGGAATCAAACCTCTTGTACCACTGTTTTGGTGACTGTTTCAAACTGTAAAGGTACTTTTTCAGCAAGCAAACATAATCCTCTTTTTCTAAGTTTGTAAAACCCTCTGGTTGTTGCATGTAAATATCTTTCTCAAGTTCTCCATGCAAAAATACAGTTTTTACATCTAACTGCTCAAGCTCCAAATTATGCATGGCCACAATACCAAGTAAAGCTCGAATCAAACTATGTTTCACAACTGGGGAGAGCACATCTGTGAAGTCCACTCCTGGAATTTGACTGTAACCCTTTGCAACAAGCCTTGCTTTATATCTGGGTTCTTTAACTTTTGGAGTCCCTTCTTTCTTTTTAAACACCCATTTACAGCGAACAACCTTTTTACCTTTAGGAAGTTTCACAAGATCCCATGTTCTGTTTTTGTGGATTGATTCCATCTCCTCTTGTATAGCAAACATCCACTTTTCTAAGTCTTCACGGCTAACCGCCTCAGAATAATTAGACAGCTCTAGGTTTGCATCTATATTTTCGGCCACATGTAAGTAACTAGATCAGCCTCGGCATACTTCTTTGGAGGTTTAATTTCTCTTCTAGTTCTGCTTTTGGCGATAGGGTATTGTGGTGAAGAAGCAACTCTATTCTCAATTTTTATACTGGCTTAAGAAGTTGACTCTGTATTAATCTGATGCTCCACCTGCTTTTGATTTTCTTTATTGGAAGAGTCTTTAAGAGATAAGTTAGGTAGCATAGCAGTTTCATCAAAAACAACATCTCTACTAATCATAACTTTTCTATTTTCAGGACACCATAACTTATACCCTTTTACACCAGCTTTATAACCAAGAAAAACACATTTAATGGATCTCGGTTCTAATTTTCCATTATCAAAATGAGCATATGCAGGTTACCCAAAGATCTTTAAATCAGAATAATTAGCATGATTACGAGACCATACCTCTTGTGGAGTCTTTTTCTCAATGGCAACGGATGGAGATCGGTTGATAAAAAAACATGCAGTAGAGGCTACTTTGGCCCAAAATGACTTTGGTAAGTTGGCATTTGACAACATACATTGAACCTTCTCTATGATCGTTCTGTTCATTCGTTCCGCAACGCCATTTTGCTGTGGAGTATGACGAACTGTCAAGTGTCTCACAATCCATTCTAACCTGCATAGTTTATTAATCTCATCAGACAAAACTCTAAGCCATTGTCTGTACTGAGGTATTTTATTTGTTTTCTCGTCTATTTTTCAATCATAGTTTTCCAAGACTTAAATGCGAAAAGCACATCGTTTTTCTACTTCAGGAAGAATGCCCAAACTTTTCTGGAAAAATCATCAATAAAAGTTAGCATATAATTAGCTCCACCTCTTGAAGGCACTCTTGATGGCCCTTACAGATCAGAATGAATATACTCCAACATTCACTTTGTGTTATGGATTCCTCTAGTGAATTGAACTCTCTTTTACTTCCCAAAAACGCAGTGTTCACAGAACTTCAGTTTGCAAATTCCTTGCCAATCAAGAAGTCCTTTTCCATTCTCACTCATATGCCCTAGGCGCATATGCCAAAGTTTAGTAATAGCATTATCTGCCAAGGAAGAGGAAGTGACAGCTGGATCACCAATAACAGTAGAACCCTCCAAAACATATAACTTGGCAGTCTTTCTCTGCCCTTTCATCACAACGAGGGAACCTTTGGAAATCTTAAAAATCCCACTTTCAGCTGTGTATTTGTACCCTCTTGAATCAAGAGTACTTAACGAAATTAAATTTCTTTTCAATTCTGGAACATGTTGTACGTCACGAAGTATTCTGACAACTCCATCAAACATCTTAACTTAAATTGTTCCAACACATACGATTTTACACGAAGCATTATTTCCCATCAAAATAACACCTACAGACACTGTTTCGTAATTTGTAAACCAATCCCGATTGGGACTCATGTGGAAGGTGCAACTCGAATCAAGGATCCACTCATCGTTCACTTTAGAGTTATTAACAGAAGCGACTAGAAGTTCACCATCACTGTAGTCTTCTACAACATCAGCTTCACTAGAATTTTCTGTTTGTTTTCCCTTTTGATTCGCAGCCTCCCTTTTAATCTTGTTCTGTAGCTTATAGCACTCATATTTAATGCGCCCTTTCTTCTTGCAGAAGTTACAAGTTTTACCTCTATTTGAAGACTTCGATCTACCCTTAGATTTACCGTGAGGATTTCGTTCCTGTGTCCTTCCACGATCATCATTAGCATTCCGATCTTGTCTCTCACAAACAATGAGACCCTCTCCCTGAGAGTCAGTTTTAACGACAAGATGCTTCATCTTATCATACAAGGTCAAAGAATCATAAACCTCATCAACTGTGAGAGACTCACGGCTATATAAAATCGTGTCTCTAAAGGTTGAATAAGACGGGGGCAATGAATAAAGTAGGATCAACCCTAGATCTTCCTTATCATACTGAACCTCCATAGCCTCCAAGTTTGAGAGAATTTCTTTAAACACTGTTAAGTGTTCGTGCATAGACGACCTTCCTCTAAACGATGAGCATAAAGACGTTGCTTCATATGCAACTTGCTGGTTAGAGTTTTCGACATACATATTTGTTCTAGTCTCTTCCATAATGCAACGGTGGTCTTCTTCTTCATCACATCCTGAAAAATTTCGTTAGACAAATGCAGATGTAACTGTGTTAACGCCTTTCGATCCTTGCGCTTCTTCTCTTCCTCCGTCAATGTCGAAGGCATCTTATCTACCCCTAGCAGGGCTTCCTCTAAATCCATCTGTGGAAGAACTGCTTGTATCTTTATCTGCCACAACACGAATCTGGTGTTGCGATTCAACAGCGGAATTTCATACTTCAAAGACTCCATTACCGTGATCAAGATGAAAAATCCGGAAGCTTTGATACCAATTTGTGAAAATATAACGTCGGTAATGATAATATATCGTAAAGAAAAGAGAAATAAAAAATTAAAGAACACACAGATTTTACGTGGAAACCCTTTCGGGAAAAAAACCACGGGCAGAGGAGAAGAAAATTCACTATGTCGAATTCGAATTAAGTACAAGAGGAATAGACTATATCTATTTATAGGCTTGTAAAACCATATTCTAATAGGAGTGTAGTAGGATTGAAATACCTTATTCTAATCAATATCAAATAGATGAAGTTTAATAAGGTTTAAAAAACTTTATGTAAAATAAAATAAAAGAAGTGTAGTTCTATAGGGATTCTTCTTTTATTTATTTTACCATTGTATTTTATTTAAATAAGGATTCAGGTCAAGTTGAGGCTCCTAACTAGTTAGTACTACTCTTTATATCTTCTCACCTAGATACTTAACAAACGCTCTCATCTGCACTTTCCAGTAGGCATAGTTGGTTCTATAAAGCATAGATGGGCATGAAATCGAGCTACATTTCATCTTTCAACAATTCAATAGAAGGATCTTCACCAAAGTTTTGTGGTGCCTAACTCTGATACTAATGTTTGGGGTTGAGTTGTTGGTTAGTTGTATTGTTAGTTGCAACTAAAGATACAACTAGAAATGGAAAGTAAATATAACGAATAAAAGAATTGGTTACACAGTTTGAACCATTTCCTATGTCTATGAAGCCTTGACCAAAGAGTAATTCACTACAAATCAATAGTAAAAGATGTGATTGAAGCTCAACTCACTTACCACGTTGTAGCATCATTCTAATACATTCAGCTAGATTTATTCTTCCATTAAGTCTTTGCTATTAGAAAGCTTAGTTACAAACTAAACAAAAATAGTTTGCTAACAAACCATTTGTACTTTAATAAGTTTTTAAATTGAATAGAATGGTGCTCTCTCTAGTACGTATGTAAACCAATAAAACAAGTCTTCACCATATAAGCAGTGTTGGACTTATGAATCTTTGGCTAGTGTGATCGATCAATGCCCCTTGAATTTCTCTTAATTAAGTTCTTTGAAAAGGCATGAAATAATAAAAGGATATTATTTTCTCAAACTTCAAAATTAGTAACTCTTCAAATATGATAAGTACATCACATTAGGAATCTTTCAAAAAAACTATTGCTTAATTGAATAGCTTCATCAATCATAATCTCGTAAAGTGTTGTTCAAAATCCTAAAAAATATAAGTGAATAATCAAGATAAGCAAGTCAAAAATTGTTAGCTAATAAGACAAGTTGCACGACATTTAATTACAAAGTGAACTGCAATTGATGATAAAGTTGACAACATTAACAATTTAAATTATGAGTATTTAATAATAAATGTGCATTATCTATGAACGTCCTTTGTTTTTTCTATGTGTGGAGGGAGTTAACCTTACACATTACTTGAGTTTGAGGGCAAGGGGAATATAAACCAAAAGCATACCTTGCAGTTGCAGTCATGCAATCAATGGCTTTTATCCCATCTTCTTAAGGAGGTACAATTGTACCAAGTTGGAAGCCATAGATTAA
This sequence comes from Gossypium bickii, assembly GCA_025503065.1. Taxonomy (NCBI): domain Eukaryota; kingdom Viridiplantae; phylum Streptophyta; class Magnoliopsida; order Malvales; family Malvaceae; genus Gossypium; species Gossypium bickii. The sequence goes on from CP106718.1 coordinate 27,261,842, forward strand.
TAAATATATCTACTAGTTTTTTTTTTCATAGTATTTGAAAGGGTTTTTTTATTATTATATAAAACATGTGAATTTAATTGTAAGTATTTGTTTCAAATTTTTATATATTAAAGTTTGTTAATACATTTTAAAAATATGCATCAAGTCATTTAACCATACTAGTAGAATCAAATTACGCAACTGTATAGGATAATTATTTAGTATATATTAGAATTTATCAAGTTAAAAAATATCGTTTCAAATAAATTATTATATTTTGTAAAATAAAGTGAAAATAAAAATATAGATATGTTGTCTTTTATGTTAATAGTTAGAGAAGTAGTTTTTTGTGAGAGTTATTTTTCTTTTTAAATTATATAAAAATTGAAAATAACAATGTTGACATTAAAATAATAAGTTACCTTGACTTGGAGAAGTCATAAATTATTTACTTAAGCCTTAGTGTCACTTAAGCAATATGATCAACAAATTAAATAAGTTCATGCCAGTTTTTTTCTTTCAATTTCAATATTACAATTGGACAAACACATCCAAACCATCAATTTGTTTCTCTTACACAAAATTAATTAAAAACCTAATGAAAATAGGGAATAGATTTAATTGGTTTTTCTAATCTCATACGAAGAAATATGAGATTGGAAATTGTTGACCAATTAGAATTGAAGGAGGTTGAAGAAAGTTTATTAAGAAGGGTCGAAAATTGCAAGATAGATTTTGAGAGGTGTAGAAGGTTCTTAGTGGAAAAAGGAAGCATTGCAAACAAATGAATAAGATGTACCAGAAGAAGACAAAGAGAAAGACTAGAATAGATTCGGAAACACTAAGTGGTGGTGGTTTGTAAGGTGAAGAAAAATGAAATGTGGCTGACAATAAGTTTAAATAAAGAAACAAGTTCAGAGAATTTAGAAAGTGTGATTTGAAAGTCCAAAATGTCAAAAGTTCTTTCACTAGTTCTGAAGGATTCCTATTTATAGTGTCTCAAGAATGAGAGTTACAAAGCTAACAATTAATAAGAATAATGACATTAATTTTCAGTTGCAATGACATTAATGACTAAGAAAGGATGATGAAGGATTTTGTTGGTGGTGGTGATGATGAAAAGTGAAGAAAAATTCACTATGTTTCTAAAAGAAGAGAAAAACATTCAATGTTTTAGGAAAAGGTTAAGATGAAACCTCCTAACTACCTTCATATTTGAGCAACCAAACCAAGTTGATACATGCACGGCTCTGATACCAAATGATAAGGAATTGGAGTGGAAGAAGCGAAAGAAGGATCGAATTCAAGTTATTTAACTCAAAAAAGAAAGATTTGGATGTGACTTGAAAGGAAGAAACCAAATAAATTTAGAAAATAACAAAGGAAATAATAAAAATAAGAAAGCTTAAAAAAGGATAAATATTCAAAATAATAAATAAATAGTGAAAGTATAAATTAAATTAAAGTGGAAGATGGAATGATAAATATTCAAAATAATAAATAAATAGTGAAAGTATAAATTAAATTAAAGTGGAAGATGGAATGATAAACCGATGGATATGATGGATAGAATGATAAATGTCCAATTGAACCCTTTGAGATATAAATCCCAACAAACTCAATTAATGGCTCTAATCAACCATCCAAAAAATAATCCTTGACAAATCGGAGGGTGAATAATGAATTTCCATGACTTCTTGATAATAATCGAGAAGAAAACTACTAAAAATCACAAGAAATTTTGCACAAAGAAACAAACTCCTAGAGTTGAAAACTTTATAAATAAAAACAATTTGTCTCCTTAATGAAAAATGAAGAAGCCTTTATATAGACTAGCTAAGTACATCCAAATAAAACTCTAAACTATACTGAAACTCTAATTAATCTAAACAATGAGTAGTTTTAATATAAACTTTCTTCTTACACTAAGAAACATAAAACTCCTAAACAACTTAAAATACTTAAAAAATATCCAAAATTCGGAATAAATAAATAATAAAATAATAAAAACTAATAATATAATATTGGGCTCATATATAATAAAAATTAAGCTTAAAAACCAAACCTAATATGATTTAAACTCTAATTAAAAGCCCGAAACTCGTAATTCCCATCATAATCCCATTCAGAAATTCTACTCGTGTAGTCTTCACTAAAATGGTCATAACTTGAGCTTCTGAACTCAAAATTGAGTAATTCAAAGTGCATTTCGAATCTAAGAGATAGATCTCCAAACGCTATGAAGCCATCTAAACCCAAAAATGTCTACATCTCATCCAAAGAGCCATTGCAAGTCTATTAGTTTTCCGAACTTGAAAATTGACAACTTCAGTGAATGGGATTTAATAAATTTCACCTCATCTATGTATGTATCACAACCTTTATAGAACATCCCAAAAATGAAGATAACATAAGAATCCTATCATATTTCGTCGTTGCTTCCACATCCACTTTGGTGAAGTAGTATTATGTGAAACATCTTTCGCAAGACGAGGGTTGTTCTTGAACATTGGTTTTTCTGACTTATTTCAAAAGTGAGATGTTCTCAATGTAGAGTTTGTTCCAAACAAGGGTTGTTCTATGTTGAATTTTTCTTGATAGAGCTTTTTTTGAATAATGGTTGTTCTAAAAGAAACAGTTGCTTTAAATAGAAGTTGTTCCCAACAACAGTTGTTCTAAACATAATTGTTCTTGAAATGCCATTATTCTAGATAAGCTTTGTTTCAAACTTTGGTTATTCTCAAAAAAAGTTGTTCTCAAATGAAAGCTACACTAGATGATAATTGTTCTAAACCGAAACCATGTTTTCAACATAGCTATTTCAGATGTATTTATTCTCAAACAATGGCTATTCTAAACAACTATTTTGAATAGTTATTATTCTTCTAGAAAAGATAATAAGTGAAGCATATTTCTACTTGTTCCAAGCTTGGTAACACAATTTCCTGAAATGGTAGCCAAAACCAAATATCTACAAGAGGTGAAGCTGAGAGTTACGAGAGAGATGAGTCAATGGAGTGGTTGTCCCTCTCCAAATGAGTTTTAAAGAGGTATTTAAAGGAGACATTCATTGTCCATGTATCCATTACTAATTAGTAAGTTGTCACTCAAGTCACATTGTGTAGGCTTCTTTATTAAGTTAATGATGCAACTTGATGTGATGTGATTGTAATATAATGTGAACGATTGGTAGCAACAATCTTGTTAGGCAAAATCAACAGTTTGACAAAGTAGTTGGGATTGGTGTGGTTTCACATTTTGGCGAGATTTAGTACTAGTGAAGTAGGAAAGTGAAGTAATCTCCCTATAAAGAACGTATAACAAGAATGATGGGAGACTCAGATGAGAACAAAACTTGCATGCCTCTACCAAAGCAAAGTGTTGCAAGGTTTTTGTTTTCATTGATTTTGTGTATGGGAAAGAATGTTGATGATTTAAGCTCTTAGTTTTTAATTATACATGTGTTGTGTGCGATCATACATGTTTAATTTATAATTCGTTAAATAATTTATTCAATTTTATATAATTAATATAAAATATAATTATTCAAATTATTGTATAAAATTAAAATATATTAACTATTTTGATAATTAAAATATTACAAAAATAAAAAAAAACTTCAAATTATAATTAAAGTTTGAATGAAAATAATAAAGGAATTTAAAGAATTCCTACAAATCAAACCTAAGTAGAGTTGCCACTAATCAATTGGAGTTAGGCCAGTTAGCCACCTATTGCTTAAGGTTATAGGACTAATCCTAAGAAAAAAAAATCCTAAAATTTAAGAATCGATCTCATCACCAAATTCGGGTTCAAGAATATGGTTATGCGTAGAGAAAGTTATAGCACCCCTATGACACCTATCCAAAAAACAGTTCTACATGGCTCGCTAATTAGGGTTTCTGAACTAAAAAAACTAATTGCGACTCCAGACTAACCCAAAAAATAATAATATTTACTATCTAAAACTGAATAAAGAAAACTAAATCTAAAAATCTAAGTTTAACTTGAAAAAAAAAAACTAAAAATAATCAAGCTAAAACCTAAATCAAAATTTTGGACGCTAACCTAAATTTATAATATAAGACCCTAAGATTTAATTTAAAAATATAATATTAACATCTAATTTAATATAAAAAATTATAACATAAATTTAAAAACTAATATTTGAAATCTTAAATAATAAAAATAAAATCTAACCTAGTGTATAGAAAAACTTAAAAGAAATCTAAAATTATTCTTAAAATCTAAATTAATTCAAAATCCTAAAATCTAATATCTAACTAAAATAAACCATAAATAAAAACAATTAAATTTTAAACTAACTTTACTAATCATCCAAATCCTAAAATCTCAAACATAAACTAAAATATATAAAAACAAATCTATAAGATCAAAATGAGATCAAACCAACAATGAAATAAAGCAAATGTATATAATAGCACAAGTGATAAATAAAAATTACATGGCATGAAATTATACAAACAAAATTTAACCAATAATTAAAAGAAAAGGAAATTAAATCCTAAATACAACCCCAATTTAAAAACAAATCAAACAATCACTAATAATAATAATAATAATAACTTTAAATCAAATAAATTAAAAAATCACTTTAATAATAATGACAATCACTAACAATTTTCCCCCGTGTGTGGCTATATAACCCCGAAAATTTTTCTTCTCATTTTAACCGAGCTCCCCAAAAATAAAAGCACTCAAACTTGAGTGTTTTACTAAAAAAGTTCATTTTTAATATTATTTACGGAAATTGACCATTTAAAATATTATTTACTGGAATAGGCCAAAAACACAAAATGCTTCCACGTAGGTGCGTTTTAAGTGGAAATTGTGGAAAAAAGTTCCCTCGAGGAAGCGCTTTTGCCATATCAGCAAAAGCGCGCTGATGTGGAAGCACTTTTGCTAACATGACAAAAGCACTTTCTCGAGGTAGCTTTTTTTCCTGTGTTTTTTTTAGGGGTTTGTTGGGATATTTTTATGTTAAGGTTTAGGATTTTTGAAAAAATAAATTAGGGTTTAAGGTTTTAAAAAAAATAAATTAGGATGTATGATTTATTTTTCTAAAAACGCTAAACCCTAATTTATTTTTAAAAAAATCTTAAACCTTAAAACCTAACATAAAAATATCCCAAAAAATCCTAGAAAAAACATAGGTAAAAAAGTTCCCTCGAGGAAGCACTTTTGCCATGTCAGCAAAAGCACTTTCTCGAGGGAGCTTTTTTCTGCAATTTCCCCTTAAAACGTGCCTACGTGGAAACGTTTTGTGTTTTTTAGACCATTCCGATAAATAATGTTTTAAGTGGCCTATTTCCATAAATAATGTTGAAAATGAGGCTTTTTTAGTAAAATACTCATCAAACTCTTTTTTTTTTTTTTTTAACTCTCTCTCTTTCCTTTCGTTTGATTTCCTCTGTTTTTTTTTTTTTAAATAGTCTCTCTTTTCTTTTTAAAAGCCTTTTTAAGATCGGTTTGAAAAAAAGGGTTGAAATCTTATATGAAATATTTTCCCTCTTTTTATCTGATTTTCTTATTTAAAAAAGAAATTTAGAAATATTTTTTAAATCTGTTTGGAAAAAGGTTTTGGAAATATTTTTGGGTCTGGTTTTTCTTAAATCTGAATAAAAAGAAAAAAAAAATGAAGAGCGAAGAGGGAGGGGATGGGGAAGAAAGGGAAAAATGGGGGAAGTCAAGGTTCATCGCCACCGTTCACGACTCCGAACCGAGATTTCTAATTTCCTAGAAATTGGAATGAAGTTAAATTTAATTTCGATTTAAACAAACTTATTTAACAAAAATTGTAATAGTTTTTGGAAATTCATTAAAATATCGATGGAGCTCAAATATAAGCCTCTCTGTGCAATAAAACCAAAATCTGAAAAACTCACAATCGAATCCAACTGTCCTCACAAATTTAGGTATTTACAGATATAAATAGATTTGTTTTATTATTAATACATTAAATAAAAATCAAAGTAAATGATTCTTTAGTTAGTATTGACGTCTTCTTATATATCATATGTTGCTTCTTTTTTTTTGCATAGAAAAAATAAGCATGGTAAAAAGAATATCAAATTATGTAAAAGTATCAAACATTTGAAAACACAAAAATAATGAAAATCGAACATTTTTTTTGGTGTTGGAAGTAAAACTTATTAAATAATAAAGGTTAGTTTTAATTAGTCTATAACTTTAGAATGAATTAAGTGATTGATGGGCGTCGAAATCACCAAATATATTTCTCTACGCTCTTACTAATTAAATAGTAGTATAGGGTAGTAGGGTCGATCCTACAGGGATTGAGATTCCTAATTTTCCTGTTTACGCGACCAGATTTCTGAGTCTAGGCAACTGTCGTGTTCAAGACCTGTGCGTGCAAAATTTTTTTAAGGGACGATTGTGACTATCCCATATATCAAAGAGATATCGAAAATCGTGTTAAAAGGAAGGTTTTTTTAGTGTGGATTCATATCTCACGATTTTTTATCGAAATGATAACCGGGCTAAAATTAAAAGGAAATTAATTAAGCATGAAATTAATAATGCTTTATTGGTTTATGGGAAGGAATTTAATGGTAATGATGAATGGTGGAAAGGAGGAAGGACTTTAGAAGCAATTGAACAAAAAATGTTAAGAAGCAAGGAAAAGAAAGTGAAATACCATATTGCTCACAAACTTAATTTGCTCGAGACCCAGGAAAGAGTTCAAAGAAAACAAATTATATTGTATTTAATCACAAGTGTATTTTCCAAAGCCACCATACAATGTATTTATATACATTTTATATATTAATTTTAGCTTGATTCATCTAATAACCAACCACGTAAAATCAAATTTTATATATATATTTTTTCTAAATTTAGCTTTTACAAAGTCAAATAGAAAATCTGACCAGCCATAAATTTCTCAAATTTTCAATTTGACCTTTTATTGTTTGTGCTCCAATTTAGCTCGATTTTCTTTCTAACTCGAATCTCGATGCTTCAACTACGTACTTGATAAAATTAACCAAAAATTATAGACTAGTAGCAAAAATTACCAAAATTGGGTGTGTTAAACATACAAATTCAGGTTGTTATCAATTCTCCCCTACTTTGTCTATGTTTGTCCTCAAGCATGATGTGTATTCCTATACTAGAAGTCATTCGATAATTCTTTTCGAAATCAAATTTTCTTCCTCAACCAAGCGTAATGCAAAAAAATTAGTTGAATAAAAATAAGTAATTGCTAGGTTCAACCAATAAACATTTTATAAAATTTCTAACATTATGCAAAATTCAACTAATTCACTAAATTTAGGTTGTACCAAACTTGCGAGACAATCGTACACAATGAATTTTTCCATAAGTTTGAGATGTAGTCAAATCTTTTTACGCAAAATGAGATGATAACCCAAGCACCTCACCCCAGTTACTCAATTTGACATGTCCCCAATCACTTTATTTCTCCTTTCTCAAGATAGTTCGGTTAGCGGAGTGTTACAAGTTTCGGTTTGTCACTCAAATCTTTTTACGCAAAATGAGATGACAACGCAATCATCTCATCCCGGCTACTCAATTTGGTCACATTTCCAAAATATTCACTCATAACTAAGCAATTAATGGATTTTATTATTTATTATTATTTTTACTTAAATGAGACAGAGTACTTTTATTAGGCAAGTTTAAAGAGCCAATAATTTTTATGAAATATTGACTTAGCCATAATATTTTCAACTTTATGAAATACTTATTAATCAAAGTAAGCAATAGTTATTCATGAATCACCCAATTATTTAAATAAACTAAGCATAGGAATTGGAAGTTCATTTTCGAAACGAATTAAGGAATTATCTTAGTATACGAATTAACACATGCATAGAAGAAATAGCATGGCATGTCCTGCCTACTTAGCCCACATTGCCCTCAATGTGCAAATTAAAAGAATGGCAAAAAAGAAGGGTAAAGTCTACTCACAGTGTATATTTAATTTGGCAGAAGGTGGTGGAAATGCTGGTTTTGCAAAATAACGAGGATATTTGAGATTTGAACCTTCATCATTATTCCTAAAAAGCAACACATTAAAATAGATTAAATAATAAACTTATTATTTTTTTATTTTCAACATAAACTAAATTGTATTCAAAATTAAATAAATTAAAATAAATATTTATGAGTTGCCTCTCAAAAAGCGCTTTTGTTTAACGTCGTTAGCTCGACGGCATGAGTGTTATTCGTTTGGTTCCTTCAGAATTAATTCTTCCACCATGTGCAGTTGGAAGTTCTTGAAAAAGGTTTCAACCTTTGCCCATTGACCTTAAAGCACTTTCCGAATTCCTTGCTCTTAATTTTGACTATACCATGAGGAAACAATTGAGTAATAATGAAAGGACCTAGCCATTTGATTTGAAGTTTACATGTAAAGATCCTTAGTGTTGGATCATAAAACAACACTTTTTGTCCTATTGGAAATTGTTTACAGGATATCTTTTGATCATGAAATGTTTTAGTTTTGTCTTTATAAATTCAGGCATTTTCATATGCATCATGCCAGATTTCCTCAAACTCTTGAATGTGTAATTTTCGATATTCACCGACAGAATTTTTAATTAAAGTCAAGTCGATTTTCTTAAGCACTACATGAACACTAAAGACATTCGTCATTGTAACACCCCTTACCTGTATCCGTCGCCGGAATAGGGTACGAGGCATTACCGGAACACATACACTTGTAAACGTATTAAACTGTGTCATAAATTTCATCCAAATTAGTACTTTTCAAATTTGTATCTTTGAATCCCTAAATAGGGCCTACGAGGCCCAATACATACTTTGGAAATGGTCTGGGACTAAACCGAGAACTTTGGAAAACATTAGAAAATTTCTTGAAAAATAAGGGCACACGCCCGTGTCCAAGGCCATATCCTTCACACAGCTGAGATACACGCCCTTGTGTTAGGCCGTATGGCGTTTCGAATTTCCAAAAATCAAGTGCAGACTTCACACACCCTAGGCACATGGCCTTGTGGCTGCCCGTGTGACCACAAGTAAGGCTATTTACCAAGCCCTTTGCCACCCCAAAACACTTGTACACTTATACAAATTTATCATTACACAACATGGTATTATTAAGCATTCAAACATCCACACTAAGACATCCACATACCATTTACAAACCACATTCATCATGCATAATCACATACACGCACACTTAACCATTCACATCATGCAACTTACACAACCAATCACATTTACCACTTATACTTATCACACATTTACTCATCCAACACATGCAAGCATACACATCCTTGAAATGCATCATCATAGACTTATAACATAACAATTATTAGCCACATTAAATAGCCTTATACAACAATAACCATCAAATAGCATAGGCCAACATTCTAGGCCAACTCATAATAACATATACACACATAATCAAGTCCTTATACATGTCATAGACTTAAAAATACTTGAAGATCATTGATACAATACCAATCAATAACTTGTTAGTGTGATAGAATCTCCGACGACCTCCAACTCGAGCTAGCATCTGTGACACTATAGGAAAAAGAAAAGGAAAGGGGGTAAGCATTATAGCTTAGTAAGTAGGTATGTAAATAATAAGTGATTTATTAACAGACTTTTATAAATCTTCACAATATGTTCTCAAGATAATACAATCATAATTGCACATAGTTCCACTATTTATTCATGTTCATCTCAAGCTGTCTACTCGAGTCATAGTCACTAAATTATTTATATCTTGAGCTAAGAAACTCCAAATTAAGATCAATTAATTTTCCCTGAAACTAGACTGGCATATATTATAACCATAAAATTTTCAGAATTTTTGGTTTAGCCAATAAGTATAGTTTATTCTTTAAAGTCTCCCCTATTTTGCTGTCCAACAATTCCGACCCCTCTGCACCAAAAAACAATATCATCTTACAGAATTCCAATGATGTTTTCATTTGTTTCTCTTGAAAGTAGACTCATTAAAAAAATTAGGCATATAAATTATAAACCATAATTATTTTTATACATTTTTAATGATTTTCCAAAGTCAAAACAGGGGATTCTGACATCATTCTGACCCTGTCTCACAAAAATTCGAATATCACAGAATATGAAATTCTTTTGTTTACACCATTTCTTTTATGCGAAAATAGACTCATTCAAATTTAATATCATATCTTATTCAACCTCTAATTTGATTTCCACCATTTTTGGTGATTTTTCAAAGTTACACAACTGCTGTTGTCCAAAACTATTTTGTTGTTAAATTTACTCTTTCATAATTTCACTTACTCCATTTCATCTTACCGAAGGTTCGATCAAATATCGAGCACATTGTTCATAAATTTTCACACGTATACCTGCACTTATTCATCACATAGTCATATTCAATTACACTTAGTCGTTACACGATCACATGTATTTTCACTTAATCAATTTTCCGTTGAACTCATCGGAATAATAACAGATACACGGTGGCCTGCACATAGTACCACCCTTGTAGCCGAAGCTATCTGGTGCACATAGTAGCTTGCACTTAGTACTACACATGTGACCAAAACCATCACTTACACATAGTGGCCTGCACTTAGTACCACACATGTGATCGGAGCTATCGGGTACGCATAGTAGCCTGCATTTAGTACTACACATGCGACCTATCCGCCTGGTACACATAGTAGCCTGCACTTAGTACTACACACGTGACCTAAAACCATATCATAGCTCTCTTGTACACATAGTGGCCTACACTTAGTGCCACACATGTGACCTAGCTACCTCATTCGTATCTTTTCTATTCCGAAGGTTCAAGTAGGAATTCTCACTTTTCAACATTTTACCAATTCATCCATAATCAATCACAATTCATAATTTACATCAAATAATTACTCCAAATTCAACCATATCTCATATAATATAACAAAATATTAAAACATAAATAAAAAAAAATGATGTATTATTTACATACAAACTTACCTCGAAAGCAAAATCCGTGAAAAGGACTTATTCGTCAATTACTCATTTTTCGCTCATTCTAGTTCCAAACCTTGTTTTCCTTGATCTATAAAAATACATTTAATTTATTTATTAAATTAGCCTAAATTCACATTTTGGCAAAATTTACATTTTTGTCCTTAAACTTTGTCATATTTACACTTTTGGCCATAGGTTCGTAAAATGATTTTTATTCAATTTCCTTGTATTTTAAGCCTAGCCGAACCATTTTCATAACTACAACAGCGCACAATTTCCACTAATTCACTCTTTTATGACAAACTTCATAACTTTTACAAATTAGTCCTTTTAGGCATTTTTATCGAAAATCACTTAGTAAAAGTCGTTTCTCTAACCATAAACATGCATTTTCTACCATTAAACACAAAAATACACACATATTCATCATGGATCAAAAACCTTAGACTTTAGCCATATCTCAAATTAGTGGTAGAAATAGATAGATCTTGATACGAGGATATCAAAAACATAAAAATCATTAAAAACGGGGCAAGAATGGACTTACAATCGAGCTTGGAAGCTTGAAAAACCCTATACATGGTTTCCCCTTGTGAAACTCGGCCATGAGGTTGAAGATGGACAAAAATTGGCTTTTAATTTTGTTTTTAATTCAATTTAATTACTAAATGACCAAAATGCCCCTAACTTAAAAATATTCTATTTCACCTATTTCACGTCCATTTTTGTCCAAAAAATTAACCAATGGTCTAATTACCATTTAAGGACCTCCAATTTAAATTTTCATAGCAATTTGACACCTCTAGCTTCTAGAACTCAAGTTTTGCACTTTTTACAATTTAGTCCTTTTGACTAAATTGAGTGCCCAAACGTCGAAATTTTCGAACGAAATTTTCATGAAATCGTTTCGTGAAATTGTAGACCATAAAAATATAATAAAAATAAATTTTCTTATGTCGAATTTGTGGTCTTGAAACCATTGTTCTGATTAGGTCCAAAATCAGGCTGTTACAACTCTCCCCCCTTAGGGATTTTCGTCCCCGAAAATCTTACCAAAAGAAGTTGCTTTCAACTTTTTATCATAATCACAATTTAATTTAGTTTCGTGGTCAGAGTTTCCTGTAGCTTTTTCCATAATTGGGATAAAACCCTCGGATCTCAATCCGAAATAATGGAGACTGATATTTCGCATAATCGAATAATCCCAGAAACATCTTACTCGACTGGTTTGTTAAACAAGAAATCTGTACACGAATGATCAATCACAATCCGATAACATCTTCCTTTTCGGAGATCAAGATAATTCAGATACGAAATCTATAGTGTTTCCATCTCATTTTCTTTCTAGAATCATCACTGACTATAATAATCCTGAATACTCTTGAAATTCGGCTTTTACTTATTGACAAATCGACATTTGAACGCAAGCTCAAAAATAGCATGTAACATACGCAATTACCAGAACATCAACTTCATATGACTGCACATTTTATTACTCTCTGGATGAACAGACAAGCCACTACTGTGAACTTCGTATAAAAATTTCTGCATAAGCCCCGGATTCTTCTGTACATAAATTCCATTTCGGAATAATAATAAAATGAATCAGGTCCAACCTGAAGTTCAAAATCAAAAGTCGATCTTCACTGTACTCATTTAGCTTATCACTCACTAACACATTTCTGAGTCTCTCAAACTTGCAAAGAAAACATCACTTTAGCTTTTTATTTAGCTAAAATCAGACCATCATAAAATAAGATCAATCGTGTAACCAACTCGCACAAAATAAATAAGGATTTTCCATACAAGCATATGTAACTACACTTGCCTCCCCACAGGTCAATCAATAATTACTCACAATCTTTCAATAGCTCAAGCCATCAACACTGTCTTAAACTCAGATCTTTCTGTGCCATTAGATACATTTAACTCTTGAGACCAGGCAACATATAGCAATCTTCGTCGAACAAACAATGTCATCAAATTCTTATTACAGGTATAATAGTGACCGTATCTAAATCACTAGTCGAACAGTTCGTTTTAATGTGACATTAACCGTCTGAAAACATGAACCATCACTTTATATTCTAGCAATGAAACTCATTCTAATCCGTTCACTAGTGCATCAGTGAAAAACCATAAATTCATTACTCAATTCCAACTGAACTCAAAACCAGAGCTTCGGTTAATAATACTTTCAATTGTTTTAACTTTGTTAGCATGCCCAGACCATTCAAACTTTCACAATTGGGATAACTTTATTAACGAAACAGCTTTAATTCAGAATAACATCACCTATTTAAAACAAATCTAATAGGTATTTTTCTATATCATGCTTTCGAGAATATCAATTCTTCATTTAGACTGCCTGTCTATACACTCGTGAATGTACAAAATTCATTCTCTTAGCTGAGGACATACTTAAATACAGATAACTCAAATCACATCCTAACAAATGAGCTCATTCTAATAAAAACGGCTAAGTTGGTCTCAACTATAGAATAACACATCTCAAAATACTTCTTTCTTCGTGCTATTAAAACATCTCAAGCACACAATCTTTCAAAATTCTCTTATCATGCTAATCAAAGGCCTTTACAATAGCATTAGCTAAAAAAAAAAAATAAAGACATCTCGATTGAATGCATTGACTTTAATCAACTTACCTGAGAAAGAAATCCATCAGACGATTTGAGTTTGTGCTTCCATCATTTATACCGTTGCCAAAGTCAATTCCTGACATGAAAATTAGAGAAATCTAGATACCTGTGTCACCATGTTCATATGATCAAGCCAAAAATACAACCACAATAGATATAGTTATCACAAGTCGAAGAACACTATTTCAAGATGAGCCATGGTCTAATTCACGAAATAAGAATGATAGGAAAATCGAGATAAAGAAATCCAAGATGCGATACCATACCGGAAGCCCGAGAACATAACTCATAAGAAAATAACAAAGATCCTGATGATTCCTCAGAGAAACCCAGTAGAAAAACAATGCTTACCGGCTCTGGACTTCCATCATAAAAGAGATAATATATTTTCCGTATATATAAAACAAAACCATAATCAGTAGAAACATAATAATAGTCTCACATAAATTTTTACCATCGACTTCATTCCAACATATTTGAATAGAATTCCGCAAAGATAAAGAAATATCGATCATAAACCGACCAGACCAACAGGGCTTTCGTCTAACATCATAGCTAGCTTCTCACAACATAAGAACTCCATCAGAAACTGAACAATCACACACATATCTCTGAGGATAAAAGAATATAGAATACCCAGAAAAGATCATCATATTCATTTTAACTGTAACTGTCACACACACAGACATCTTTGCTACTCAAATATCATTTCTTTGACTAGTTCTGTCATCATGAACCCTGTAATGGCCTAAATTCAAGGTTATCGGAATAATGGTTTCGCAACCATAAATCTGATTTAAATAGAAATTTATTTCAATATATTTGCATGAATATTTATATGATAGGAAATATTTTTATAAATATTTATAAAATGTTAGTAATGTGATATTAAATTTTCGTTAGAAAATTTTATCGTTTGGGTAGGAAATTAAATGAAAAGGACTAGATTGAAATGAAAGTAAAAGTTAAATTATAGATTAAAAGAAATTATGAAGGACCAAAATGGAAATTATACCATTTTGTAAAGTTGAGGCGATTTTAAGTATGAAAATCTGAGATTTTTTTAAGTATATTATTATATTATATATTATATTATTATATTATTATATTATTATATATATACAAACAAACTAAAGGAAAAAGAGTTAGAAACAGAGAGTAAAGACGAAACAGAGAAAGAAAAAGAGAAAAGAAAGAAGAAAAAGGAAAAATAGAAAGCTTGAAGCTTGGAGTTTAATTTGGTAAGTTAATTTAGTCCTTTTCTTTTAATTTTGATGCTTTATAAGTTTTAGAACAAAGTTTTGATGAATTTAAGTTGAAGTTTTTGAAGTTTTAGAGTTTTTGAATATAGTATATGATGAATAAAATGATGAATTAGTGGTTTAATTGAAAGAATTTGAAGTTAGAATTGGATAAAGGACTTAATTGCAAAACAAGCTATAAGAAAACAGTTTTGGGACAGCAACAGTAGAGTAAGTTTGAAAATTCACCAAAAATCGTAGAAGTGGAATTAGAAGTTGAATGAGATATGAAATTAAAGCTTATTGAGTCTATTTTCATATGAAAGAAACAAATAAAGAAAAGAAGTTCTGTATTTTGAGATATTTAGATTTTTGTAAGACTGGTTTAGAATGAATTCGGGTTCCCCTGTTTTAACTTTAGAAAATCATCAAAAATTGGATAAAAATAATTATGGGATTAAATTCATTATATTTGGAATCCTGAATGAATCTATTTTCAATAAAAATAAACAAGAACATCATCTGAATTCTGTATGAGGAGATAATTAATATTTAGTGAAGAAGGGTCAGAACTACTAGATAGCAGAACATGGGTGATTTTAATGAATAAACTGTACGAATTGGCTAAGCCAAAAATTCTGGAAATTTTATGGTATGAAGACATATGAGTCTAGTTTCAGAGAAAATTAACGGTTCTTCATTTGGAGTTCTGTAGCTCGAGAAATAAATAATTAAGTGACTGTGACTCAAGTAGACAACTTGAACAAACTAAAAATAATAATAGAATTATAGAAAATGCTACATGTGAACATGGAATGTATTGAATTGATGATTGAATTTATTTATTTAGATCCGGAAAACTCAAAACGAAGCTAGATCGAGGAAAGGAAAAAGTCCCAGATCAGTATATTTTGTAAACGAACTAGTATCAAGGTAAGTTCATGTAACTTGAATTATATTCTTAAATGTTTGAAATGTATGTTATTGATGTGAATATAATTTGAATGTTCATTGTATGAAAATTGATGAAACATTGATATATTTGATACAAAGGGGAAGAAATCTCGGTTGAATGAAAGGAAAATTCGATGGATCTCTGAAAAGGAATTGACGGTAAAAAGGATCTAGCCCGGACGGGTGATCCTAACTTGATATAGCCCTCCTGAAGAATATGTGGAAAATGGATTTAGCCGGACGGGTAATCCGAATTAGGGTGCGAATTTAGCTTTGGACTGTAATTCAGATCCAAGCTCATTAGAGTAATTGTCGTTGCAGGGGATTTAGCCTGGACTGGTAATCCCACTGTAAAGATGAGGTTCGCGGGAGTGTGCTCTCTGAAATGAAAATGTGCACACATGAATATGAATTGACGAACCCGGATTTGTACACTAAAGTGTACCTCTGAAAATCCATCAAAATTTCGAGTAATTCAACGGGATAAATATGGAAAAATAACAAGGAAATGGAAATCATGATATTGATGAGCTCATCAATCATAGTATATATATTATTGATACATGGAAATTATTGAACTAGCTTGAATGTTGAGCTTGTGTATGTTAGGGTAATAACGTATTGAATGGATATATAAATGTTTATTACATTGTATTGAAAATATTAGGTAAGTATAATTCTTGTTACATGGGCTTACTAAGCACAAAGTGCTTACCCTATTTCCTTTTTCCCTGTTTTGTAGTGTTAAGAGCTCGGAGGTCGGATCGGTGGGAGACTTATCACACTATCAACCCCATTATTTCGGTATTTAAAGAAACTTTAGTTTGGAAATGAATGGCATGTATAAGCTAATAAAATAAATGTTAATATGAAATGAATGTAAGGTCAGCCATTGGTATGGCTTATGTGTTAAAGTTATCTTATAAATATGCATGAATTATTTTAAAAATATGTTGAATTGGAATGGTCTCGGTTTTAAAAAAAAATTCGTAAATTCTGGTAATGCCTCGTACCTTATTCTGACAACGAATACGGGTAGGGGGTGTTACAAACCCCGTATTATTCCACTTACTAACGAAAATCAATTCGGGAAAAATTTCAGCAAACACATACTTTAGGCATCATATCTGAATAAGTCTATTCCGAGACTAACTTCTCCTTTATCTGTGACATTGCATAATCTATATAATCTTTAAAACATTCTGATATCCTTTAAAAAGAATTTCCACTTTCCAAACTATTCTTATCTCTGTATGCATTACTAATTATTTCACCACTGAACTCTTTAGTTTCACATTTATGGACTTATTCCACATGGTTCTCGTGAGTTTTTGTTATAAAGCAACACTAGTAAGGGGGTGAGGTCGTAAAGCCTCTAATTTGACTCTCATAAGTACACACATATCATCATCAACTTATATACCAAAATGACCCAAGTTCCTATACATGCCATATATTCCAAAAACATAGATTCAAAAGTACCAAAATGATAGCTTGATAGTGTGATGAAGTCTCCGACGATCCGGAATCCGAGCTAGCTTTGAAAACATTATAAAACACAGTAAAATAAACAAAGTAAGCTTTATAGCTTAGTAAGCTCGTATGAAGTAAACTCAATGTAATCGTAAATACACAATTCAACAAATTGAATATATCAATATGTAGCTAATATCATCTAACAAACCTTTCGCATATTTAATCATAAGATTATATGCAAACTTCACAATTTCTTCGATTTAAAGCTTATACGGTTCATGTACATACATGTACCATCTCGTATATCTCATACTCAACCATGTCTTTCATTTACCCGTTGAACCATTCGAAATACTATCAGATATTCGGGAAACTCGCACCGAAGTGCCACATACATAGCCAATGCTATCTCAATCTCATATCACATATATGCTTGCTCTCGAGCTATCAACGGGCCTGCTCACATAAGCTGTCAGTCAAGACGTAGCTACACGGTGCTGCTCACACAAGCTGTCAAGTAACCGCAACACATGCCGGTATACTGAGCCACCGGTAGGACGTATGGGACCAGCCGTCGGATTACATAATCACGATAACCCCTAATGACATGTCATTTGTATCCTAATCTATTCCTAAGGTTCAACCGGGATTTTCAATGCCGAATCATCATCAAATCATTGTTGAACATGTCTGTAGTTTCGTATTCACAGTTTATGAAATATCAAAGCATTTAAAATACATTTATAACGTAACCTATTACATACGAACTTACCTCACATGAAAAAGTGTCGAAATAGGTCGATTAGTGGAGTACTTTGTTTTTCCCCTGATCTATATCCAAATTTCGCTTTTCTTGATCTATATTTAATCGAAATTAACTTATTCATTAGCTCATTGCTTAGCCATATCTTGCCACATTCCTCAACTCAATTATCACATGTGCACATAGCTCATTTAAACATTTATTCACTTATTATCTCATCACTTCAATGTACACATTCATCTTAGTAAGTTCATATAGATACTTACCTTTCATTCACACATAGTGTACATTTCGAACGTACCTGAAACGAAAATACATTTCACATAGTCGTTCAAGCCTCGGACTTGCCCGTTGAACCATTCGAAATCTAATACGATACTCAGAATGCTTGGAATAGCCATACAATACCAATGTCCCAGACGTGGTCTTACATGTAACCAGATATCGATGCCACTGTCCCAGATAGGGTTTTACACGAATTAGTATGATGCCAATGTCCCAGACATGGTCTTACACGTAAGTCTCATTTCGATGCCAATGTCCCAGACGTGGTCTTTCACGAAATCTCAAATCAATGCCAACATCCCAAATGTGGTCTTACATGATATCACACAACAGGCACCTATGTCATGACATAGACTACCCTATCTATTCCTAGGTTCAAACAGGACTTTTCGGACATTATCACTATGCCGTTTCTATCTCAGAATTCATGTATACATCATCTCACATACATTCATCATTCTCAATAGTCATAATAGCATACATAATTCAATACAAATACATTTATTTGTATATTGACATACCTCGGATTCAGATATTCGTTCGGACTCGGTTATTCGGCTATCTTCGTTTTCCCGTGATCTAAGTCCGTTTTCTTCAGTTCTTGATCTATACATATTCAAATTTAACCCTTTCATTCATCAACTTATTCAATTCAATACAAAAACATACATTTAGGGCTATTTACAACTTAGCCCTCACATTTGCACATTTTATCAATTTTGTCCATTTTTCTCAAAACATCAAATATACAAAATCACCATATACTCATGCTTAGCCGAATGCTCATGTATCTTATACAAGTTCAAACACTTCATTTATTTCACAATTTAGTCCCTCAAAATGCTATTTTCACAATTTAGCCCTAATTAGCTAAATTACCAAAAATTCAAGAACAAAACATGTTCATGAAACACATATCTTTCATTTAACACTAATACTCATCACAAAGCTCACCATTTCATCAATGGCACATCTCATAAACATCATCAATTCTTCAAATTACAACATGGATTTTATAGCATACGAAGCAACGATTACAGAAACGTAGAAATTATCAAAAACCGAAGCAAAACTTACCTTGAATCAAGCTTAAAAAGTGCTGAATGCCTTAGCTTCTTCTTTCTTTTTCTTTTGTTTGATTTTCCGTGGGTGAACACCATTTTGATGACTTATTTCTTTAATGTTTTAAGATATAATAGCTTAATATTCAATTTACATATTTAACCTTTTATGCTAAATATAAATAACATATAATTTAAGGTCATATTTGTCCAACAACTATCCACCATCTTGAAAATGGTTTAATTGCCATATAAGGTCTTCCTATTAAGAAGTCATCTCAAATAGGAGTCTTTTCATAAAGCATGTGAATTTTGCATTCAATGCAATTTAATCCTTTTATCAAATTAAACACACAGACAGACAAATTAACACACAGAAACTTCACACATACTAATTCACATATCATAAGCACGAAAAATAATATTAAAATATTATTCTAACTTAGATTTGTGGTCCCGAAACCACTGTTCCGACTAGGGTCTAAACCGGACTATTACATACACATTTTCCCTAATGTTTCACATTTTTACAATTTAGTCCTTATTTCATAAAATCACAAATTCATGAAATTCAATAGCAACCCAAGCGAGCCGAATTTTCCTAGTACACATATCAGCCCATAATTTTCATTTATTTCACAATTTACCCACAAACTTTTCACATTTCACAATTTAATCCCTAATTTGCATTTTCACTAAAAATCACTTTACAAATGTTGTTTATCTAACAACAAGCATGCATTTTCTACCATTAAACATCAAAATACATCAACATTCATCAATGGAAAAACTCTAAACCGTTAATAATTTTGCAAATTATTCCCTGGGCTAGCTAGACTAAGCTGCAACGATCTCAAAAACATAGAAATCAATTAAAACGGGACAAAATTGAACTTACATGCACTAGGAGAAGTGACTGAATGCTTCAAGCTATTCTTATGGCTTTTCTAAGCCCTAAATTCGGCTAGGAAGAAGATGAATGAATAAAATTGGCCTTTTGTTTTATTTATTTATCATTTAATAATCTATTTACTTATTTAACCATTAATTAAACCATTGAAAATACAAATATGATGTCCATATATGTCCATTCATGCTATTAATGGTCTAATTAAAACATAAAGACCTATACTTTAAGAACCATAGCTAATAAACACCTTTAACTTATAGAACTCAAGTTTTATACTTTACGCGATTTAGCCCTTTTTTATCGAATTAAACATTCAAACGATAAAATTTTTTAACTGTTCCTGACGACTGCCTTGGAGAATTTTCTGCCTTCTACTCGACGTCCTCTTTTAGGTTTCCCCCTAGGGTGTTTATATAGGCTTTGAGATGCCTTTCTTGGCCCACAAGTAACCTTTTCTGAATAGAATTAAACCTAGGGTCGGCAGGGACACACCTGTGTGATACGCCCGTGGTGGACTCCTTTGGCCGTGGTTGATTCTGCTCGCCACACACAGTCATGTGATATGCCTGTGGTCGATAGTCCAAGCCGTGTAATTTCTGATGTAGGCCTATTTTGTCCCTTTTGGCCCGTTTCTCGTTCTTTTCGACTCCCTAAGCTCTTGTAACACCCCAAACCCGGCCCATTATCTCCGACCGAATTTGGAATGCCACTGCGGAACACATTCGAAAATATCCTTACTTAAGAGTAAAACCATTGAAAATTTATTTCCTTTAATAAAACATTTTCGTGACTTGTAATATTCTAAGTAAAAATCAAAGTTTGTTATAAACATATTGGGTTCAAGCTTTACTTGAGAAAATAAAACCATTTGCAATCAACCTTTAAATCATCCATCCATAATAGGGCATAATAAAGATACTTAAAAAGAGAACTGAAATACTTTAGTGGGCCTTATTACAATACACACTTAATTAAAATGCTGAAAATATAGATGCTTAATTTACTAAATAAGAGATTCCTTTGCATGAAAATTCACTTTTGCATGGCCACCTTTGTACCCGCTCCAAACCCGGTCCAAGCATTAAGCGCCACCTGAAAGGTTTAATAAAATAGAGTGAGTCACCAAGACTCAGTGCATAGTTAATACACATGTCCTCACAAATGGGCTTGCCCCATTTCCACACAATCCATATATATAGATATAATATACAATTAGGAATATGAAACTTTAAACATACAATTACGAACACACAATTATAAATGTACAATTATGAATCCAATCCACAAAGTAGTCCACATCTCTCTCTTTGGCAGACTTATTGCTCAAGGCCGTGGCCAAGCCACCGATCACATAGTGATCCACATATCAATCAGTTCACTAATCATCAATCGCGAATGTAGCACGAGACTAACATTAGACCACTCACATAGTGTACACCCTTTTCTCCAATAGTCACATTCCAAGTCCCATGCATAAATATACGTATCATGGTAACATATTACTTAAAACAAATATACATCACATGCCATCACATTTTTATACATTCTTCAATAATCAATTTTTATCGCAAATCACTGAAAGATTTATATCATAACCACTAACCTGACTATTCGATCACTTACCTTAGTATCCATACTCTTAGCCTTTATTTCGGCTAACATGCACAACTCATACATTTACATAAAATAACATGCACAAAACATATAACAAGCAAGAGAACAGTGCAATAACTACGCACCTGATTAAAGCGATATTCGATCTATCGATTCTGACAAAGTCTAAAATCCCGAGAGCTTCTGTTAATTCTATCGATTAGCCCCTAGAACACATAACCGAAATCGGTCACACTTAGTACCAATAACATGGCCTTAGGTCGAATATCATGAATCATTTACCTAGCTTATTTCAATCCCGAAACACCACTTGTTCTTGTCGATTAACTCTCGAAGTCATCAAAAGTCCTACTAAAATATTGTTAGAATCGGCTCATACACAAATCTACGAATAAAAGCCCTTGGCTGCATGTTACACTTACCATTTACCTTGCTCGACAAGGTCTCTTGAGCAGTTCAACTTTCGAAAGACTCCTTTGATGCTCCTTACAACTAGCTCCACACAAAAAGGGCACATCACTATGGCTTTATACATATTCGGCCATCTCTAAAGCCAAGCTCAACATTCGGTTATCACAAAGTCCAAAATATAATCTATAGCCGAACGTCAACAACCACTTACCTTGCTCAAAGGTCCGAAACCATCACTTGCTTTTGAGGTTGATGAAAACCTTTGATGTTCAAAATTCCCGGGAGTTTCCTTAAAATTTCCTTCCTTTTACAAAAGTACACACCAACACAGTCCTTGAAGGTTCGGCCACATAAGAGAAATAATTTCAAGTCCTCAGCTTTTAAAACTCACCATAAGATTCGGCAATAGTGACCATGTTCGGCTAACAACGAGAGTAAAGGCTGGTCTTTGGGAAGATGAAGATTCGGCCAAGCTAACAAGTAGAAAGAAAAAGAATAAAAATACAAATGGTCTTAAAGCTCTTTAAGGTTTCGATCACAAACAAAAGAGAGTGTAAGCCGAAACTAGATAGCTTTTTCTCAAAAAGAAAATGGCAAACAAAGAGAGAAAGGAGAACAAAATTCGGTACACATACTAGCATACTTTCAAAGCCGATAATGCCACCCCAAGAGGCCCTATTTCAGCCATGCACAAAGTGGGAAGAAAGGAAAGCAAAACAAGGAATTTGGCACCTCCCTTGCTCTATTCAAAATCGGCCATGCACCCAAAATGGAACAAGGTCATTCGGCTATGCTTAGCTTAGGTAGGGAAGGAAACAATATCAAAAGTTTTGACACCTTTTTGCTATTAGAAAATCAACTAAGATAGCCCTTAGAGAGAGAGCTTTCATCGGCCAAAACACCAAAGAAAATGGGGGGAAAAGATAGTCAAAGTTTCAAGCAAATTTTGGCCAAAAACCAAGGACAAGGCCGGCCAACTCCCCATGCCTCCAACAACCATATTTTTCTTTTTACCAAAATCAAGGCCGGCCATACATTTGAAGCTCCCATGCCGCACATGTTTTCCTTCCCAAAGCCAAAACCCATCCCTTTTGAAAGTTAAACATTGTTTATTTCTTATTTCCCATCATTAAAATAAAATAAACTAATAACATAATAAAATATAACCCATCCTTCTTCCATAATAGAAACAAATAAAATAAATATAACTAGCCCATAAAAGAATAATGCCCTATGTTCCCAAAATAAAATAAAACAAATAAGCAGCAACTTTTAAGCTGCATGCGTGCATGGGCCATTCAGGCCACTCAGCTCCCACGCCAGGACCAAAAAGGAAAACCGCTTTTTTTGTTGCCTCCGGTCTCGAACACGAGACACGAGGAAGCATCTCCAAGCTTTCTACCATTCGGCTACGCTGACTTTCATGTCAATATTGCTTGCCGAATTTCTTTTAAACCATACCTTGCCAGTTCCCAGGTCTGAACGCTAAAATGAAAATAAAGCGCCTCATGCACGATCCCCAGGACTCGAACGCGCGTCCTCGAGAAAGCCTCCTGGCTGCAAGCGTCTCAACCACTCGGCCAGTTTGAATTTCATGACAATGTTGCGGCACAAATTTCTTTTAATCTATGTTTCGCTGGTTCCCTTACCTTAACGCCAGGAGCCAAAAATAAAAGCATCCGCGGCCCCAATGGGACTCGAACGCCCGACCTTGAAGCCGCAATCACCCCCTTGCACTCTTAGCCACTCTACCACCTGGAATTTCATAATCACCAACGTTCAAAATATATTTTTAAAACCTTCTTCGGCATTAACGCCCTTTTGCAACAAAAATAAAAACTTATGCCGCACAGAAGACTCGAACCCCTGACCATGCTTGGCGCCAAATTCTTAAGTGGCATACGGAAGCCACTCTACTACTGGACTTTCATGTCCAAAACTTTACAAAATTTTTACTTAAGGCCTTCCTCAGCCAAATTCCACTTTCAACCCAAAAATTTTCAAAATTTCCAAAATACTCCCATTTTATCCTCGGGCTTTAGGAACTCCAAAAACACATCAAAATCACTCTTGAGGCCTACTAACACTCGAGTTATTTACCAAACTCGCAACCCCTATTTCGGGGTATTACAGCTCTCCTGAGTATAAAACATGAAATTAAGAGATTAAGAGCATCGAATTCATCAAATTCAATGGAAAATCATCCAAAATTAAGTCAAGCATGGGGTTAAAATATGTGTAAATTATGGTTTATCAAATATCCCCACACTTAAGCCTTTGCTTGTCCTCCAGCAAAATCCTCAACTCACAATTAAAATTAACTTCCTCAATGTGTAATTCTTATCAATAATGTTTCATCATAATTCATAGATAATTCATACATTTATAATTTAACTAAAAGAGTCCTAAAGATTCAAAAAATCTAAGTCGTAAATTTTTGTAGCACGAAAACATAGGTGTTCATTACCTAAATAATTACCTCTGATTCAAAACCGACAAGAATTGACATCCTCACTAAAGATTCACTCAAATCACTCAAGGTGTTTAAGGTTCAAATTAAGTACTCAAAAGTCAAACATGAAGAGTTAATCCCATGGGCTTGCATGAAAATCAAATCTCCACCACTATAAAATGAGATGATACACAAATCAAAAGGTCTTTAAAGGGTTGTAATAGGGTTTGGGTTAAAGGTGTGGATATAGGCTGAATTAGAAGGTTAGAATCGAGATCGAATTTACCATTTACCTAACTAGAAAAATAACTAATACTGAATAATTACATTGATTGAAAACTTATCACTAAATAACACGAGCTTCTTCTAACAATATGGAATTAACAGTTTGAGCTCATAACACTAATGAATTAATTTCCAACTTTTATTTTTTAGATTCATATAATAATAAGATAGAATTTAACAACTGAAATAAAGAAAATAGTTATGCAACTAATCAAATCAAATCTCGACATAAGGGGGTCAAAGGAGGGAAAATAAAACTTTGGTCTTGGGTTAATATTAATGGGTGAGTCATGAAATGGTTTATTAGGCTAAAAAGGGTTTACTAGGGGTTAATTATGAAGGGTTTACTAGGGGCTAAAACCATTAATGCACAATTATCTATGACTTAATCCGAAACATAACAATGAAAATCATAAATCAATAGAAGTTTCATTCTAATAGTAAATATGAAAATGTTACTTAAGAACAAGATATAATTCAGTATTGTTGACACCTCCCCACAGTTAAGACGTACATTGTCCTCAATGTACAAAGATAAATATCTACAATATATAAAATCATAAGATAGGGAGAGAAGTGAACTTCCTGAATTTTGGAAGGAGTCAAAGAAAAGAAACGGTCAGTTAGGTATAGATGAACGCGGAAGTGAATACTCCGGTGGGGTTGTGGTCATCCCCTAACAGCCTTTTGAACCTAAATTAAAGAAATCAAAGTAATATATTATAAATTAAAGACAAGAAAGATAAAGGGATAGAATTTTAAAATGAAGATAAAAGAAAAGGAAAAAAAAATGGACTCAAAGGTCCTTGTCCTGTCGAGTTAATAAAGCGATCGGCATGAATTTATGTAGATTGGTCTCGCACAGGGAGACTGTGCTAGGGTCCTTTCGCTTCTTCAACATGGGGATGGTGGTGGAAAGAAAAAATGAGGGAAAGGGGGAAGGCAAAATGTGAGGAGAAAGATAATAGAAAAAGGAAGGGGTTTGGTGGCTAGAGATTGAGAGAATAAGAATTTGGGGAGAAAGTGAGAAGAATGGGGTTTAAATAGAAAATAGGCATATGGTCATGGCCCACGCCCTTGTGCCACAGGCGTGTTAGGTCACACGGCCGTATCGCACAGTCGTGTGGTGCTTTGTTTATTTCTCCCACGCTTGTGTAGAGGTTTCCATGCCTATGTTGATTAATCAGTGTCGACCACGACCTAGGGACACGGCCGTGGCATTTTGTCACCGCCCGTGGTTTGAGGAATTTTCGTCCTTGGTTCGTACGGTTTCTGCCACGCTAGTGTGCCTATTCGTGGTGTCCACACGGCCAGGACCATGCCCTGTGCAAGGCCGTGTGGTAAGGAAACCTGCGCTTCATTCATTTGGTTAGTTTTGAGTTAGGTGCTCAAAATCGAAAATATGACATTAATAAAGTTAGTGCTCGGGTTGCCTCCCGAGAAGTGCTCGTTTAAAGTCTTAAGCTAGACTTACCTTTCATTCGCATAATCATGGTGGTTTGAGGAGTAGAAACTCCTTATTCTTGCTATCAGTTCTATTATCAATATATAGTTTGAGTCGAGTAATGTTTACCTTAAAACTGCCGAGCTTAGGATTGTTTACCTCGACTGTTCCGTATGGGAAGACCTTGAGTACTTTAAAAGGGATCTCTTCATTTGTATTAAGGTCTGAAGTGGCGATACGAGGGTCCGTTTTATCCAACAATACCTGATCTCCGATTTTAAATTGGTTTGGCCTATCCTTAAGTTTGTCATGGAGTTGCTTTGGTTCATCGTGTTTTCTTGGTTTCTCCTTGACATGTGTCTTCCACTCGTCTAGTTCATCAATCTGAAGCCTTCGCTCCTCATAAGCTATTTCTTTGTTAGCACGAGGTCCAAGATATGGCTCAGTTGTGTAATTTCGTGATGCTTCCTGAAAAGAAGGTTGACCCGAATAGTCATTAATAGAATTTATGTTCTCACATTTATTACTCAATGTCCTAGCCGTGTCAAGAGCCTGAATAGTTATCATTTCGTCACCTACACGACGTGAGAGTTCACCTGTAGCAACATCAATTTTAGTTTTAGCAGTTGCTAAAAAGGGTCTTCCTAAAATTAAAGGAACATTATTGTCCTGATCCATGTTTAAAACAACGAAGTCTACTGGGAATATGAATTTATCAATTTTTACTAGTACATCTTCGATTATACCCCTAGGGACTTTAATAGTTTTATCAGCCAATTAAATGCTCATCCTAGTTTGTTTGGGTTTCCCAAGACCTAGTTGTTTAAACATTTTATAAGGCATAACATTTATGCTTGCCCCTAAATCTTCTAAAGCATTATTAACAGATAAACTACCAATTAAGCAAGGAATCGTAAAACTCCTTGGATCTTTTAAGTTTTGTGGTAGTCTATTTTGTAATTTGCTGAGCACGCTGCATTTAGCTCCACATGCGATGCCTCGTCTAACTTCCGTTTGCTTGTAAAGAGCTCTTTTAAAAACTTTTTCGAATTGGGCATCTGTGAAAGAGCTTCAATAAGCGGTAAGTTAATATGTAATTTTTTAAGAGTTTAAGAAATTTACCGAATTGTTCATCTGTGCGATCTATCTTTGTTGCATTGGGATATGGCACACGAGGTTGGTATTCTGTACTTACCTGTTTTGGTTTATCATGGCTTACCTCAACATTACCTTCCTCTACAACATTCTCTTGCCTCAATTTTAGTTTCATCTAACCCTACACTATCGTGAGCAGTAATGGCATGAATTTGCTCATTTGGGTTAGTTTCAGTTTCTCTTGGCAAGCTGCCTTGTGGTCATTCCGATATGAGCTTAGCAAGTTGTCCTAATTGGTTCTAAAGCCCTTGAATCGATGCTTGCTGATTTTTTAGTACTGTTTCGGTGTTTTGGAAACGGGTTTTTGACACCGCGATAAATTTTGTTAGCATCTCTTCAAGGTTCATCTTTTTCTCTTGTGGGTAGGGTTGCTGTTGAAAGCCTAGAGGGGATTGTTGTCTCTGATTTCCTTGGCCACCCCATGAGAAGTTATGATGGTTCCTCTAACTTGGATTGTAAGTGTTACTATAAGGATTATTCTAAGATCTAGAATTATTACCCATATAGTTCATCTGTTCACTTTCTATGCCAGGGTTGTAGGGTGGGTATTCTTTATTTTTCGTCCCTCCTCCATTTGTATTGCACTGCATCACTGGGTGTACCTGCGAAGAACCACACAAACCATCAATCTTTTTACTTAAAAGTTCTACCTGGTTTGATAGCATGGTCACTGCGTCGAGGTTGAAAACACTGGCGGCTTTTGTTGGCTTTGTCCTCATAACTTTCCACTGATAGTTATTCAGTGCCATCTCCTCTATAAACTTGTAAGCCGCTTCAAGAGTCTTGTTATTTAGGGTTTCATCGGTGGCTAAATCAATCAACTGCCTAGTTGAGGGGTTCACACCATTGTAAAAGTTTTGAACCTGTAGCCATAAAGGTAACCCATGGTG
The DNA here is from genome assembly GCA_025503065.1 of Gossypium bickii. NCBI lineage: Eukaryota > Viridiplantae > Streptophyta > Magnoliopsida > Malvales > Malvaceae > Gossypium > Gossypium bickii. Next base: position 27,290,411 of record CP106718.1, read on the forward strand.
AGGGCATCTCCTTAGTAGATCTCTATATCTCTCCTATGCATCGTAGAGTGTTTCTAGATCCATCTGCACAAAAGAAGAAATATCATTCCTCAACTTAGCTATTTTAGCCGGTGGAAAATATTTTAACAAAAATTTTTCGGTCATTTGGTCCCATGTAGTGATTGATCCTCGGGGTAACGAGTTTCAACCATTGTTTAGCTTTGTTTCTCAATGAGAAGGGAAACAACCGAAGGCGAATGGCATCATCAGAAACACCATTAATTTTGAAAGTATTGCACAATTCTAGAAAATTCGCCAAGTGGTTGTTTGTATCCTCATCCTGCAAACCATCAAACTGAGCAAATTATTGAATCATCTGTATAGTGTTAGGTTTCAGTTAAAAATTATTTACAGCAATAGTAGGTCTAACAATACTTGATTCGGTTCCTGTTAAATTAGGTTTAGCATAATCATACATAGTACGAGGAGCAGGATTTTGATTCACTAGATTTGCAGCAACCACAGGAGGTACCTGATTAATATCAGCTGTAACACCCCAAACCCAGCCCATACGTTACGACCAGATCTGGTATGCTACGGGTTTAATGTTAAAAACTTACTTGAAATGGTTTTGTAAAACTTTGTCGTTTTTGCAATATTCGCTAAAAAGATGACACTTGTAGGAAATCTTCATAATTTATTCTTTTGCATTTTATTTCCTTTTAAACATGAATCTTTGATCATAAATTTGTAAAGAAATAAACATTAACAAATATCAACTTAAACCTAAACTGTAGGGCCTTATTACAACAAATGATTCCAACGTTTAAAACTTAAAATAAAACGAAAAGTATAAAATGAATAACTTGATGGCCCCTCGAGTCCGCCTCGGCTCCCCTGTCCACGATCTACTGTTCATCTGGAATGTTTAAAAAAAATAATAGGGTGAGTCACCAAGACTCAGTGTGCAAATCCCGAAAACACATGAAAAGCTTAAGCCCGTAAACACATTATGGGCCTTGGCCCGTATACAAGGGTAACTATATATGCATCATGGCCCAACCCAGCCTAGAAATCCATCCTCTACACACCAATCCGTACCAACCATCACACTTTGGGGATTTCTACAATCAACCCACCAACCAGTACACACCATATCGACAGTCATACTGCCTATTCCTTATCAATCAGGAATTTTAACGTGGTTTTCTACCACCGATCACCAAGTGACCTAACATTTCATTTCGTGGGTTTTCTACCACCGATAACCATGTAACCAATCATGCTCTTCCCTTTTCCATATCAAACCCATCCCATGCATACATTCATGCAAAATCAAACAATATACTACCTAAGAGATTACAGTCTTTCACATACATCGATACACTTAGAGAAGTTTCTATGGTTACATACCTGGCATCCTTTGCCTACCCTTTCTGGGTGACCCGACTGTTCATACAGCCTATTTTTCGGCTTTTAGCCATCACATATATATACATACAGATTATTAGCGTGTTAGAGATCTACACACCTGATTACCGTTAGAACGAGACCCACTAAGTCGACGCTATCCGTAGCCAACACCACCACTATCTTGAAATCCCGAAAAGTGATATGAGATTCAGGGACTAGTGTTTCTGGCTTTTAAATCTAAGAGATCTACTTTAATTCCCAAATGTCGCCCAACAAGAAATCATTAAACCATTAGCTTTTCAGCTTTGTCTTCCAAAAACTGAAAGAGATCCTAATGAATAACAAGAGTCGACACTCACCTTACTAGAGAAGATTCGGCTACTCCCAGAGGATTCCGGCTTTTTACGAAAATTCGGAAGAGAAGATGATTTGAATAAATCTATAGAGATTTGGCTTTTAAATAAAGAAATTGGCAGGAAGAAGAAAAGAGAATTTCGGCAGACTGGGGTAGGTTCGGCCTTAATAAGGATCAAAAGAAATATAGAAAATGGATTATGAGGTTTCGGCTTTTTAGAAGGAAGAAGAGAAAAGAATAATGGAGTTTTCGGCTTTTAGAAGAAAGAAGAGAAAAGAATAATGGAGTTTTTCGGCTTTTAGAAGAAAGAAGAGAAAAGAATAATGGAGTTTTCGGCTTTTAGAAGAAAGAAGAGAAAGAAAAGATGGAAACCCTAAATACCGAAAAATAAAGAAGAGAACCCTCACCTGACTATTTAAAGTTTCCTCCCCCTTAGAGTTTGAAATTCGGCCATCACTGTGACCAGCAGATAGAACCCTAAATTTCCTCCCTTATCTTCCATATTATCAACTATAATATCTACATTATCCCTGTCACATAAATCCTCCTATTTTTGAGCCTTGTTGCTGTCCACTCTACCTAACCCTAATGCCGAAATTTAGCTAACTCAAATTAAAAGAACCGGGCTCCATAAAACTTAAATTTGGGCCCCTTACTCCCTTGTATGGCGTCACCTCCTTGCTCCCTAAGTGGCGCCACTGACCACTGGGCCACAAGCCCATTTTGATATTTTAAACATAGATACCACCCTTTTAAACCTTATAGTGCCCAAACACAAATTTCACCAAGGCCTTGACCACATTCTGAGCCCAATTTGGACCCCTAACAGTTAAATTAACACATTACACCTGTTCTCCCATTAAACGCATAGGCCCAAAAATTCAGGATGTTACATTAGCCATCTCTTCGGTAGTATTAGTATCATCCTCTAGCTCTTCTTCTATGTGTTGTAGGCTTTGCCTTATTTCTCTTCGATTTCTGCGAGCGGTATGTTCTATCTCACTGTCAAAAAATCAAGGGTCCTGACGGGTTTCTTCTAGTCATAAACTAAAATTACATGCCAGAAGCAAATAAAAGAAAAATTAGAAAAGTAAAAAAAAAATCAAATATAAATTACAAATAAATAAAATGGCTAAAGTAATAAAAATTTAGTGTTCCTAATATTTTAGTCCCGACAATGGCACCAAAAACATGATGGCTCAAACTAACTATTATTTCGACAAAGGCAAGCGCACCTATCGAATAGTAGTATAGTTGTGATAAGTCTGGAATATCGTATCCTCAAGGACTAAAATTACTAGTAATAACTATCTTTTTATTATCTAGCCTAACAATTAAAGGGATTTATTTTTAATCTGAATTTAACTAACTAAATGACTATGAATGTGACAGAGAGTGAATTAGGAAAATACTTTTAGACAACTTTATGAGATAGGCAATACCTAAGGAAGAATCCATCAAGACTTTACTTATTACTTTTGATTTATACAGTTTATTCACTTAACTTACTCCGTAGAAATCCCTGATTTATGTTAATATCTCTTTCAAGACTAAAAACAACTGACTCTAGGTTGATTAATTGAAATCTCTTTCTAATTAAAACCCCTATTGTTGCATTAACTTGATCTATAGATCCCCTTATTAGATTTGACAAGTATCAAAACAAGAATAAGAACTCACAATTAAGAATAAGGATAAGTATTTATCTTATAAATCAAATAATAATAAGATTCATCTTAGGTTTCATCCCCTTAGGTATTTAAGGGATTTAGTTCATACTTATAGAAGGAAACATCTTAAAATAGGAAAAAAACAATAAAACATAAGAAAACCTAAAAACTTCTAAAGAACTTGATGGGAGATCTTCAGTCTTGATGAAGACCCTTCTCCTAAGCTGTTCCCGACGGCTGTCTTGGAGTATTTTCTGCCTTCTACTTGGCGTCCTCTTTTAGGTTGCCCCCTAGGGTGTTTATATAGGCTTTGGGATGCCTTTCTTGGTCCACAAGTAACATTTTCCAAATAGAATTAAACCTAGGGTCGGCAGGGACATGCCCGTGTGACACGCCCGTTGTAGACTCCTTCGACTGTGGTCGATTCTGCTCGCCACACACGGCCGTGTGATCTGCCCATGGTTGATAGTCCAGGCCATGTGATTTCTGATAGGCCTATTTTGTTCCTTTTTGGCCCATTTCTCGTTCTTTTCGACTCCCTAAGTTCTTCTGAGTATAAAACATGAAATTAAGAGATTAGGAGCATCGAATTCATCAAATTCAATGGAAAATCATCCAAAATTAAGTCAAGCATGGGATTAAAATATGTGTAAATTATGGTTTATCACTTCACAATTTCTTCGATTTAAAGCTTATACGGCTCATGTACATACATGTACCATCTCGTATCAATCTCATACTCAACCACGTTTTTCATTTACCCATTGAACCATTCAGAATACTATCGGATACTCGGGAAACTTGCACTGAAGTGCCACATACATAGCCAATGCTATCTCAATCTCATATCACATATATGCTCGCTCTCGAGCTATCAACGGGTCTGCTCACACAAGCTGTCAGTCAAGGCGTAGCTACACGGTGCTGCTCACACAAGCTGTCAAGTAACTGTAACACATGCCGGTATACTAAGCCACAGGTAGGACGTATGGGACCAGCAGTCGGATCACATAATCACGATAACCCCTAATGACATGTCATTTGTATCCTAATCTATTCCTAAGGTTCAACCGGGATTTCAATGTCGAATCATCGTCAAATCATTGTCGAACATTTTCGTAGTCTTGTATTTATAGTTTATGCAATATGAAAGCATTTAAAATACATTTATAATGAAACTTATTACATATGAACTTACCTCAGATGCAAAAACAGCGAAATAGGTTGATTAGTCGAGTACTTTGTTTTTCCCCCGATCTAGATCCGAATTTCACTCTTCTTGATCTATATTTAGTCAAAATTAAATTATTTAATTATATCTCTATTCAATTTAGTCCAAAATTCACATTAAGGCACTTTTACACATTTTCCCCTAATGTTTCACATTTTTATAATTTAGTCCTTATTTCATAAAATCACAAATTCATGAAATTAAATACCAACCCATGCTAGCCAAATTTTCCTAGAACACATATCAGCCCATAATTTTCATTTATTTCACAATTTACCCACAAAACTTTTACATTTCACAATTTAATCCCTAATTTACATTTTCACTAAAAATCACGTTAAAAATGTTGTTTATCTAACAACAAGCATGCATTTTATACCATTAAACATCAAAATACATCAACATTCATCAATGGAAAAACTCTAAACCTTTAACAGTTTTGCAAATTAGTCCCTGAGCTAGCTAGACTAAGCTGCAACGATCTCAAAAACATAGAAATCAATTAAAACGAGACAAAATTGAACTTACATGCACTAGGAGAAGTGACCAAATGCTCCCAGCTATTCTCATGGCTTTTTTTAAACGCTAAATTCGGCTAGGAAGAAGATGAATGAATAAAATTGGCCTTTTGTTTTCTTAATTTATCATTTAATAATCTATTTACTTATTTAACCTTTAATTAAACCATTGAAAATACAAATATGATGTCCATATATGTCCATTCATGCTATTAATAGTCTAATTACAACATAAAGACCTATACTTTAAGAACCATAGCTAATAAACACTTTTAACTTATAGAAATCAAGTTTTATACTTTACGCAATTTAGTCTTTTTTATTGAATTAAACATTCAAACGATAAAATTTCTTAACAAAATTTTCACACCATCATATTATCATGCTGTAGATATTAAAATAATAATAAATTAATTATTTTGACTTCAGATTTGTGGTCCCGAAACCACTGTTCTGATTTGACTAAAAACGGGCTGTTACAGAGCTGCTGGTTCATGTTTCTATTTTTCTCATTCAGTATCGTGATCACGACTCGTGCCAGGTACTAGTTCCAAAATTGTTCATCTTTTAAAGTCATAACACTCGTATTTTATCGTTAGTTTGACTCAGTTCAATAGGATTATAATAACTTACTCAATTTCTTACCAAGTTCCGATCCCTGTAGAGACGATACTTACTTATCACTTTATTACTTGAATGACGTGTACACTTGCATAATTGCATTAGTTATTTACATGCAACACATAGTGGACAATTTATGTGTCAATACTGTGGTGTCTCATGGTATACCAAGCCCAGGTGTTACAAGATTTTGAAAGATATTAAGAGAAAGCTGTAACACCCCAAAACCAGCCTAGACATTATGGCCGAATCTGGCGTGTCACATTGAAGTGTTTTTCGAAAACCATGTTTTCATTGAAAACCCTTCTTAAAATTTCAAACTTCTTGCCTTTTAAAACTTGTACAAAACCTCAGTTTGCGTTTGTTTATTTTCAATCGTGGTTTATAAAAAAGTTATTCCCTTTTAAAACGTTATTACCTTTAAAACCTTATTTGTTGCGGAAGCTTAATGTAAAACAAATGATTTGCGAAAACATGATATTTAAAAATTGAGTAGTGGAAACGTAGTGTTTGAAAATGTTATTGTTTTGGAAAATCGTGTTCTACTTCTAGCGGATATAAATCACAATCGATAAAATCCCAAATTTAAAATCCAGAAAATATAGAGACCTTATTACAACCCGAATCAAAATCAAAGTACTTAAGTAAATGAGCCAATAGAATAAAACATGTGCAGTTGTGTGGCCCTCTCCGAGTCCCTCACAGCTCCAAACCGTCTAACGCTGGGGACTACCTGAAAGGTTAAAAACGGGGTGAGTTTATGAAAAACTCAATATGTAATCCCCTTATTAAAGAAGCAATTAGTATATAGAAACAGAATCAGTCTGGGCCTGAGCCCTTTAACAGTAATAGTACAATTCAGATAGAGTATATGTGGGCTAAAGCCCAAAACAATATCATTTGGGTCACAGCCCATAACATAATCAGTTGGGCCTAGCCCATCACAGTAACAGTCTCAGTATGAATGATGCATGCAAACCCATCCAACCCTGCACTTGCCTCCGTCCAACCCTACACTACCTGTGGGGAATAAATCACCCATGCCATCCCTACACTTACAGTGTTAGCACCGATTGCAGCACTAACCAAAATCACAGCAAAGCTGCTAGTATATATGCCGCTTTAAGCCTTCAGTAACGGTCTCATAATTGGCACATAACCATCGGTAACTGTAATAAGATCGGCACATAGCCATCAGCTACAGTAACATAACTGACACACAGCCATGGGTAAGTATGATCGACACAAAGTCATCAATAATTATGATTGGCACACAGCCATGGATAAATATGATCGACACAAAGTCATAATCAAGACGACACAGATCCATAATCAGATTAACTGGCTTAAAGCCATCGGTAGGTCCACAGTCGTCTCGTGTGACCCATGCAACCTTAACAGATCATTACTAGGTCCACAGTCATCTCGTGCGACCCGTGCGCCCCAATCAGAACAGTACTTCCTCTATAACCAATATCCCAGCCCCATGCAGTATGTCATGTATGCAGAATGTCTGCCCACAAATCATCATATCATTGACAGTCAAGCCAATCAAATCAGAGTCATACAACCACAGTCAAATCAGTCAAACCATAGCACAAGTCAGTCATTTACCCTCGAGGGGCAAAATAGTCATTTTACCTTTCAAGGGTATTTTAGACATTTTTCCCTTCAGGGGCTTAATGGTCATTTCTCACACTGATGTCCAAGTATATGTATCAACTCATCAATAGGTCCACAGTCGATACACACGACTTGTGCAACCTTTAGCAATCAAAAGGTATAGTTGGGCCCAAAGCCCAAAGTATGGCCCAAGTAGGGCCCACACGCTCGTATGGCCCGCTAAGCCCAAAACTGCCCTTAGCCATGTGAACGACATGGTCGAGCTCATTATTTCACATAAGTTCATGAAGTTGGCCCATGTGGGGCCTGGGAGCCCATTGGGCCCATACTGCCCATTTTGGCCCATTTGTCCCAAAAGCGGCCCAAGACCATGAGGTTGCTCATGGTGGCCTCCGTCATTGTATTGACTTCCCCACACAAGCGTTCGTGCGCTCGTATGGTAACCGTTGTCGTATTTTTAGCTTTTCAGCATTTCAGCATTTCTACATTTCGGGATTTCGGCATTTGCCGATATACAATCGGAGTGGTGTGTGTGTACACACACTTTCAGCTTTAAGCCTGTAACACCCTAAACCCGACCCATGCGTTATGAGCGGATTTGGTATGTCACACGAGGAAAATATGCTAAACCCTTTTTATTCGTATTAAAAAAAATATTGCTTTGTTAAAATCAAGAAAACAAGTTTGATTTGAAAAACATAAATTTGAAGTAATGATTTTACAAACCGTGACTTTTGAAAACGACGTTTGAAAATCCGAAAGAAAATCTGAGTCTTTTGAATATTTCGTTGATAATTCGAAAGACAATTTTCGTGTTAAAAATATTTGTAAAAATTTATTTTGAAATCCATTTGTTAATCGATTTTGGAAAACCTTTATTTAAATTTTTAGAAAATTTCCATTTAAAACAATTTAAGTAAAATAATACGTATATCAAACATAAAACAAATAATAAAATACTCCAGAGGCCTTATTACAACATAAAACCAAAAATAGTAAAGTGAACGAAAACAGAAATCTAAAGTTCCAAAGTAAAACACCATTTCTGAAATATGGCCTCCACCCGAGTCATCCATGGCCCAAGTCCACGTCACTGAGCATTACCTACAGGGAGTAAGAGAAAATGGGGGTGAGTTACAAGAACTCAGTGTGAAATCCCCTTACCGTTATCCATTGGGCCGGAACCTATTTAGCAATATTTTGCGCCTAAGCCCATTTACAATAACAATAATGTATCTAATATAATATGCATATGAAATGCAATTCTCAACCAACCTAGTATTCCATCCGCTACACACCACCCGTACCAACCAACACACCTGTGGGGATCTTTAGTCAACCCACCCCGCCAACACACCAATCGCAGGCATTAAGCCATTTATATCAAATATAATTGTGGACAAGCCACCAGATTAACAGAATTTACATGGCATTGCCACTTTACAGATTTGTGGCAGAGCCACCAGAATTATGTAGCAGAGCTACGAGAACTTCTCTTCATCATTATCCCATCCCATGCAAATCATGTATATAATGCATAACAAATCACAATAATAACAACAGTAATTTATTCGGATATTTATTACAAAATTATGGCCCATTTAGCAAAATATCAGATCAGCCCATTTAGCAAATTACCATATTGGCCCATTTTATCAAAATATCAGATTGACCCATTTAGCCATAATATCAAATTGGCCCATTAAGCAATATAACAAATCAGCTCATTAAGGCAAACTTATGAAATCGGCCCTTTAAGGCAATCTTATCAAATCGGCCCATTAAGGCAATCTTATCAAATCGGCCCTTTAAGGCAATCTTATCAAATCGGCCCATTAAGGGCATTTCCATAAGTCGGCCCATAAGGGCATTTTCGTAACATGGAAGTTCTATCCACTAAGGATAATTCGGTAATCTCGCAACCCAGGGGTGTTTCAGTAATTTACCCTCCAAGGGTATTTTGGTAAATTTCGCAAACCAGACTTAACTACTAACTTGGGGCATAAAAATCGAAATTGTCCATCTGCGTCATGCTGATCAAATTGACTATAACTCGAGTTAGGAATCTCGAAATCTAAATTCGTAAATTTTCCTTGAAACTAGATTCATATATCTTCTTACTACAATTATTCCAGAATTTTTGACTTAACCATTTAGTACAGTTTATTCCTTAAATTTTCCCTTGTTTCACTGTCCAATAGTTCTGACCTCTCTTACCTTAATTTCAAATATCTCAATGTACGATTTCCACATACTGCTCCCACTTGTTTCTATTGAAAATAGACTATAACTCATAATTCACTTTGTACAATTTTATATGATTTTTCGAAGACTGATCAGGGAACCACGAAGCCAATCAGAACCAGTCTCACTAAAATTAAGATATCTCAGAATATAAAATTCCTTTTCCTTCTCCGTTTCTTCCTTATCAAAATAGACACGGTAAAATTTTATTTGATATCTCATTCACTTTCTGATTCCCTTTCTCCTATTTTTCATTATTTTTCAAAAACACATCACTGTTTCTAGCCCAAAACTATTTTATTACAAAACATGATTACTACTACGATCATACGCACGCCCGAGTGATTACGGATGTCGGTTTCCGGTTTTCTTTGGTATTTTGACCGAATCATAGAACATGTCATACAAACTTTTAGAGAGATGTGAGATTACACACCATTTCAAACATGTATTTGGAAAGTAAGGGATTACACACCTTGATTAGGATTCCCTAAAGAACCACTCTTCATTGACCCACTATATCCGAAAGATTCGCAAATAGGATATATCGAGTGATTTCGTCCCTAAAACATAACCGATTAGTCGAAACTTCAATCCGATTTGCAACATAGCCAAATAGAGATATAGCGTAAAATCCAAAATGAACCCCTTACCTTATCGATATTGGATCCAATTTCCATCGTTTGACTTCGGCTAAAACAATACACGGTCTCCCACTTAAAACACTACGAAAAAGAGAAAATAATTTCGTTTGAGAGGGTAGAATAAAATGATGGTCTCAGTTAAAAAGATTATCCCATGCCAAGACATATATTCGGCTAGGAGAAAGAAAAATAAAAATGTTTGAATAGAACCACTTATCGATTGATCAAAGGAGTGAGTGTTAATACGGATGAGAAGAACGATAAAGAAGAAATGAAGGGTTCAATTTTTCCAAAGGAAAACGAGTGAACAATTTGATCTCCAAGGCTTAGGTACTTTCGGCAACAAGGAGAAACAAAAATGCACACTAAAGGCTTGAAAATTCGGCAAAGAGAAGAGGAAATTTGGAGAGAAAGAGAATGATACAAAAAACTAAAGAGAACAACCTCTCAAGCACTAGCTTTGCCAAAAACTCCTAGCAAAATTCGGCTATCACCCCCTTTAGCCCCAAAATCGTCCACATTCATGTCCCTAATGGTCAAAAATTTGCCAACCACCTCTTCCATAACACATCCCTTGAAAAAGGCCACATGTTCCCCCTACTTTCCCCTTTCACTTGATTTCTTTCCTCACCTTCATTCTTTCCTATTCTTCTTAGCCATCTTGCCAAAAATAAAAAGTCCACCTTGCCATATTTACATGCTTGGCCGACACTTAAGGAACGAATGCAAAAATAATAGTTAAAGTTTGCACACAATGGGATTTGAACCTCTTCCCTCAAATTCCATCACTCGATGCCATAACCTCTTTACCAATAGCTCATTTATGCAAGCACATTACTCATTTATTTCTATAAGTCTTGAATCTACTTACCATCTCTCCTTAAAGTGCTAAAATACCAAATTTTTCCTAAGGCCCAATTAAACCCGAGACTTCATAGAAACCTCGTAACCTTCCAAATTCACTTAACTAATAAGTCTAATTTTCAATAATGCCATTCTCTTATTCTAATTTTTAAACATTCCTACGCCCAAGGCCCATTGGGCCCAATCTTACTAGGCCCAATTTCAGGATGTTACAAAGCCGATCAATAGAAATAGGGTATATGATTACACACCCATTTCAGCCTTTAAGCCGACTATTATTTACAGAAAATAGTTACGCACCTTTTTTCCGAAAGCGTATGAAACACCTTTTAAGCACCAACCTACAATCATCCCAAGTAATTAGTCAGTCCTTCAATTGTTAATATTCTCAAGAACTAAACCAAAATGTAACGATCACCACCTACCAGATTAGATGTCTGGAATTAATCCCTCCAAAATCGTCAGCCAAAATCAATCCCTTGCACCTAGCGATTAATTTAATGAAAGATGAGAGACAGAAAGATTTCTGTGGCTACAAGATCATCTTACTCCATTGAGATCCCCAGAACCATCGTATATTGTACCACAAAGAAAGAATAAAAATCAAAGTTAGAAACTATAAGAGGAAAACACAACATTTGGCTTCCCTCAATAAAAAGTTTCAATAACAGGTTGAACACATACTGAAATGACCAAATAGCAAAGGGGGGATCTTACGGGTACTTGTCGATTGTCAAGGTTCTTATGAGACCGAAACCACCACTCCCCAGTGTGCCAAAATGATCCACCAAACACCGAGTGGCAGACAAGAAACCGAAAGAGAAGAAGAGGGAAATGTCACCTCAGAGAAGACCGAAAGAAAGATTGAAATAATTAGGGAAAAAGGAAACTATATTCGGCTAAAAGGGGAAGATGAAGGAGAATTAAGAGGAGGAGATTAATTTTGGAAAAAGGGGAATATGGAAATGAGGAAAGAAAATAAGAGGTTTCGACAATTGACACCTTTCGGCAAAAAGAGAATAGAAGAGAAAAAGACCCGAAAGGTACAGAGTGGCACTTAACTTACCAGAAATTGACAAAAAGTACAAATTACATCGTCAGAAAACAAAGGTATAACCGAAGTCAAGACTACCCAAAGAAAAACTCTGTCGAAATTCTGAGTAGCTAGACACCCAAATTCGGCACTACTCTACCCATAATCAAACTCCTTGAAGTCCTCCACAAATTTCTCCCCTTATCTCTCCACAATCCACTCCCAAGATCACTCCTCCATTCTCCCTTCAACAACCTTACCCATCAGAATTTCAATACAACTCCACCACTGGCCGAACTCAATTGCAAAATAAATACCTCATTTGTGTTGGGCCACACTCGAACCTCAGACCTCAAGGTTCCTTCCGCGCCACCTTGCCACCTGACCACAAGACTTTTTGTGACTTAACACATGCACAAATATTTATAAAGCCTATGTGCCAGTGTCCAGATTCATTTAAGAGCAAAAACTAAAAATTTTGTCAAAGCCAGGACTTGAACCCAGGCTTCTCAAACACTCCCATACACACCTAAATCACTTAGCCATTAAAGCAAACAAGCAATTTGTGTCATTTTCTTGCACACATAAATATTTATGTGTAGTCTCCTAGCTGATCCCACACTCAAGGCCCATTCCTTCTAGGCCCAAATTCGGGGCGTTACAAAAGTAGTTAATTGCATCATCAATTCTAACTCAAGTTCCAACTAACAAGAGGGAAAACTATAAACTTGTTTGGAAAATGAAAAATCAAAGGTGTTTCTTGTTTGCACACCAATACCAAAAATACTTGCATTGAGCACATTTGGTGGTTTGATAGAGTATGTTCGAAGCATATGATTGGAATTAAAAGTTACCTTCAAGAATTCCAAGAAAACCATAAAGTTGGGCGACCTTTGTTGATGGAAATAAAATGGGGAATTCTTGGTAAGGGCGTGCTTAATGTAAAAGGTACACTAGAGCTCCAAATATTTGTTTCTAGTTGAAGGTTTAAAAGCTAACTTAATCAACATAAGTCAACTTTGTGATCAAGATTGTTGATGAACTTTAAAAAGGAAAGATGCAATGTGACTAAAAAATCTAATGAGTTGATCATGGAGGGAGTTGAGAATTTTGATAACTGCTACAGATTGGTAGAACCACTTGTTGGGAAAGTCCGATTATGAAAATAGTTTACTGTTACAACTGAAGTTTAAAAAATTTTAAAATCGATGCAATTTGTGATATTTATAGCAATAAACTTTTTCCCAAAAAGAACTATGCTTTGTGCAAGACGGATTTGAATTGTTCTCGACTTTCAGCTGAACAACCTTTTTCATTATCCTCGTACCTCGAATTGCGCCAGTGTAGGCTTGAGCAACACGAACCAAACACAAAACAAAAAATAATTTAATTACTTTCAGTAAGAAATTAATTCTCTCAATAGTAACTAGTAGAAATTGTAATTCCTAGAAAATAGAATTTATTCTAAGAAAATAAATTCTCACTAATTTCTACCAAAATAACTATATATAAAACTTGTGTGTGTCAATAGCTTTACTAGTGACATCTATTTAAAATAATTTTCTAATTAAATAATTTTCTCGACCCAATTCTAATTCCATTAAAATCATGATAATTTTACCGTAAAAGAATCTATGATGAAATATATTTAATTTTATTATTCAATGGGTTCATAATGAATAATTAATTTAATTCTATTTTCTAACTTCAATTATTTAATTATAATGAATTAAATAATAATTCAAAACCTAAATTAATTATCAAGTCATTTCTATACTCAGTGAGAAAACACATTCATTTGTGAATGTAACCCTCTAACTTCATCATTTTCATTCAATTCTGGTTCCAACGAGCTAGTGAATGGACTCATTGTGTTGGAAAAGGTTTGATTTGAAAATGTTTTTCTTGCATAGAAGAAAAATAAAAATTTGAAAATCAAGCGGATTTGTGATATTTATAACAATAAACTTTTCTCGAAATATAACTATGCTTTGAGCGAGATGGATCCTTGACATTCTCAGCTTCAACTGAATGGTCTTTTCCTCTATTCTCGTACCATGAATCACTTCTTGTGTGGGCTCAAACAATTTCAAATTAAACGCAGAACCATAAATAATTTTCTTACTTTCAATAGGAAAGTAAATCTCTCTCTTATAAAAACCGGTAGAATTGTTATTCTCGGAAAATAGAATGTATACTTAGAAATAAATTTTGACTATTTTCGGGCAAAATAACAATATGTAAAAAGTTGTGTATAACTTGTTGTATTTAACCATACTAGTGTCATCTATTTATAGGGAATGGAAGGGAAAACTAAGTTGAATTAGTAGAACATAAATAAAACTTATTCAATAGAAAAAAACTAATCCCCTAGTTGAACTAGGAGAGACGGGCGACTACTAGGGTGTGCCTCCCCTCATATGTATTATTATGGGGATTCAGACCGCTCCTGTATTTGGTCCAATTATATGTGCTTCATGAACTCATAATCTAATACTATAATTTAATCCAACCCAATACATGTTTTTCTATTTTCCAAAATAAATATTATTTATTAAATTAAATTTAATTAATTAATTTTCCAATTATATAATTTTCTCAACCTAATTTTAATTCCGTTAAAATCAAGACAAATTTACCGTAAAAGAATCTATGAGAAAATATATTTAATTTCTACATCAATGGATTTCATAATGACCAACTAATTAAATTCCATATTTGATGTTTGTTTGAATTATAGGTTGTTTGAATTTTATCACTTAGTTATTGAATCCATGGTTATTTCAACGATATAGCATGATAAGTATAAAACCTTACAAGTATGTACCTAAAAATGAAAATTAATGAGCAATCAAAGCATTGTAAGGGTTAAAAGCAAAGTGTGTGATAAAAGCATAGAACGGTTAAAAGCCAAGGGAGTGAAGAGTGAATAAATTAAAATAAATAAATAAAGTTTGAGAAAATATCACTCATATTGGCGCAAATACTCGTGAATTGCTTATACTTGTAAATACTATATTAGAATTCAAAGCATGGATAAAAGAAACCTAGTGAGTAGAATACGAACCACCTGTGTTCTTCAACCATAAATGTTATACTTGTGTGTATGTTTTAATGGAATTATATGTTTAGTTTTCTTTAACTTGTTTACTTTGTAACTTACTGAACTAGCACATTTGAAGTAAAAATCATGAATCGTATAGACATCTAGCTAGAGTTACTTGTTTAGCATATTTCCCTACCTCAGATGTTCCGAAACCAAACTCGTGTATGACGCATGCTTAAGTACATTGTTGTTTTGTGTGTTTTCTTTTTCTTTGCCATTTATTTTGTCTTGTTTGCTTGAGGACAAGCAACGAGTTAAGTGTGTGGGAATAAATTAAACTCTTTTCGGCACTTAACGAGCTTGTTTTTAGGTCATTTTATGTTATTTTACTTCATTTTTTGTTTTAGTAACTTTGATTTAATTACTAGCAAAATAAGTGTTTTTACGCATAATTTAGCTTTAGCTGACCTAATTGGCCGATACGAGCCTAAGGAAATTTTAATGAGCTTAATCTAGCTCGCAGGACACCAATTTTTAGCCCTATGAGCATCAAGAATGGAAATCAGGTCGCAACACGAGCTTCTGGGGTCTCAACACAGCATAATGAATTCCAAAATTCATATTCGAAGTTGTGTGTCGTGACACAACTATGACGATGGCCGAAAATTATTCAAGGGTGTTTTTATCCGTGTAATCAAATGTATCAGATTTTAGGCTTGTATTTGACCAAATTGGAAGCTAATTATGCCTATAAATAGCAAGGTTTAGGATGAGCTATGGGAGGCGAGTAAGGAGGCCATTAGTTAGGATTAGACATTAAATTTAGTTTTTAATTAGGTTTTTATTTCAATTTTAAAATAGTTTATTTTCTTGTTTCAAATTTAGATTCGAATTGATTCCAAGCCTTCGCTATTTTTTTATTCAGTATTTTTCTTTTACTTTTCTCTTGCATCATCGATATTTCACTAGTTGTGAAAGGAATTTTCACAATCGAGCCCATCCAACATCTCAAACGGATCGATTTCTATTCTCCTCTAGTTTTAATTTGTGGGTTTTGTATGATTAAATTATTTCTATGGAAAATGGTATTTAGATTCATGAGTAGCTAATTCCATTACAGTAAAACAGGTTTTTAGCGGCATTTTTTTGGCCCTATAGCGGTGCTTATAAGCGTTATCAAAGCGCCGAAAAAAACACCGTTTTAGATAAGGCTGCTAAAATTTGCAGCGTTTATGTGGTAAAACGCCGCAAGAGAGTCCAGCACGTTGTAGTGTTTGTAGCTAGAAGCACTACAAAAGACCATGTTCTTTAGTGGTTTAGCTGCGTTTGTAGTAAAAGCGCCACTAAAGATCATGTTCTATAGCGACATTTGTGGGAAAACACCACTAACATTAACAGATTTTACCAACCCATTTTATTTCATATAGAACCCGAATTTTCAACATATTTTCCTGTAACTTCAAATCGAACAACAAACTTCAAATCTAAATGATACTATCACGAAAGAAATATGTATATGATCTAAATTAATAATAGAAATAAAAAAAATATATTCAAAAGTTATATTATTAATATATTCTCACAATAAGAAAACAAAAGTCTAAGATGGCGGATTCTGCAATTGATTCTGTTAAAATATCTTCATCATATTTTGAAGTTGTAGCTGAAGTTCGTCATATTTTCTTGTTACCCTTGCTACTATCTCTGCTTCCCTCACTGCTGCCTCCGATTTAAGTTGTAGTTGAAGCTCATCATATTTTCTTTTAGCCTCTACTTATCTCGATGCTGCCTCCGCTTTAAGTTGAGCAATTTGCTCAACTATGCTCGCTTGCATCTGAGCCATCTGGCCTATTAACCTCTGAACTTTAGCTTGAGCCTGATTCACCGAAGGCATGTACTGCTGTGAGCTGGATCTAAAATATTGGATTGGGCTTACAAAAGATCCTTGAAATCAAACTCAACCATACGTTTCAGGACCCAAAACTTCAGTAATAACTCGGTTATCAATGTAGTCCAGATTAACAGAACTATTACTTGAAGTTGTAGCTTCATACTTCGCCCTTTTATCCTTTAGATTCTCCTAATAAATCAATTAAGGAGTTAGAAACAAAATATATAATCAAGCAAATGCAACATAACTTGGCATTATTTGCATTACAAACGACGAATTAAACCATTATAATTAAACATGATAAATATTTAAAATAATTCAAATTTTATTAAGTAAATATACCATAATTTTGTGACTTGATGAGTCATAGGAGATCCATCTTTCTTTCTATGTGTAATGTCAAAAAGCTAAAGGCATCCAACTTTTTGAATAGACAACAGTTCCTACAATATAGTAGGAAAAATATTATTTAGTAGAAAGTAATTAATATTTGACACAATTAATAAATTCAAAATACCTCGTCATCAGCTACACAAGCAAAACTTTTTGACCCAGCTGTGTGCATGAATTTTTTTTGTCTACTTGTAGTTCCGACTCGCTCACGATCCTACATTATGAAATTATTATTACATATATAGTAAATACTATAAACCGAAATAATTATAAGAGTTTGGAAGTACGTAATACCTCTCATTTCTTTGAATTCCAAAATCTAACTGCATCTTCTCATTGGTACCTCAGCATTCCTGGCGGGACATTTCGTAATTTCTCTTTGAGCCTTATATTTTTCTTAAAATATTCCTTTTTTAAAGTACTTTTATGGTCTCTCCATTTCTTTGCTAATACTTTCTTCAAATAATTATCTGAGACCTTTAAAACAAAACTCTCATGCAAATAACACAAGTTTAGAAAGTAAATATAAATGAAAATTAAACCAAAGTATTATAAATTACATTCATGTTATTACCTTAATATTATCCAGAGCATGATTTTTGTTACTATCAGTCATATGATGCCATGACTCGTACTTAATTGGCAACAGATTGGCATTTCGTGCTATAATGCCCAAGTATCCTGCTAAAACTCAAGCTTCTGATCCAATAGGTTGGCCATGACTGTTTCTAGATACTTTGACACACTCCACAAAATTTAGATTGTATAAATCCTTTAATAGCGTACGTCCTCAAGTTTTGCGCCTCCCACCATTTTCAGCTAAAAAAATTGTATATGATAATATAAAAATTTGAAACAAAAATCAATAATAAAAGTCAACATGCATGTAAATTAAAGTTAACATTCCTTTGAATTTCTACAGGTTCGTCAACTGTATTCGAAACATTAGAAGATCCAATAGCAATCTGTTGATCACTATTTGTTTCTTCTGAATTTTGAGGAATTTGAATAATATTTAGATCTCGCAATCTTCTTCTAGGCATATTATCTGCAATACATATAAAATAGTTGAAATATTAGTAACTAATTACAACAATAATAGTAATGGATATATTAAACAAGATTAAGATTTAAATTATAATATTACATATAACTAAAAAAATGTAAAAACTTACTACATTATGATTCGTATATATC
Organism: Gossypium bickii; assembly: GCA_025503065.1. NCBI lineage: Eukaryota > Viridiplantae > Streptophyta > Magnoliopsida > Malvales > Malvaceae > Gossypium > Gossypium bickii. The sequence goes on from CP106718.1 coordinate 27,309,133, forward strand.
TTCATCCACATTCTGGCGAACCCATTGAAATTGTGTACTAGTATTAGGGATAGTTTCATTTAAGTTTTGTTCTGAAAAAGGCAAAGTTTCTGATCTTTCGTCGGTGTCATCTCTACTTCCATTGCCCATGTCAAACAAGTCTCTAGGGGTGTTACGGAGTACAACGTACCAACCCTCATCAATTGGATCTTTCGAGTAAAAAACTTGTTTGACTTGAGAAGAAAATACAAACGGCTCGTCTATAAATTGTTGTCCAGTGTGAATTAATCGAGAGAAGTTCACCATTGTAAAACTAAAATTATCTTTTTTAATTCCGTGAACAGTATTAACATCAGCCCAATCACATCGAAATAAGGCAACCTTCTATTTTCTATAGTAATCCAACTCAATAATGTCCATAAGAAGTCCGTAATACTCCACATTTCCCTAAACATGATTACTGTCCCTAGCACTAGCATACTTGTAATTGAAGAATTAACAACTATTCCACAATTTTGAGTCCTTCTCAATCTTTCTCGAGATTTTGTATGACATCTAAATCCATTAATGAAGACGGCATTATATCTTTTTACTACTCTATTCGGACCTTGGGAAAGCCATTTAACTTCTTCATTGACGTCCTTTCCACTCCAAACCTATTGAATTGAAAGTAAGTTGATTAATTATAATGTTATACAAAAACATTATTATTTGTCATTGAAAGCTTCAGATATGTACTGTCTGCTCTAACCATTCATGAAAAGATTCTGTGAATAACTTATCAATCTTTCGATGTTGTAATCTTCGAGAGCGTGAACGAGATCTCAAAACTTATTTAAACTCATTATGTTAAAAAGTGGATTACTTGGTTAGAAAATAAACAAATGAAAAGGATGAATATTTATCAAATTCTAAAACTTACTTGAGTAACGGTTCAATTGAATCATGGTGAAAAAGAACATATTGATGTGCTTGTACCCAAGATCTATCATCTAAGTGTGCAATTTCAACTTTACCGATTGGTTGTCCATAACTTCGAAATAGATAAGTTTCAGTTAAGTTATGATTAGTGAGCCTAGAATTTCTACTTGGTCTATTCAATCTTGTTTCAACATCTTCTAAATATCTAGAGCAGAAAGTCATACACTCCTCCGCTAAGCAACCTTCAGCAATTGATCCTTCTAGATTACCCTTATTACGACAATAAGACTTCAATTTGCATAGGAACTTAAACACGATATCCAACATTATCAAAAGTTGTAATTAAAGGTATATTCATGAATGAATAAGAACTTTGCAAATAAATTAGCACCTCCCTATAGGATACATCCACCGATAGAAAATCGGTCCACCAAGTTTTGCTTCATGAGGGAGATGGATTAGCAAGTGCCCCGTAATTGTGAAGAACGAAGGTGGAAAGATATTCTCCAAGTTGCATAAAGTCAAGGTGATTCGATCTTGTACTTTCTAAATTTCTTCAATAATCAAAACTTTACCACAAATAGCTTTCATTATATTGGATAGTTCAATTATACAAGACGTCACATTTTTTGACATACAACAGCGTACAGCAACTGGTAGTAAATCATGCATCAATATGTGATAATCATGTGATTTTAGGGAATATAGTCTTCGATCTTTAAGACTCACACATCGAGATATATTTGATGCATACGCATTTGGGACCTTTATATCCTTCAACACTGGGCAAAACACTTCTTTTTCTTTCTTCGACATTGCAAAAATAGAAGGCGGCAATTGAGAATTTCCATTTGAAAGTAATTGGGGATGAAGATTACGCCGAATTCCCATGTCAACTAGATCAAATCAACTCTTAAGGTTATATTTCGATTTTCTATCGACATTGAGAATTGTCCTGATGATGTTCTCGCAAACATTCTTTTCAATATGCATGACATCAAGATTGTGTCGCAAAATGTGATGCTCTTAATAAGGAAATAAAAAAATACTTCTTTTTTTCCACAAGTCTGCCTCATTAGGATCATCCTCTTCATCGGATTCATCACCACTCTGCTGGTCAACATCGCCAACATACGCCTCCCTTGGTCTTTTCTTTGTTTGCATGTTAGGTGGTTGATTCATCTTCCCATAACTGAAATTAATATCTTTTAACATGAACAAGATTTTACATCCAATGGTCTGCTCATGAGCTTCTCTAAACTCTTCAGTACCATCAAATAGAGTCCTCTGAAATCTAACTCTATGAATTCCATCTAACCACCGACAATGCCCCATAGAAGAGAACTTCTTCCCATTATATAACCACTTCAAACATGTTTGTGCAGCACAACAAGTACAAGCATAATGTCCTTTGGTAATCCAACCAGATAAATTGGCATAAGCTAGGAAATCATTAATAGTCCACAAAAAAGCTGCACGTAAATAAAAGTTCTCATTTCTCGAGACATTATATGTTTCAACACCCGCCCATAACTGTTTCAACTTTTCAATAAGTGGCTGCATATAAATGTCAATATCATTCCCAAGACCTTTCTCTCCAAGGATAATCATAGATAAGATAAAAGAAGATTATTTCATGCAAATCCACGGAGGCAAATTGTAAGGAACAAGCACTACAGGCCAAGTACTATACGAAGTACTCATGATTTTTAAAGGATTAAATCCATCAGATGCTAGCCCAAGCCTCACATTCCGAGGATCACTTGCAAAGCTTAGAAATTTCCTTTCAAATGATTTCCAAGTTAAATAATCTACAGGATGCCTTAATAATCCATCATCGATTCCTTCATCATGATACCACCTCATAGACTCGGCTGTCTTTGACGACATGAAAAGACTTTGAAGCCTTTGTATTAGTGGAAAATATCGCAAAATCTTTACTGGCTTTTTTCTTGACTATGCCTCACCTTCATCCTCATTCACATCTTCTGCATTCATATTCATCCAACGAGATTTACCACAAACATGACAAGACTATTGGTTTCTCCGATCACCCCAATACAACATGCAGTCATTTGGGTAACTATTAATTTTGTCGCACCCAATGCCTAAATCTTTTATCAGTTTCTTCATATCTTTGCATGAATGAAGAATTTTTGCAAATGGAAACATATCTCTCAAAAACTTTAACAGCACATATAAGAGTTTCCGGTCCACTTTCCCAAACATTTTAAGTGAAAAAGACAAATGCAGAAAGACAGTTTTGAAAATTTCGATCCCTCACAAAGTTCTTAATTCATTTCATCAAGTAACTTGTAGAACTTCGTCGCTTCTCCATTTGGCTCTTGATTAGGTGCACTTCTTCCCGTTTATGTAAAAGCATTTCCACCAATATCATAATCATTGGATGCAATAATTTCAGGCGGAAATGATTGCAAACCATGACTGTGCATATTAAATGCATCTCGCAACATACCTTCCATGTCATCTTCTCTAACAGACTGATGGTAAGCATTATGAGGATAACCCGGATTAATCATTGAAGAGGTTCTACGAGGTGTACACTCTCCATGGAAAATCCATTTTTTATACCCCTGAATAAAGCCATCAACAATTAAATGTTTGTAGACAACTTCACGAATATGCCAATTGATGTTGCCACACTTCTTACATGGGCAAATAATCATATTCTCTTGGCTTGCATTTTGAAATGCAAATTTTAGAAAAGTTTGTACTCTATTTCAATAGCTGTTGCTTATCCGTGATAAACCCATCCAACTCTTATCCATTTCATAGTTCTAGAAGTCTAAAGTCGACAATAAATTACGATTACTTAAGTGTTCTAAATAGATTTAAATCATGTCATTGTACTAAAATAGATAATATATATCAATTATCTTATTTGGTTGTTTTCTAATTCTCTATTTATAATTAAAACATATAAGTAATAAATATACCACAACCAAGTCAAATAAACAAGAAATTTTAAATTTTAATTCAATTAAATTAAAACATGTAAGTAATAAGAGGTACTTACAAATGCAATTGGAGCTTAAAATGGAGTTTTTCGATTAGGCAATTCAAATGAACCTATCGAATACTTCTTTTGTAGGGATCCAATTTACTGTTTCAATAAAAAAATAATAAATAAATGATAAGATAAATTGAAATTAATATATATTAATTCATGTTATTTAAATTTATTGAATCCCAAGCAATTAGATGCATATGCAAAATTGCAAATTGGTGAATGCATAGTGGAATTAAGTCTTGCACATGAACCTAAGATGTTGCACTCAGATATGAACTCTTGTCAACTAAATTGTCTAGCTTCTCACCTCGTTCAAGTACACTATCAATAGTTTTATGCCGCATCATTCCAATCAATGAGAGAGGAATAAATAATCAATCATATGCTCACACAACGTTAAACTTCTTTCCACATTTCATTTTCAAGGTATATATTAAGCAGCAGAAGATAACAGGACTTGAAGAAAATACAAGGAAAGAATATATATTAAACTGCTTGAAGTTTCAAACAAACCATTAGCTAGCAAATATTCCTTAACAATCCTCAAGTTGAGAAAACAGACAGCGCTCATTAACTGCTAGGTGTGCCAAACAATCGAAACTGTGATATAATTTATTAATGGATATATAATCAATTTTACAAGGAGTTACAGTCAGGTATTAGAAAATAATTGCAAGAACTAATTTTCACAAACCATAAGTAAAGAATGGAACCTAGGTTCACTTCAGTTGGAAGTAAGAATAGACTTTTTCTTCTATTTTAAAAAGCCACTTGGTAGTTCATATGACCTAAACTAACAACACCTCTCTTTCCACCAAATGACAATAGGCTAGAAGAATAATTTTAGCAAACTCATTTAGGCACTTTCTAGTCATTTCCCTGACAAGAACATGGAGGGGGAACAACTTGAAACCAATAGACTTGCAAATTGCATTCTTATAATCCAACTGAAAAAGCACACCGTTCTTAATATCACTCCACTTAAACAAAATCAATGATAACCTTAACAAGTTAGTTATTTATAAACAAATCTTTTTGTGACACCTTATCATTTCATCAAATAGTTCCAATGTGAATAAGAGAAAAAGCATTCAATATAAAGCATGTGTTTTGCATGTTACAATACAAAGTAAACATCCACAACGAATATGAACTGCCAACAAGATGATAATTAGAAGCTGAAGATTGCATGGTATGATAGCTGAAAGCTAAAGGGGTAGCACAAAAAATCATCAAATCCATGCAAGAACAACTTGAAAATCATACAAGGATGGTTTTAGTTTTATCCAACTCCCTCTAAATTTTCAATAATTTATCTGCCTCTACAAGGTCCTGAAGATGGAAAGACGGTAAAAAAAAGTTATCTTCAATAAATGGTTTCTAATATGAATTTGAAAAGTATAATTCCACATCCCAAGTTAAAACTCAAGAATGAGAAATTGAAGGGGAAAACAGATACTTGAAATTCAACCAGAGTTTCTTCCAGGTAGGGCCAAGATTGAGTACTATCAGCTTGCACAGTCCTCCATGATTCCCCAAAATTTTTCATGTATTCATCTAGCACTTGCAAAACATTATCATTTGAAATTTATTAAAGAAACCATAGAAGCTGCAAACTCGCAAATAAACTTCACAACAAAATTAGATGCATAACAAATGTGATAAAATGTGATCCAAAGACTCTTGACATCATCTTGAACTCTTAATCCAATATCTTCCTCTACCTATTATCTAGTTATCACTATCAAATGCAAAGAGAAGAGGCAACAACCTTCATTTATCTATCCAAAATGCAAAGAGCCTAACCATATCCAACATATGAGCCAAGTATCGAGCATAAACATATGTGAGTCAATAGTGAACAACAATCAAAAACTAATAGTATTTAAAAGAAATTTTGTAATTTTTACTGATACTAATTATATAATCTTGAAACAAGACAGCTCATATGAAAAAAGTAGTAAGAACCCAGTAAATTTGAACTTAATTCTCAATACAAATAAAAGCAAAACACCAATATTACAATTAATAAGATTAGATGATATTGAAGCTTAAAGAAAATCATTAAGACAAAGAAAAAATAAAGCTGCAGCTCATTTACCTGGTTGAGAAGCGAAAAAGCACTTCGAACAGGATAATGGTCATCCATAAATCCCAAGGCAACAAGTCCATTTCTGTTGTAAGCGTGTACCTTGTACTCTAGATTAATAAAAAAATTGGAATTAAGAAAAAAAAAACCATAATATTTACTCATACTCAACCAGATCATCTTTTCAAACTGAAAAGAGAAATGAAGTCCACAAAAATAAAAGAGAGGCTCATCCATATAAAGTCAAATACTAAAATCTTTACTAACTGCCAAGCAGACGAGCAGAGGACTACGAGCAGCGAAGGACAGAGCAATGTCAACAAAGGAGACGGAGATCAAAGGCAAATGCACTGTCAACGGTGATGTAGCGATAGATGACCAGACAGACGACCAGCAGCAGATGGAAAGGAAAGAAAAATTGAAGTTAGGGATTTGGGGAAAAACTAAGTTTAGAGATTTGGGGGAATAAGGGTTAAGGGGTCAGCTATCAAAACGATGTTGTTCCTGTAACACCCCTAACCCACATCCGTTGCCAGAATAGGGTTTTGGAGCATTACCAATCAAACAGACATAATTTCAATGTATTTCATATCATATAATATTCAAGTCAAAACCAATCAAACTCATACATATTGTCCCTTATTTAAGCCCTCGAGGCCCAAAATACGTGTTAGAAACAAGTCAAGACTAATTTGGAAACTCAGAGAATTTTTCGAAAAATAATAAAAATTTTCAATGCTGCAGGGCTCGTGTGGTCAGGCCGTGTGTCTCACACAGTCCAGTCACACATCCGTGTGTTTGGCCGTGTGGACTCAAAATGTACCTTTAACAACAAGTTTACCATTCCCTGCAAGTTTGAACAATAAGAAACTCAAAAATCATTCATTTAACCAATTCAAAACATGTAACACCCCTTATCCATATTCGACGCCAGAACAGGGTACGAGGCGTTACCTATCTTAAACACAAGTATACCCACAATTCCGAATCACAAAAATTTGTTCAAATTTAAAACTTTTCAATCTTCCTCTTAACATCCTTAATATGGGCCTACGAGGTCTAAAACACATCTTAGAAATGTTTCCAGATCAAACCGGGTTCTTTGGAAAACTTGGAAAATGTCATTAGAAACAAGACACACGCCCTTGTGGAAGGGGCAACACGCCCATGTGACTTGATAACATGGCCATGTTGATAGATCATGTGATTCACACAGCCTAAACATATAAGGACACACCCGTGTCAATTCATTATCTCAATTCGAACCTACAGCGATTTTCACACGGCCTAACACGCGCCCTTGTCCATGGCCCGTGTCCCTCACACGGCCATGGCACGCCCGTGTCTTATCCCCATGTGCAAAAACCTTGACATTCTGTTTCTGACGTTATCAACCTAATAAGGTCACATAGCCAAGGTACACGCCCGTGTCCTTAGACTGTGTGGCGAATTAAATTCCTAAATTTAGGTTCAGACTTCACACGGCCTCGGCACACGACGTGTCTCAGCTCGTGTGGTTACTACTAGGCATTCTATGTTGCCAACTTAAGGTGCAGGGGGACACATGGACTAACTACACGCCCATGGGGCAGACCGTGTGTCGCACACGGCCTAGACACACACCCGTGTGTCTATCCGTGTGGACAGTAACAATGCTATTTACCAAGCCTTTTGCCACCCTTACTTGCACCACAATAACCACATCAATAACCTACTCATTCATGCAATAATACACCAAATTCTCAACCATGCAATTTACACTTCCATGAAATTCATTATCATTTTCATATAACAATAATAAGTAATAGCCATCAATCGTGGCCTTATACAAAATGAATCAATTCCAAAACAAGCCAACACATTTGGCCAAAACAAAATAACACTTAACAAGGACTAAGTCCCTATACATGCCATACTCAAAAAGGATAAATCTAGCTATACGAAGTGTTCAGATTGATAGTGTGATCAAGCCTCCGATGTTCTTTGATCCCCGAGTTAACTTGGTGGCACTATAAGAAAATGGAAAAGAGAGGGAGTAAGCATAAAGCTTAGTAAGTCGCATGTAAATAATTAACAACAATTACCTTGCAACATCATACCCATAACATATTATAAACTTGCATACACTTCTCATATAATCAAAGGCATAACTTACTCATTTACATCCTTACTAATCATACAACATAATCCGTGCTTATTTCAAATCTCACCACATCTCAAATATATATCATAAAAATTGATCACATTTGCATGCACTTATACCCTGCACTTGTTATCGCATAATCACACGTAAATTCACTCAGTTAAAGTTTCTCTATGAATACTTTGGAATAATACTGGATACGCGGTGGTTTCGCACACAGCCCACCAATAATAAATAACAAGGTGGTATCACACACAGCCCACCAAATAATCACATATCCATGGTGGTTTCGCACACAGCCCACCAATAATAATAAATATGGTGGTATCGTACACAGCCCACCAACAATGAATAACACTGTGATATCACACACAGCCCAACAATAATCACTTATTCATGGTGTTTATCCAAGGATTTCCTCACTCTCCATCATCTTAATAGATGCAACAATATTCATAGAAATAATCAAACATTATGCAATATCAATGGTTATAAGCATAATAACAATAGAGTTGTATTATTCACATACAACTTACCTCGATATACAAAAATTTGGGTGACTATCTCGATTTAGTCCACTATCTTGGTTTTCCCCCGGTCTCAGTTCGGACTCCTTTTTTCTTGATCTATAATAACAAATTCACTTATTAAATCACTACATTATTCAAAACATTTCAAAGTTTCTATCTTGGCAAAATTATTGTTTTACCCCTGTAGTTTCACAAAATTATAATTTTGCCCCTAGGCTCATATATCGATTCTAATCAAATTTCCTCATTTAACAAGCCTACCTGAACATTTATTACTCTTATAGCAACTCACAATACCAATTATTTCACACATTTACCACCTATTTTACAACCTTTACAACAACGTCCTTTTAAGGTGTTTTCATGAAAACTCCTTTCACAAAAGTTGTTTATTTAACAACCAAGTTTCATTTTCTTCCATAAAAATTCAGCAAACAACACTAATGCTCTCATGGTAAAACCCTAGACTTTCAACCATTTTGCAAAATAGTCCCCTCATTAGCTAGCTTTAACTACAAAGTTCTAAAAGTACAAAAATTATAAAAAATGACCATCAAAATCACATACTTGCTAGGGATTAAGTTGCTGAAAATTTCAAGCTTCCAAAAACCCCTATTTGCTAATACTTTCGATGGAGAAGATGAAGAGGAAAGAATCTTTCTTTATTCTATTTTATTACATCAATTTGTCACCTAATCCACCAACTTTGACCAATTTTTACATTTCTTATCCCCTATGGCCGGCCACCACTCTATCAAGGGCCTAATTACACATTAAGGACCTCCAATCAAGGTTCTATAGCTATTTACCACCTTTAGCTTGTAGAACAGAACTTTAACACTTAATACGATTTAGTCCTTTTTCAAAATTAAGCATGAAATCGCTAAAATTACTTTATCAAAATTTTCATGCACTCATATAATCATGCTATAACACATAAAAAATTATTAAAAATAATTTCTCTGACCTCGGTTTACTGGTTTCAAAATCGCTATTCCGACTAGCCCCTAAATTGGGCTGTTACAAAACACAATCAAACACATCTAAAATATGTCAAAACATATCAATAAAACATCATTCAAATCCAATTTGTAAACATGCCAAATTCAATCTATTTTATCTATTTCATGTTCATTTAAACATTAACTTAAACTTGCCATAATATGACCTCAAACATAAACACATATTTATATGTATATAACCATCCAATATTAACTTACAATCTTATTTACAATCAATCCACAAAATGATTAATAGTTAGACACTCTAGGTATATGCCGACACAAAAGAATAAACATCACCATGTTTGAGATCGGGACCGTTGTTGGATGCTGAGCCGAATATCAAAATTAAGTACCTAACCTGCGTACGAAAAACAAAATCGTACGCTAAGTAAACACTCAGTGGTATTCTATAATCTGAATATTTAAAAATAAGAAATTTACAAATATACAATTAAAATATAAACACATATTAAAATTTAAATATTACAATAACCATATCATATTTCATTTGTTTCACAAATATATCAATTTTCATACTTGCTATATAAATAGCTCTTACATTTCTTTATACAATTTTATTATCCATTCCATAATCATTTCATAAGTATATCACTCATATATTCCATATATTTGTAATATATTTCACATTCTATCTTCAATTCACTATTTCACTTTCATTTCTCATATCATTTCATTTCAATATCAATTGAAAGACTTCATTATTCATTTTACCCTATTAACACGACTTGGACTTGGACGGATACATGGATCCAACCAAAACACACCAGTCTGGCACCCAGTGCCTCATCGGATAATTTAAAGTAAAAATTTGACACCCAATGTCTCATCGGCTAAACCGAAGTAAATTGGGACCCAGTGTCTCATCGAATATATCCGAAGTAATGAATTGACACCCAGTGTCTCATTGACTCGAAGTCGAAGAAATCCCTGAACTCTTCCAATCCTATGGCATGTCATCTATATCCGACCCAGCCCGATACAGTTAATAGGGTTTAATTTCACTTTTCAAATACAACCAATATTCAATTCAATTCAAATAATCAATAAATATTCAATATTCAATATATATATACCAATTCAATCAATATAAATTTAATAAATTCATCACATACTAAATCAATCCATTACAATTGCAAAACACAATAATTCTCACCTCAACACTTACCATGTACATTAATTAAATTATAACAATTAACAACTAAATTCATATCATAAAAATACAAACCAGGAATTCCGAGCTATTCCTCGTCGACTTTATATTTCCCCTTTTTAGTCGAGGATTCCGTACGACGTTAACTACGGAATTAAAACAATTAAAATTTATCAATACAACACAATTCAATTTCATATTGAATATTTCAATTTTTACTCAACATTTGCCTAAATTCCCATTTAGTCCCTAAACTGAGACTAGTTTTATTTCTTCACAATTAATCTTATATTTTCATACAAATTCCATTTTAGACTAGATTTAACTCCTTAATTTCATAGAAATCCCTAAATTTCATATTTTTTACAATTTAGTCCCTATTACTCAAAATTTACAATTTCTTCAACAATTCAATCCTTTTTCATTTCTATCTTAAAAATCTATCAATTTAATCCATAATACTAAAATTATTCAACATAAAAAACACTTAAATACTCGATAATTTCTAAAATTTTGACATGGGTCAGGTAGTATTTAATATTGGGATTCCAAAAGCATAAAAATTACAAGAAAAATGGACTAAATTGATTAACCAATTGAACTTGGAACTTTGAAAAACCTAAGGCCCTTCGTCTTTCTCCTTTCTCCCTTTTTCTTTTTCTTTCCTTTTTCTATTCTGTTTCGTTTGGCTCTTTGTTTCTTTTTTTCTATTTCTTTTTCTTTTAGTTTTATTATTATAATACAATATAATATAATACTTAACATTTAAGTTTTAATATTATAATATTATGATATATATTTTTTAACTTTAAATATTTATAATATATATACACTTATGCTGCCTCAATTATGACCATTAGCATAATTGCTCCTTTGGCCCCTTTAATTTTTCTTTAATCTATAATTCAACTTTCACCCTCTATACAATTTATTGCTTTTACCTAATTACTCTTAATTCAAGCAAATTCACCTAACCAAAGTCTAATTAACTACACAACTAAAGAATAAAATCCCAGAAATGCACTTTTCGACACCCGTGACTATCGGGTCGTTACAATTTTCCCTCTTAATAAGTTTCGTCCCCGAAATTTACCTGAAAAGAGATGGGGGTACTGAGATCTTATAGTTTCTTCCGGTTCCCAAGTCACTTCTTCAACACTATGACTACAGCACAACATTTTCACTAACGGAACTCGCTTATTACACAATTCTTTCACTTCTCATGCCAAAATCTCAACTTGTTCTTCTTTGTATGACAAATCAGGTTGAATCTAAATATCTTCCGTCGAAATAACATGAGATGGGTCCGATCTATATCTTCTAAGCATTGAAACATGAAAAACATCATGTATTTTCTGTAATTTTGAAGCAAAGCTAAACGATATGCAACCGGTCTCATTCTTTCTGTGATCTCATGCAGTCCAATAAAACGAGGACTAAGTTTCCCGTTTCACCAACAGAATATTCAATATTTCAAATCTGCATATGATTTCTGTCTTTCAAAAGTTGTCTTTAATCTATCTCAAATTTTCTTAACAATGTCTTCCGTTTCTTGAATTAATTCCGGCCTGATAATTTTTCTTTCACTCAATTCCATCCAACAAATAGGTGATCAACATCTACAACCATATAAAGCTTCATACAGAGCCATTTGAATACTCGATTGGAAACTATTGGGTATAAGGTAAGTAACGCTCCTAACCTGATTCAAAATTAATAACACAAGCACAAAGCATATCTTCCAAAATTTGATTAACTCGCTCAAATTGTCCATCAGTCTGCGGATGAAAAGTTGTGCTAAAATTAAGTCGCGTACCAAGAGATTCATGCAACTGTTTCCAAAATCTCAAAGTAAACCGCAGATCCCAATCAGAAATTATCGACATAGGAACACCATGCAATCTTACAATTTCTTGAATATAAAATTTAGCAAGCTTTTGAAGTGACCAATCAGTCCTGGCTGCAATAAAATGAGCCGATTTTGTAAGCTGATCAACAATCACCCAAATAGCATTTTTCTTACTTACCGATAAAGGTAACCATGTTACAAAATCCATCGTGATACAATCCCATTGTTAGGATCGACCCGATTAAGCAACAAGTAAAACAAATAGCTGAATAAATTAAAAAATTGAACACGCAAATTTAACGTGGAAAAACCCTTCCAAAGAGGATAAAAAACCACAGGCAAAGATAATTTTACTATAATGGCAACAAAACAAAGAGTACAAAAGATGGAGATAAAAATTAAACCCCGAAAACAAAGAACCCTCAAAATGTAAACACAAAATTCTCTAAATATGTTATGAGTTCTAATATATAATGGGTGTTTTTTCTAAGGTTGTAAAAGAGCCTATTCATAGGTCAAATAATAATAAAATAATCTAAACTAATCAGTGTTTGATTGAAACAAATATACAGAGTTTAACTAGAAGATTATTTCTCAAATTTGACTGAAATAGGAGTCATACTTAACAAATCTCCACCTTGACTCATATTTCCACAACTCCATCTTTGCCAAAGCCCACCACGAGCCTATCTTGAACCATGTAGGGAATTAACTGAGTCGAATCTGTGCTTAGAAACTGGAAGACTTCTAGCCTTCGACTTGTACACTACCAAAAAAAAACTAACTCGGGTTTGATTTTCACGAACACAGTGCCTTAACTTTTCAAAACCTGCTTCCAAAAGAGAACCTCTCTTCAATGAAACGGTCATACATTTTTCCTTCCTATGACCAAGTTGCCTCCGCTCCAAACGAGTTGACTTTGAATTTGTAACGGACAAGGGACGTCCGATTTTATCGGTCACAATAGAACCTCCCAGAATATAAAGACTACCAGTTCTTTTACCTTTTAACAAAACGAGAGCTCCACGAGATACTTTAATGCCGCTCGACTCGATGTTGAATCTACATCCTTTCAAGTCTAAAATACTCAATGAGATGAGATTCTTTCGTAAATCAGGTACATACCTGACATCTGAAAGTGTCCTAATCGTCCCATCGTGCATCCTAATTTTAACAATACCAATACCAATTACCTTACTAGATGAATCGTTTCCAATGCGCACAACTCTACCTTCAACCAAACTGTATGTGGAGAACCATTCTCTATTGGGACACATGTGGAAAGAACATCTCGAATCTAGGATCCACTCAGACGTGAGCTTAGAGTTATCGCTCATTAACACTAACAAGAAATCATCACCTCTTTCATCGGCCAAATTAGCACCAGCTACATCTTCCTCGTTACTCTCTGCAACACTTTTATTTCGCAGTTTATAACAATCTACTTTGACGTGACCTAACTTTGCCTTACTATCCAAACCAAACTCATTTTCAAGTTTGTCTCTACTCAACAAATGACCCTTTACATCTTCGAACGAGAGTTTTTCTCTGCCATAAATCAGGGTCTTCCTGAAAGATTTATATGAATGGAGTAAAAAACACAATAATAGCATAGCCTGATCTTCATCGTCAATATGAACCTCAACATTCTTTAAATCATTTAAAAGAGTAATGAATTGACTAATGTGATCTCTAAGAAGCTCACCTTCGTTCATTCCAAATGTAAATAGACATTGTTTCAACACTAAACAGTTATTCAAAGACTTAGTCGCATAAAGAGTTTCTAACCTTTTTCACAAGGCGAATGAGGTCTTCTCCATCAATACCTCCTGCAATACCGTATTTGCGAGGTATAATTGGATTGCAGATAAGGCCTTTTCGTCAAGCTCTTCCTATTCTATTTGATTTAGATTCTCAGGCTTTTTCTCGGTAACAACCTTTTTTAAGCCGGTTTGAACTAGAATTTCCATCATCCGAACTTGCCACAGATTGAAATTTGTCTCACCATCGAACTTCTCAATTTCAAACATTGTTACTACCATATCTGAATGGGCTGATCTATGAAAATTAACTAGCTCTGATACCACTTGTTAAGATCAACTCGATTAAGCAACAAGTAAAAAAGATAGCGGAATAAATTAAGAAATTAAACACACAAATTTAACGTGGAAAAACCCCTCCAAAGAAGATAAAACCACGGGCAAAGATAATTTTACTATAATAGAAACAGAACGAAGAGTACAAAAGATGGAGATAATAACTAAACCCCAAAAACTCGAAAACAAAGAACCCTTAAAACGTAAACACAAAATTCTCTAAATGTGTTATGCGTTCTAATATCTAATGGGTGCTTTTTTCTAAGGTTGTAAATGAGCCTATTTATAGGCTAAATTCATAGGTCAAATAATAATAAAATAATCTAAACTAATCAATGATTGATTGAAATAAATAAACAGAGTTTAACTAGAAGATTATTTCTCAAATTTGACTGAAATAGGAGTCATACTTAACACCCATTACCATTCAGGAAGAGAAATAGGCATCCAGTAGGAACCTAATGTTCTACTTTAACTCGCTGACAAGTTAAACATTTACTCACATATTCAACCACAACTCTTTTCATTTCTAGCCACCAATAAGATTCTCGTAAATTGCGATACATTTTCATTCATCCAGGATGCAAAGCAAAAGGATTATCATGAGCTTCGCAAAGAATCAACTCTTTCAATTCAGAAATATCTGGAACACAAATTCAATTATGAAATCTTAAGCAACCACAATCATCAATGCTGAAATTTTCTAATGTACCATTCTGAACCATTTCTCTTTTCTTCGCCAACTTGTCATCTTCTAACTGCGTTAACTTGATCCGATCAAACATCACCGATTTAATTTTTAATTCAACCAATAAGCTTCCATAATCATTGATACTGAGCTGAGCAAACATTGCTCGCAATTCAATCGCTGCTTTTCTACTCAACGCATCAGCTATAACATTAGCTTTACCAAGATGATAATCAATAACACAATCAAAATATTTCATAAGTTCTATCCAACGACGCTTTGTCTCAAATTCAACTCTTTTTGAGATTGAAGGTATTTGAGACTCTTATGATCAGTATAACTATAACACTTTTCGCCATACAAATAGTGTCTCCATATTTTTAATGCAAAAACCACAGCAGCTAACTCTAAATCATGTGTCGGATAATTGTGATCATGCATTTTTAGCTGACAAGAAGCATAAGCAATCACTTTCCCATCTTGCATCAAAACACAACCAAGACCACTCAAGGAAGCATCACTATACACAAAAAAATCTTTTTCCGATTCTGGTAAAGTTAAAATTGGTGCTTCAGTCAGCATTTGCTTCAATTTCTCAAAAACTTTCTTGACATTGATCATCCCAAATGAACTGAACATTCTTATGTAACAACTTTATCATCGGCAAAGCTATCTTCGAAAATCCATTTACAAATCTTTGGTAATAACCATCTAATCCAAGAAAACTACAAACCTCTGACACATTTCTCGGTACTCTCCATTGAACAATTGCCTCCATCTTTTTCGGATCAACTCTAATTCGATCTGCTGAGATAACATGACCCAGAAATACAACCTCTGGTAACCAGAATTCATACTTACTAACCTTTTCGTATAACTGCTTCTCTCGTAACACTTGCAAAATAATTCTGAGGTGTTGTTCATGCTCAGATTCGAATATCGAATAGACTAGAATATCATTGATATATACTACCATAAATTGATCCAAATATAGTTGGAAAATACGATTCATAAGATCCATAAATGTTGCCGGAGCATTTGTCAATCCAAAAGGCATCACTAAAAATTCATAATAACCATACCGTGTTCGAAATGCCATCTTTGGTACATCACTTTCTTTTACTTTCAACTAATAGTAACCCGATCTCAAATCAATATTTGAAAAGATAAAAGCTCCTTTTAGCTTATCAAATAAGTCAATAATATGGGGTAGAGGATATCGATTCTTAATCGTCAACTTATTCAATTGCTGATAATCAATACAAAGCCGCATTGAACCATCTTTCTTTTTGACAAAAAGCACTGGAGCTCCCCCAAGGCGATACACTAGAGCGTATAAAACCACGATCCAATAAGTCTTGCAATTGTACTTTTAATCATTTCAATTCTGTAGGTGACATATGATAAGGGGGTATTGACACAGGAGCCGTGCCAGAAAACACTTCAATTGCAAATTCAACCTCCCGATCTGGTGGTAATCCCAGTAATTCCTCAAGAAACACATTAGGAAATTTACAAACATTTCGGATCTTACTACACTAACTATCAACAGAATTTGAATTAATAACATAGGCTAAAAAAGCTCACAACCTTAATGAAGAAGTTTATTAGCTCGAATTGCTGAAATGATACGAGTTGAACCACTTGTTCGAATACCATTTACTTCAATTTTATCACCATTTTCACTCTGACCAACAAACTTTTTTTTGCAGCAATCCAAAATTACCCCATGCTCTGTAAGCCAATCGATTCTCAAAATCATATCAAAATCACCAAACGGCATTATCAACAAATCAACAGGAAAAGTTATATTCTGTATCATTAACAGACATCTCTCACATACCCGATCCACCAACACAGATTGTCCCAATGGACTAGACACCACTATTAATACTCTAGACGTCTCAGATTTTAAACTTCCTGACTCAACCAATTTAGTATTAACATATGAATGTGAAGATCTCGGATCTATCAAAGCATAAAGAGGTACTGAATGTAATAAAAATATACTTGTCACCACATCATTAGCATCACCATCCTCACGAGTCCGCACAACATAAGCTCGAGCTAGCGTTCTGGCCTCTAACTATTAAGTAACAACATCATTTCCCTTTCTAACACCACCTCTCGAAAATGAATTATTACATATACCTTTGAGAATAAATAAACATATAGAATACCCAGAAGAGATCATTACAAGATACTCAACTATAACAGTTGCATTCAGATATCTTTACAATGTCAACACTATCTCACTGACTACTACAGTCATCAATGATTCCACATTATCCCAATCACTAAAGAAATCAATTTAGAAGAAATTCTGGTTAACCCGTTCTTTAAATACCATACCTGAATAAGTCGATTACTCGTGAATAACTTCTTCCTTAATAGCGACATTGCGTATTCTGAATAATTTTCAAAAAATCTTATATCTCTTCTAGAACTCTCTTTACTTACTAACTCATCCTCAGCTCTAGCTGTGTTATTATTCATTCAGCTATTGAACTCTTCAGTTTCACACTTGTAAGCTTAATGAATATAAATCTTATAAATTTCGTTGTATAAGACTATACAAGTGAGGGGGTGAAGGTCGTAAAGCCTCAAAATTTGACTCTCATATATACACACGTATAACATAACATTTATCATCAACATAATCATTATCATCATTCTACATTTTCAACTATAAAACAAAAACAAATATATCAATATCCAAATCCCGACTTAATTATGGCATGTACCTCTAGACTCAATTCTGAGCTCGATTTAGTCTAAGAATCGGCTAAACCTGCAAAGCTCTGATACCACTAAATTGTAATACCCCTAACCCAAATTTGTTGCCAAAATAGGGTTTTAAAACATTACCGATCAAACAAACATAATTTCAATGCATTTCATATCATATAATATTCAAGTTAAAATTAATCAAACTCATATATATTGTCCCTTATTCAAGCCTTCGAGGCCCAAATTACGTGTTAGAAACAAGTCGGGACTAGTTTGGAAACTCAGAGAATTTTTTGAAAAATAATAAAATTTTCAAAGCTGCAGGATTCACACGCCTGTGTGGTCAAGCCATGTGTCTCACACAGTCCAGTCACATGCCCAGGTGTCTGGCCGTGTTAACTCAAAATGTACCTTTAACAAGTTTACCATTCCCTACAAGCTTGAATAATAAGAAACTCAAAAATCATTCGTTTAACCAATTCAAAACACAATCAAACACATCCAAAATATGTCAAAACAATTATCCTAGATGCCTAACCAATATACCCTCATAGGTACCACAATTATATCATCAAAACATATCAATAAAACATCATTCAAATCCGATTTGTAAACATGCCAAATTCAATCTATTTTACCTATTTCATGTTCATTTAAACAATAACTTAAACTTGCCATAATATGACCTCAAGTATAAACACATATTTATATGTATATAACCATCCAATATTAACTTATAATCTTATTTACAATCCATCCACAAAATGATTAATAGTTAGACACTCTAGGTACATGCCGACACAAAAGAATAAACATCACCACGTTTGAGATCGGGATCGTTGTTAGATACTGAGTTGACGATGAAAATTAAGCACCTAAACTGCATATGGAAAACAAAACCGTACGTTAAGTAAAAACTCGGTGGTATTTCTATAATCTGAATATTTAAAAATAAGAAATTTACAAATATACAATTAAAATATAAACACATATTAAAATTTAAATATTACAATAACCATATCATATTTCATTTTTTTCACAAATATATCAATTTTCATACTTGCTATATAAATAGCTCTTCACATTTCTTTATACAATTTCCTTATCCATTCCATAATCATTTCATGAGTATATCACTCATATATTCCATATATTTGCAATATATTTCACATTCTATTTTCAACTCACTATTGCACTTCTATTTCTCATATCATTTTATTTCAATATCAATTGTAAGACTTTATTATTAATTTACCCCTATTAACACGACTTGGACTCGGACGGATACATGGATCCAACCAAAACGAACCAGTCTGGCACCCAATGCCTCATCGGATAATTCGAAGTAATAATTTGACACCCAGTATCTCATCGGCTAAACCGAAGTAAATTGGCACCCAGTGCCTCATCGAATATATCCGAAGTAATGAATTGACACCCATTGTCTCATCGACTCGAAGTTGAAGAAATCCCTGAACTCTTCCAATCCTATGGCATGTCATCTATATCCGACTCAGCCCAATACAGTTAGTGGGGTTTAATTTCACTTTTCAAATACAACCAATATTCAATTCAATTCAAATAATCAATAAATATTCAATATATATATACCAATTCAATCAATATAAATTTAATAAATTTATCACATACTAAATCAATCCATTTTAATTGTAAAACACAATAATTCTCACCTCAACACTTACCGTGTACATTAAATTAAATTATAACAATTAACAACTAAATTCAGATTATAGAAATACATACCAGGAATTCCGAGCTATTCCTCGTCGACTTTATCTTTCCCCTCTTTAGTTGAGGATTTCGGTACGACGTTAGCTACAGAATTAAAACAATTAAAATTTATCAATACAACACGATTCAATGTCATATTGGATATTTCAATTTTTACTCAACATTTGCCTAAATTCCAATTTAGTCCCTAAACCGAGACTAATTTTATTTCTTCATAATTAATCTTATATTTCCATAAAAATTCCACTTTAGACTAGATTTAACTCCCTAATTTCACTTAAATCCCTAAATTTTAAATTTTTCACAATTTAGTCCCTATTACTCAAAATTTACAATTTATTTAACAATTCAATCCTTTTTCATTTCTAACTTACAAATCTATCAATTTAATCTCTAATACTAAAATTATTCAACATAAAAAACACTTAAAAACTCAATAATTTCTAAAATTTTGAAATGGGTCGGGTAGTATTTAATACCGGGATTCCAAAAACATAAAAATTACAAGAAAAATAGACTAAATTGACTAACCAATTGAACTTGAAACTTTGAAACCCCTGAGGCCCTTCGTCTTTCTCCTTTCTCCCTTTTTCTTTTTCTTTCCTTTTTCTATTCTGTTTCGTTCGGCTCTCTGTTTCCTTCTTTCTATTTATTTTTCTTTTTGTTTTATAATTATAATATATATTTTTTAGCTTTAAATATTTATAATATATATAAACTTATGCCACCTCAATTATGACCATGGGCATAATTGCTCCTTTGATCCCTTTAATTTTTCTTTAATCTATAATTCAAATTTCGCCCTTTATACAATTTAGTCCTTTTACCTAATTACTCTTAATTCAAGTAAATTCACCTAACCAAAGCCTAATTAACTACACAACTAACTTCGTAAATATTTACGAGTCCGATTTACGAAAACGAAATCCTAGAAATGCAGTTTTCGACACCCGTGACTATCACGTCGTTACAGTTTCAATAAAAATTAAAAAATATTCACGGCGTTTATGGGCAAAACACCGCTATTGCTTTACCTTTAGCGGTGTTTATGAGAAAAACACCGCTATCGTTTTTAACCTTTTGCGGCGTTTATGCAAGAACACCTCTATGGCTTTACCTTTTGCTGCGAACGCTGCTATTTGTTTACCTTTTGCGGCGTTTATGGGGAAAACGCCGCTATTGCTGCTCCCATTCGATGTACCTTTACGGCACGTAGCATAAAACGCCGCTAAATATGTATTATTTGCTGTGCTATTTCCACAAACGCCACTGTATAACGACTTATTGCGGTGTTTCGGTTAGCGCCACTAATGGGATATATTTGTGGCGTTTTTCAATACAAACGCCGTTAAAAGTTCAACCTTTGCGGCGTTTTCAATCCAAATGCCGCCAAAACCTTAATTTGCTGTAGTGTTCATTTAGGAAGATTAAAGAGCGGATGTGGGAGTAATTAACGCGAGAACAAGGGTTCATCTTAGAATTAGTTGGCTTAAATTGTGCATGCTTAAACCCTATGATTGATGACCTAAGGAAGCAATCTAGTTAGATAGGCCGAAAGGATAAGTCTACTAAGCATCTCATAATTATCTCGATTTTAAACTGCAAGGTCGAAAGATAAGTGGGTTTTTACCGATTAATTAATCAGTTAGAGGTCGAAAGATAATAATTAGTTAGTTATTAGTTAATTCATTAAAACTCGAGTTTTGAAGTTAATTTCAAACACTAAAGCTAGTTAATCTTCTGTCTATTATTCAAGATTTCGTTAATTCTTAATTTCTTGTCAGTAATTTTCGTTTATTTTATGATCTTAAGTTTTACTATTATTTAGCGTAATATAATTTTCAGTTATCACTGTTTAGACTTGTATTGTAGAAGATAATATTAAGTTTAACACATCCACCCTTAGGTACGATCCTCAAAATACTTCATGTACCCTGTTGTACAATACTATATTACAATTTAACCCATATACTTGAGAACATCGCTACTTTATTATATATCTTTTTGTTACAGTATTTCCAGTCCAAACGTTTATATATTTGACGACGGTCACACAACCAATTCTTTTATTCATTGTCTTTATTTTTCAGGTCTAATTGTATCTTTAATTACAACTCGTAATATAACTAACCAACAAGTCAATACTAAAATTAAATATTCTTTTATATAAATATAAAATTCTCTTGACAATTTTTTTTTAAAAAAAAAGGCGGAAGTCGATATATAATTCACATTTATTATCAAAATAACTCCAAACCGGTTTTCTTTTTATACTATTTTATATATTTAATATTTAATGTATTGATAGTGTATAATTCTATACATAATTAAACATTTAATAGATTAGATAAAGAAACGTAATTTAAATGAAAATAACTAAATTTATTTTTAAAATTTTAGATGATATATCATATTCATTAATAATGTATATATATTATTTGTGCATCAAACCTAAATCTAATATATATATATATGTATGTTTTTCGCCAACAACTTCTTTACCTATTAGCGAAAGTATTTATGAGGTGATATGAGAACTTAAGTTGAATCCCTAAAACTTTATCTTAACCCAATTATTAAAAAAAAAAAAAAAAAAAAAAAAAAAAAAAAAACCTCCATCGTTGAAATTTCATTAAAAATAACAATAAATGAAATATTTACTCTCTATAAATACCTTATGTTCATGGTGAATGAGATCAGCTTGATGGCTGCCATTGGAACCTGTGAGCAACCATCGCTCAGTAATAAGAAAATGGTCATTCATGTGACTAATGACATTGAGAGAAGTGACATAACCCAAGGAACTATGAATGACGATGATGAGTTTGATTGTTCTCAAAGGGCGCAGTTGCTTCGAGCTGTGGTGCTTGGAGCCAATGATGGGCTGGTTTCGATTGCATCACTAATGATGGGCGTTGGAGCTGTTAAAGATGACACCAAAGCCATGGTTCTCACTGGTATTGCAGGCTTGGTTGCCGGAGCTTGTAGCATGGCGATTGGTGAATTTGTCTCGGTCTACACTCAGAAAGACGTCGAGTTAGCCCAGAGAGCGAGAAGGGTGCGAAAAAATGCAGGCCATGAGGAAGAGACGACCAATCAGAGGTTGAAGTTGCCTAATCCACTACAAGCTGCTATCGCATCGGCCTTTGCTTTCACGATTGGTGGGGTGGTGCCACTGCTAGCAGCCGCATTCATAAGGCGGCAACATACGTTGAGGCTGGCGGTGGTTGCAGCGGCCGCCAGCTTGGCGTTGGTGGTTTTGGGTGGCGTTGGTGCTGTACTCGGGAGGACTCCGATGGTGAAGTCTAGTGTCAGAGTGCTAATTGGAGGATGGATGGCAATGGCTATAACTTTTGGCCTAACCAAGTTGATCGGTACTACGGGACTATGATAAATGCGAAAAATTATAGTTTTCCTACTAGTATTATAAGTTAAAATTTACGTTTCAAATTTTACCCTAAGTATGAAGTAAATTTAAAATTCATAATTAATGTTTATCCCTTAATAACTTTATAAAACATGTAGGATTAATCACTTGAGCCTATTTGAGTAGAGATGTCAAATCTTAATTAAATAAAAAATATCAAATATCAAATAAACATTAAATATAGTAACTATTTGACAGGTTTCCTTGTGTCATTCGTGTTGGAGAGGTTGATAGAGCCTTCACTAATATGGTCTGGCTGCAGTTGTTTCCGATCTCTAAATTGATTAATTTGGTTGTTGCCACATCGGATCATAACCTGATCAAGTTTATTACACATACTGTTGTTTATAATATTTATAAAGTATTTTCAAATGAAATGTATATTATTAAAGTTTTATGTTATTTATGATATATATATATATGCAACAATCAATATATACATATGATAGGAAAAGAAAGAAAGAAATATACGATATTAAATTAAATAAAGATGTCTATATTTTAGTCAACTTAATTATTCATATTCTTTTTAAAAGAAAAATTATGTCTTTTCAAAGCAAAATAAGATACTTTTTGGTTAGGATAAGTAAAATTTGATTCGATTCGAAAAACTCGATAAAAAATTAAATTTTGAATTAAATAGTTCGAGTTCTTTAAGTTAATCAAGTTATTCAGATCAACTTGAATAAAAAATTAAGTTTTTTGGTTTAACTCGAAAATGAATTACACAATTCGAGTTATCCGAAAATCCGAATAAGAAAAGATAAAACTAAGTCATTTTGATAAATGTTTACTTTTTTAAAAGTTAAAATGCAAAACTACGTCGTTTTGATCAATGTTTGCCCCTCAAGTTAAAAGGCAAAACCATTATATTGTTTATGTAGTTAAATAATCTTATACTTCGTCTACTAGTTAAATAATCGGTCCACGTAAACGCAACATTGAGTATAAATAATAGGATTTGTTAACTCGACTTGATTTCTGAATCCACCAAAATTTATACAATAATTTAAAAATAATTTATTTGATAGATTTTGAAATAAGAAAGAGTAATTATTACAAGTGTTGGTACATTCAGATTTTCATTTGAGAATGATAAAGACTACTCCACATTCAGGGAACATCACAAATTATTCATTAGATGCATTGGTAGTTAAAGTGAATATGTATGATACTTTAAAATGCAAATAGTTATTACTTTTCAATATTCATCCTGATGCCAAAAGATGTGGTAAGAATTATTAAGTAGCCATTATCAAGTGTTAGACTTTGAAAACATCTTACGAAGATTTCTTTAGATGGCCATGCAATTCCTTTTAGAGAACATATATATTATTTTCAGCATGTGGGTTTTCTAGTGAATGTCCTATTACAGTGGAAAATTAAGGATATATATGTGTATGTATGTGTGCACAAAACAATATTTTTATTTTAAATTCTAGAATGAGGGAATATTTATTTTCACTTCTTTCTTTATATATCCTTGGCTATCACATGAGAAACAGAATATATCTATTATAAATAAACGCAGAGTTGGGTATCCAAAATTACTTCATAAATTTATTTTTTAAGATATTTGTTACATGAATTATATAAGTATATATAATTAATATTTATGAGATTTGTGTTTTTTATTTGAGAAATCTAATTTATAAAGCTTTCAAGAAATAATGAACACATTATAAAGTGTAGCATTTAAGCAAAAGATGAGATGATTAGAATATTCACAAAAATTAGTGAGTTTAAAAAGAATAAACCAAGTTTGTCTATCAATAGATACAACAAGATCTTCCTTCAAATATTAAATTTGTTGAGATGAGATCTTCAATTCACTAATCGAATTAAATTAATAAACTCAAAAGGAAGATGATAATCAAAAGTTGTACTACGAGTATATGGACTACTTGAAAAATCTTTTGTTGATTACAAAGTGGATGTACAAAAAAGTTGGCAATGGTAGACAATGAAAACTTAAAAGAGGCAAGAAAACATCTATTAATATCTTTCATTATTTAATGCGTTGAATTTAATGAGATTGTAAAGTGAAATTTGGATACAAGAGTTCCAAATTCACATGAGATTCGTTACTCAAAATTGAGAGTATTCAACAGATACATATAATATTAAGATATTTACAACTCGAAATAGTAAGAGGACTTCAAAATTCTTACACAAGACTTAGGTACATGCAAAAGTAATCAAAATCATTACAAGCATTAGCTAAGTTGAGAGTTGGAAACATGGATGCTAACGGATTTTTAACCACTTTGGAAACCAAAATAGTGTCGGAAAATAAGCTACTGCAAAATAAATTCCGTTAGTACTGACTAGAAAACAAATAAGAATTAAGAAATAAAAAATTTACTACATAGTGGTAAACCACTGCCTTAGAAATGAATTCACCCTGATCGGTGTAGTCATGTAGTGGACGTTGTCCCCCAAGGTTAACATAGAGCTTCCATTTTCGTACACGAAAAAAAGAAGATGGAACTTGATTGGTGTTTCTCTTCTCAAAGAAACCACAATAGGATCAACTCTCAGGAAAGTTTAGAGGAGTCACAGTCTGATCTGCTTAAAACCCAAACTCCTAGATAGAATTTTCTCTAAAGTGACTTAAGGGAAAAACCTACAGAGTGTTTAAGAAAATCGAAAAGGAAGAGGAGGGAAGAGTTTTTCAGAGACTGTTGTGTTTTCTTTCTATGTGAAAAAATAAGGAAATCAGCCCTCTATTTATACTAAAAATGGAAAGGCAAAACGATAAATAGACAGGTGCAAAAGAGTAAAAAACGCAAGAACAGTTTTGAAATTGTCCCACTATTTCAACCCAATAGTCAAATTCCAGATTTTCCGAAATAGTAAAACTATTTAAAGATATTATTTTCTAAAAAAAATAATAAAACTTTTATCCAAAAATATATACACACGGTACGTGTCCAAGAAATGTGTTAACACGGACCAAAACAAGCGGGCGACAGCGGCGTGCACACGTGATGGTCCTATGGCCCAATTACTCAATGAGAGGAAGAAGTAAAGCTATATAAAAATAAAATAAAATAACTCTCTTGATAGCTTGTACATAACCAATGTGGGATATACCCACTAACATCAACCCTTTGCATTACCAACAATCCCTCACTAATGCAAAGTAATTTGAAGATTTTGAAAACACGAGGAAAAATAGAGTTTTTTTCAGTTAAATCCTGAGAAGAGCAACAATGAAATTAGTTGCTTAAAAACTAGTATTTTATGGATTTGAACTAGTACATAGTGAAACAAGTGATTCTTCTCTTTAACAAATGAACGAATCTTAAACTTGTTAAGATAAGAGTTAATTCATAACACACAACTAATCTCGAATCCAATTGATGTTCCACAATAACTCAACAACTTTTAGCCAATGTACCTCGGGATGCTAGTAAGTGCTTTAGAAAAACTGCCCAAAATGTTTTTCTTAGAAGGTAGCTAGTCCTTCACACTTACGTAGGTGATTTCATCAAGTTTATCTCAACATAAACTACCTGAATTCGGGCTATGAAATCATTAAGAGCTTTCATTAAGCTTATCCTCTCAAATTTAAGTTCAGTGAATTCATCAAGCCCATCTCAATAGGACCACCCAAACTCTTAGGATATTGACTGGTTGCATGCATACACATTAAAACAACGAGTTTATATAATAATTTTTAAATCCTAATTTTACTGCAAACGTATAGGTTAATTGTAATATTTATAGTCGTACAATGAAACATCAAAGTATTCCAATGATCAAGCCCAAAGAAAGAGGCGATTAAGCAATAACTAGTATAGACAATAGAGTCTAAGTGGTTACTAATATGATTTTGTAGTACAGCAGTCCATAAAAGATGATTTTGCAAGAAAATTAAATATTCTACCCTAGGGACTAAATTGTAAAAAATGTAAACTACAAGGGCTATCCAAAAAATACCAATAGAAGTTGATTGACTTTGATGTGGTTCACCAAATTTCGGACGCGAGACATAAATCGTTTAAATTACTAAGTGGCTCCATTTTATCTTCTTATCTCAATTTTATTAACTTAGACGAATTAGGTCCAGCTTATCTTCCAACCTTACCGGTTAACTCGAGACTAACGAACTGGTGCACGACAAGATTACCATTTGGTCTCACTTTATCTTAATATTCTCTTAAGGGCGTCACTACCTAAGTTCTTAGTTCTATTCAAATTAGTCTAATTTGTTACGATTTAGTTCTTTGTCCAAAGAATTTAGTTTACTCACACATCCATCAACCAAGCTCCTTAAAGGTTTAGCTACGCATGTTCAAAGTGAAGAAAATAAACATAGAAATGGAAAACAAGGCATCCATGAAAGTAAAGCTTGAGAAAAATATAAAAGTTGATATTTTTATGCAAGAAAACTTAAATAGCAAGAAACCAAAAGCATTTAATAGAGAAATCTAAAGCGAGAAACATAAAAGGAATAAGCTTTGAAAGATTTTAAGTAAAATAAACTGAAATACATTAAACGAAAGCTTAGAGAGTCTTTAAAGAAAAGTATAGGGACTAAAAATGTAAATAAACCTTAGTTACAGTGTTAACCAACTTAACTAACATAAAGAACAATAAGAACAATAAGTAAATGCAGAAAGTTAAACTCTAATCTAAGGTAGAAGAAGAGAAAAATAAAAACCCTAGAAAAAGTGTAGAGAAAACTAAAGAAAACCTAGAGAAAACTAAACCTAAACCAAGCTAATGTGTGTCTCCCTCCTCCTCAGCAATTTTTGGTTGTTTTGAAGTATATTCTGATGACTTTTCAGTGCCAAAAATGCCCTTACACGGGCTGTGTGTGATTGGTGGGCCGAGTAGACAAAGGTTGCCATTTTTGTCCAAGTTTGTCCCTCTGATGAAGGTGATATCGTGATATCTCGAGCAGTTTTGAAACTTGGGGTCTTCCTTGGGAGGTAGATATCGCGATACCACTGAAGGTAGTCTTTGGTCTTCTACATTGTTGGGGGTGTCACAATCCCAATGGTTGGATATCGAGATACCCTTGCCCTAAGTGTCGTATTCGCTCGTTTTCGACTTCTAACACGTCCCTACAGCACTCAAACACATATTAGGCCTCCAAATGACACTAGCGGTCAATTTTGGTCAAAAAATAGACAAATTTGAGACATTTTCACTTATTATTCGAAAATATAAAAATAATGAAAAAATATGCTAAAAATTTTATTTTGCTCGAGAAAAAGCTCCTTAAGTGTGTTGGAAAAGCCTAATTTGCCACGTCAATTTGTGGTAGATCAGATATGAGCTCATTAAGAGTAATAAACTCAGCCTCTCAAGTCAGTGAATTCATCAAGTCCGTCTCAATAAGACCAACAAAATTTTGGGCTATGAATTCATTAAGAGTAAAAACTTATCTTTATGCATGTACATCATTCGCTATAAGGATAGGTAAAATGTACACTATGAGTCTTTCCATGGTTTCGTTTGACTGCATTGAACTTAGAAACTAAGTTGGATATCCACCATGAATTCCTCAACCTCTGGGCTTAAGACTCATCCCCCTTGATGAATCAAAAACCATTTTCCTACTTAACCTTTTGGTTAGTGGATCATCTAAGTTCCTTTTAGACCTCACATACTCCAGAGCGAGTACTCTATTCTTTATTAAATGTCTCACAGATTCATGTTTTATTCGAATATGTCTCTTCTTACCATTGTAAGCTTGACTCTTAGCAACACAAATTGCGCCTTGCAAGTCACATAATAAAAATACGGGAGGTACTAGTTTTTCCCATAAAGGAATCTCTACAAGTAGATTCCTAAGCCACTCGGTCTCTTGCCCAGCTAAGTCAAGAGCTAGAAACTCTGACTCTATTATGGAGAAAGCAATACAAGTCTGTTTAGCAAACTTCCACAAAATGGATGCCCCACCCAAAGTAAAGACATGCCCACTTGTAGAGCTTATCTCATCATTATCAGTTACCCGGTTTGCATCACAATAGCCTTCAAGGACTGCAAGGTACCCGATAAATTCTAACTTCCAAGTTATAATATATTTAAGGTATTTAAACAAACATTTTAGAGCATTCCAATGCTCATTATTTAGATTATGGGTATATCTACTTAGTCTACTAACTGTATAAGCAATGTTTGGGCGAGTGTAACTCATCAAGAACATAAGACTTCTAATAATCTGAGCATACTCTAATTGAGAATCACAATTCCTCTATTCTTTATCAGTTGAATGCTAGAATCATAAGGAGTTCTCACAGGGATTACATCAAAACTATTAAACATTTTAACACTTTCTTTATATAGTGAGATTAGTTTAATGAAAATCTTTTATTTTATTTTATTTTGTAACTTTAACTCCTAAGATTACATCTACCTCTCCCAAACCAATCATTTCAAATCTGGTAGATAAGAAATTCTTGGTTTTATTGATGGTTTTTATATTGAAACTAAAAATAAATATGTCATCTACATACAGACTTATGATGATATAATCAAAACCAAACATTTTAGAATACACACATGCATCTGCAGCAATAACTATAAAATCAAAACTAAGAATAGTTTTATGAAATTTCTCATACCATTATTTTGGAGCTTATTTGAGACCGTACAGAGATTTTTTGAGTATGCAAACTTTATCTTCCATACCAGGTGTAATGACCAAATTTTGCCCAGGCCCATTTAGCCAAAACAAAACCCAAATTAAAAAAAAAAAAAACCAAAATATTATTATTATAAAACTCCATTAAAGTGTCTGAACAGTCCCAAAATCTAGCCCAAATTGAATCAGCCCAAACAAAGCCAAACAAATAAACCCAATAGTTACAGTCCAAATACATAACCAATGAAGCCCAATTACAAAACCCGTCAGACCCACTCCAGCAAATAAGAAAACCAAAAATTAATAAAGTCCAATGTCCGTTTACAAATAATTCTGGAGTCCAAATAAAAATAGACCCGAAACCAACTCCAGCCCAGAAGCCCGACAACCTAACTAGCCCAACCGAAATAGGCCCAAGACTTTCGGAAACCCTAGGGTCCCTTTCCAGCGCCGCGCCGCGTCCCCCACACGCACGTCGCTCCAGCTTTCCCGAGCCTCCGCCACACGCGCGTCGCTCCAACTCCCTATGCGCGTCGTTCTCCGTACCCACGCGCGTCGTCCCCTGTACCCACGCCCCTGACGCCTGCAGCTTCCCTAGGCACCTCGGTCTCCACCGTTACCACCATCGCCCATGCCCTGCAAGGAAAACAAGCAGCAACAGAAACAGAGAAGCAAGGAAATATGGAACAAAATAGTTGAATAATAAGAAAGCATTGTGTATTTGGCTATAAAGCCATTCAGAATCGATGTAAAAAGGGTTCGGGTTCTCTAGAAAAAAAGACCCACACATTTATTAGAAATCAAAATACGAACACTGAGAAATCAAAAATCAAAGAATATCAAAAGGTTGATCTCGATTTTGTTTTTGTTGACTGTTTACTGTTTTTGGTATTATTGTTGTCATCTTTCCATTTATTTTTATTTATTATTTTCAAGCTTTTTAAAACAATAATAAAAAGAAAAAAAGGAAATTACCTGAACCCCGGGATCTAGCCATTGGAGCTTCCCCTCTGCCGTCGAAGCCGAACCAAAGGGCGATAACGTCCATATTTCACGCACCGTCGTTCGTCGTCGGGTGTTGGCACGATGGGCGATGAGATTGAAGCCCAATCGTCGGAGAGAGGGGGCGAGCTTTAGGATTTTTTTTCTGAAGTATGAAAAAATGATTTCAAAAATGATTTTTTTATCATTTAAATAAAATTTGAAACGACGCCGTTTAGGGGGGTAGGATCCGCGCGTCGACCCGCTCGGTGACCCGGATCCGCGCCCTTCCACGATAAAAGGATTATTTCAAAATTAGTCCCTATGCTTTCTGATCCATGTGTAATTCAATCCAGTTGGAATGCTGCGTTTGGACTAACAGGGATATTTACTGATTTGGTCCTTGTTACTTCATGCGTATTGTATTTTGCCCCTTTGATTGCACTTTTGATTTGTCGCCTTTTAGCCCTCCAATTTTGTTCTAATTTTCAATATAATCCTTATAGTATTTAGTTAATTATCGATTTATCGGTTTCTCTAATTGTTCTTTTTAATTAATATTCAGTATAAAATATTTCAAATGTTTTAGCTATTTATTTTATTCACATATTATCTTTATTAGTTCTATATATATACTTTATATATATGTACGTTATTTTTATTAAACTAGTTTTATGTACATATTTTGTATTATTATATATATGTGTCTATTGTGCGTATAATTTGTTTTTAAATTGTATCTACTTATTCTACTCCTATTTATATATTTTTTTATATATATTAAAATCGCCTTATTTCATATATCTATTCTCAGTTGCATAGTATTTTGGTGTATATATTTTTTCTTATAACCCTAATTTACTCATTTGTGTTTTTATATTATCGCTATACATATTGTTATTTTATTTCTGCAATGATACTTTTGTTTTGTTATTGTATTGTGGATAAAATCTCCAACTTATTTATAAAGGATCATTCATCCAAGCAAACCAAACAAACACATTTTAAGTCCACTTTAAAATCGTTTATTTAAAAAGTTTTTTTTCAAAATAAGGCAATATTTGTGTGTTTAGAAGTTCGAAAGATCACATCCTAACGTGCTGGGTGTCGATTTTTTTGTCCAACTAAATAACCAAATATCCTTTTTATACACTTTGAAGACCAAAGATGATCTCGGTGTCAGAGTATGAATGTGTTATACCCTAACGTGTTGGGTATGGTTCTTTTATTCCTTTGAAACGAGTTAATCTTGAGATTCAATCCCAACCTAAGTAACCCATTCCTAATTTTCTTTTTACCCTAAATATTTTCAAATTTTCAACATTGGGATAACATCAATCAATTTGGTACCAAGTTTGGGCATTGCAAATCAATCAATTTGGTACCAAGTTTGGGCATTGCAAGGGTGCTAACCCTTCCTTGCACGTACCGACTCCCGAACTCGTTTTTTCAGATTTCGTAGACCAAAATTATTGTTTAGTAAATCAAAATGTTTTATTAAAACAAAGGTGACCCTATCACACCTAAATAAAGATCGGTGGTGACTCCCTATTTTTAAAGTCGATTCCCGTTTTGACAAAAAATGGTTACGACACCAGGTGCCACAAATTCTGGAGATTGCTCCATATAGATCTCCTCATCCAAATCATCATTCAAGAAGGTTGTCTTTACATCGATCTGATGTACCAGCAAATTATGAATGGAAGCTAGAGCAAATACGTTATTTATTATATGTTATTTTCAAATATACATCTATGTTCTAAATACGTGATTTTCTTAAGTATATACGTGTGTGATAGAATTTCTAGTTTATATTTAAAGTTTTGATTGAGTTAATATCACTCTCACTCGGGTCTCAATGCAGTTATGAATTTACTAAAAACACTTTTTTTTTACAAAGAAGTAAATGTTATATTAATGGTATTTTTATCTTTTTATATTAAATCTAAAAAATATAAATAATAAGATTTAAACCCAAAACATTATAAACACTACCAACTCTATTTTACCATCTCTTTTTATATTTATATTTTTTATATATATAAATTTATTAGAAGAATAATGGTCATGGGTTTCAACTGCCAAATAATACAATAAATTCATGAGACCCAAATTCCTGAAATCTGTTGGAACTCGATTCCAGTTCCAATAAAATATGATTTGCTACAATAAAAATCTACATAACCTATATCTATATACCTATATATTAAAGAAAGTTACTTTGGAAATTCCTCCTTAAGACACGTGGTACGCGTTCATAAGTTCTTTTTCTTTTTCTCTCATTTTATGAGATTTGACTTTATTTTTCAACATAATTTAATTTTAATATTTTTATAATTTTATTAATTAGTTGAAATAGTTATTAGCTTTTCAATTAAATTTTAAATTCATAAAGTTGGTAGATTAGATTCTTGAAAATAAAAATTAGAAGATTAAATTCTAAATGTACAAAGTGTAGAGACATAGAGTTACGTTTGTTTGAATCGGTTGAATAGGTCGAGGTATCAATTTCGAGAGAGACATCAAGCTGGTTGACTCGTGACCTAGTACGGGCAAATAGAACTAGGCTAAAAAACTGATTGAATCGATTTTTTTATTCTTTTAAAAAAATATTTTTATTTTTATATTTTTTAATGATTCATTTAATCAAATCATATGAACCAGTGTGGTCTGACCAGTTCGACCTCTGTTTTGGTTCTAAAAACTTTGTTTAAAGTATATTTAATTTTCAAAGTTTGTACTCTATAATTTGAAACAAACAAGCAATAACATTCTAGCTATTTTTAAAAGTAGTGTCCAAACAATGGTATAATTTCAATTTTAATCCTTAGAATATGTTCAAATTTTAAATCTATATCTATAAACTAAATATGAAAGGAAGGCAGTAGGGCATTCCAACAGGACACGTAACCTGCTACTTACATTATAAAATAATGGTTTTATTGCAATTACAATTCCTTCACTTTTTAATTTATATAATAATTGTCAAATTTCAATTTCGGTCTTTATATTACACTCAAATTTGAGATTTAACATTTATATATAATTTTTAACATAATTTGGTACCTCGAGCAACACATTCTGTTATTCTCTCTCTCTCTCTCTCTCTCTCTCTCTCTCTCTCTCTCTCTCTCTCTCTCTCTCTTATAAGAGATGATGGTACAATTTTAATTTTTGATACCTTTACTCTCTTTATTATAAAACAATAGTCAAATTTTAATTTTAGTCGTTATACTACATTCAAATTTGAAATTTTATCTCTATATTTAATTTTTAACATGATTTGGTACTTTTTCAATTTTCTCTCTCAGTACAATTTCAATTTTGATCCCTTTACTTTCTTTATTATAAAACAATGGTCCAATTTTAGTTTTAATCATTATACTACACTCAAATTTGAAATTTTATCACTATATTTAATTTTGACCAAATTTGATACTTTTCAAGAATTATTTATATAATTTACATAGTAAATGTATGCAATAAATATATTTTATTTCTTCATATTATTTTATTTTT
The DNA here is from genome assembly GCA_025503065.1 of Gossypium bickii. Lineage (NCBI taxonomy): Eukaryota > Viridiplantae > Streptophyta > Magnoliopsida > Malvales > Malvaceae > Gossypium > Gossypium bickii. Next base: position 27,343,644 of record CP106718.1, read on the forward strand.
GAATTATATTATGAAGTGATTGATCCGCACATTAAACAATGTGTTGTGTTTTAATTTTATCATATCATAATTTAATATTAAATTATATCATATTTTGCTAATTTATCTTAATTTAATTCCAAATTTATTTTCATAAAATATTAAGGATATTTTAATTAACGATTATTCTCTATAACTAAAATTTTATTTCCAATTAATTATTTAAAGCCCCGATGTAGTGGGACATACAATTTAGTAATTATGAAAGGAAGGTCCCACTCTATTGACCCAATCTTTCTTTTTCTTTCTTTTCTTTTGCATTTTATAGAAAAATGGAAATATTTGAGTTTTGGTCCCTACGTTAATATACCTATATAAAACATTTTTTTTCTTTTTTTCACATTAAAATGATAAAATTTTAATTTTGGTTCGTATGCTATACTCAAATTTAAGATTATATAACAATAGTCAAATTTCAATTTTGTCACGATGCTACACTTAAATTTAAGATTTAATCTTTAAACTTCAACTTTTTGACAAATTTGGTACCTCAAATTTTTACAATGTCATTGATTAGTCCAAATACTTTATTTTGATTAAAATGCTTATGTAACTTTTAAGAGTTGTAAATATTGTTAAAATTATTTATTAAAAATTCAAGCCTATTGCAATGTCACTTTTGATACATGGATACTAGGTGAATTTTTTTTTTAATTTCAAAATATTACATCAGCAAATTTACAAAAAAATTTAATGGTGTTAACACTTGAATTTGAATTTTTAAATCTAAAAAATAGAGAGACTAATAAAAATATGAAAACTAAAGTTCAAAGAGTGCAAAAACTTTAAGTATATTTTAATTTTCAAATATTTATTCTAGAATTTAGCCTAAAAAATATTTAATCAATGTGAAACATGGTAGGAACCATATTAGTTATTGATAAAAATATAAAATAGGAGTAAGGTCTTTATTTTGATGAGGATTTTTATTAATCTTTTTTTAAAATTAAATTTAAAATTTTAAAAGTAAATTTTAAAAATATAAAATAATTATCTATCCATCTATCTATACTTATATTAAAGTTAGTATCACAACATAATCGAGAATCAATTTAGTTAAAAAAATTTATTAAAATAGCTTTATTTTGTCAAAGTAATAAAATAACTTTTTTGCACTTAATTGGGCTATTAAGAAAGCGAATTTCATCAACAAAAAAAAACTTTTGACCATTAATTCACTAACGTGGCAACGACAGTCGTTAACATGGCATTACCATATCAACAAAAATTCTAAAAAGTATATTTAAAAATATTTAAATCTTTTACTTAAATGAATACAAATTTATAAATATTTTTTAAAAAATAAGTTTGAAAAGTATTTTGACAATCAATTGTCCAAGTTCATTCAAGTAAAAAATTAATTATTTTTTATTTGTTGAAAAGTTTTTGAATTTTATATTTTTTTGACATGTCACTACCACATTAGCGCTATTAATGTTCACATCAATGAATTAACGGTTAAAAGGCTTTTTTTTTAATGAAATTTACTTATTCAAAGACTCAATCGAGTGAAAAAGCTACGAACTATTTAGATCATTTTTCTTTTTTATAAATATAAACTCCTCATTAGAGTTTTTTTACCCTTTCTAAAATCATTTTATTTACAAAATGTTGAAAAAATTGTACAAAAATACTAACATAAAACATATTTTGATAAATACACACAATCAATCCATACATTACATGGACAAAAACATTTTAAAAATATAAAGTAGTACTAAAATATTGAATCATGTTAATGATAGAATTATTCTTTAAAACACAATACAATTTTAAAAAATTTAAAAACATAATGTTTCAACTATAGTATTCTTTTTTTAAAAAAATTATTGGTATTTAAAACTTCAAATAAAAAGTTTATTTTTTATAAATTTAATGCTATGAATTCAAAAAAATTAAAGTTGTATGGTTTTTAATATTTTTATTTTATTACACAAACAATTTATTACTACTTAATTTTTTTTAAATTACGGTGATTAAAGTAAATATAATTTGATTATGTATAACACTAAAACTTTTTTTATTTTTTAAAAACAAAATCAATTAATTTAAAATAGTCATTACAAATATGTCATCCACACTCTTTTTTTTTTTTTATAAATTTGCATATTTTAATTATTGGGTGAGTATTTGGTAGCCTTAAAATTTTAAATTTAAAAACATATACGGATAACTATTTAATTTTAAAAAAAATAAGGGAACGAAAGGCACGAACTTTATACGTATATGTATAGATAGGATACATTTAAAGGATTCAACTATAAACCTATTGACTTGATTCACGGATTATAGACATTATCATTTCACCTAAAGTCTACAACAAATACAAGAGAGTTTCTCTTGGAGACCATTGATTGTGTTTTTCTATCTAATTTGGGCGCATTACTTATTTTTAATCAGAAGACAACAGCAGCAAGCTTTTTCTATCTTTTGTCACCGGTTACTACCAGTAATTATGGGCAAATCCCACAACATTGCTTAAAAATGCAACACCAAAATATATAAATGCCATAAAAAAGAGCACTGATAACATCAATATCCTTAATTTTGAGAGTGCAATTCAATTTGGAACTTTAGGGTCAGATATATAATCAAAACAAAGCAGTTCTGATCCTACCAAAGAGTTTAATCCAACTTCAACTCCATTTTTAACTACTGCTACCACCTTAGTTTCTTGACTTACCACCTTTTCCACGGCCTCGTCCGCCTCCTTTCCCACCACGTCCTCTCCAACCGCCACCGCCACCCGATGCCCTGTTTGAATCGCTTTTTCCCTTCAAATCTTCAGGTAAGGGAAGTATATGATCAATACACTTGCGGAAGCTAAAATCATCCATAGTTTCATCATCCCTAATCACAAAGAAACATTTACTCTTCCACTGGGGATGAATACGGATTTGGAAAGCTTTGACCCCTCCACCAATCTTTCTCTCAGGCTCTAGATGACCTTTTTTAAGCAAGTCCAGCAATACCATATGTTCATACTGCAACACAACGCCAACGATGATCGCAATATGAAACAAAAATTCAAATATTTCAGTGCCTAAGGATCAAATTTGACAATACAAGATAAAAGCAATGAATCTTATGTGCATTTTCTATCATTCCAACAAAGCAGCCTTTCCTCAATCTAAACAATATTAAAACGCCAATCTATATTATTTAGACTTAAGTGCGAGTATCAGATTTTGATATACATATGGTATTTTCAATTTTACTTCTATGTTTTCCCATGGAGTAATGTTATTCAATTTTACTTCTATGTTTTCCCATGGAGTAATGTTATACTTGGCTTCTAATAAACAATTACAACATCAAGCTTCAAGAAACTAAAAAGTTTACACCTTTATGCCAGTGCAATCATTTACTATCTTCATTCACCATGAAAGCTATAATTGTAATGCTACTACTGATACAAACAAAAATAAAAAATTTATTCTTCTACATAAAATAGATCATCAAATACCAATGAAAACTAACAGCGAAACCAAAAAAAAAAAAAAAAAAGATAATTTAATTAGTACCTTGTTAAAGTTCAGTTGAGTACCCCAATGATGAAGCAAATAGCAAAAGTAATCCAACATCTCCGAAGACGACCCGAACTCCTTCGGACCGAGCCGTACACGACCCGACTCTGGTGACTCATCTGACTTCTTCTCCAACCTTTCTTCCTCTACGGACTTCTCCATTTTCTGCTTTTTGGAAACGTCTTCGGCTTCTTCGCCGTCTTCCTCTCTCCCGCGCTTCGATTTGGAGTCACCGTTGGCGTCGTCCCCGGCATTAGGGTTTTGGGCGGAGGAGTCAAGGTTTTCGAGATCCATGTCTTCAGTTGGCGGGTTGGCCTCGGCGGGCTCCGGCGACGCCTCTTTCTCCGACATTGAGGAAGATAAGATTTCAAACCCTAGAACGTTTGGCGGCAGTGGAGGAGTTTGCACAGAGGTTTTGTTTAGTTTTTCATGGGTAGAAAAAGAGGCTTTATACTTTGTTTCCTTAATAATTACTAGTGCTAAATCCCACTCGGCCACTACGCTAGACGGTTTTGATAATTTTTTGGGATAATGTCATGAATGGCCCAGTATTTTAGGGTTTGTTTTAATGTGATATCTCTATTTTTAAAATATCCAATTTGATACCTAAATTTTGTTGATGTGACTATAATTCAATGACATGTTTCATAAAACAGTTCTTTACTACCTCAACTTTTTTTGGTATGGATAGTTTAATAAACCGGTTGGTTTTATTTTTGGTATCTATCAGAAGACCTTACAAGATTAGATAGGAACATAAAATTTGTGTCCATATTAAATATATATCATATCTGTATAGTTCATAATTTGCTTTCTGCAACACAAAATATTGTGTACTGTTAAAGGCATTAAGAATAATTTGTTTTGGTGCAAAGTGGATCAATATTCTCAGTCATCTAAAATCGATTAGTTCCACTTGAACACAATCAGGTTCAGGTGAATATCTCCACCCATTTTTGATGAAAGACTCAAAACTTTGATACAGCCTCGCCATACTTGTCTGCTCCTCTGCTTTCGGTTCAGTATATGCCGAAATTGATGGCATTCCAACAGTTGAAGACTCGAATTTCTTCTCAAATCACCAGTAATCTTTGCAAGAACAAGCGCCATCATCGAATGAGTGAAACCGACTTCGATCTCTGACAACAAGTTTTAATCCATAAACCTTAGAGATCAACTTCATAACTGTATGACAATCTCTGCATATTCTCAGGTTCTTTACTATTCTTAAAACCCTCCCCTTACAAAGCCTTGAGATCCCGAAAGCTACAGCAAGCTTCTCGCTGTGTTTGGATACCGAATCTTCCTTTTCTTCCTCATCTACATCGTGCAACACACTTGCAACTTCAGGAACATAACCTCCCTCAAGCCTAAGCCTTTTAATTATCTCCTTAAGCTTCTCGTAAGCCTCTGCTGTAGTCTTATTCGTTTTTTCCCCTGCCACGAACCTATACATTGTCCTGTCAACTTCGATCATACTCCAACCAGATGTTTTCTTAATCTTCTGATCTGTCATTGACCGCCTCACAGTGGCGACATCCTTCCATTTCCCTGCAACTGCATAAATATTTGACAGCAGCACATTATCACTCGAATCATCAGGTTCTAGATCAAAAAGTCTCGCCTTTACTTGCTCTGCCAACTCAACATACCCATGAATGCCGCAAGCACCAAGAAGAGTTCGCCAAATTATAGCATTAGGCGTTATTGGCATTTGACATACAAAGTCATAAGCCTTCTGCAGGTAACCAGCTCGACCATACAAATCAACCATGCAGCCATAGTGCTCAACCGTAGGTTCGATATCGTACACATCCTTCATCCTAGAAAAATAGTTACATCCTTGTTCAATCAACCCGGCATGACTACAAGCGTATAGGAGTGAAACAAAGGTAATCCAATCTGGCCTAATTCCGCACCCTTCCATCTCATGGAAAACCCGTATCGCCTCTTCCGCATAACCGTGCATTGCAAGCCCCTCTATCATTGATGTCCAAGAAACAACACTTTTATGTAGCATACTCCGAAAAACTAATCGAGCCATCCTTACATTCCCACACCTTGCATACATATCCACAAGTGCATTGTTCACGGTAGTAATCCAATTAAACCCAGATTTCTCAATAAACCCATGTAAGATTTTACCAAACTCAGATGCCCCAACTTGTGCGCAGCCTGAGAGCACCCCAGTCAAGCTAACCTCATTGGGTCTCAACCCTATCATTCGCAACTCCCTAAAGTACGCAAAAGCCTCATCAAAGAACCCATTATGCGCTAATCCGACAATCATAGTACTCCAAGAAACATCATCCTTCACTTTCATCTCCCAAAACACTTTCCTGGCATGCTCCATCTCCCCAGCTTTCGCATACCCTGCAAGCATTACATTCGATGAAGTCGAATTCTTAAAAGGCATCATATCAAACATTTTTCGTGCGCCCTCTACATCACCACACCTAAAACAAGCCGTGATAACAGCATTCCAAGCTACAACATTTGGTTCACGCATTTGGTCAAACACTTTCTTCGCAAAATAAACAGAGCCGCATTCTCCATACATGCTAATCAAGGTCGTACCAACAAACAAATGGGTTTCGAAACCATGAATCAGAGCTTGACAATGAAGCTGAATCCCAGTTCTCAACGACCCGTGATTTGCCGCCGCCTTAAGAACAAACGCGAAAGAGAAGCTATCAGGAGGAACCAATGATTTCCCACACATATCTATGAAAGTAAATATTGAATTCTGAGGGATACCCGATTCCGAGAACCCTCGAATAAGCGTGTTATACATGAAGACATCCGGATTTGGGAAGTTAAGGAAGAAACGGCGAGCGTAGTGGAGAGCACCGGGGACCGTTACTGCGCTATGGAGAATTAGTTTTCCGGCGAAAAAAGGGTCGGAGTGGTGGCCGGTTTTGACGACAGAAGCGTGGATTTGTTTGAGGATTTTGAGAGTTTTGCAGCTGGTTAATAAAGAGAGGCAGTGGTGGGGTGCGTTGTTCATTTCTCAGTTATGTTCATGCTCCATGGCTCTACTTTTTCGTTGCCGATTCGAAATGGGTTTACTTTTAATTAGAAGAGAGCATATTAATAAATGATGGTATGTTACAAAATAAGCACAACTAGCAATTTGTTATTAATAGCAAGCAGTCGATCCCAAGTTGAGTTTTGCATGGTGGACATTCAGGTTGCATGGTCATGCTTCTCCGTGCTAGAAGTGTGCATGTGGGGATAATCTCCTGAATACATTCCATGAAAATTTTTCATTTCAGTGGGATATAGAGTTTCGAAATCTATGACCAAGTATGATTATGATTTCCTTAGGGTAACATCTTAATTCCTACATCATTCTGGTACACACTTTTTAGTGTGAATTCCCCATTAACTAAAAAGTTCCAGCATAATGAGTCTTTTCCTTCCCCGCAATTTGCTATAGGGTGCTGATAAATTTGGTAAAAATCTCATTAGGTAGCTCCAACGATAAAAGGGTTTAAGCCTCGGGTTTCCATTGTTGTTTAGTGTCCCTAAAAGCGAGAGTTTCTTCTCCTTCACTAAGAGGGCCAAACATGGGCTAAATTAGCAGAAAATACAAGTTTAAAAATTTGAGGGAATAGGCAAGCTTATGGTATATTTATCGGAATAGGCTAGTTTTTAGCATATTTGCTGGAATAGGTTGATTTTGGTTTATCGGTCGGGTTTTTAAGGGTTTTTAGGGTTTGTGTAAGGGTTGGTTAAGGTTTTATTAGGGTTTTTAGGATTTAGGGTTTAAGATTTTTTGGGATAGTAAATAAATTTTAGTGTTTGCTAGGGTTTTTAAGGGTTTAGGGTTTATTTTTGGGTTTAGGGTTTAAGGTTGGAAATAATATGAGGTCGATTTATTTGTGTTTGTGTTTGAGGTAGACATTGTGAAAGCTTAAAGATATCTTTCAGTTGACGATGATGCAATAGTGCTAGGAGACCTGTACATTTCTTCTGTCATGTCGAGATGGAACCATTGCCTTAAAAGGTCATCACATTGCAAATTAGGCTCTGAGTTCGCAGTGCTTATATGGTCATAAGTTGTAGTATAACAAGGGTTCCTAGTTGACAGATGTTAATGTGGGATCATGGTTTGGAGTATAACTTGGGAGCCTACCTGACAATGGTTATCTGGTCACGGTTTCAAGTTCCACCTCACCGAAAGAGGATGGTTTGTAAACTTGATACAGAAGTTTGAGATGATAATTTTAGAGAAAAAGTTTGGGGCATTCCAGTATAACCAACTCCACCAAAAGAAGGATCTGTAACCTTCCTATTATCTAAAATAATGATAGAGTTGGATACAAGAGTATTGTTAGGGGGAACAACGGTGGTTGTGGAGAGAAGCTGCAGGTCGAGTCGAGGCAATAGCTGGAGGTTGAGTCAGGGCAATAACGGTTGTAGTTATCAATCATTGATTTAATCATAGTCCAACTTTTCTCCAACGTTACAGTCATTCGGCCCCTTACAATCCACTTACCCCTAACTTCGTCATGGTTGTGGACAAGAAGGAGGTTGATGATATTGCCTTTGGTGGAGACGGAGAAAAAAGGTAAGTAGATTATACTGGAAAGCCCCCGAGTTTTTCCCTATGATTATGATCTCAAACTTATGTATTGGCTTTACAAAGCATCCTATTTTAGTGAGGTGAAACTTGAACCCGTGACTGCATAACCACTATCAAGTGGGCTCTTGAGTCATACTCCAAGTTGCGATTGCATATTAACGTCCATCAACAAGGACTCGTAGTTAGACTACAACCCATAATCGTATAAGCACCACAAACTTGGAGCATAAGTTGCAATGCAATGAGGTTCTAATACAATAGTTTCATCCCAAGATGGCAAATGAAATATGTGGGTTTAAGAGCGCCACCGCACCATCGTGAACTCAAACACACCTTAAAACTAGCACATTGGCTCCTTCAAACAGAAATAAATTTGTTTGTCGAAAAAGTTAACACTTGAAAGTAAAATATAAACAATGGTGTAGAAATTTTTTTGGGGGTGGGAGGAGATGGTCAAGAGAGTTGATGGAGTAGGGGGAGTAAAATCCCCTTTTATATAGGCAGCTGGATAGACAACAAGTGAAAGAGGAAAAAAAAATGTGATTCGATTAATCTAAAAATATCCTGGGAATCTCGGGATATCTGGAAAATAAGGATCAAGATTTTTGAGATTCAAAAACTTTTTAGGGGATTAAAATTAGGAAGAGGAAAACGCCCCACTAGACGCACGCTTTCAGTAATGTGGTAGAAAGATGCGACTGTCAACTGAAAATGCGTCCAGTTGGGTGCTCTTTTAGTGCATCTTTCTACCACATCACTGAAAGAGCACACCCAGTGGGGCATTTTCCCACTCCCAATTTCATCCCCCTGAAAATTTTCCAAAACTTGAGAATCTTGATCCTCATTTTTTGATATCTCGGGATTCCCTAGGTATTGTTTTTAAGCATCTCGATTAAGTGATTTTGTTTTTCTTTTGAAAAATCTTCTATGAACACACGTATTGTGTACACCTGAGATGACGGACCTACAACTTTGAGAGATTTGACACACTTTGTTATCCATGCGTACATGTAATTACTGCATGTGCCTCGGCACGTCTAAATTGCATAAGCTTTGTGGATGAAGTGTACAAACTAGAACACATGTATAATGTGTGGAAATATGAATTCCCACCGGTCCTAGATAAACATAACCTAGATAAACATATGTGACATGTCTGTACCGAGTGCTCCATTCTAATTGGAACCAAATATTTTGTTGTGTCGTAAGCCAAAAGGTCAGCTGATTTCTACTCAGATACGCGACAATATGGATATTCGGGAGAGGACAGACCAACTGAGGTTATGTAGTTATTGTAGGAACTTAAGTCATACTAAGCAAAAATGTCCACACTTGAAGATACATTAAGGACAAGACCTCGTTAACAAATTTAAAGATACTTTATAGACAATTTGTTAATTTTTTTCATTGATTCTCATTTTTTTGGTAAATTGTAAATATATGTATATTATTAATGTGCAATACAAAACAATACACTGTAAAAGTTTGTTCCATTTTTTCATGGAAACCGAAAAAAATTGTCTGCGTCGTTGGGCCAAATGTGTGCCACAACCCAGTAGATGCTGGTTGCGAGATGGATTTCTTCTTCATACAAGTTAGAGTTTCGGCTCTTCCTTGTCTTTATCTTTATCTTTATCTTTGTAATGGCCTAAATTCAAGGTTATCGGAACAATGGTTTCGTAACCATAAATCCGATTTAAAGAGAAATTTATTTTAATATTTTTGCATGAATATTTATATGATAGGAAAATCGTATTAAAATATCGATAGAAAAATTTTACCGATTTAGTGGTTAGTTAGAAAAAGGAATTATTGAAGGAATTGGGTAAAAACAAGGTATCGAGACCTTGATCTCATAAAATTGAGTAGGAAATATTTTTATAAATATTTATAAAATGTTAGTAATATAGTATTAAAATTTCGTTAGAAAATTTTAACGTTTGAGTATATAATTAGATGAAAAGGACTAAATTGTAACAAATACAAAATTATGAAAAATGATTAGATAGTTTAAATGATAAAAGAAAGAGGGCTTAAAAGGAAAATAGACCCAAGGTCTGATTGGGCTGGACGGCAAGGGTATGAAATCAGCAAGAAGATAAGGAGAAATAAGGGTAAAATGGGAAAATAACAAAATTTGCTAAATAAAACTAGGACTAAATAGGGATATCTAGAAATCTCTTCATTTTTCTTCACTCTCATCAGCTAAAAACGGCATAGGAGGGGTTTCTAAGCTGGTATATCATAATTTTTGCACCAAGTAAGTGAATCCTTGCCTATTTCTTGTAATTTTGTGTTTTTAAAGACTTTTACAACTAGGTCCTACTATTAAATTCATTAGTCTTTGATTTCATGGATGAAATTGAAAGCCACCATGGTTGGTTTATCTAAGTTTATGATTAAATAGCATGAAATTTAAGCCTTAATTCGTTTAAGAGATGATTTTATTAGGTAATTTCAATAGAAATTGATTTTTGGGACCTAATTATGAAAGTGTTTGGAATTAAAGTCTATTACTGAAATTATGATTTACAAAGGTTCTAAAGTAGTTTAAAGTGATAGAATAAAGTGTTAATTGAGAAAAATAAGCTCAATCGAGAGGTTAATTGAGCAGGGACGAAATTATCATTCATTGAAAGTTTAGGGGAAAAATGGTAATAACCAGCTTGCACTAAAACAGTTTTTGACATCAGCAGTAGTCTAACTTTGAAAAATCACCATAAATTGTAGAAGTTGAATTAGAAGATGAACAAAATATTAAATTAAAGCTTATTGAGTCTATTTTCATATGAAAGAAACAAGGAAATAAAATAAGTTCTGTATTTTGAGATATTTAGATTTTTGTAAGACTGGTTTAGAATAAATTTGGGTTCTCCTGTTTTGACTTTAGAAAATCATAAAAAATTGAAGAAAAATAATTAGGGGCTTAAATTTATATGTTTAGAATCCTGAATGAGTCTATTTTCTATAGAAATAAACAGGAACACCATCTAATTTCCGTATGAAGAGATAATTAATTTTTAGTGAAGAAGAGTTAGAACTGCCAGACAGCAGAACAGGGGCAACTTTGATGAATAAAATGTACTAATTGGCTAGGCTAAAAAATTCTGGAAATTTTATGGTATAAATAAATGTGAGTCTAGTTTCAGGGAAAATTAACGGTTCTTCATTTGGAGCTCTGTAGCTCGAGAAATAAATAATTTAGTGACTGTGACTCAAGTAGACAGCTTTGAATAAGCTAAAAATAATAATAGAATTATAGAAAATGCTACATGTGAACATGAAATGTATTGAATTGATGATTGAATTTATTTATTTAGATCCGGAAAACTCAAATACGAAGCTAGATCGAGGAAAGGAAAAAGTCCCGGATTAGTAGATTTTATAAACGAACTAGTATCGAGGTAAGTTCGTGTAACTTGAATTATATTCTTAAATGTTTGAAATGTATGTTATTGATATGAATATGATTTGAATGTCCATTGTATGAAATTTGATGAAACATTGGTATATTTGATAAAAGGAAAGAAATCCCGGTTGAATGAAAGGAAAATTCGATGGATCTCTCGAAAAGGAATTGTGGTAAAAAGGATCTAGCCCGGATGGGTGATCCTATCCGATATAGCCCTCCCGAAGAATATGTGGAAAATGGATTTAGCTTGGGACGGGTAATCCGAATTAGAGTCTGAATTTGCTTTGGATGTGTAATTCAGATCCAAGCTAATTAGAGTAATTGTCGTTGCGAGGATTTAGCCTCGGATGGTAATCCCGACAATACTCTATGAGTTTATATTACAGAGGATTTAGCTTTGGATTGGTAATCCCATTTGTAAAGATGAGGTTCGGGAGTGTGCTGCTCTCGAAATGAAAATGTGCGCACATGAATATGAATTGACGGACCGGATTTGTACACTAAAGTGTACCTCTGAAAATCCATCAAAATTCCGAGTAATTTAACGGGATAAATATGGAAAAATAACAAGGAAATGGAAATCATGATGTTAATGAGCTCATCAATCATGGCGTGTATATTATTGATATATGGAAATTAATCGACTAACTTGGATGTTGAGTTTGTGAATGTTAGGGTAATAATGCATTGAGTGAGTATATGAATGTTTATTGCTTGTATTAAAAATACTAGGTAAGTATAATTCTTGTTACATGGGCTTACTAAGCACAAAGTGCTTACCCTATTTCTTTTTCCCTATTTTGTAGTGTTAAGAGCTCTGAGGTCGGATCGGTGGGAGACTCATCACACTATCAACCCCAAAGATTTCGGTATTTAAAGAAACTTTAGTTTGGAAATGAATGGCATGTATAAGTTAATAAAATAAATGTTAATATGAAATGAATGTAAGGTCAGCCATTGGTATGGCTAACAAATTTCTAGTTTCAGTATGTAATGAGGTTATCTTATAAATTTGCATGGATCTATTTTGAAAATATGTTGAATTGGATTGGTTGGTATGAATTAGTTTCGGTTTAAATATTTGCAGGGAAGACTAGATTAATTATAAAGGGGTTATATTGAGTAAAAAAAAATTGTAAACTCCGGTAATGCCCCGTTCCCTATTCCGATAATAAATACGGGTAAGGGGTGTTACAATCTTCATCTTCACCTCGATCGTCATCTTCATCTTCATCTCCTTCCTCCGTGGTTGAGTGTGATGTCATCCTAGGTTTCCATCATGTGTCCTCCATTCCACGAACAAAGGGTTGTGAAAATGAGCCACCTTGGTAAAATAATGATATCGGGGGTGTTTGTGACACTATCAACATATAAATGTATGATGTTGCATATACCGGTTGTAGATAATATGGTAGAATTATCGAAGGTGGCGGATACGTCGATGTTGTCGGCATTGGCATGTAATATGCTAGGGACAGAGGTGGTGCAAAAAAAAACTGCAGACGGTGTTAAAGCAGGGTACGGTGGTGCATAGTGTGGTGCTTATGTAAAAAATACGAGGTTAGTAAAAGCACCAAAATAAGTCGAGCCATATTGACCGAGAGGTGGTGTAGCCATCAATGCTTCTTGTTGGGTTAAACTCGATAATGAACCCGTCATGAGCCCGTCTCAACACCTATTCTAGACCTTGAATTCCGATGCGGTCGTCGTGGCCTCCTCGTACGACGTTGCGTACCCCTCGCCTCCTCTGACAGTAGATATAACTTGCCATGTGTCTAAACCATGGCATGTACTTTGGAGCGGTGGGCAATTCCCAAGCGATAATTGGTTTGTGAATAAGTAAGAACTCGTATCTATTTTTTGAAATGTTGATATATTACTCGTGGAGTTTAGGCCAATCTTCATCGATTCTTCCTCACAAGTCGACCATGTGCAGTGTTTCAATGTCTTGGGTTGGCGGTAGAATAATTTGCCTATACCCGAACTGTTGCGTCACCTGATCGGATTCATGCATCTCTACTGTAGCGTAAATTATCAATGACACCTTCACGTGCTACACATTTGGATTGACCAAGAATTTGGACACGATGCATTAATATGAATTCTCGGATCAAAGTATGACATCCATTCTAACTATAGTACGAAATAATAAAGTTTATTATCAACTTATTATTTTTGAAATCTTTAAATAAATATTATATAATTAAAAATTTTAAAAAACTAACATTGTCTTTTGATTATTGATCTAACAGTAGACTGATATCTTTAAGCTCTTCCGGTAGTCCCACATAAATTGGGATATGAGACCACCTATTAAAATAATATTTTTTTTCAAAAATTGGCCTAATTAAATAATATTATGATAAGTATATCATAGGATTAATTTTACCTTATTACGAGTGGGAAAATATAAGGGTATTCGGCTCAAGGACATAAAAATGGTAGCCGAAACCATGCCCATGACTGTAAAAGGAGTATGCAACCACCAATTTTAATTTTTTGTGGTTGCATCACTCGACACATCTCTTAGTACAACGTCACCAACATGGCTAACCCCTAACTGAGTCGGCCCACTTCTTTCAAGTCGACAAGTTGTAGCAGTCACCTTAAATGTACAAGAGTTTGAGATTTATCGAGCATTAGAACACTCCAATTAAATCTCAGGATGTATGCTTGGGCATGGTGTTCTCTTTCAATGGGACTTGAGCTCTCATGGGGATTTTGGAAATTCTCTTGAAATCATTTCATCTCTATTTGGCTACCGAAAAATTTGTCTTGTACCTTACTTACCAATTGCTCGAAAATGTCGCTCCAAATGCCAATGACCATTGATCTCATAGCGATTGGCCCATCCACCGGTAAATCAAGTAATAATTGAATGTTCTCGAGTGTGATTGTACACTCATCACATAAAAGGTGGAATGTGTGTGTCTCAGGTCTCTATCTTTCCCCCAACGCACTGATAAGTGTGGGGTCCAATTTACACCCCAGAGCATACGGGACACGTGCAAGAATCTCGCATATTCTAAATAGGGTTCAATCATACATGATGACCTCGAAGATAGATTATGTATATATATCTCCAAAATCCTATCTTCAATCTGATTATAAAAAACAAAAAAAGTTAAAATTTAATCTTTTTTAACAACTTAATAATGAACTTAAATAAAATTATAAATATTTGAATTGCAATTGGAATGCAGAAATATGGTTGTCATCGAAACGAATAAGAGTATTTGTCATTCCAAAATTGAATTTAAAAAGAATAAAAATCGAAAAATAGAATTAAATCAAGACGAACTTCAAAGAATTTTAATTAAAATTTTAGAACTAAAACAATGAGAGAATTGATAAAAATGGATTTGAAAGAAAAAAATGAGAAAAAGATTTGGGTTAATATAGACATAAAACTAGTCTTCTTTTTTTATGGCCGTTGGGAATTCGACCATTGGGAGAGGTTACTGTAGGTGAAAACGCATCCAGTTGGACGAGTTTTCACCCTCTTTCTTCAAAATCGGTCTATTACAATAAATATGTTAGAAATCGATCTATTTAGTTAAATTTCTTAAAAAAATTAACGTTTTTGATTAATTTAGTCTCAAACATGTCTAACCTATATTTCATATTTTTATATTTTAATTTATTTTTGTTAAACTTTATTATCTAATGGAGTTAATAATTTTTTTGGTGTTTCTGTTAATTTAAGGTTTGAATAAAAGAAATTTCTTTTTTAAATATTAAATATTAAATATTAAATAATTTAATAAATTTCTTTTTTTAAGTTTTTTATTTAAATGTGAAATTAATTTTCCGCTCACATATGCCAATTAATTTCATTGCGAGGTCCAAAAAATGTAAATCTTTTTAAATACGTTGAATGTTTTAAATTAACAAAGATTGTTTAGAAGGAATTCAACCTTTTATAACCGCAAACTGAGAAACACATTAAAAAAATTATTCACTTAAAATAATAATAATTGTCATTTTGATCTTGCTTGAAATTTAAAAAAACATTGGCCGAGAATGTTTTTCTAACCGACGCAACCCTTAATATTATTTTTGCACAAAAATCATGTATGATTCAATTTACATTTAGTGTCTATGAAATATTTATAGTTGAGCTTTGGATTTTTTTGTATTAAGGTCTAGATGAATTATGATAATATTGTGTTACAGAGCATAAAATATTAGTTGCTTGTGATTGGAAAATTGAGTTTAAGTATGTGTTTCGTGAAGAAAATCGATTAGTGGATCAAACGACGACCATGGCCTTTAACCTAGAATTGGGTATTTTTGTTTTCCTACAACCACTAGATGCAATTCTTCATATTCTAGATAAAGATTTAGATGGTTTTGTAATACCTAGAATGATGACAGTTTAATTCTTATTGTTTTATCAACATTTTCCCCCCAAAAAAAAAAAATTATAGTTGAGCTTTGATGAGTAATATATATGTAGGGCCCAATTTTTAGTCTGGGATCAAAATAAACCAAAAAAATATAAAATATAAAAAACAGTCCATTTACACAAATAATAAGCACCAGCCCAATTTTAGCCCAATAGCCCTAAACCCAAATACTAAAACCTAGGCCCAAATCACTAAAAAAATAAAAAACCAAAACAGGGCCCAAAACAAATCAGCCCAAACCTAAGACTAAACCTAACCCCAATAGAAACCAGACCTAGCATAAATCCTAAGCTAGCAGCCCAAACCTAAAAGGAAAAGGAAACCTTAGGTCTGTTGCTTGAGCCCTCGCGCCGCACACCCCGCGCCAGCAAGGCTACTCACCCCTCTCGCTGCTACCCATTTTCGCATCGTGCGCCGTTATTCGTGCCACCTGCAGCCTCCGTGATCTTCGCCCGAATCTGCAAACACATGAATAGAATAAACGGTTGTATTTTCGGCTATATAAAGCTGCTTAAAACAGTGTAACGGACTTACGATTTTATGAATACACACACAGTGAATAGGGAAAAGAGACTTACGCATAGATTGAAATAGGAAATCAGTCAAAAAAAATCAAGGTGATTACTATGTTCTGCCTTTTCGATTTCAAATCCCATTTTTTTCCCTTTACTTTGTCATTGTATGCGAAAATAAAAAAAGAGAGTATCAAAACCCTTTCTATTTTCACAGATTTACCTCACTTGTTTTCAAAAGCAAACAAAGTTTTTTTAAAAGTATCAAGAGGATCTTACCTTGATTCCTTTGGCCACCGCTATCGGTGCGCGCGCGGTGGACTTGCTGCAAGGATGGGTCTACCCTAGCAGAGAAAAAGATGGGATCCCATTTAGTTTTTGTAATTTTTGGTTAAATGGTTTTGCAAAAAAAAAAGGATGGTTTTAAATATTAAGGAAACGGCGCCGTTTAAAGGTTGGGGGAGCCCCGCGCAATTTTACCCTAAATGGGTATATTGCATGGTTAGTCCTCTCTTTTTGCGCCACTGTTTTGATTACATCCTATTTCAGGTTTTTTTTTCCTAAATTTTTCCCTGAATCTTATACGCCACTTCAATTTGGTCCGCATTCAGGCGCTGCGTTTAAGAACTTGGAATAATTGTGTTTTTTAGTCCCTATCCGTTGGCATGAATTGTATTTTAGTCCCTATTTCCATTCTAAAGACTCACTTATTTACAGATTATCCTTTTGAGTTTGTTTCGATTACAATTAAGTCCCCTTCCATTTAATGTCAGCATTTATAAACTATTTTTCTTAAATCATTTTATATAGACTTTGTCACTCCTCTTTTAAACTGTTTTAATATATTTTATTGAGTTATTTAGTATAATCGGTCTATCTATATATCTTGTTTATTTTAAAATTCTTTTTCACGTATATTTCATGGTTTAAAGTTTTATGTGATATTCTTTTAAATACCTTTGTATATTATTATTTTTTTATATATATTATCCATACTAAATAGTCTTTTATTCTATATTTATATATTATTGATTTCATGTTATTTTGTGTATATATTTTCTTCTAAATCTATTTATGTACATATATTCTTAAAATCTATTATATATAATTTTTCTTTTAAAGTCCTTATTTCATTATATAGTTTTGTTTATTTCAAACATTTTTATATATTATTACTTATATATATATTTATAATAAGTTTTTTCATTTCATGTATGTTGTTTATTTGGATTGATATGTATTATTTTTTCATGTAGTATTAGTAGCATGTATTTTTATTTCATGCTCGATATTATGCTTGCGTGGTTCTTATTATTACATTATGGTTTAAACTCCAACGTTTTGGCCGATATTGGTCATTTCACTTTTATCCCAAACAAATCGAACAAATGCATTCTCGGTCAATTTCATAATCGCTTATTTGAGAGCTTTTGAAAACAAGGTAATGTTTCGTGTTTAGAAGTTCGAGAAATTGTGCCCTAACGTGCTGGGTTTCGATTTTTCGTTCGTCCAAATAACTAAATATCCTTTTAATTTCGTGCTTTGGGAAGTTAAGGGACGATCTTAGTTTCGGGGGTTAAAATGTCGTACCCTAACGTACTGGATGTGATATTTTATCCTTTTGGAACAAAGGAGTCTTAATATTCCAGAACGGGTTATACAAACATTCTTTAAAAGGAATTGTATTTTAAAATCTTTTCAGCTTCTCGACACAAAGACATTAAATAATCAATTAGGTACCAATTTTGGGTGTCACGAGGGTGCTAATCCTTCCTCGTGCGTAACTGACTCCCGAACCCTTTTTTTAAATTTCGTAGACCAAAACTATCATTTTAATAAATCAAAATGTTTTAACAATTAATCTTAAGGTGACCCGATCACACCTCAAAAAAGATTGGTGGTGACTCCATTTTTGTTTTAAAAGTCGACCCCGTTTTCCAAACAAAAAAAATGGTTTCGACAGCTTGGCGACTCCACTGGGGACAAATAAGAGAGTCAAGCCGTAGGATTGATTTTTTTGTCCTTTTATCGAAAATTAAAATTTGATTTTGATTCTTTCATCGCATGAGTTTGTGTCGTGTCATATGTTTGTTGTGGTTTAAGTCTCGTAGGATATTCCCGCATCATATTGCATGACCGTTGTGGTCACACCTTTTAAATGGGAGTGAGAAGCTATGCCTTCGTGAGGTTTTCACCTCCGCATGGGCTAGTGGACTGCTTCCAGGATACATCGTACCTATGTCTTCGTGAGATTTTCACCTCCGCATGGCCATAGAAAAATGTATTCCCCTGAACTGAACTCGAACCGTATGAGCCTATAATGGGTGAGGATTGAGGAATCTGCTGGTTCAGGTACCCTTCCTTTAGAACTAAGCCACATATAGCGATCCTTAAGAGCCTACCCTAGATAGAGCCATGATAAACCTTATTGGTACCCAAATAGCTATTTGATACTTTTTTTACTTGCTCTGGTTACTATTGTTCGATACTAACCTGCTGTATTTTGGCTATTATTGCATGTTATTTCATATTAAAACGGTGTCGATTCCTGTTTGGTTACTGAATTAGAAGGCTTGTCATAGAGAACGAACTTCTTGATAAAATAGAGGATAATGTGGCTGTTCGTATATGGTCAGAGAAGACGCAACTTGAGAAAGGGGATAGTCTAGCCGAGGGATATACGTCAGAGTTGTGGGACTTCACTCATATCAGTGTGACACAGAATGAGCTCCAGGAATTAAGAGATATATGAGCCCGTTGGGATGATGAGACTAAGCAGTTATTCTATCATAATTATGGTGATCTACCCTACCTGTTTGACATCAAAGTGGACAAACGCTTATTTCGGGCTATGACTCAATTTTGGAACCCCGCATATAGCTGCTTCACGTTTGGGGAAGTGGACTTGGTGCCTACTGTGGAAGAATACGCGGCCTTGTTTCGTTATCCAAACGTCCAAGTCAACAAAGCTTATTCCAAGGCCGCTAATGTATCGACTTTTGTAAAGAAGCTGATGAGTATCACCGGGATGAGTGAACAGTGGGTCACGACCTGAATTCAGCAAAAAGATGAAAGGAGATGCATTCCTTGGGTGAGCTTAAGGGACTTGATTGTAGCACATCCAGATATAAGGAAGAAAGTCGACATCTTTGCCTTGAGTATCTATGGTTTGGTAATTTTCCCCAAAGCCTTGAGGCATATTGATGAAGCAGTGACTGACCTATTTGACCGACTTGACAAGGGGGTTACGCCGGTTCCAGTGATTCTTGCCCAAACATTCAGATCTTTGAGTGTATGTCGGAGGGCAGGTGAAGGTAGATTCATCGGATGCGTGCAACTATTGTTGGTTTGGTTCCATAGCCATTTCTGGAAGGTGGATAAAGTTTTTTATCGGGTTTTTTCTGAGAATTACTCCCCGTTAAAAGAGTTAGCAGCCACGCCCAGAAGAGACGACATATCAGAAGAAAACTGGATCGCGCTCCTTTAGAATCTCCAGGAAAAGGACGTTGAGTGGAGAGCTCCTTGGTTGGTTCCCGACGAAATCCTTTACCGATGTAGGAGTTTTGATTGGGTCCCTCTACTGGGAATTTGGGGAGTCGTTGGGTATGCGCCTTTGCTTGTGTTGAGGCAATACAGGTCAAAGCAGTTTATACCGGCGACACACAGGCTAGCTCAGGTTGAATTTACGTATGGATGAGATAATTATAGGAAGAAGGTTCGAGAGATTTCTAATGCTTGGAAACAGACTCGCCGGATGAAAAGAGTTATCGTAGGTCCAATGACGTCCCTCGAGTATGATGCGTGGCAGAGTAGAAGAATCAATGATAATATCTTCAGACCGAGATAAGATGGCGCTCGACCGATGGAGGAATACCAGCAAGTAGTCCTTTCCGAGTTGGAAATCATAAAACAAGACTTCGAAAATAGAAATTCAGAGTTAGGGAAAAAGATAAACAACTGGAAGAAGAAAAACTGCATTTGAGGTTAGATATTAATGTCCAGAAATTAGAGGCTGAGAAACTGAGAAAAGGGAAAGGAAGGCCGAGGAAGATTTGGACAGTTTGAAGACTGATTAAAAAAGTTGCATTCATCGATGAGAACTGTTGGGTTGGATAAAACTTCAGAATAATGGCGTCAAGAAATTCAAGAAGAGAAGGCTAAGGTCGATCAATGAAAGAAGAGGTTTCATGATGCTCAAGCACGAGAGGATACTCTGAAAAAGACTGTATTCGAGAGTCAAAGCAAAAAGGAGATGTTAAGAGCTCGAGTGGCAGAACTAGAGAAGGCATTGTGTCAAAGCCGTAACTCTACGGTGAAGCTGGAGACAAACCTAAACAAGATTGAAGATTTGAAAGGAAAGGTGGGAGAGCTCGAAATGGCGCTGCAAAATAATGAACTCCAGGTGCAACTATTGGAGGCAGATAACGAGCGATGGGAAGAACAATTTCAACGATCTCAAGACCAGGTTAGAGAAAGAGATTACGTCATGGGCGAAGCTATGGCTCAGATACGAGAAGTGGCTGATCATTTACAAGCTTTAGCGGTCCTGGCTGATGTGTTAAGTGTGAAATATGAGCTAGAGTTGGACCGAGGTCGAGAGCTAGCTTGGCTTCTTAAGAAAGTTAAAGCTTTGAGCATAAGGGCTAGGCCGTATATGTGATTTTGTTTTATGTAAAGGATTTTATTTTCTTATAAAGTTATTCTAAAAGAAATTGAACCAGAATCGACACCTTTTATTTTTGCATTTATATCATGCATTTGCAGTACATCACATCACATGTATTAAATGTTATAAAAGAACCCTATTAACTAGAGATCGTATTATAGTTACCCTGGAACATCACTACTACACTCGAAGAAAAACGAAAGCCATGGATCAAAGGTTAGAAAGGTTAGAGCAGATGCAGAAGGAGATGCAGGACCAATTGCAAACTCAAATGCAAGAACACTTGGCTAAGATCCAAAAAGATATGAGGGATCAAATGCTGGAATCTTAGAGAAGCATGATGAGCCAATTAACACAGTTGTTGACTGCAGGGCCTGATAAAGGAAAGAACCCTATAGTCGATACCGGAGATAATAATGAAGACTCTACTTATCCTCCAGGCTTTGCCCCGGTAAATTCCCAAGTACAACCACCAAGAGTGTCTGTTAATATCAAACCCCAGTATCAATCCGGTACCTCAGCCCCGGTAAATTTTCCAACAAGCTCGAGCTCCAACCCCAGAGATAATTTGGCAAAACCAATGGTCCCTGACTTCGATGATGCAGCAGAAGGGGAAAAGGTAAGGGCGGAGCTCTTAAAACAGTTTGAAGATTGATGCAAATGGTTGGAGGAGAAGTTCAAAGCATTGGAAAGTGCTGATTACCAATGCGAGGTGGATGCTAAGAAGTTGAGTCTGGTCCCAAATCTGGTACTCCCGCCAAAGTTCAAGGTGCCAGATTTTGAAAAATACAACGGGACCAGCTGCTTTGAGGCCTATATTACAATGTTCTGTCGAAGAATGACGAGACACATCAGCAACGACTAGTTGTTGATTCACTGTTTTTAGGATAGTCTGACTGGAGCCGCGGCTTAATGGTACAATCAGTTGAGTCGTACTCAAGTCAAATCATGGAAGGATTTAGCACAGGCCTTCATGAAGCATTGTGGCCATGTGACTGATATAGCGCCTGACAGGATCACGTTACAAAACATTTAGAAAAAGTCGGGCGAAAGTTTCAAGAAATACGCCCAGATGTAGAGGGAAGTCGCTATACAGGTCCAACCGCCACTGCTGGAGAAAGAAACGACCATGCTCCTCATTAATACCCGAAAAGCACCTTTTATCAATCATATGTTGGGGAGCGCAACCAAGAGCTTTGCAGACATAGTGATGTCGGGCGAAATGATAGAAAAGGCGATAAGGTGTGGAAAGATAGAGGCTGGGGAAAGCATGAGAAAATCAGCTATGAAGAAAAATAGAAATAAAGTAAGTAATGTGAGCTCGAGTTATTCAAAACCCGTTACTGTCAGTTAACCGAGAGCGGTAGCCGCAGGCCAGTAGGCCTCACCAAGGCAGGAGCCCAACACGAAGCAGAATATAGAGAGGTTCCAGTTTATTCCTATACCAATGACGTATAGGGAGTTGTACAAAAATCTGTTCGATGCACACGTTGTAGCCCGTTTCTACTTGAAACCGTTGCAACCCCCATATCCTAAGTGGTATGGCACAAACGCTCAGTGTGAATACCATGCGAGAATCACAAGAAAACTACACCTCATTCAAAAGGTTAGTCGAAAGGCTTATTAAAGCGGGTGTTGTGAAATTCAACAATGCACCTGGTGCGGGAAATCCGTTACCCTATCATACGGATAAAGGGGTAAACGCGATAGTCGAGAACATGGGGAGGAGAATCAAATGGAATGTTACTGAAGTAAGAACCCCATTAAGAGAGGTTTGGAAGGAAATGCGAGAAAGAGCGTTAGTTCCATAAGAGTTGGGGAGTAAATCCTAAGATGCGAGGAACTACTGTGTGTTCCATAATAAGGAGGACCATGAGATCCAATGATGCAGTGAATTCAGGGCCCTAGTGCAAGGGTTAATGGATAACAAGGAGCTGGAGTTCTTTGACTTAACTGAAGGAGAAGACGTGTGCACCACAGGAGGAGGGTTAGTAGAGAAAGTCTTTGAAGTCAATCACCCAGTGGTGATCATCACGCGACCGAGAATTGATAAAGCAGGAGCGAGAGTAGCACCTAGAGTTGTAATTCAGAAACCCGTGGCTTTTCCTTATAAGGATAGCAAGACGGTACCTTAGGATTATAACTACAGTGTAACAATTTTGGGGAGGGAGAGTTTGGCCAGCACACCAAATACAGAAGCCGAACCCGTAAACAGGAAATCCTTTATGACCAAACAAGGAGAGTAGAGGTTAGAACCACTGGTTAATGAACCAATAATGGAAAATGAAGCTAAGGAGTTTTTGAAGTTCCTAAAACACAGTGAGTATAGTGTTGTGGAACAATTACACAAGTAGGCAGCACGCATATTGGTACTGGCTTTACTCTTAAACTCGGAGGTGCACCGTAGCGCACTACTGAAGGTGTTGAACAAAACCTATGTCGCTGATGACATTTTGGTAAACAAGCTAGACCGTCTTGTTAGCAACATAAGCGCCAACAACTTCATCTCTTTTAGTGATGATGAAATACTGTCAGGGGGCATGTGATCCACCAAGGCTTTGCACATCACTACCCGCTATAAAGGGTATATATTACCAGGGGTACTAATCGATAATGGTTCGGCATTGAACATCTTACCGCTGTCCACGTTGAACAGATTACCTGTAGACAGCTCTCACATGAAAACATATGAGGTAGACTTCTTAGTGATGGACATTAGAGCTTTCTATAATAGTCTGTTGGGGAGGCCGTGGATTCATTCGGCAGGGACAGTGCCATCATCGTTGCATCAAAAGTTAAAGTTGATGACGGATGGCTGGCTAATAACGATAAACACGGAGGATGACATTATCGCATCCGTTGCCAGTGATGCGCCATACGTAGAGAGTGACAGTGAAGTAATTGAATGTTTTTTCTGATCATTAGAGCTTGTGAATGCCACTTTTATTACCGAGGGAAGTAAGATCTTGGTGCCCAAAATCTCTAAAGCAACAAAGATGGGCTTACAGCTGATAGTGGGAAAAAGAGCGTTGCTTGGAAGAGGACTTGGAAAATACCTCCACAGATGGGTCAAAGTACCGGTCTTGATAAATAAATGGGATCATTTTGGCTTAGGGTATAAGTTAGACACCAAGCAGAGGAAGAAAGAGCTGGAGAGGAAAAAAGAGAGACGAATGACACGATTGGATGGGTTAGAGGTCAAGTGGGAGCTAATGACTTTTCCCCATATATCCAATACCTTCATGTCAGGAGGAGTTATCTATCCGGGATTGGGCAACACGAATAAAGAAACGGCTGAAGATATGATGAAAACTTTAAGCATCAACGCCGTATTTGAAGAGGGTCTGAAGGAAGGAAACTTAGCAGGCATTCACCCCTATGAGCTTGGAAGTGTTCTGAACAATTGGACTGTGGAGGAAATTCCTGTAGTTTTTATAGTTAATATAGAGTAATGTTCAAAACACACTTTTTGTTTTAAGCCTAAAAACAATAAGAATCTTTTGTAAAATAGGCTCATGTTCAAACATCTTTATTTTTAATAAAAAATGTATTTTTTTGTTTCATGCCGGGCAAATATTTTTTGTTATTTATTCTTTCATACCATTCATAATCATACCATACAAATAAATTATTCTTAGATTCATTGGTTTCTTTGGGTATTCTTTCCTACCTACAATAGGTCCCAAAATATCGATGTCATGAGCAACGTTGTTATGGACCCAGAATTCCCTTGTGAACGAGACATGTGCTTAGAGGAATCTCAGGATTTTACAGATGACGGAGATTATAGTTTATCCCCGGATTTGTTAAGGATGGTAGAGCATGAAGAGAAGCCGATTCTACCTCACAAAGAGATAATTGAGAATGTGATTCTAGAAGAGGGGAAAGAGGTGAAAATTGGCATTTGCATAAATAAAGAAACAAGGCATGATCTCGTTAAACTTCTACTGAAGTTGAAAGATGTCTTCGCATAGTCATATCAAGACATGCTTGGGTTGAGTGCTGATATTGCAGTACATCGTATCCCCATAAAAGAAGAATACAAACCGATTCAACAGAAGCTCAGAAGGATGAGACCCGATGTTGCAGTAAAGATAAGAGAAGAGGTTAAGAAACAATTTGACGCTGGGTTCTTACAAATGGTAAATTACTCAAAATGGGTAGCCAATATCGTCCCTGTTCCTAAGAAAGATGGAAAAGTACGGATGTGTGTCGATTATAGAGACTTAAACAAGGCTAGCCCAAAGGATAACTTCCCGCTACCTCACATCGACATTTTGGTGGATAACACGACAGGGTATTCATTGTTCTCATTCATGGATGGTTTCTCTGGATATAATCAAATAAAGATGCATCCTGAAGACATGGAAAAGACCACCTTCATAACCTTGTGGGGAACTTTTTGTTACAAGGTGATGCCATTTGGGTTAAATAATGCGAGAGTAACATACCAAAGGGTCATGGTAACCTTGTTTCACGATATGATGCACAAGGAGATCGAGGTCTACGTTGACGATATGATCGCGAAATCCCGAAAGGAAAATGAGCATATATAGGTTTTGAGGAAACTGTTCTTGAGGTTGAGAAAATTTCAGCTGAAGCTCAATCCAACCAAGTGTACTTTCGGGGCTAGGTCAGAAAAACTGCTTAGTTTCGTGGTCAGCAAAAAGGGAATTGAGGTCGACCCGGATAAAGTCAAGGCTGTACAAGAATTGCCTTCGTCGCACACTCAAAAAGAAGTCTGAGATTTTCTAGGAAGACTAAATTATATTGCCCGATTCATTTCGCAATTGACTGAGAAATGTGACCTCATATTTCGCTTTCTTAAGAAACACAACCCAGGCATTTGGGATGATGAATGCCAGAAGGCTTTTGACAGAATTAAACAATATTTGTCTAATACTCCAGTACTAATGCCACCCAGTCCTGATAGACTGTTGATTCTGTATTTGACGGTATTTGACAATTCAATGGGATGTGTGCTCAGCCAACACAATGAAACAGGGAAGAAAGAAAAAGTGATATACTACCTCAGTAAGAAATTTACTGAGTGTGAAATGAGATACTCGCCAATTGAAAAATTATGTTGCGCCTTGGTCCGGACAACTCGGAGGTTGAGGCAGTACATGTTGTACCATACGACTTGGTTAATCTCGAAGCTAGACCCTCTTAAATACATGATGGAGTCAACCGCTTTGAATGGAAGAATGGCCCGATGGTAAATTTTGCTCTCCAAATTTGACATAGTCTATGTGAACCAGAAGGCTATGAAGGGGAGTGCAATAGCAGATTTTCTAGCCAACAGAGCGCTAGACGATTACGAGCCTTTGAACTTTAATTTTCTCAACGAAGATCTGGTGTTTGTAGCGGTGACTGAGGAAGATACCCTAGAAGATCATCCTTGGAAGTTGAACTTCGACAGAGCATCAAATGCAGTTGGTAATGGAGTTGGGGCAGTCCTAATATTCCCAAGCAAAGATCATTATCCATTCACTTGCAAGTTAGATTTTGATTGTACAAACAATATGGCAGAATACGAAGCATGTATCATGGGAATTCGAGTAGCCATAGACCACAAAGTCAAGGTGCTCGAGGTATATGGAGATTCCGCGTTGGTGACCTACCAGCTCAAAGGAGAATGGCAAATGAGAGATCCCAAATTGATCAATTATCGAAAGTTAGTTTTGGAGTTAATTGAGGAGTTTGTTAATATCATCTTCTTTTACCTCCCGTGTGATGAAAACCAGATGGCTGACGCCTTGGCCACATTAGCTTCTATGATCAGAGTAAATGAGCAAGAAGGTATGAACCTTATCCAAATGAGTGTCTGTGAGGCTCCTACTCACTGCTACAATATCGATGAGGAGGAGGAGAGAGATGATCGTTCTTGGTATCATGATATTCTGCGACATATAAGGAGCCGTGAATATCCTGATCAAGCAACTGAAAATGATAGGAGAACATTGAGAAGATTGGCCAGTGACTATGTCTTATATGGAAAGATCTTGTATAAAAAGATGAAAGACCAGGTGCTGTTAAGATGCGTTGATGTTGTTGAGGCTAAGAAAATCCTGGAAGAAGTCCATGAAGGTGTCTGTGGGACGCATGCCAATGGATTTACAATGGCCAAGCAAATCATGAAATTCAGGTATTATTGGTCTACGATGGAAGGAGATTACATCTGGTACGCCAAGAAGTGCCACAAGTGCCAGATTTATGGAGACAAAATCCATGTGCCTCCGTCACCTCTTCATGTTATGACTTCTCCGTGGCCTTTCTCAATGTGGGGCATTGATGTCATTGGGCTGATTTCGTCGAAGGCTTTTAACGGACATCGATTCATTTTCGTGGTCATCGATTACTTCACCAAATGGGTAGAGGCAGCTTCATATGCTAATATCATGAAGACGGCAGTTAGTAAGTTTTTGAAGAGGGAGATCATATGCCGCTATGGTATGCCAGAAAGGATAGTATCTGAAAATGCGTTGAACCTGAACAATAGTACGATAGCGAAAGTCTGCAGTCAATTCAAAATTAAGCACCACAACTGGTCGATATATCGCCCGAAAATGAATGGTGCAGTTGAGGTAGCTAATAAAAATATCAAGAAGATTGTGGGGAAAATAACTGAGACCTACAAATATTGGCATGAAAAGTTACCGTTTGCCCTCTATGCCTATCGAACATCTGTTAGAACTTCTACCAAGGCAACACCTTTCTCATTGGTTTATAAGTTGGAGGTAGTTTTGCCCATTGAAGTTGAAATTCCTTCTCTCCGAGTTTTATCAGAGTTGAGGTTGGATAAAGCGGAATGGATCTAATCTCGGTATGATCAACTGAATCTAATTGAGGAAAAAAAGTTAAGAGTCATCCATCATGGTCAAATGTACCAGAAGCGAATGATACGGGCTTACAACAAAAAAGTCCACCCTAGAGTATTCCATGAGGGAGACTTGGTGTTGAAAAAGATCTTCCCTATGCAAAAGAACTTCAGAAGAAAGTGGATGCCTAATTGGGAGGGACCCTATGTTGTAAAGAAGGCCTTTTTCTAAATGAGCATTGATACTAGCCGAGATGGACAGCAAGAGTCAGCCAAACCCGGTTAATGCGGACTCAGTTAAGAAGTACTTTGTTTAGGAAGAAAAATGGACCAAGGCGAAAACCCGCAAAGGGCGTCTTGAGTTCAAGAAAAATGGAGGGGCTAAGGTGAAAACCCGCAAAGGGCATTTTGAGACCAAATAAACTTTGGATTGAAAACCCGTAAAGGGCAATTCAAATTTTTAAGGAGAAATAGGGCATGCGCTAGCCATCCTATACCTGAGTTAACAATGAGGAGATATGCTACATCTTCGGGGCATTGACGAAGTACCACAGATCTCCTAAACACATGTTGAACTCGGAATGGTCTTCAGGAAGTTCGTGTAGAGAAGCTCAAGCTGTGATATCTGGGGTGCCAATTCTACCCTTATTCATTTTTGTACCTTAGCAAAATTGGCTTTCTTTGCTCAATCCATTCTTTCCGAATTTTGTCCCAAATAAGTTTCAGTTTTATTCATCTCTATAATCTTTTTCAAGCATTTCATATTGGAATAATAATTAATGAACTAATAATGCTTCCACAAAAGAAGTTCTGCATATTACTTTGGAAGTCTCTAAATAATGTAAGAATCTGAAACATGACAATTATTTAGAACTCACCAAGCTTAAAGGGCTGGGAGCGCTTGAAAAATAAGGGTCTAAGTAATGGTTACATCTTCAGATTTCTCTGTAGAAAATATCAGCAGAAAAAGAAGACATACGTCAGAGATATCGCCTTAACAAACATCGAGCAATGACAGCCCAAATGTTAAAAAATAGATCATTCTCATGACATTTTTACATCCATTCATATAACATTCATAATACATATGGTTAGGAGCATTTTTCGATTATGACATCCTAGTCATTTGGCATAAGCATAGACCCCCATGAAATCAATTCTACAGGTAGGTTCCTCAGAGGATGATGTAGCAAAATTGATTAGAATTAGAGATTTTGGCGAATCTTATCTCCATGTATCAGAAATGGAGTAGATTTAAGTCACTGGCTTTATCTTCCTAAGATAGCATGGGAGCAAGCCGAAATTACAAGTCTTATCTCCATGTATTGACAATGGAACAGACTGAAGATTGTAGATCGTGTCTCCTCGAGATAGCAATGGGGCAGATCGAAAATGGCGAATCTTATCTCCATGTATTGGCAATGAAGCAGATTTAGGCCGATAGCCTTATCTCCCTGAGATAGTAGTGGAGTAGGCTGAAAATTACAAGTCTTATCTCCATGTATCGGCAATGGAGCAGACTAAAGATTGTAGATCTTGTCTCTTCGAGATAGCAGTGGGGCAGATCGAGATCAAAAATGGCGAATCTTATCTCCATGTATCCGCAATGGAGCATATTTAGGCCAATAGCCTTATCTCCCTGAAATAGTAGTGGAGCAGGCTGAAAATTACAAATCTTATCTCCATGTATCGGCAATGGAGCAGACTGAAGATTGTAGATTTTGTCTTCTCGAGATAGCAGTGGGGCAGATCGAAAATGGTGAATCTTATCTTCATGTATCAGTAATGGAGCAGATTTAGGGCAATAGCCTTATCTTCCTGAGATAGTAAAGGAGCAGGCTGAAATTACAAGTCTTATCTCCATGTATCGATAATGGAGCAGACTGAAGATTGTAGATCTTGTCTCCTCGACATAGCAGTGGGGTAGATCGAAAATGGCGAATCTTATCTCCATGTATCGGCAATGGAGCAGATTTAAGCCACCAGTCTTATCCCCCTAAGCAGTAGTGGAACAGGCTAAAAAATTACAAGTCTTATCTCCATGTATCGGCAATGGAGCAGATGAATATTGCAGATCTTGTCTTTTCGAGATAGTAGTGAGGCAGATCCAAAATGGCGAATCTTATCTTCATGTATCGACAATGGAGCATATTTAAGGCACCAGCTTTATCCACCTAAGCAGTAGTAGAATAGGCTGAAAAATTACAAGTCTTATTTCCATGTATCGGTAATGGAGCAGACTGAAGATTGTAGATCTTGTCTCCTCAAGATAGCAGTGGGGCAGATCGAAAATGGCAAATCTTATCTCCATGTATCGGCAGTGGAGCAGATTTAAGCCATCAGCCTTATCCTCCTAAGCAGTAGTGGAACAGACTAAAAATTACAAGTCTTATCTCCATGTATCGGCAATGGAGCAGGCTGAAGATTATAGATCATATCTCCCTAAACAGTAGTGGAGCAGATTGAAATGAAATTCCTATACCCCTAAAGATGTAGTGGGTTAAAACAAAGAAAGGAAGCATCAAGAAGTCAAGATTCGACAAGACCGAACAAAATTGGCCTTTTAAAGTCTTTGCTCCATTCCCGTTATACGACAATGAGCAAAGAGGGGCAGCTGTAGGGCCCAATTTTTAGCCCGAGCCCAAAATAAACCAAAAAAATATAAAATATAAAAAACAGTTCATTTACACAAATAATAAGCACCAGCCCAATTTTAACCCAATAGCCCCAGACCCAAATACTAAAACCTAGGCCCAAATCACTAAAAATAAAAAACCAAAATAGGGCCCAAAATAAATCAGCCCAAACCTAAGACTAAACCTAACCCAAACAGAAACCAGACCTAACTTAAACCCTAAGCTAGCAGCCCAAACCAAAAGGAAAAGGAAACTCTAGGTCTGCTGCTTGAGCCCTCGCGCCGCACGCCCCACGCCAGCAAGGCCACTCCCCCCGCACGCTGCTACCTATTTCCGCATCGTGCACCGTTACTCGCGTCACCCGCGACTTTCGTGATCTTCGCCCAAATCTGCAAACATACGAATAGAATAAACGGTTTTATTTTCGGCATATAAAGCCACTTGAAATAGTGTAACGGACTTACGATTTTACGAATACACACACAGTAAATAAAGAAAAGAGACTTACGCATAGATTGAAATAGGAAATCAGTCGAAAAAAATCAAGATGGTTTCTGTGTTCTGCCTTTTCGATTTCAAATCCCATTTTTTTCCCTTTACTTTGTCATTGCATGCAAAAATAAAAAAGAGGGTATTAAAGCCCTTTCCATTTTCATAGATTTACCTCACTTGTTTTCAAAAGCAAACAGAGTTTTTTTAAAAGTATCGAGAGGATCTTACTTGATTCCTTCGGCCGCTGCTATCGTTGCGCGCGCGGTGGACTTGTTGCAAGGATGGACCTGCCCTAGCAGAGAAAAAGATGGGATCCCATTTAGTTTTTGTAATTTTTGGTTAAATGGTTTTGCAAAAAAAAAGGATGGTTTTAAATATTAAGGAAATGACGCCGTTTAAAGGTTAAGGGAGCCCTGCGCGATGACCCGATCCACAGCTGAATCTGCGTAATTTTACCCTAAATGGGTAAATTGCACGGTTAGTCCTCTCTTTTTGTGCCACTGTTTTGATTACATCCTATTTCAGGTTTTTTTTTCCTTAAATTCTTCCTTGAATCTTATACGTCACTTCAATTTGGTCCGCATTCAGGCGCTGCGTTTAGGAACTTGGAATAATTGTGTTTTTTAGTCCCTATTCGTTTGCACGAATTGCATTTTAGTCCCTATTTCCATTTTAAAGACTAATTTATTTACAGATTATCCTTTTGAGTTTGTTTCGATTACAATTAAGTCCCCTTCCATTTAATGTCAGCATTTATAAACTATTTTTCTTAAATCATTTTATATAGACTTTGTCACTCCTCTTTTAAATTGTTTTAATATATTTTATTGAGTTATTTAGTATAATCGGTCTATCTATATATCTTGTTTATTTTAAAATTCTTTTTCACGTATATTTCATGGTTTAAAATTTTATGTGATATTCTTTTAAATACCTTTGTATCTTATATTTTATATATATATATATTATCCATACTAAATAGTCTTTTATTCTATATATATTATTGATTTCATGTTATTTTGTGTATATATTTTCTTCTAAATCTATTTATGTACATATATTCTTAAAATCTATTATATATAATTTTTCTTTTATAGTCCTTATTTCATTATATAGTTTTGTTTATTTCAAACATTTTTATATATTATTACTTATCTATATTTATAATAAGTTTTTTTCATTTCATGTACGATGCTTATTTGGATTGATATAAATTATTTTTTCGTGTAGTATTAGTACTGTGTATTTTTATTTCATGCTCGATATTATGCTTGCATGGTTCTTATTATTACATTATGGTTTAAACTCCAACGTTTTGGCTGATATTGATCATTTCACTTTTATCCCAAACAAATCGAACAAATGCATTCTCGGTCAATTTCATAATCGCTTATTTGAGAGCTTTTGAAAACAAGGCAATGTTTCGTGTTTGAAAGTTCGAGAAATTATGCCCTAACGTGTTGGGTTTCAGTTTTTCATTCGTCCAAATAACTAAATATCCTTTTAATTTCCTGTTTTGGGAAGTTAAGGGATGATCTTAGTTTCGAGGGTAAAAATGTCGCATCTTAACGTACTGGATGTGATATTTTATCCTTTTGGAACAAAGGAGTCTTAATATTCCAGAACGGGTTATACAAACATTCTTTAAAAGGAATTGTATTTTAAAATCTTTTCAAATTCTCGACATAAAGACATTAAATAATCAATTAGGTACCAATTTTGGGCGTTACGAGGGTGCTAATCCTTCCTTGTACGTAACCGACTCCCGAACATGTTTTTTTAAATTTCGTATGTAACATCCTAAATTAGGGGTCATTTCCAATTTTATTATTTCCATATGTTTGCCTGATAAAAAGCTTAAGTATTGGTTGTTTGACATATTTTTAGGTCTGGTCATAAACCCGGGCTAAGAATGAATTAGGGCTGAAATTTTCTTTTGATACCTAGAAGGAAAAAGCTTAGTAGGAGGGTTTAAAAATAAATTCGGCGAAGTTGTGGCATGAAGGTCGGCCTGGCAAAATGGCTTGGGAGCGCCACTTAAGAGCCTTGGTGTAAGGGACTCGGGTTCGAGTCACGCTGGGAGCGAAGAATGTTTATTTGTTTTGGTGCTGGGATGAGGGAGTGCCTAAAAGGATTTGTGTGACGGGTTTATGTCATGAAAGACACCTTGGCTGAGTGGCTAAGGGCGCTTCATGGGGGTTGCGGCATGGAGATCGGGCGTTCGAGTCCTGTTGGGGGTGCGCGGGTGCTTTTATTTTTGCTTGGTGTTAAGGCAAAGGGAAACTCAGGAAGGAAAGCTTAAAAGAAATTCATGATGCGATTATGTCATGAAAGTCAAGCTGGCCGAGTGGCTGGGGCGTGGAGAGTGTTTCTCCAGGTCTCGGGTTCGAGAACTGGGGGCAGCAACATGGGTTTCTTTTATTTTAATTGCTGGCGTGGGATTGTTGGCCTGCGCATGGGCTCAACATTTGATGCTAGATGGGCAGCTTTTATTTTTATTAATTTGTGCAGCAAGTATGGGATGGATTTTATTATTTTATGTTATTAGAAGTATGGGCTAGCTTTTATTATTTTAGTTGGATTTATATTATTTTATGGGAAGATGGAATAAAGAGATGGGAGAATGGATTAATAATATTGTTGTGTATGGGTAATAATTAAAAATATGGGGTTTAGCACTTTAG
Organism: Gossypium bickii; assembly: GCA_025503065.1. Classification (NCBI taxonomy): domain Eukaryota; kingdom Viridiplantae; phylum Streptophyta; class Magnoliopsida; order Malvales; family Malvaceae; genus Gossypium; species Gossypium bickii. The sequence continues at coordinate 27,377,429 of CP106718.1, forward strand.
GAAAATGATAGCCGAAATTTTTGAATTGTTTCCTTTCCTTGCCATTTTCTTTTAACTGAAATAGGGACACCATTAGAGGCATCAACATTCGGTTTTGAGCATAGCAGCAAGGTGCCGAAATTCCTTGGGTTAGCTTTCCTCACCTTTCAATTTGTTTCTTGGCCAAAATTGGGGACTTTAAGGACGTGAGCTCTCGGTTTGGAGGGTGTATTAGGATGAAGTTTCGGCTATCACACCTCTCCTTCACCTTTTCCTCTTGTTGTGGGAACTAAAAACCCCCCTCTATCTTTGCCGAATATCCCTCACCTTAGAGAGCATAGACCGAATCCTTAAAAGAAGTTGCTGTCGTTTTCAAAGCTCGGTAAGTGTCTTTAGTTAGCATTCGAATTCTTTCTTAAATTTTGAGGTGCCGAATCTTTTGTTTGACCTTAGGGATGGCCGAATACCCTTTAAGCCATTCGTGGTGTCTCTTTTGAACGTAAATGACGCTTAAGGTACTTTGAAGGAGCATTGAAGGAGTGGCTCCCGGGACTTCGTTTCTTCGAGGTAAGGTGACATGTAGATTCGGCCAAGGGCCTTAATTATGAATATAGTATGCATGCCGTTTCTAACAAGTATTTTTGGTAGGGAGCTCGACTAGTCAAGTGGCAACCGGGATTTGGTAAGTATGGAAAAGGGTTGAGCATATTCGGCCAAAGGCCATTTTTGGTATGCATGTGGTAACCGCATGTGTGTTTTGATTTTAGGGGCAAATCGGCTAGGGAAAAACAGAGGTTTCCGGGATTTCGGTTCGTTTTGATAAGTAATAGTAAGTTTCGGTCCAAGTATTTTGAGAACGACATATCCTTCGGGATTTATTGATGTGGCCGAATGATCTTGTTAATGACCCTATGGTTTGACCGAATGTAGGAGCAAGGGACCTAGTGCGGTGGATCGATTCTTCGGGTTTTCGTTATTGAGTAGTTCGGGATTCACTTAAACTTACGATTAAATAGGTGTGTAAACTCTTACACACTTTGATAGTATAGACTGCTATTATGATGATATATATATACATATAACCTCTCATGTAGTAACTTTGCCTTGTGGGCATAAGCTTGGACTTCGGGTAAGTCCCCTAATACTTGATTTATGATGTATATTGTGTATGCCATCATATGCTGTTAAATGCGATGCTATGTACAAAAGCATGATATATGGGATCATGATACATGTTATGTGAGCATGATGATGGTGGGATTGATGAGAGGAGGGAGATGATCTCTATGGACTATCACCAGTGGTTTGGTACCACACGATGGGTTGGCCCCATCAATTGACATTCGTGACTTCGGTCACCAGTGGATTGGCACCACATATTGATATTTGTGACTAAGTCCCAGTGGTTTGGCACCACCAGTGGTTTGGCACCACATATTGATATTTGTGACTTCGGTCACCAGTGGTTTGGCACCACCAGTGGTTTGGTACCACATGTTGATATTGTGACCTATGGTCATCAGTGGTTTAGCACCACACGATGGGTTGGCCCCATCAATTGATATTGTGACTTCGGTCACCAGTGGTTTGGCACCACCAGTGGTTTAGTACCACACGGGGTAGAAAAAGGAGTACGAATGGCTAGCTTGGGTTGCATAATTGCATGTCTTACTAATATCTTGTGTATGAGTTGTATTTTCGGGTTGGGGATTTATACACTGAGTCTTGGTGACTCACCCCTTCCCATGTCTTTTCGCAGGTGAGTAGATCGCGGAGATGGAGCCGGAGAGGACTCGAGGCGACCATGCTTATTCCTCGGTTTTGAAATTTTATTTCGCATCGTTAAAGTTTACTATTTACTAAATTTTAGTTTGGTTTGTAATATGGCCGCTAATTACTATTTTGGATGTTTAAGTAGTTACTTTACTTTACTGCTATTATATTACTAATGAACTTATAAACTGTTGAATCAATCGGTTATAAGTAACGTTTTCAAAATTTTACTCAAATGCAGCGTTTTCAAAGATGTTACCATCAGGTAACAAAATCTTCTAAGTCAACAATAACTTTGATGGTTCTAAAAATCTAAATGATCCAATATTTTCAAAGGTTTCAACTCAATCGTGTTTATCAAATCAACCCACCTAAGTTTTAGTAAACACCGTTTTATAACCTCAACAAATTTTCGAATTTCTACTGTTAATCCGAATCCTTCAAAATGTTTTTTTTTACTCCGTGACATACCAGATCCGGTCAAGGCTCGTGGGCCGGGTTTGGGGTGTTACATCGTAGACTAAAACTATTGTTTTAATAAATCAAAATATTTTAACGATCAATCTTAAGGTGACCGATCACACCTCAAAAAAGATTGGTGGCGACTCCATTTTCGTTTTAAAAGTCGACCTCGTTTTTCAAACAAAAAAAATGGTTTCGACAATATATATATGCCTTTTTGTAATATTTATGATTTTAGGTCCCTTTTTTTATATTTATGAGAAGGGTAAACTATAAAAATAGTCACTTTTTTTTTGTCTCAGATTACATTTTAGTCACTTATGTTTGAAATATTACGTTTTAGTCACTTAGGTTATCGTTTTGTTACTAAGTGGCCACTCTACCGTTAAGCTCTGTTACCTCCCTAACGGCAATTCTATGTGGCTGTCCAAATGGGTTTTAAATGCCAACTTAGATGTCCAACTGGGATAAGAATAGGTTTTTAAATTTAATTAATTGAAAATATTAAATTAATTACACCTTGAACTGGAAAAGAAAAATCGTTCGTCTCCTTTTTCTTTTAGTTTTCTTTTCCATTTTGGCTGAAAAAAACTATTCTTATCCCAGTTGGACATCCAAGTTGGCATTTAAAATCCATTTAGGCTGCCACATAGGATCGTCGTTAAGGAGATAACGAAGCTTAACAACAGCGTGAACACTTTGTGACAAAATTATAACGTAAGTGATTAAAACTTAACATTTCAAATATAAGTTACTAAAATGTAATCTGAGACAAATAAAAGTGACTATTTTTATAGTTTACCCTTATGAGTATATGTCATTTTTAGAGAGAGAAAATTGAAAATGCGTCTTATAAGGTGCGTTTTCACTAAAAGATAATAATTTAGCTTCTTTGGTTAGATGGTTAAGTATCAGTGCTTTTGTCCTTAAGTTTTGAGTTTGATTCCTCTCTTGCTTACATTTGTATTTCTTGTTTCAAGCTTTTATTATTTTCAATTAATATTTTTAACATATTAGCTTTTTTAGTTAGATGGTTTGACAATTGTAATTTCATATTTGAAACCTAGGTTTAATTCCTTTTATAAGTATTTTAATATGTATTCTTTTATTTCAAGTTTTTTTACTTTTAATTAATGTTTATAATTAATAAATAATCTTTTTAATTAATAACTCTTTTATTTATAAAATCAAATAATTATTGTAAATATCATTACTTTTAGTAAATATAATTTTTATATATGTAATATTTATTTTTCAATCCATATCATGAGTGTAGTAAATTTTAGTATTATATATTTTTGTATGTGTATTTAAAATATTTCACATATAAAAATATTTGAAATATCATACCCAAAATGTAGATGAAAAAACAATGATATTTGAAATATGTTACATGTTTGAAATAATAATGATATTTGAAATAATTATTTGATTTTATAGTTTTAGAAATTACTATACCCACAATATAGGTGGAGAAAACAAATATTTGACAAATAAATATTATATATAAAGAAAAATATATCAAAAGAATTAGTTGATTGATGCGTTGCGAAACTAACTAAAAATTTGACTAAGGCAAGTGCACTTATTAATTAATAGTATGACTACAGTGAGCAAATATATTATTTCCATGAAGACCAAAAGTACTAGCAATTACTGTCTTTCTATTATTTAACAGAATAATTTGAGTGACTAATTAAAACTAAAATTAACTAAATTAATTAATTAACGAATACAATACAGAACAAAACAAAAAATAATCGAATAACAATCAAGAAGCAAAACAATACCCGGTAAAGAATCCACTTAGATTTCATTTGTCACTATCAATCTAAATTACGTAATTTCTTTTACTTAGCACCTTGATCCATAGAAATCCTTAAATTATGCAAATATCTCTTTCGAGCATAAGAGTAACTGACGCTAGGTGATTAATTGAAATTTCTTTCTAATTAAAACCCCTATTATCGCAGTAACTCGTGCTATGGATTCCCCTATTAGATTTGACTCTAACCCGATAGATTTATGTCATCTTATCTCTAGAATTGCATGTAACTCCACTCAATTATGCAATATCTACTATTAAATAGGGTCTATTCAATCATCGATTTAATCACATCAAACATGGACCAATAATTTAGAAATATTAAACCAAGAATTAAACACACATAATTAAGAATAAGAAACTAAGTATTTATTGCGTAAAACAAAAATTAAATGACAAATTTCATCATAGGGTTCGTCTCCCCTAGGTATTTAAAAACTTAGTTCATGCTTGAAAATAAAAACATTCAAGACATATTATAACCGAAAGAAATAAAGAAACTAATGACAATTTCCTAAGAATTAACTGGGAATCTTCAACCTTGACGGAAATCTACTTCAGAGTCAACTTTAATGGTATTTTTCGAGTTATTGTTTTTAATATTCTATGACGACTCACTCCTATCTTCTTATTTTTTTTCATATATACGCCTTAGAATGCCTGAAAAACTTAAAAATCAGGATTTTCTACTATTTTGTACAAAATCCCGTGAAATCAAAATGGCCTACTACAAGCCTGTGTGGCGTGTGGTAGGCCGTCTGAAATGATTCAGCCCATGTGGCTCCTGTAGCTTGCTCCGATGATCCGATTTTCGCTATTTTTACTCCAAAATGCTCTATAAAGCATTAAAACATGATTTTAAATGATTAGGAGTATAAAATTCACTATTAACATAAAATAATCACCCAAAAACGTATTAAGAATGAGGTTAAAACATGCTACTTTTAGCACTTATCATTGATGTTTTTAAAAAATAATTACATATTTATTCTTTGATTTTATAAATAAAAGAGTTATTAATTAAAAAAAATTGAAAACAATATATTTATTATAAACATTAATTAAAAATAAAAAATATAAACAACAAATAAAAAATACATATTAAAATGCTTATAAAAGAATTTGAACCCAAGACTTAATGATGAAATCACTATTATCTAATCATCTAATCAAAAAAGCTAATGTGTTAAAAATATTAATTAAAAATAGAAAAAAATTGAAACAACATGAAATAAAAAATATAAATGTGATTAGAAGAGGAATCAAACTTAGGGCTCAAGGACATAAGCATTAATACTTAACTATCTAACCAAAAAAAAAAACAAATTATTAATTTTTAGTGAAAATGCGCTCTATAAGATGCGTGGTAGCAAGATAAATTTATATTTTTAATGCATATATTTTTGGCTAATTATCGAATAAAGTGCTACTAAATTTGAATTTTTTTTAATCAGGAATGAAGTTGGGGTGCTAAAATTCAAAATCATATAAAAATGGGCTATATTGGAACAAAAAAATAAAGAGGAGGTTTAGATTAAAAGATTGAGGATTTAAAGTTGGCTGAATAAAGATTGAAGATTTGAAATTAGCTGGATAAATATTAGATTATTTTTTATATTGTTAAAATTCTATAATTCGTTTAAATTTGATTTTTAAAATTTTGATTTATCTAGTGATAATGTTTAAGGAAAATCTAGCTAAATTTTAGAGTAAAAATGTGTATAAATACCTGGGCAGACTTGGCTTTTAGAATTAATAAATTCTTTTCTTTTTCCTTATGCTTCATTCTGCCAATTTTTTTTTTCTTTCCTTTACTTTCAACATTTTAATTTATTTGCCTTCCAAGCCCTTTCCTCTTTCTACTTTCCACAATTTTCATTAAAAGCCACTTTCATATTCCATCTAGTATGATTTATTTCATAATTAACTAAGTCCTTTTAGCCTTAGCTCGGTTACCGCTCCGACAAAGCAATTGTGAGATATGAACCCATATTAAATACTTTACAATTCTATATTTATTATCTCTCTGATATATGGGATAGTACAAATTCGTCCCTTAAAAGTTGATTCAGTTGTGGTTTGAGATGTCTTCGATCACTATAACCAACTTATCGGTTGGAAGGAAACACCTTCTTTCAAGGATTTTTTATTTTTCAGCTTGCAACGCACAAGTCGTGAGCACGATTGTACAGCGACAATAATTTTGGTCACAAGAAAAAGGTGAAATTGGATAATCAGTCCTTATGGATTCGACCCTACTACTCTATACTACTATTTAATGTTATTTTATCGTATGAATTTAAAATTTGGTGGTTTCGACGCCCTATCAATGCGTTTCAGGTTTCTTTCTCCAAAAATAACCTATACTCATAAATATATATATATAAAAAAGCCTAAAATCATAAATATTAAAAAAAAACATATATATAATTTAACTGAGGTTTGATTCTCTAAAATTCACAAAGTATAAAACAAATATTTTGTAGAATAAAATTCCTATAAATTCGAAATGAGGAATTTTTAAATTGTTAATCTTATCAGTTTTTTTATTCTATGAACTTATCACATATATAATTTCTTTTAAAAAGTTATTACAAAATTATTAATTAATTTATATTTTAAATAATTCTCGTAGCATTTAAATAGATTGTTGAACTTAAAATTGAATTTTACATTTTGTAATATAATATATATAAAATATGATACGATAATTTTTATAAATAATAAAAAAATTAAATAATAAATTCGGTAACTACAAAAGTTATATTAGAAAAAAGAAAAAAAAAGCAGCCAGGATCGGCCTTTTTACCCAAAAACGCTCATTTCTAAAATTATTTACGGAAATAGACCAACTTTTTAATTATTTATCAGAAATGGCTGAATTTCGCGAAATCGCGTCCATATCAGCGCATTTTCAGGTGATGTGTCAGCAAAACATGTCCCTGAGCACAAAGCACTTCCTTGAAGGAGCGGTTTGTTGATGTGGCAAAAACGCTCCCCAAGGGACGCGTTTTAGCCCATGTTTTTTTTTTCCAAAAAAATCTATTGTCGAATTAAATTTTTTAAAAAAGGTTATTTTTTAAATATTATAAAAATAGATTAATTTTTTTTTAAAATTTACGAGAATAAAATTTTATAAAGGCTCAAAGTGACAACACCATTTTTTTAAAGCTGTCATCAATTAATATGGAAGTAAGTTTATAGACCCAAAGTTTCAATTCCCTTATTTTCTTAAGCAATATGAGATATGAGATATGTGTATATATAGACACATGAATAGTTTTGCAGCTTGTTCCTAAACAATGTGGGATTCCTTCCTCTTTTAACTAACAACATGAGATTAAATGCTACACTATATTTGATATTTTTTTACTTAAAGTTTAAATTTTTTTACAAAAAGTTAACATTTGTTACATTATAAATAAAACTTTTAAACTCTATAAGTAAAAAAATTATAAAATATAAAATGAGTATGGTAAAATATTAAAAATAAATATTTTAAAAAATACTAGTAGTTGAGTGATCATTTTGTAAATTTTTATAATTCGATAGCTAAAAAATATAGTTAAGTGACTACTAATGTAATTTAATATAGATATAAAATATGAAAAATAATTATTATATTCTATGTATATTATATATTTCTCTAAAAAAATTTATTTAACATAATTATATACTATATTTAAATACATTATCTATCTAGTCAAAATATATCTGAAATAAATTTATTGGCATTCATTAGATGATGAAAATTAAATTAAAATTAGAATTAAAAAAATTAATGAGTATAGTAAAATATTAAAAATAAATAAATATTTAAAAAGATATATCAATTTTTTAAAATTACAAAAAATACTATTTGAGTACCAAATACTCACCTTTATTTATTAATCAAACATTCATAATATAAAATAAAATAAATAACAAAAAAAATTAAAAGTATAACTTCTAAATTTAAATAATAGAATATTATTTTAAAAATTAGAATTGCATTAATATTAACTTCCAACATTTAAAATTGAATAGAAGATTATTGCATGTACAAGTTTCATATATGTAATTTGTTCTCTTTTTTTTTAATAATTCTTTTGTATATATTAACAATTATAAAATGCAACAAGATTAAAAATCTCAAAAGATAATTTTATAATATGAGAAAATGTTAACAAAATATAAAAAATAGAAATTGTTTTGTAAAAAAACTAAATATAGTGTAGCATTTAATCTCATGTTGTTAGTTAAAAGAGGAATGAATCTCACATTGTTTAGGAACAAGCTACAAATTTATTTATGAGTCTATATATACACATATCTCACATCCTACATTGCTTAAGAAAATAAGAAAAATGAGACTTTGGGTCTATGTAAAGATTTGATTTATAAGTTATATTTTTATATTAATTGGTGATACTTTAAAAAAATAATATTGTTACTTTGAGTTTCTTTATAAAAAATTATTCTCATAAAATTTTAAAAAATTCATGGATTTTTTTTAAAAATTTAATTGGAGAACCGTAATCAACGTTTTTGGGTAAAATGGCTGCCAGAATCTTTTAATCTATTCCTTTAATTGTATATAAATAAATAAATAAATATGGTAGGAAAATTATAAAATTACAATTCTACCAGTACAAGGTTCTAGGGCCGCTGCTTCGTGTCTATATAAAGCAACTTGCGTAGCCGTGCCGATTAGAATATTATTATCGGCTGCGTTTGGCTCTTAACCAAGTTTGCAATTTTGCAGCCTCTTCTTCAACCCGTTCAAGCCGATTAACCCTCAGGTTTATGTTTTTCTTTTTGATTTATTTATTTGTTTGTTTTTTAATTTTTTTTTTTATATTGGATCTCCATCTGAATTCTAATTTGATCGGCGGAGATATTTCAGATATGGCGCTCAACTTTTTCTATTGTTTTCGATTATCTTTTTTTAATATTAGGAATTTATATTGCTTTATTGGAAATTTGATTAGTTGCAATCAGAATTTGTTAAAATGATTACGTTGGTAGGGAGGTCTAATTTTGAAAAAAAAATTGGGAATATATTTTTTTTACTCAAGTATTTCTTTCTGTTTTATGTAGTATTTAACATCTTTGTTATTATTTTTTGTTTGTTTGGATTAAGTATATGCTTTGATGTCTATTTGTTTATTTAAAGTTTGTGAATTTTGATGGCTCTTTGAAGAATTACCGCGTTAGACGATAATAATTTGTTGCAATTATTTTTAGGTCATTCAAATATGCTTTTGTGTGTATAAATAAATTTGATGTGTCGTAAGTGAAGGTTATATATGCAGTTTCTTTTCCTAATGTTTGATTTTACCTGATACAAGAATCGTGATAATGATTTGTTTTTTCTTCGTCTGTTTATTTGATCTGGATCTTTTATTTGTTGATTTGACATTTGAAGATTCTTTTTTGTTTATTGATTTATCTTTTTTTGATGCCCTTAGTGGTAGATTTGAATAATTTTGATTTGAGTTATAGCTTTTTAAAACAACTTGTTGGGCTTCTGGGTAATTTTTGCAGCTTTCTGTTTTCGGAAGTTACTACTTTACCTAGTGATGGCAGACGGTCACGAGAGTGACAAGAATATTGAGATATGGAAGATCAAGAAGCTTATTAAAGCACTTGAAGCCGCTAGAGGCAATGGCACCAGCATGATATCTCTCATAATGCCTCCACGTGATCAGATTTCAAGGGTTACCAAGATGCTGGGAGATGAATTTGGAACAGCTTCAAACATCAAAAGCAGAGTCAACCGTCAATCTGTGTTAGGTGCAATCACATCTGCTCAGCAGAGGCTCAAACTTTATAGTAAGGTTCCTCCCAACGGACTTGTGCTCTACACTGGAACAATTGTGACTGATGATGGAAAAGAAAAGAAAGTCACAATTGATTTTGAGCCTTTCAGGCCTATAAATGCTTCTCTTTATCTCTGTGACAACAAGTTTCATACGGAGGCACTGAATGAACTTTTGGAGTCAGATGATAAGTTTGGTTTTATTGTGATGGATGGTAATGGAACTCTTTTTGGGACATTAAGTGGTAACACCAGGGAGGTACTTCATAAGTTCAGTGTTGATCTTCCAAAGAAGCATGGGAGAGGTGGACAATCAGCCCTTCGTTTTGCTCGACTTCGAATGGAAAAGCGCCACAACTATGTGAGGAAGACAGCTGAACTTGCTACTCAATTTTTTATCAACCCTTCCACCAGCCAGCCTAATGTATCTGGATTAATATTGGCTGGATCAGCTGATTTCAAAACTGAGCTGAGTCAATCTGATATGTTTGATCAGCGGCTTCAGGCTAAGATTCTGAATGTAGTTGATGTCTCTTATGGAGGAGAGAATGGTTTCAACCAGGCAATTGAGCTTTCCTCTGAAATCCTGGCGAATGTGAAATTCATACAGGAGAAGCGCTTAATAGGGAAATACTTTGAGGAGATCAGTCAAGATACTGGGAAGTATGTTTTCGGAGTGGATGACACACTGAAGGCCTTGGAGATGGGAGCCGTTGAGACACTTATAGTGTGGGAAAATCTGGACATAAATCGGTATCAGCTGAAGAATAGCACTACTGGTGAAATTACCATAAAACATTTAAACAAGGAGCAGGAAGCCAATGAGAGCAACCTCCGCGATCCAGTCAGCTCTGCAGATCTGGAGGTTGTTGAGAAGATGCCACTCTTAGAGTGGTTTGCTAATGAATACAGGCAGTTTGGCTGTAGCCTTGAGTTCGTTACCAACAAATCCCAGGAGGGTTCTCAGTTCTGCCGCGGGTTTGGCGGTATTGGAGGCATCCTTCGATACCAGCTAGACATGCGATCATTTGATGAATTTTCTGATGAAGAAGTATATGATGATTCTGAATAGCAATCAATCAACTCAACCCCATTAACGGTGCAGGATGATGGGGTCAAAAGCAAGCCTGCACCGGTGCTCGGGCTGTCGCGGATACTGCTGCTCACAATGCCCTCAAAGTTTCCATCGCATCTAATTAAGGTTTGGGTTTTACACTGTTTTGGTTTTACTCTACCCTCTACTCTTTTTAGTTCCATAGTTGATGTCCAGCAGGCTTTACTCGGTGATGTTGCAGGACCGAATAATGAGCAGCAGCTAAAATGTGTAGAGGCTTAGCTGGCAAGATTTACATCAAACTTGCTGGAGATTCCATGGGAGCTTCCTTTCTATTTTCTTCGACCAGGGCCTTGCATATATTAAAAACTGGCACTTCACTCGTATATGTGGTTGAACATTGCCTTGGGCACAAGGCAGTGGTTGTATGGAGCTATTATTATGTTTGTTTCTACTTTCTAGAAATTAGGTAGTGTTAATGCCCCCGCGTTGGCATTTGGTTGAATAAGTTTGGTTTGGTTTGGTTTATATGCTTAATTCTATCTCGCAGACGATGTAAACTGTGTGCTTAATTTCTAAACTTGTTTACATGCTTTTATAATATCTGAATGCAGAGCTAGTAATGATGTCCAACTTCTCACTGGTGTTTGATATTTTGGGGGCAAAATTAGTGGTACATACCACTTAAAAGAAAGGTTTAGTTCCCTTTCAAGATTATTCGGGACGAAACACTACCTAAACCCAAATATGGTAACTTATTATTTGGCTGGATGGTAAAAGGTTTGTAGTTTTCGTTTACGTGCCCCAAATTCAAATCCTCCCTCTGGCTTCTTTTTTTTTTTTCCTTTTTCTGTTTAATTCAGCTAGCTTTAAAGATTTTGTTTTTGTTTTTAATTACTAAACATGTTTTGAAGTTTTATTTTATTTTTAACTTATGTTTTTTAATTAATAATTAGACAAAATAATAAATATATTATATATCATTATGTTTAATATATTTTATTTTTTAAAAGCATCGATTAATATTTTCATTATAATTTTTAGATATCACATATTTACTTTTTCTACCAACATTGGGGTATGGTAAATCTTAATATGATAAATCAAATACTTATTTGAATTATTTTACATATAAAAACAATGATATTTGAATTTTAAATTCTAATATTGTAAAATCAATTAGTTATTTCAAATATTGTTTTTAGTAAATATAATTTTTATATATGAAATATTTATTTTTTCATCATGTCATGGGTGGGTCATATTTTAGTACTATATATTTTTAGCTTTAATTTCTAAGCTTTTGATATAATAATATTAAGATAAATTTTAATTTATATTTCCTCAATCATTTGGTGAAAATCATGGAAATTTTGTTAAAATTTTCAAAGCATTTCAAAGACTTGTAAAAATACTCAAAAACATGTTTTAAATGTGTTTTAATTTATCTAAATATTTTCGAGTCAATTCAGAATATTTATAAGAGCTTTAAACTCATTTTATACAAGTATAAGAAGTTGTATCGATACTTGCAGGAAAGTTCTACTTATAGAAGTAAGTCAAAGAGCACTTCAAGCGTATCACCAGACTTTATAATTAGACAAGTCTACTTCTACGAAAACAAGTCCTCTTCTACCCATACATCATTGTATTGATACAAGTCTGTTAGCAAAGCTTCCAATGACTATAAACTGTCACAATTTTTCTCTTGTTATATATATATGTCAAGAACACTTAAAAATACAAGAAATGAAAAGAGGAAAGTCTGAAATTCTTCATTTCCTCATTTTCTCTTGTACATATATTTTAGGTGCTTATTGTTAGATATTTTTATCATTCTCATTTCAATTCTTTAAGAGAAAAAGCTTAAAACTTATAAACACTCACTTTTGGAAGGTCTTCATTGTTTACATCTTTTCTTTCTATTGCTAGAGCTACTTAAAGGTCAAAAACCTTAAGTAATTTGTAAATGGTTATAGTTGAGACTTGTAAAAACTAGAAGGTTCTAGTTAAGCCATAAAAATTTAGGAAGAAGGTTCTATCTTAATGTTGTGAAAAGAATAGAGATTGTAAATGTTATACCTTCTCCTTGAAAGGTATCAATTCAAGTATAATGACTGGAAAAATCTTTGGTTGAAGTTAGGGGTAAGCGTTCGATCGAATCAAATCGAATGAAAAAAATTTCGAGTTGACGAATCCTATTTTATCATCCTTACTCGATTTGAAATTTTCTCTAATTGAGTCAAGTGAGATGGAATTCGAATCGAATCAAATATATTTGTTTGAGTTAAATTAAAAAAAAAAAAGACTTTGGATCCTTGTAACCACTGTCACCCACTATAATCAAATTTGCCTGCTGTAATCAAATTTGTTATTAACTTTAATCTCCTCATAATTTATTTATTAATTTTTTATATATGGGTTAGCTTTTTTGCTTGCTTAGTTGCTTCAATTATCTTTTGATTTTTGTCACTATGTATTTTGAAATTAAAAAATATATTAAATATAAAAAAATGTGATTTTTTTAATAAAAATTATCTTAAAGATAAAATTTGAAATTGATACCAACATAAAATTTTAACACAAATATTTTATGGCATCATCAATAATTCAATTTTAATAAAAATTTATAAAGATTTAATATGATTAAACAATTCAATAATATAAATAGTACAAAATGTGAAAATTAATTTAATAATATAAATAGTATATATAAATAAAATTATTACTATTTAGGTTTAGAGTTTTTTTTTTTTTGATGATTTTTTATTTGGGGTAAAAGGTGAAAAGTAAAAGTTTAGGGCGAAATAAAAAGTTTTGAGGGTTAGGGAGTAAAATTTTGGGGGGAATGTAACACCCCTAACCTGTATCCATTGCCGGAACTGGGTTACGGAGCATTACCGGAGTTTACGGATCAAACGGACAGAAATTTTAAACATTTCATATCATATAATATTCAGGTCAGAAACCAATCAAACCCATACATATTGTCCCTATTCGAGCCCTCGAGACCCAAAATACGTGATAGAAACAAGTCGAGACTAATTCGAAAACTCAGAGAATTTTCGGAATACATTAAAAAATTTCAAAGCTGCAGGGGTCACACGGCCGTATGGCCAGGTCATGTGGGCATTCGAAGTAGGGACACACGGCTGTGTCCCAGCCCGTGTCGGTGCCCGTGTAACTCTCTGACTTGGGTCACACAGCCAAGCCACATGCCCGTGTGCCAGACCATGTACCCTTTTAAAATGGCCTCGCACGCCCATGTGCTAGCCGTATGTCTCACACGGCTAAGTCACACGCCCGTGTGTCTAGCTGTGTGGACCTAAAAGGTGCATTAAATAACCAATTTACCATTTTCTACATGCTCGGATATTAAACAACTCAAAAATCATTCGTTTAACCAGTTCAAAACATGATCAAATACGTTCAAAATATATCATCAAAGCATCAATCAAATCCAAATTACAAACATACCAAATTCAATCCATTTTGCCTAGTTCATAAGCACTTAAATACTAACTTAAATTCACATGCACATATCTAAATTTGGTTCAATTTATCATGCCATAATATGGCTTCAAAAACAAACACATGTTTATATATATACACCAAACCAACATTAAACTTATAACCTCATTTACAATCAATCCATAAAATAACTATTATTTAGACACCCTAGGTACATGTCGACACAAAAGGTAAACGTCACCACATTTGAGTTCAGAATCATTGTTGGATGCTGAATCAGCAATCAAAAGTGAAGTATCTGACCTGCACACAGAAAAACAAAACCGTACGCTGAGCAAAACTCAGTGGTATTTCTATAATCTGAATATTTAAAGACAAGATAATATAATATGCACAATTGAATTTTAAGCACATATTAATGTCTAGTATCATGACTATCATATGCTATTATATTTCATTTGTTAAATAATGTCCCAATTCACACAATTGATATATAAATAGGTATTCACATATCAAACCACATTTATTTGTACAATGGCATTAGCCATTCAATACTCAACTCATGAATACATCATTTTATATCACCCTCAATTCTCATCATTTGCTATATAATAGCTTTTCACAATTTGATCCATATATCATTTAAACAATAACATTATCCAGTCCATATCCAATTCATGAGTACATAACTCATGTATCTCATTTTAATGTTTCAAATTACTATCCTATTTTCAATTCACATACAATATCATCCAATATCAATCATAGTACCATTTAATTTAATTGCCCCTATTAACACGACTCGGACTCGGGCGGATACACGGATCCAACCAACACACTTGTTTGGCACCCAATGCCTCATCGGATAAATCCAAAGTATTAACCGCGCCTAGCACTATATACATTGACACCCAGTATCTTATTGGTTAAACCGAAGTAAATTGGCACTCAGTGCCTTATCGACTTGAGGTCGAAGAAATCTCTGAACTCTTCCTATCCTATGGCATGCCATTTATATCCGACTCAGCCCGATACAATTAATAGGGTTTAATTTCATATTTCATATGCAACCAATATCCAATATTAAGTTTTCATATAATTACATATACACATTGTAAGGGACCAATTTTGCCCGGGCCCTAAACAACAACCAAAAAAATAAAAATAAAAATTAACAGTCCCAGTCCAATTACATATCAGGCCCAAATACACTACCCAAATAGCCTAAATTAAAAAACCCTAAGACCCAATTATAGGCCCAACGACCTAAACTTTTTTCTCAAAAAGAAACCCTAATACCTAGTCGCCGCACCATAGCCTACCACCACCAACTGCTCTACCACCGCCATCAACCACTATCTATAAAAAAGAGAAAGAAGAACAGACATGCAACAAGAACAATAGAGAAAATATAAAAAATAACATTGTAAATCGGCTATAAAGAGCCTAAAAAAATATTGTAACGGGGTTTTTTTTTTCTGGAATAGAAAAAAAAAAGCAATCAAAATTCAAATGTGATCTTTTTAGTTATTTTTCCTTTTTTAATATATAAAAAAAAAAAACTTACCTGACGTTTGGTATTTTGCCATCGGAAATCGAAACATCCTCCATATTTTTTGCGCCATCGGAGGGTATCTGTGAGCACCGACCCCAGATTTGGATTCTGGGAGTTGAAAGGCCAAAAATAGGATCGTTTAGGTTTTTCGACCATTGCGGACAGCGGAGCCATCGTCGATGACCGGTGGCCGACGCGACGGTGACTCGCCGGAGCCAAGGCCGTCCAAAGAGGGCTCAAAGAGAAAAAAAGAAAAACTGAATAGTTTTTTGTTTTAAAACTGGTGTGAAATAATTTTTTTGGATTTTTTTTTTTACTTATATAGGCTTCCAAAACGACACCGTTTTGGGAGTGACCCCAGACGCCTAAAACGATGTCGTTTTGGTGCGACCCGTGGCCCGATCCAATCCAACTCTATGATTCGCGCGTTTTTGAACTGATGGTCTATTTACTCTTTCGGTCCTTCCGTTTTTTCACTATTTCTCAATCTCATCCTACTGCTATTTATTATTTCTTTTAACTTAGCCCTTTTATTTTATTTTTTTGCAATTTGATCCCCCGATTGCTGCCCTTAGGAAGGACATGTGTCCAAGAACTTTGGGATAATTTCTCATTTGGTCCCTGCTTATTTTAGCGTGTTTCATTTTGATCCCCTATTCTATTTTTTTATTTTTTATTTACAATTTACGCCCTATAATTTCATTTAAATTTCGATCTAGTCCTTATTTATTTTATTGTTAGCCCCTTTATTATTTATTCTATTCTGATTTACTCTAATATTTCATTTAAATTTTAATTCTATCCTTTGCTATTTTATTTCAACCCTTTTACAAATTGTTTTATTTATTTATTTTTATTTTTTAAAAAATCATATTGTATATATCCTTTTATTTGTGCATTTCTTTGTTCATTTATTATTATTGTCATTATTATTTTATTTTTAATTTTTATTCTTGTTATTTTATTATTCCTTTATTATTTTTGGCACTCTCATGTCATGTTTATTTATATTTTTTTACCATGCATTTTCCATTTTATTTAAGATTACCTTATTTATTTTATTATTATTATGATTTGATCATTAATAATAATATTATTATTAATTACATTAGCATTACTATAGTATTCTTTATTTACTTAGTATATATTATTCTATTGTTCTACTTATATAGCCATTTTACATTATTTCATTATCATATCATACAATATAATTACTCGTTTTTGTACTATGCCTGAATAAGTAAAATGCATATCGTTTCAAGTATTACGTTTGTTTTTAGGTACGATGCATAAAAAAAGTAAAATTTTTAAACTGTGGCAATGTTCATTATTTTTGGAATTAGAAAAGTCGTGATCCTAATTTACGGAATATGGCTTCTTTCTAAAATTGAGATAGTCGAATATCTACTTTAAAATAAATAAAAAATGAGATTTAAATGATGGTCAAATGGCGTTCATTCTTGTTCTTGAGGATCTAAAGCTTGTGTCCTAACTTACAGGACGTGATCCTTTCTTCTCGATTAACTTGAAATAAACCCCTTTTTGTAAAAATTAATTTAGTTAAGTTGTAACAACTCAATTTTGGGGCTAGTCGGAATAGTGGTTTCGAGACCACTAAACCGAGGTCGAAGAAAATTATTTTGACGTCGTTTTATGTGTTGTAGCATAATTATATGAATGCATGAAATTTCTGGTGCTTTAATTTGAGTGATAACATGCTTACTTTTGAGAAAGGACTAAATCACATAAAGTGCGAAAGTTCTATTTTATAAGGTAGAGGTATCTAATAGCTATAGAATGTAATTTGGAGGTTTTTAAAGTACAATTAGGTCATTTATCTACTGATGGCTGGCCATGTAGGAGCTAGGGAGACAAGATTTTAATGTTGGTCAAATTTGGTGGATATTAGGTGATAAAAATGAATAAAATAAGATGAATAAAGATGTTATCATTTTTTCACTATTCCTCCACCTTCACCGAAAATTTAAGAAAAATAGGGGTTTTAAAGCTCAAAACTTTCAGCCAACATATACCCTAGCAAGTAAGTGATTTTGAGGTTTTTCTTAATGATTTTTTTTTACTTTTGGAGTCCCCAAAGCTTAAGCTACTAATGAGAGGACTAATTTGTAATATGGTTGAAAGTCTAGGGACTTGCCATGAGAGAGTATATGTGATTAATTGAGTTTTTATGGAATAAAATGAATGTTAGAAAGATAAGAAACAACTTTTGTGAAAGATGTTAGTATGAAAACACCTAAATAGGACTTACATGCAAAGAGTGAATTTGTGTCATAAATGCATGAAATGGTTGGAATGGTGAGTAGTTGTAAGAGAAATAAATGTCCAGTTAGGCTTGTTTATTGAGAAAATGTGTTGAAAAATGATTTACGAGCCCGGGGGCAAAATTGTAATTTTGCCATAGTACAAGGGCAAAATGGTCATTTTTGCCCAAGTGTAGATTTTGATGCATTATGATCATAGAATGATCTAAATGAATGAACTTCATTGTTATAGATCAAGAAGAACGCGGAATCAATCTTGACCGTGGAAAGGGCAAGGTGACGGATTAAACCGTTAGTTGACGCGTTTTGCACCGAGGTAAGTTTATGTGTAAACAATGCATTTTATATATATATACACATTGTTGTTGCTAACTAGTGTATAGCACAATTGAGAACATGTATGATTCAAGTTAATTTAATGTGGTAGTTATTGAATAACTCTAGCATGAATGAAAGGAATGGATATGTAAGCATGTTATATCAATACTTGATGGTGCGCTAAGTGCGATATCACCTTAATACTTAAATTATGATGGGCTACGTACGATACCATCGTCTATTTATCATTTGGTGGGCTATGTGTGATACCACCGTATCTAACCCCTTGGTGGGCTATGTGCGATACCACCCCAAATAAATCTGATGGTGGGCTAAGTGTAGAACCACCGAGTAATTTGATTATAATTAGTTGATTATGATATTGTGATATGTTGTATTATATGACGTTGTGGCGTTAAGTGCGGGAAAGCCTACTAATGAATGTATGCATTAAGCTTGTGATATGCTTAGAATGTGGAATTGATTGGAATAAGTAAGCATGATTATGAATGTGAAGTGTCTCTTGCTCAGTATATAATGTTATATAGTTGTTTAGCACATACTATAATGTTATATTGTTTACATGTAAACTTACTAAGCTTAAAGCTTACTCCCCTTTTCTTTTCCCTTGTTATATAGAGTTTAAGAGCTGAGCCGGAATACGTGGATAACCAGAAGATCGCCCACACTATCAGCTTACTTCGGTATATCTAGACTTAGTGATTTTGTACATAGCATGTATAGGGGCTAGACTAGTTAGATTATTTTGTTATTTTGGCCAAAATGTGTTGGTCCCCTTATTAAGATATCCATTTTGTATAATACCATGGTTGATGGCTCACTTTATCATTTATGAAAATATGAAGTTATTCATGAAAGTTCATATCACAATTATGAGTTGTTTATTAGTATGTTGAATGGATTCATGTGGTGTGAACTAGGGGGGTGTAAAGGACTTGGTAGATAGCCTACTAATTGTCCACATGGGCAGACACACGGGCGTGTGTTTAGACCGTGTGGGAGCCACAGCTAGCACATGGGCGTATACCCAGGCCATGTGAAGTCTGCATCTTGCACTTGGAATTTAAATCGCCACACGGCCGGAGCACACTGACGTGTGGATAAACAAAATGCCAAGGTTTAGCACAAGGGCTAGGACCACAGACGTGTCGAGGCTGTGCGAAATAAGTCAGTGTCTACCACGGGCGTTGAACACGGGCGTGTGAGATGATACACGGGCATGCCATCTCTCCCACGGGCGTGTGGCCCCTGTTTAGGAAAAATTTTCTTAAGTGCGTAAAAGTTTCCAAATTATCTTCAAAACCTTTTAGAAGCATATTTAGGGCCTCGTAGGTCCATTATAAGGATGATAGACATATGAATGGAAAAATTTTAATTTGAAATGAGTATGATAGCCTAAAGTTGTATGATAGTACAAGTTAAGTACGGTAATGCCTCATACCCGACTCCAACGTAGAATACGGACAAGGGATGTTACATTTAATGGTATCAGAGTTATGGTTTAGTCAGTTCTTAGGCTACCGTAGCGTGTGTAAGAATCTAGCTATACATGCCATAAGAGTATAATAATAGTGTGGTGGTTTTTGATGATTCTAAACTTTGTTTTTATGTAGTATATGGATCTCGATCAATCGGCTGCTGATGACGCAGCTAGTAATGCGACGGCTCCTGCGCAAGGGACCGCGCCTATGCAGAGTGGACCCGAGATTATGGGTCAGGAAGAAGATGCTCGAGAAGCCTTTCTCCAAATGATGAGTAACTGGTACACGGAATATGTACGAGTGAACCCTAATACTCAACCTCCTCCGCCTCCTCCTATACCTCAGCCAGTTCTTGTAGCTCTCCAATGTATAGAATTGGTGAGGACAACTAAGCCCTCGGTAGACAAAATTCGTAAGCAATAGACTGAGGACTTTTAAGCTCATATAGATGATGACCCTGAGAAGACAGAGTTCTGGCTTGAGAACTCAATGAGAGTATTTGATGAACTCTCATGTACACCTGAGGAGAGTTTAAAGTGTGTCGTGTCCTTATTGAGAGACTCAGCATACCATTGGTGAAAAACGTTGACATCAGTAGTTCCAAAGGAGAGAGTGACGTGAGACTTCTTTTTGGAAGAGTTCCGAAAGAAGTATATAAGTCAACGGTTTGTGAACCAGAAACGAAAGGAGTTCCTTAAGTTAAGGCAAGGAAAAATGACTATGGCGGAATATGAGTGCGAATTTGTTAGGCTCAGTAAATACGCACAAAAGTGCGTGTCCACGGAAGCTATTTTATGCAAGAGATTTGAAGATGGGCTGAATGAGGATATCAGACTTCTAGTCGGGATTTAGAACTAAAAGAATCTGTGGTATTGGTGGACAGGGCTAGTAAGGCCGAAGAATTGAGTAAGGATAAGAGGAAAGCCGTGAGTGAGGCCTGAGAAAAAGGCCGATAAGTAAATCCTACCAAGCTTAGTCGAAGAGGTCCAAGAAAGTGAACCCTCGGACGACTACATCAGTCGGGTATTCGCAAAGAGAGCGAGGTAACACGTACTCAGGTTCAAGAGTTCAAGCCACCTCGATGGCAAGTGTGGGCAATCCAAAGTCCAAATTGGAGTACTCAAGTTGTGGCAGACATCACACTAGGGAGTGTTGGGGAAACAATCGAAATTGTTATAAGTGTGGATCCCCCGACCATTTCATCCGAAACTGCCCTGAGAGGGATGACAAGAAGAAGAAGCAAGAGATAAGATCAAGTTGTGCATCTTCTAGGGGTAGGCCATAAAAGAACCCGGGAGGTGGGACTAGTGGTAGAGGTACATCACGAGACTCTACTGTGAGGCCAGAGGGTCGGGCGCCGGCAAGAACTTATGCTATTCACGCTCGAGAAGAGGCATCATCGCCAGATATAATAACTGGTAGATTTTCTCTTCATGATAGCTTTGTTATTGCTTTGATTGACCCGGGGTAAACCCATTCTTATATTTGTAAGAGATTGGCATCTAGTTTGACTCTGATTGTTGAATTTACGAAATTTGTGGTAAAGGTGTCAAACCCGTTAGGTAAACATGTGTTAGTTGACAAGGTGTGTAGGAACTGTCCTTTGACAATTAGGGGTTATTGTTTTCCGACAAACCTTAAGTTGTTGCCGTCTAATGAATTTGATTTGATTCTTGGTATGGATTGGTTGACTACCCATAGTGTCTTAGTGAACTGTGGTAGTAAATTTATTGAATTGAAATATGAAAATAGAGATGTTATTCGGGTTGAATCAGGTGAGTCAGATAATTTACCGGTGATGATTTCTTCCATGGTGGTTAAGAAATATCTGAGAAAAGGGTGCGAGTCTTATCTCGCTTTTCTATTAAATACTCAAGAGTCTGAAGTAAAGGTTGAAATAGTGTTGGTTGTATATGAGTATTCGGATGTATTTCTAGAAGAGTTACCTGGACTACCCCTAGTTTGAGAGGTCGAGTTTGGAATTGAGTTAATTCTGGGAACAGCACCTATTTCGGTTGCTCCGTATAGGATGGCCCCACTAGAGTTGAAAGAATTGAAGGTTCAATTGCAAGAGTTAATGGATAAGGGTTTTGCAAGACCAAGCTATTTACCATGGGGTGCTCCGGTACTTTTTGTAAAGAAGAAAGATGGATTGATGAGATTGTGTATAGACTACAGACAACTCAACAAAGTAACTGTGAAGAACGAGTATCCTTTACCAAGGATAGATGATCTATTTGATCAGCTAAAGAGAGCTACGGTGTTCTCCAAGATTGATCTGAGGTCTGGTTATTACCAGTTGAGAGTTAATGAGCAAGATGTGCCGAAAACGGCATTTCGGATGAGGTATGACCATTATGAGTTTCTGGTCATGCTGTTTGGTTTAACGAATGCTCCTGCGGTTTTTATGGACTTAATGAACCGTGTCTTTCGACAGTACTTGGACAAGTTTGTGGTTATCTTCATTGATG
Source organism: Gossypium bickii (assembly GCA_025503065.1). NCBI lineage: Eukaryota > Viridiplantae > Streptophyta > Magnoliopsida > Malvales > Malvaceae > Gossypium > Gossypium bickii. The sequence continues at coordinate 27,399,921 of CP106718.1, forward strand.
ACATATTGATTTATTCTTAAGATGAGAGTGAACATGCGGAGCATCTGAGAATGGTCTTACAGACTTTAAGAGACAAGCAGTTATATGCTAAATTTAGTAAGAGTGAGTTTTGGCTCCGAGAGGTCGGATTTCTAGGACACATTTTGTCAGGTAATGGTATTAGACTTGATCCCAAAAAAATCTCGGCTATTGTGGAGTGGAAACCACCAAGGAACGTGTTGGAAGTCAGAAGCTTTTTGGGTTTAGCTGGGTACTATAGACGGTTTGTGAAGGGATTCTTTATGATTGCTACCCCAATGACGAAACTGTTACACAAAGATGTTACGTTTGAATGGACTGAGAAATGTCAACAAAGTTTTGAGAGATTGAAAACATTGTTGACTAAAGCGCCGGTTTTGGTTCAACCTGAGTCAGGGAAAGAATTTGTAGTCTATAGTGACGCGTCGTTAAATGGTCTTGGCTGTGTGTTGATGCAAGAGGGTAAGGTAGTCACTTACGCCTCGAGGTAATTAAAACCGTATGAAAAGAATTATCCAACTTATGACTTGGAGTTGGCTGCAATTGTTTTCGCGTTAAAGATTTGGCGACATTATTTGTATGGTGAGAAGTGTTGAATCTTCACAGACCATAAGAGCTTGAAGTACTTGATGGATCAAAAGGATTTGAATTTGCGACAACGGCAATGGCTTGAGTTATTGAAGGACTATGAGCTAGTAATCGATTACCATCCGGGGAAAGCGAATGTGGTTGCGGATGCCCTGAGTAGGAAATCCTTGTATGCTTTGAGAGCTATGAACACGAGCTTAGCATGGTCTAATGATGGTGCTGTATTAGCCGAGTTGAGGGCTAGACCACTATTTGTTCAACAGATATGTGAGGTTCAAAGGAATGATAGTGAGATACAAGCTAAGAAATCTAAGTGTGAATCGGGAAATGATTCTGATTTTTGAGTGGGTCCGGATGATTGTTTGATGTTTTATGATAGAATTTGTGTACCAAGAGATGATGAACTGATTCAGAAGATATTAAATGAAGCACATAGTAGTTATTTGTCAGTACATCCGAGCAGTACAAAAATGTACAATGATCTGAAGAAATTTTATTGGTGGCCGGGAATGAAAATGGACATATCTGAGTTTGTGACAAGATGTTTAATTTGTCAACAAGTAAAGGTTGAACATCAAGTGCCTTCGGCATTGCTTCAGCCAGTGATGGTTCCCGAGTGGAAGTGGGATTGGATCACCATGGATTTTGTGATGAGATTGCCTATGACTTTGAAAAAGAAAGATACTGTGTGGGTTGTCGTTGATAGACTAACGAAGTCGTCTCACTTTATACCAGTGCGTGTTGATTATTCACTGGATAAGTTGGGCGAGTTGTATATTACAGAAGTGGTGAGGTTGCATAGAGTACCCGTATCTATTATCTCGGATAGAGATCCGAGATTCACTTTGAGGTTTAGGAAGAAATTACGGGAAGCCTTGGGTAAAAGATTAAATTTTAGTACAGCATTTCATCCTCAAACTGACGGCCAATCTGAAAGGGTAACTCAAGTTCTTAAAGATATGCTCCGATGCTGCGTGTTAGGATCCGAAGGTAGTTGGGAAAGATACCTACCCTTGGTCAAATTTGCTTACAACAACAGTTATCAGTTGAGTATACAGATGGCGCCGTATGAAGCATTGTATGGTCGTAAATGTCAGACTCCTTTGTATTGGACCGAGCTGAGTGAAAACCAAATTCATGGGGTTGATCTGGTTAAAGAGACCAAGGAAAAAGTGAAAGTGATTCGGAATAGTTTGAAAACTACTTCAGACCGACAAAAACCGTATATGGATTTAAAAAGAAAGGAAATCGAGTTTAAAGTGGGCGACAAGGTATTTCTAAAAGTGTCTCCGTGGACGAAAATATTGAGATTTGGTCGAAAAGGGAAATTGAGTCTGCGGTTCATAGGGCCGTATGAGATTACCGAAAAGATTGGGCAAGTGGCATATCAGTTGGCTTTACCGGTAGGGTTACAGAAAATACATAATGTGTTTCATGTATCTGTTAAGACTGTATCGCTCCGACCCTTCACATGTGATTCCTCCAACAGAAATCAAGATTCAACCAGATATGACATATGAGGAAGAGCCGATTAAAGTCTTGGCTCGAGAAGTGAAACAGTTGAGGAATAAGGACATAGCCTTAGTAAAAGTGTTATGGAAAAAACATGGTGTAGAAGAGGCTACGTGGGAACCGGAAGAAGCCATGAGAGAGCAATATCCAAACCTCTTTACTGGTAAGATTTTCGACGGCGAAAATCTCTAAAGGGGGGGAGAGTTGTAACAACCCGATTTTTGGGCTAGTCAGAATAGTGGTTTCGAGACCACTAAATCGAGGTCGAAGAAAATTATTTTGACGTCATTTTATGTGTTGTAGCATAATTATATGGATGCATAAAATTTTTGGTGCTTTAATTTGAGAATAACATGCTTAATTTTGAGAAAGAACTAAATCGCATAAAGTGCGAAAGTTCTATTTTATAAGGTAAAGGTACCTAATAGCTATAGAATGTAATTTGGAGGTTTTTAAAGTGCAATTAGGCCATTTATCTAGTGATGGCCGGCCATGTAGAAGCTAGGGAGACAAGATTTTAATGTTGGTCAAATTTGGTGGATATTAGGTGATAAAAATGAATAAAATAAGATGAGTAAAGATGTTATTATCTTTTCACTATTCCTCCACCTTCATCCACCAAAAATTTAAGAAAAATATGGGTTTTGAAGCTCAAAACTTTCAGCCAACATATTCCCTAGCAAGTAAGTGATTTTGAGGTTTTTTTTAATGATGTTTTGTACTTTTAGAGTCCCCAAAGCTTAAGCTACTAATGAGAGGACTAATTTGTAATATGGTTGAAAGTATAGGGACTTTCCATGAGAGTATATATGTGATTAGCTGAGTTTTTATGGAAGAAAATGAATGTTAGGAAGATAAGAAACAACTTTTTGTTAGGTGTTAGCATGAAAACACCTAAATAGGACTTAAATGCAAATAGTGAATTTGTTATAAATGCATGATATGGTTGGAATGGTGAGTAGTTGTAAGAGAAATAAATGTTCAGCTAGGCTTGTTTATTAAGAAAATGTGTTGAAAAATGATTTACGAGCCCAGGGGCAAAATCGTAATTTTGCCATAGTACAAGGGCAAAATGGTCATTTTCACCCAAGTGTAGATTTTGATGCATTATGATCATAGAATGATCTAAATGAATGAACTTAATTGTTATAGATCAAGAAGAACACAGAATCAATCTTGAACGTGGAAAGGGCAAGGTGACGGATTAAACCGTTAGTTGACGCGTTTTGCACCGAGGTAAGTTTATGTGTAAACAATGCATTTTATATATATACACATTGTTGTTGCTAACTAGTGTATAGCACAATTGAGAACATGTATGATTCAAGTGAATTTAATGTGGTGGTTATTGAATAACTCTAGCATGAATGAATGGAATGGATATGTAAGCGTGTTATATCAATACTTGATGTTGGGCTAAGTGCGATATCACCTTAATACTTAAATTACGATGGGCTACGTGCGATACAATCGTCTATTTATCATTTGGTAGGCTATGTGCGATACCATCCCAAATAAATCTGATGGTGGGCTAAGTGCGGAACCACCGAGTAATTTGATTATAATTAGTTGATTATGATAATGTGATGTGTTGTATTATATGACGTTGTGGCGTTAAGTGCAGGAAAGCCTACTGATGAATGTATGCATTAAGCTTGTGATATGGTTGGAATGTGGAATTGATTGGAATAAGTAAGCATTATTATGAATGTGGAGTGTCTCTTGCTCAGTATATGATGCTATATAGTTGTTTAGCACATACTATAATGTTATATTGTTTACATGTAAACTTACTAAGCTTAAAGCTTACTCCCCTTTTCTTTTCCCTTGTTATATAGAGTTTAAGAGCCTAGCCGGAATACGTGGATAACCAGAAGATCGCCCACACTATCAGCTCACTTCGGTATATCTAGACTTAGTGATTTTGTACATGGCATGTATAGGGACTAGACTAGTTAGATTATTTTGTTATTTTGGCCAAAATGTATTGGTCCCCTTATTAAGATATCCATTTTGTATAATGCCATGGTTGATGGCTCACTTTATCATTTATGAAAATATAAAGTTATTCATGGAAGTTCATATCACAATTATGAGTTGTTTATTAGTATGTTGAATGCATTCATGTGGTGGGAGCTAGAGGGGTGTAAAGGGCTTGGTAGATAGCCTACTAATTGTCTACATGGGCAGACACACGGGCGTGTGTCTAGACCGTGTGGGAGGCACGGCTAGTAGATGGGCGTATACCCAGGCCGTGTAAAGTCTGCACCTTGCACTTGGAATTTAAATTGCCACACGGCTGGAGCACACGGATGTGTGTATAGGCCGTGTGGATAAGACAGAATGCCAAGGTTTGGCACACAGGCCAGGACCACGGGCGTGTCGAGACCGTGCGAAATTAGTCAGTGTCGACCACGGGCGTCGAACACGGGTGTGTGAGATGATACACTGGCATGCCATCCCCCCCACGAGCGTGTGGCCCCTGCTTAGGAAAAATTTTCTTAAGTGCGTAAAAATTTCCAAATTATCTTCAAAACCTTTTAGAAGCATGTTTAGGGCCTCGTTGGTCTATTATAAGGATGATAGACATATGAATGGAAATGTTTTAATTTGAAATGAGTTTGATAGCCTAAAGTTGTATGATAGTACAAGTTAAGTACGGTAACGCCTCATACCCGATTCCGGCGTAGAATACGGGCAAGGGGTGTTACATTAGTAATGTATCAAAGAGGGATCGTGTTTTTAAACTCTCTTCAAATTTTCAATTCTCGACACTAAGACATCAATTAATCAATTAGGTACCAATTTTGGGTGTTACGAGGTGCTAATCCTTCCTCGTGCGTAACTGACTCCCGAACTCATTTTTCAGAATTTTGTAGACCAAAATCATTGTTTTAGTAAATCAAACCTTTTATTAAAACGATCAAATTGCGAGGTGCTTCGATCACACCTAATAAAAAAGATTGGTGGCCACTCGCGTTTTCGCATTTTCAATAAAATGTCGATTTCAAAAAAAGAAAGAAAAATAGTTTTGACACATATGAATTCAATTCAATCTATAACAATTAATATCCAGCTTTCACATTAACACATATATTCATTTCACTCAACTGTCAAAATGAAAAATACTCACCTCAACACTTACCATATGTATTAAATTGAATTACAACAATAAACAACTAAATTTGGATTATATAAATACAAACCAGGAATTCCGAGCTATTCGACGTCGACTTTATCTTTCCCATTTTTAGTCGAGGATTCTGTTACGACGTTAGCTACGAAATTAAAATAATTAAAATTTATCAATATAACACAATTCAATTTCATATTGAATATTTCAATTTTTACTCAATATTTGCCTAAATTTCAATTTAGTCCCAAAACTGAGGCTAATTTTTATTCTTCACATTTAATTTTGTATTTTTATACAAATTTCATTTTAAACTAAATTTAACTCTCTATTTTTACTTAAATCCCTAAATTTCAATTTTTTCACAATTTAGTCCATATTATTTAAAATTTAAAATTTATTTTACAATTTAATCCTTTTTCACTTCTAGCTTAAAAATATATCTATTTAATCCCTAATACTAAAATCATTCAACATTAAAAGCACTTAAAAACTTAATAATTGCTAAAATTTCAACATGGGTCGGGTAATACTTAACACTAGGATTCCAAAAACATACAAATTACAAGAAAAAGGACTAAAATGACTAACTAATTGAACTTGGAAATTTTTGAAGCCCTTAGACCGTGCGTCTGCTTCTTTCCTTCTTTCTCTTGTTCTTTCGTTCTTTTCTTTCTAATTTTGGGTTGGCCTAATCTTTCTTTATTTCTTTTTCTTTTAATACTTATTTGTTTTATTATTATAATATATATATACTTAACAATAAAGATTTCATATTATAGTATAATATATAAATTAAATTTTATAATATATATATGACTAACCGTCCCACTTAAAGAAACAATAAAATTGCTTCTTTAGTCCCTTTAATTATTTTTTAATCTATAATTTAACTTTCACCTTATATGCAATTTAGTTCTTATACCCAATTACTTTTAATTTATGTAAATTCACTTAACCGAAATCTAATTAACTACACAACTAGCTTATTTACGAGTCTGATTTACGGGAATGGAGTCCCGAGAATGCATTTTTTTTAATTTGGTTCTTTTTAATTAATTAACGATTGAAACATTAAAATTTTTCAACGAACTTTAATATCACCTTAATGACACTCCGTAAATATTTATAAAAATATTTACGGCTCAGTTTATAAAAATAAGGTCCCGATACCTCATTTTCTAAAACCACTTGAACTTAATAAATCACTTATATAATACAAATTATCAAATCAAAAACCTTTTTAAAAATCACATTTGACTTGTAAATATTAAATAATAATATTTACGAACTTACTCATCGAATTTGGTGGCCCTAAAATCACTATTTTCGACACCACTAAAAAAAAGGTTGTTACAGGAAAAGTAAATGAGGGGAAAATATTCAAAAAAAAAAATTGGGGAGAAAATGGGTTTGGGGCAGATGGGGGTGGGATGGGAGGGGAGGAGAGTAAAAGTTTTGGGGGGAAAGTGGGAGGGAGTAAAAGTATTGGGAAGAAAGTAAAAAGGTTTGAGGGTTTGGGGTAAAAATGTAAAATATTATAGTTTGGAATTCGGTCTATTCGAATTCAAAAATTAAGCTCGATTCGAACTCAAAATTTGAAAAAAATTCGAGTTGACTCAAATAACTCAAATTTTTTTTTAAGTCGAATCGAGTTTTGCTCACTCCTAGTTGAAATAAACCAAGATAGTGGAGGTAAACAATTAGGGCCAAACCACTATAAATCGAAGTATCCAAGCTTTTCTTTTATTTCCTCGTCTTTTAGAAAACTTTGCAAAGATTTTTAAAATATCAATCCACCTCTCTTGGTATTTTTAGGTCTAACATATATTTTTGTATGTGTATTCATAATAATTATTTAATTTTATAATATTAAAGTTTACTATATCCACAGTGTAGGTGAAAAATAATGATATTTAAAATAATTAATTGATTTTATAATATTAAAATTTACTATACCCATGTAAGTGAAAAAAATAAATATTTGACATATAAAAATTATATATATAACAAAATATAAAAAAATTAGTTGATTTCTAAGAAATAAAATATATTTAACATAATGATATATATCAATATATTTTTATCATTATATAATTATATAATTATTATTTTATGTATATAAATAAAAGAATTTATCAATTAAAAATAAAAATAAAAAACTTGGAAAGTGACTTGAATTAAAAAGAAAAACAAACAAGATTTCACTTATTTGCATTTTTGTCTTTCGCAATTTCCTTAAAGAAAAAGGGAAAGACATGAATATAGGCTTACCATAAAAAGAAAAGAGAACTTATTTGTATTGTTTTCCTTTACACTTTCACTAATTTGCATTTTTGTCTTTCACAATTTCCTTTAAAAAAAAAAAGGGGAAACTGTAATAAGAAATCTAAGAAAACATCCTATAATCTAGAAAACAATAATAACAAAAAATAAAACTATCAAATCTCAAAATTATATATAAACTTTGGTTTAATATAGTTGCAAAATCAGGGGGTTTGGCAGGGCCCTAGACCCCCTAAAATGATTTTTTTTTCATATGGCCCATTTAATTTAGTAAAGGTAAAATTGCACTTTAACCTCCTGAAAATATAAAAATTTGATTTAATCTTTTAAAAATTATAAAGATATAGTCTATTAAAATGGTGAAATTAAAATTTTCCTATCATAAAAATTACAATTTAATTTCGACCCCCTAAAAAAATTTTATAGTTTCGCCCCTAGTTTAATGTGCAATTGTATATATGAACTTTGATTTTGTGCAATTTTGTACATGAAATTTTGGTGTAATCCAATTATCACAAATTATTAACACAATTATTGATATAACATCATTTTATATTTTTATATTGCATACAAAAATAATTATATTTATCCAATATAAAAATGAATTGATCTATTTATTTCTTTAGGTGTGTATGATTGAATCAAAATTAAGGTTCCATGTATATATTTGAAACACAATCAAAGTTTCACATGTATAATTGCATCAAATTAAAGTTTATGTATACAATTACACATTAAACCAAAGTTCATGTATAATTTTGAGATTTATCTCATAATGTTAAACTAAAACTTTTCACTTGAAAGAAGAGAAAAAGAAAAAGAAAACATTATTTGACTTTTTAATTAGAAAGAGAACAAAAAGGGAAAAGTATTTAGTTGAGATTATAAGAGAAGCTAATGTTTAAAAAAAATTTAAATTTTTGTTTTTTATTTCACTGGCAATGTAAATTTTTTATTCTACAAGCAACTTTAAAAATTTGGCGTATATATTTTATTTAAATATCTTTTTTTAATATTATATATATTTGTCAACTCTTTAACTCTGCTTGTAAAGTCTAAAAATTTCATTGATAGTGTACCAAATACTTTTTCAAATAATTATGCATGTCAAATTTATTTTGACATACTCATTTATTTTTATTTAGTATATAATGTATCTAATAAAAAATAATTTTAAAGTTAGGGTAAAGTGCACTATTAGTCACTAAATTATAGGTAAGTTTTTGTTTTGGTCGCTTAACTAAAAAAAAGTTACAATTTAATCATTAAACTATTCAAAAAATTTATTTAAGTTACCGAGTTGTTAAAATCGATAGTATATGACTTTCTCTGTTCGCACTGCTTGCCCAAATCGAAAACCCTCTATTCCCTTCTCTTTTACAACCCAACTTTGTTTTTCATGAAACAACTTTGAATGTCATGAGTCTATGAATCAAAATTCAAACAATCTCTGATACTGATCTTCAAATTGACTTGGATTTAAGGTATGTTATTCTACTCATCGGTGAGTATTGATCCATTGTATCGATCATCGAATCATTGCTTGGAACTTGCTGGCGGAACTTTAAAAAGAAAAACTTAACAATTCAGTGACTTAAATAAATTTTTTTTGAATAGTTCAAAGACTTAAATGAAAATTTTCGAATAGTTTAGTGATCAAATTGTAATTTTTTAAATTGAATGACTAAAATAAAAACTTCCCCATAATTTAATGAATAATGATATGATTTGTGTTTGAAGGCGAATTTGATTTATCTAATATACTGAAAAAAGGTATTCAAATGGGAATCCGCCCTTGCTTCTCTCTTGCGGTGGATTGAGAGCCCCCTTTGAAACAATTTTTTTTTCTTTCTTCCAACACCTCATATACTTCCTCCATGGCTACTCCTTTTCAAAAAATATTAATGTTACAGACTTTAACCCTTCAACTTATCATTGCAATGTAATGTTACAAAAGGTGTTTGAAGGTGTTGTTAATTGGACTTCAATTATTATCAAAAGAGTAGATTAGCTAAATTCTTTTTTTTGTGGGGGAGAGAGGAGTTGAGGGATTAAAATCTAAATATGCTAAGAGTATAAGGGCTGTGAGCAAATTAGACCATATACATATTATTATTTATACATACTATATTATTTAAACAATTGACTATGTTCCAACTCAATTGAGAAAATACAAAAAAAATACTTTCTTTTTATAAAATAACAAATATTATTGTGATGGTATTTTTATCTTTTTATATTTTACAAAAAATCTAAAAAAATACAAACATAATAAAATTAAACTTAATACATCATAACTTTTAATATCTTAAAATTATCATTTCAACCAAAACTCATTTGGTTTATTTTTACTAGAGTCCTGTCACAATCCAACATAGGCAATGAAAATGATCCATTAATATTTTTTTTATTTTATATTATTATATATATTTAATGGTATCATAGTAAAGGTATCAAAGTGAGTGATAAAATTGAAGTTTAGCTATCAGTAGAGATATTCATGGGTTGAGATTATGCATAATATCAATACACTTTATGCTTGCTCAAGCCCGACCCTACCTAAAACACGAGCTTAAAATTTTATCCAAATTTACCCATATTTGTAAATGGCAACTCCAAGCTCATTTTAGTTTTGTTCATATTTTTTTCTGAAAATTATGTATATTATTTTTAATTTAATAATTTTATGTATTATTTATTTATTAATAATTTATATTTAGGCAACTTAACAAATTTTTTAATATGTTTACATCATTCTATTATAAATTACTATAAATTAGATTTTTATATGATATAATTTATAAAATATATAACATGATAAATATATTACAAAAATAGAAAATGAGTAGAGGTCGAGTTGAGCTTTGAATGCTTGAGCCTAAGTTTGGCTCATATTTTAAATATGACTAATATTTTTTATCTAAATCCTTTCAAATTTCAAGTAGGCCTTCAGGCTTGGCGAGTAACTCGCCCTTTGAACAACTCTAGGTACTAATGATCGAGTTTAAGGGGCAGAATATATATTAACCTTTAAAAAAAACCTTAAATTTCATTACTTTATCTAGTAAAATTTTTATGTTTTTATGTCATATTAAAAAATTTATTATTATCGATTGAGCCTTAATTAAGTTGACATTATTGTAATTGCAACATTTTGGAGGATAAAGATTTAAATGCTTAATTTCGTATTTCTCTTCGGTTTAAAAATTTAAGAAAGATTTATGGGTAAAAGTAATTACGTACCCTTTTTTTTACTTCTTTTTAAAAATTACTATTGATAAATTGGATTTGGAGTTTATTAGAATATTTTCAAAAGCAAATGGAGCCTAAGTTTTATTAAAATAATAAAAAATTGATAAATAAAAACAAAAACAATATTTCCGTTTTACAAAGTGTTTTTAGTGAAAGAAATTTTTTATTTTTAATTTTTAATTTTTTCAAATATTTTTATTTTTATTTTCTAAAAATTATTTTAAAAAATTTCAATCAAGTATGTTTTGAAGAGTTATTTTAATAATTTGGCCTATTTTATTTGAAATCTATAAAATTAGTTAAATAAGTGCTTAAAAGTGCCAAAAAAACAATTAATTCAATAAAAATTAAATTTTATAGAAAATAATTCAAGATTTTTTTAAAACAGATTAAAATAATTCAAGAATTATTTTACATTTTTTTTTTCCTATTTTATTTGACAACTATAAAATTAGTGAAATAAGGGCTTAAAAGTTCCAAAAAAAGCATTTAAATAAAAATTTGCTTTTAAAAGAAGGGAATAGTTCAAGAAATATTTTAATATTTTGGCATATTTTGTTTTATAACTGTAAAATTAATGAAATAATGACATAAAAGTTCCAAAAAAAAAAAAATTAAATAAGGACTTTAGAAGTGCAGATTGTTTTTTTTAAATAATTTTGAAAGGGATAATGACTTATTTGGCCCTCCAACTTTATAAAAAAAGTTTTTTAGCCTTTTATTTAATTTTTTTTTGTCGTCCTTAAATTTTTTATTGTCAAATTACCGCAAAATGAATGGAAAAGTTAACAATTTTTAACTTTGTTGATGTTGTATCCACGTAGATGACACATCAACATTTAATTAATTTTTAAAATTTAAAAATTTAAAAAAAAACTACAAAAACTATTTTTAAAATTTAAAAATTATTAAAAAAAGTAAAAAAAAGTTATAAAAATATTTTTTAAAATTTAAAAAATAATTAAATGTTGATTTGTCATCTACGTGACAATTCACGTGTATGTCACATTAACAAAATTAACAAACATTAACTTTTCCATCCCTTTTGAGGTGATTTGATAAAAAATGCAAATTCAATGGTTAAATGAGGTGAAATATTAAATGAATGGCTAATTTTTTATTTTTTATTTGTAAAGTTGAAGGGCAAAAAAAATATTATTATGCCATTTTGAGTTTAAAAGTAAAAAAGAAAAAGTTAATACTTTAAAAGAGAAAAAAAAGAGTTAAATTATACGGATAGTCACCCAACTATAAAAATTCTCATTATAGGCACCTCAAAAAAAATTTACAATTTAAGCACTCGCATTACGTAGTTCATTCATTTTAGTCACTCCTGTTAAACACGCAAACAAAAATCTGCCATAGTAATTTTTTGACATGCGGACCAATCATTAGATATTACATGGCACAATTTACCATGTCATAAGTGTTTCATACCACTTTAAAGGGCTAAAATATAATTATCCAATACTAATTATTAAAAAAAATAAAAACAATAATTAAATAGTTAAAGAAAACCCAGAAAATCTAATCGTCATCTTCTACTTCAAATTTTTAACTTAAAATTTGAAAAATAGAACAAATAAATTTATTATAAAATAACTAAAGTTTGAATCCTGACTTAATAGAAACATTTTATTTGTTTTTATAAAAAATATATTATAAATTACCTAAACATCTTATTTCTGATTCTTCTTAGAATCAATATATAAAAAGAAGAAGAATGGGATTTGAGTTAGCTTATTGGTTCTTTGAAAAATAACCAAAGTTTCAATCTTGACTTGGAAACTACAATCTGATTGCTTATGAAATTTGGCTTTTTTTTTTTTTTTTTTTTTTTTTTTTTGCTTTTATGGTGTTTTGAGTGGTTTCTTCTTTAATGGAGCTATTGGGGATCATATTAAATTTTGGGGTTAGAAAACGTTGATTCTTTGTGGAGGATAGTTATGGATGTATTTGGTCCCAGTAATAAGGAGAGCCTCCGAGGATCTCGGAATCGAGCTCCGATTGAGGCTCTGTTATGCGGTGGAGGCTGAGGCAACTAGTTTTGGACCTTACTCAACTAGAAATGAAGTTGACAGAAAGCTGCATGTTGTTGTTAGGAAGCCTATAAGTTGTCTTTTTTCTAATTGTTTGTTCATCTTTAGTTTAGATTTCAGGTTTTTTTTTTTTTTTTTTATTACTATTTAATTATTGTTTTTTCTTTTATTTTGGTTAATAATTAGTATTGGGCAAATCATATTTTAGTCCTTTAAGTGGCATCAACACTTATGACATGGTAAACTGTGCTATGTGGCATCCAATAATTAGTCCATGTGTCAAAAAAATGTCATGTCGAATTTTCATTAGAGTTTTTAACGGGAGTGACCAAAATGAAAGAACCATATAACACGAGTACTTAAATTGTAATTTTTTTTATTTTAGGTGCATAAAATGAGAATTTTTTATAGTGAGGTGACTATATGTGTAGTTTACCCAAAAATTAGTGAAATAAGGACTTAAAAGCAAAAAAAGTTAAAGAAGGGCTTCAAAAATTAAAAAAAAGTTGAACAAGGTCTTTAAAAAATAAATACTTAAAACTACAAAAAAAGTTAATGCTTTAAAAGTTTAAAGAAGTAGTGAAATAAGGACTTAAAAGCAAAAATAAGTTGAATTAGGGCTTTAAAAATTAAAAAATTGAAATAAGGACTTAAAAGAAAAAAAAAGAGGTTGAATAAGGGCTTCAAAAATAAAAAAAAAGTTGAAATAAGGGCTTAAAAGAAAAAAATAAGTGAAGCAAGGGCTTCAAAAATAAATGGAAAGAAAAATTATAAAAATTCTTGTCAAGAATGGGATTCGAACCCATGCCCTTTCGGACCAGTACCTGAAACTGGCGCCTTAGACCAACTCGGCCATCTTGACATCTATAATCTTATTCTTAATCTATCTAATCAATAATATTAAATCAATTAAATTTATCCAACAAACGTCAACGACTAAGATCTTGCCATCTCAGCTCAAAAAGATTGCAACCTACTATCTAACGGCTCCCAAGACCTCTACATTTTTGCCACTTTATACCAATCATACTCCCTTGTGTCTACGGAAAAGTGCCCTGTGATCTTCTGCTGAAGCACAAGAGAGGAAAATAATGGAGACGGCAGGAGAATGGCTGGAGAAGGCTTTGATTGATTTGTGTAAAAAAATAGAGACGGGTTTGGATTTGGATGCTGAAATTATTTCTGGGTTAGTTTCCTATTGCGAGTTGGCTCATCCCCTTGACGCCAAAGAATATCTTGACGTAATTCTCTTTCCCTCTCGTGTTATGAGTTTAGGGTTTATGGATTTCTTTTTTTATCTTTTAATTTGAAAGGGCGGATTGTTTTTGAGGGTGTCTGTTGATCTGGGATTGGTTTTAGTTGATATTAGATGTGTTGGCAACTTGCAAGATGATTTTAATGATTCAAATTTCGATGGATAATTGATTTTTATGAATGATTTTAATGGGTTTAGTTTATGAATGATTATCCCTCCATTATATTATTATTATTGTAGAATTTTCACAAATTATTTTTTGAACTTTGATGTTTGAACTCGAAACATGCACTAACCATTGAGCCAAGTTCTTGGAGTCAAAATCTAACATTGAGTATCATATCAAGTTTCCTAATCTCAGCTGCAATTGCTTTATTCTTTATCGAAGTATTAAATTTCATTTGTTTTGCAGAATATTATTGGACAAGAAGCAGGAAAAGTTGTTACCGAAGAGTACTTGCGGCGGAGAGGTCACTTAGATCTCTGCACCGGCAATGCAGCCATCCCTGCTTCGAAACTTCAAGCCTATGTCAAACCACCTTCGGGTGAAATCTCTGTCAGTGGAACGAAGAAACCATTTAAGACTCCAAAAGAGGCTGCGGGCTCTAGTTATCGGGCTGAACCAAAAAAGAATGTCATTTCTGGTAATCAGGAAAACAGAATCCCGAATGATGCTAGTGATTCAAGAAACATGCATAAAGGGAACCAAGGTAATTCTAAAAAGAAGAAAGCTGGTAAAGTCGTTTCACTTGCAGAGGCAGCCAAAGGGTCGATTGTCTTCCACCAGGGGAAACCGTGCTCGTGCCAAGCTCGCCAGCACAGACTGGTCAGTAATTGTCTTTCATGTGGTAAGATAGTCTGCGAGCAGGAAGGAGAGGGGCCGTGCAATTTCTGTGGTGCTCTAGTGCTTAGAGAAGGGAGCACGTATGCTGGTCTTGAAGGAAGCTTCACTCCTGTATCAGATGCTGAAGCGGCAGCTGAAGCTTACGCAAAAAGGCTTGTAGAATATGACAGAAACGCTGCAGCACGTACGACAGTTATTGATGACCAAAGTGACTACTATGAGATTGAGGGTAACAGTTGGCTATCAAAGGAGGTATCTCATGTTTTTAAAATCCTAACTCTTTGAGACCAGAGGTTATTGCTGCATGTGTTTGCTTGAAAGTCACTTGCACTGCATGTTTTTTACTTCACAGGAGAAGGAACTTCTGAAGAAGAAACAAGAGGAGATTGAAGAAGCTGAATGTTTGAAACGAAGTAAAGTGTTTGTGACTTTTGATTTAGTGGGACGCAAGGTATTAGCTCTTTCCAATGACCTGATTTCTGCCTACATTTCACTAATAAAATTTCAAACACGTATTAGCCGTTTCACTTGCACTTAATCTTCCTTCCTTCCTGGTTTCGCTTTCTCTCATAGTAACCATTGTCTTCAGTGCTTGAAATGTCTAGGTCGTCCGACTTCTTTTTCAGGATTCTTGCTCTACCATGTAGCTTTTAACTGCTTTGATCTTTTCTTTTGTGCATTATTTGTTTTTGAAAATTTATAGATACTACTTTTTGCCCTCAGGTCCTATTGAATGAAGACGAAGTTTCAGAACTAGAATCTGAGAACAGAATACTTCTACGTCCACCAGATGAAAGGGAAGCAAACAGGATTAAACCGAATCCAAACCTTAAACTGCAACCAGTTTTTCTAAGTCCGGTCCCCAGTAAGAAGGGTTCCAAGAGTAAACAGCCAAATAAGAGCCCTCTTAGTGGCTTGTGCTTGGAAATTACAGGGAGGGTGCAACATGACAGCAATGAGTTGAAATATTTTATGACCGATAAAAAGATAGAAGCAACTTGAAATGGAAGTTTAGGCAAAGACACTGAAGTGAACTGTGGTCTGGATGCAGCAGAGGATGATGTTGAATGTTCTCTATATTACCATTAACATAAATATCTTGCTTACCGAATAATTTTTATTATTATTCTAGTCTTTATATTACATTGATGAATCAAAACCACCTTCTTAATTTTTTTTTTCAGTAGTGAATCAATGATATAGCGTTTTGCTTTTCTGAAGAGAAATTAAATGAAGCACAAGAGCTTGAACTCATAAAGTGCACTATTTCTTTTTTGGTGACAAAGAAGAAAATAAAAATAAAAATTACATCATAGAACCCGTTTCCCCAAATGGAGATACTACAAAAACTTATAATCCTTGACTATCCAAATGGGCCAATTTAATTTCTCTTCTCTAGGGATATGGTAGATGTTCCAATGCTGAAGCTGAGAAAACTGTTGAAGAATTCTCCTAATCAAAGCTGAGTTAGATCTTTCTGTGAGTCCTTCCTGTACGACAGTAGCCACTTCAAGACTATCTGTCTGAACCAGCTCATTATCATAGCCTCGATCAATCAAGATGTCTAAGTCATTAAGATGCCCCATAATTCAACCTCAAACACTGAACAACTCCCTAAGAATCTATTAAAGCCAAAGATCCAATTCCCAGCTTTGTCTTGCACAATTCCTCCTGTTGAAGCAGAGTCAACCTCTAACCTTATGGAACCATCAATATTCAAGTAAACCCAGTTTCCATGTAGATAGGAATACGAAATTGAAACCTGAAGTCGTTTCGTTGGGCCCCTAGCTATCATTATAAACTGTTTTGCACAACTATAAGAGACCTTAATAGCATCGAGACTATTCCAAGACGCCCTTTGACAAATGAAGATATTGCGATTTTTCCATATGCGCCAAATAAGTATCCCAAAAAACCATTTCCGATCGACTTTTCCAAATCTTAAGTCATGCACGTTCTGCAAGTTTGAGACGATCCATTCTTGTAAATGACCTGAATAAAAGTTTAACAATTTTACAAGTAGGAATTAAAAGATTCCAAATATCCCTTGCAGCAAAATAGTCCCTGATAGCATGCAACACATCTTCAGTGATGTACCCACAAACCTCACACGTCGAGCTATGACCTACACCTTTCCGGACTCTTTCCATATTAGTAAGCAGCCTCTGCTTGAGAGCAAGCCAAACAAAGAACCTAACCCTTTGTGGTTTTTGAAACTTCTAGGGGATTTTCCATATAGCCTCATTTGGCCTTCAGAAAGTTTCCTGAACTTTCCCATATTCACTTTTAACTGAAAAAGAACCTGTCGATGTACCTCCCCAGATGATCTTATCAACCCCTACTATCGGGTATGGAGGAGGGGCTCTAATAATCTTACGAACAACTGTTTCAGGCAGCCAAAATTGAAATAAATCAAGGTTCCAAGTACCACCATCTACAACTATATCAATTAGCAAACAATTTTGATCAAGATTTGAATGACCAGAAAGTTAACAAGAGGCCCCGTATTAGGAACACATGGATCATGCCAATACTTGACGTTTCTCCCATCCCCTATTGATCGGAGCAAATTTCCTCGAATAAGAGGCTAAACCTTGGTGAGAGCTCTTCACAGGAAAGAACATCTACTCCTTGATAGGTGATCAAGAATTCCGTTGGTAACCCCATATTTAGCATAAAAGACCTAGACCCAAAGAGTTCTGGAATCAGTCACAAGTTTAAAGCCCAACTTCATCATGAAGGAATTATTATGACTATGCAGTTTCTAGAAGCTAAGCCCTCCATGCTCCCAAGGTTGGCAAATGTCTTCCTAGCCAACCAAAGCCACTTTTTGACTCCTGCTCAAAGATCCCCAAACAAACTGGCGCACCATGTTCTCAATTTCCTCGTAAAAGTCTTTAGGGGTCAACATAGACTGCATGAAGTAACTAGAAATCTCCAATAGAACCGATTGAGCTAAAGTAACTTGCCAGCTAATGATAATGTCCTTGCCTCCCAACTTTGTTACTTGCTCCGAACCTTATCCACCACAAACCGCAATGTTCTATTAGTTACTTTTTCATGAAATAGAGGTACCCCCAGATAACTTCCAAGATTTTGAACTCTGTGAAAACCAATGATATGAAAAATTTTACAACCTGAATTAACACTTACTCCTTTAGAGAAACATACTTTCGTCTTATTAGCATTAATCTTATGACCAGAATAATCACAAAAGTTGTCCAACACCTCTTTCAAAATAAGGTTACCTGCAAAGAAAAGGTGAGATAAGGAAGGACTTGATTAAAAAAGACATATAGGTCTCTATTTTCCAGAATGAATACTAGAATGGATACTATGACCGAGCCACTCCATGCACAAAACGAAGAGATAAGGTGACAATGGGCATCCTTGATGAACACATCTAGATTGACAAAATTTCTATGTCAGTACACCATTCCAAATAATCTGCATAGTAGATTTAGTAATGGCAGACATAATTACATTACTGAGAAAGTTCAGAATACCTACTACATGAAGGGAAGCTCTAATGAACTCCCAGCGTACTCGATCGTAGGCTTTCTCCAGAGTAACCTTGATGGCCAACCAGTTCATAGTTTTCTTCTTAATTCTCATGGAATGGAACACCTCTTGTGCAATAATGATGTTATCCATAGTACTCCTTCCTGTGATAAACCCAGTTTGCTCTTGGCCAATAATTTTTGGAAAAACCAGTTTAAATCGATTTGCAATAATTTTCATCACCAACTTGTAAAGAACTGAACACAAACTAATCAGTCGAAATTGAGAGAAACATTCAAGATTCTGAACCTTCGGGATGAGAACTAATAAGGTATTATTCAACTTCGGATTGATTTTCTCTCCAACAAAAATTCTCTTGACCCACGAGCAAACTGAATCCCCAAGACGATCCCATTGACTCTGAAAGAAAAGGGCATGAAATTCGTCACTCCCCGGAGACTTTAAAGGTGTAACACCCCTCATCGATATTCAACGCCGGAATAGGGTTACAGAGCATTACCAGACTTACATTACAATTAAATATCCATTTAGCATACATTATCTCAATTCAGGCATTCATCAATCAATCTCAATCAATTTTTCCTAAATACGAGCCTACGAGGCCCTAAATATGCTTTGGGAATGGTTCGGAACTAAACCGATAACTCAAGAAAATTTCATAAAACATTGAAAATTTTTCTTAAAACAGGGGACACACGCCTGTGTGGCCAGTGTGAGAGACACGCTCGTGTCACAGGCCGTGTGAACATTCGAAATGGAAGCACATAGCTGTGTCCCAGCCCGTGTTCTACCCCGTGTGTCTAGCCCGTGCGCCCTTCGAAGTGACCTCACACGCCCGTGTGTTAGGCCGTGTGCCAATTAATGGAGTATATTGACTTGTGCCACACGACCAATCACACGCCCGTGTGTGAGGCCGTGTGGAACATACTGATTTCATTTTAAATTCAACACCAGGGGACACACGACTGCATTACCTAGCCGTGTGTCACACACGGTTGAGACACACACTCGTGTCTCTGCCCATGTGGACAAAAATAGGCTATGTTTCAAGCCACATTTCTCACCCAAACATGCATCAACCTCAGCATACCAAAAAGCATATAACCATATCATCAATAGGCATTCAAACCAATCTCAACCAAGCCTAAATCATGCTATTCCAATACCAACAACTAACTTGCTTATAATGTCATGTTTTGCCAATTCAAATCATACCAATTTCACATTCACAAAGCATCTATATACACTATCTCAACCAAGCATTACCTTGCCTATATCCACAAGCAAACTATATCAATTTCCAACCATTATCAACCTTAAATGCTAAATTTCAACAAGCTCTTCACAAGCAATTATGAACCACATCACCAAGAAGCATTGACACATGAATATACATATACATATACATACCAAGATAAGCCAAATCGCATGGCTAATTACAAATTAAAATACACATTATTTACAAGCCAAACCAAATGGCTAAAATCCATCATTAACAAAACATGTAGGCTATCATTAGCCAAAACGACCTATACATGCTGTTGGGCCTAAATTATGCCCGGGCTCATACCAAAAACAATAAACCAAAAATAAATAAAACAAAGTCCAGAAATTAAAAAAAAAGTCCATTTTTTTCAGCTAGCCCAATAACCCCAGACCCATTTACAGCAGTAAGCCCACTAAGCCCAAATTGTTTTTAACGAACAGAAACCCTAGCCATTTTTGCGCCGCAAGCCTCCAAAGCAGACCTCCCAACGCCTGCACGCCTCGCTCTCTTCTCGCGTCGTGCGCACCTTCATCATTGACACGCGTTCACTGCAAAGCAGAAAAGCAAGCGGCGCACGACGGATCTAACAAATCTAGAGTTTTTATTTTTTAGTTTTCCTAAAAGGCTATAAAAGCCGAAAGAAATCATTTGTATGGGGGTTTTTTTTTGACAGAAATATACACACGATTTACATAGAAATACACAGTATACACACTTCTTTAGAGAGAAATACAAGGAATCAAAGAGTACAAACAATACACAAAGACAGTGAGGAAATCTTAATAGAAGCACAAAGAAGGTTGATAATTTTTCTTCCTTCGTTTTCTGTCTTGGTATTTCTTTCGTTTTTTTTTATTTTTAAAAATTGCGTATTACACAAAAAGAGCTTACCTTGTTTTGGCCGGCGTCGGTGATGTGAGATTCGACGGAGGGTTGCCGGACTAAAGGGGACTCAAACCTTAAGAAATAAGGAAAAAGGGGGGTGTTCGGGTTTTGTTTTTGAAACAGAGATAAGAAATGAAGGAAAACTTTTGGTTTTCTTATGCTTTTAAGCATTACAAAGCAAACTGCGCCATTTACAAAGCAAGTGGGTAAAATTGTGCGCTTTGTCCTCCTTCTTCGCGCCACTGTTTAATTGCATCCCCTTTCAGTTCTTTTTTCTATTTTTTAAATTGGCCTGAAACTCCCGCTTTAAATTCAACTCAGTCCTTCTTCTCGCCTATTTCACTTTATTTCCAAATTAATTATTTTTTAAGATTTATTGTACTTACTGTTTTATTATTACTATTCTATCTATTATTAGCATTACTTTTATTTTGCACTATTGCTACTATCATTACTATTAATTTAAATATTATTATTATTTGATTATTAGAGTTTTACTAATACTACTATTGTTTTATTATTATTAATGTTTTACCTTTTCGTTCTTCACTATTATTTTACACATATATTATTATCACTATACTATACTTATTATTACGTTTATTGATACTGTTTTATTACTAATATATTTTTATTTATTACTTTTTATTATTTTTTATATTTTATTACGTACTATTATTATATCTGTATTATTTAGTATTTTTATTTCCTTTGTTATCTTATTTATCATTATTAATTTTTCATATTATTACCATTTTTCTTTTTTATTGATGTTTTTGCTTATTGTATTATTATTCAATTATTATATCTATGGTTTTAATATTATGGTTACCCTTTTTTTATTCCTATATGCATTAATTTTATTACTAATATTTTTGTTACTACTTTTTATATATTTTTATTCAATGTTTTTCTTTCATTTCTTTTGACCTTTAGTTTTCCTTTTTTATGATAATTCCCATTTGTTTACACATTGTTTTATTAACTTTCTTTTGTTTATTCATCTCTGATTATTTTGCTCTTAGTATTGTTATTTATATTTCCGTTCATTTTATTCCCGTTAAGTATATCAACTGTGACTTATTTTTCCAAATTCTTGTCCCAATAATTTTACTCGATCCGTAATTCTTTGCAAATAAAGGCAACATTTGGTGGTTGGAAATTCGAGGAATTGTGCCCTAACGTGCTGGGTTTCGGTTTTTTGTTTGACCGAATCATTAAATATCCCTACTATGTTCGTTTTTCTAAATTTTTAAAAAAACAAGGCAATATTTTGTGCTTAGAGGTTTCGAGAAATTGTGCCCTAACGTGCTGGGTTTCAATTTTTCGCTTGTCCAAAAGACTGAATATCCTTTTAAAATTTTGATCGTGTTTTCTCAACTTTAAAAATAATGCAATATTTCATGTTTGGAAATTTGAGAGATCATGCCCTAACGTGCTGGGTTTCGGTTCGTTCGTTTAGCCAAATAATGAAATACCCTTTTTTAAAATGATGGCGCATGAGTTTCAGGAACCACGAAATGATCTTGGTGCCAAAGGTCTGAAACATCGTATCCTAACGTGCTGGATGTGATATTTCATCCTTTCGGAACAAGAGAGTTTCGAAATCCAATTCGAATTATCCAAATATTTTTTTTAAAGATTCATACTTTAAAATCCTTTCTAATTTTTGACATTAAGGACATTAATCAATCAATACGGTACCAATTTTGGGCGTTGCGAGGGTGCTAATCCTTCATCGTGCGTAACCTACTCCCGAGCTCGTTTTCTTAAAATTCGTAGACCAAAATATTTTCTAAAGTGACCAATCACACTTCGAAAAAGGATTGGTGGCGACTCCGTTTTTCTTTTTTAAGTCGGCCCGTTTTCCAAACAAAAAAAATGGTTTCGACACATGCCATCATAACCGAAAGTATAAAACCATGAGTACCAAAATAGCCGATAGTTAGTGTGATGATGTCTCCGACACCTTCCAACCCAAACGAGCTTCTGATATCTATAAACACAAAGAAATTTACTCAAAGTAAGCATAAAATGCTTAGTAAGTTCGTAATTCAAAGAAATAAAGCTTATAACTTCACTTTATAAGCATAATCCTCTTTAACCAATTCAATATATCTTGGCCGTAGCCTAACAACATTAACCTTTAAATTTTAGGTATCACATAAACTAGCAATTTACCTCAAAACATCATAGCATAAGTACCCACTACTTAGTGCATTCACATTTTCAAGCATGTGTCTAAGCATGTAGTATCATCTAATAACTCATATTCTTTCCATGCTGTCAATAGCCATTCTAATCGAAGAATTTGTCGATCTTTACCTTTTTCTCATATTCGTTGAACCACAATTTAAATAAGTAAAACGAGATATGTCACAACTCAGTTTGGCCCAACAGCGTAACACATAATCATCAACCAAATTTAACATTCAATTAAAATTTAAGTAAAATAACATATTATACTATCAAACCATTAGGCATAATATTATTACATATTCATTCCACAATGATCATGAACTCACAAATTCATGGATTCAATACAAAATTGAATTTCCGTACATACCTGTACCAATACGTATCTATTTCTCACCAATTCTCTTATCAAACCACGCCGGCTTATAAATGTTTATGATACAAGTATATCGATTTTTCGATGCCATAGTCTAACTATGGTCTTACACATACATTGCCAAGGCCCTGCCGTGGTCTTACATTCACATGCCATAAACCCAGTTATGGTCTTATTATCCGATTGTCATAGCCCAGCTATGGTCTTATTCAGTATCTCGTCGACTTAAACCGTACATTTAAATCAAATTCATTACATTTAGCCATAGGATAAATAAAATCTCAATATCATCCATCAATTGAATAAATACAAAATTCAAGTTCAATTATACGAACTTATTTCGTGTATGGAAATGATGAAACGGACCGACTATTCGATTACTTTGCTTTTTCCTCGATCTAAGTCCGAATTTCTCTTTTCTTGATCTATAAGTAATCAAAATCAGCTTAGTTAATCATATCTCTGTTCAATTTAGTCCAAAACACTTATTAAGGAAATTTTACACATTTGCCCCTATTGTTTCACAATTTTTACAAATTAGTCCTTATTACAAAAAAAATTGCAAATTCATGCAATTTAGTACAAGCCCATGCTTAGCCGAATTTAATACAAGTTACTAGCAGCCCATATTTTCAATTTATTCATACTTTTAACCACCACATTTCACATTTTTTCAATTTAACCCCTTTTTGACATTTTTGTCAAAAATCACTTTACAAAAGCTATTAATCTAACATTAAACCTTCCAAATCTATCATAAATCATCAAATTACTCAAGCATTAAACAATGGCAATATGATAAATCTTTAACAGTTTCGAAATCTAGGGTACGTGCTAGCTAGAATATGAAGCAACGATCACAAAAACATAGAAATCATTAAAAACTAAGCAAAAACGAACTTACATGCATGAATTCATGTTGGCCGAACCTAAACAACTCCCATGGCTTCTTTTTATTTTCATTTTCGGTGAAGATGAACTAAAAATGGTGATATTCATGTTTTGTTTCATTTAACCTATCATTAATCATTAATTTACTATATTAACCTTATAATAAAACCATTAAAACAAGGATAATAATGCCCATAAATGTCCACTCACATTTAAAATGATTTAATTACCATTTGAGGACCCCACTTTAAAAACCATAGCTAATAAACACTTTTATCTTATAGAACTGTACTTTTACACTTTACGCGATTTAGTCCTTTTTACATAATTAAGCATTCAAACGATAAAATTACTTCACGAAACTTTCACACATACATGTTATCATGATATAAACACTTAAAATAATATTAAAATAATTTTTTAACTTGGGATTTATGGTTTCGAAACCACTATTCCCATTTGACCAAAAACGGGATGTTACAAAAGGCCCCATATCAAACAAAGCAACCTTTATCTCCTTATTCAAAATTGGTTTACTTAAAAAATGAGCCTCATCATTTTTAAGCTTTAGAAACGAACTAAGGGGAGTTCCCTCGTTATCACTTACTCCTCACCATGCAAATTCTTGAAATAATGAATCGTCTCATAACGCAGTTCTTCCTCATAAAAAATCCACTTCTCTACCTCATTTTTTTAAAGTCGTGATCCAATTTTGATTTCTTCTTTTGAGTGTACGTCTATGGAAGAATTTTGTATTGCGATCCCCTAGAGATATCCAATCATATCTTGCCTTCTGTTTCCAGAGAAGTTTCTTGTGATGCAAGACCTGTTCCAGATCCTCTCTACCCTTCAAATCCAGCTGTAATAAAGACTCAGAATGAGAATAATCCATATCCCTCAGAATATTGTCTAATTTTTGAATCAGTTTTTTTTTTCCAAAAACCAATATGTTCATACACTTCCTTATTCCAGTCCTTAAGATGACTCGTAAGGTTAGAAAGGGAATTGGACATAGACCCCGTGAGTTTCCAATTCTTCTTGATAAACTCCGGAAAATCAACATGCTCAATCCAACCTGCCAAAAAAAAGAATAGTCTTCCCAAAGGAGAATGGGTCTAAGGTTGAAAAGATATAAGAAGGGCCTTGTAATTTGACTTGAGTTTTGGAAGATGAGTGATAGAATTGTTTGGGAATTTTGCAAGCCATGTGCCATTACCGATAGCTCTATCGAGATGCTCAGAAACACCACCCCTATGCCATGTAAAGGATACACCTTTAAAACCCAAGTCATGCAACTCAGAGGAATCCATAAAATTCCTGAAGAAAGAACACATTTTCCTATTAACTCGTTCACCCCTTTTTCCATTAGAGGCTAAATTTGCATTAAAATATCTTACAACAGTCTAAGAGGAGTTGGAACACGGAATGGTCGCTCTCAGAGCATCCTATACTCCTTTGCGTTTGCAACTATCAGGGCTACCATAGACAAAGATAATATAAATCGGTCGCTGAAGAGTATTGTCAAAAACCTTAGTCAGAACAAATTGCGGATGGCTCTATATAATTTCCACTTAAACCGACTTCTTCCATCCGACCTAGATACCCCAAAAAAACCTATTGCTTCCACCCGATGAGAATGCTAAAAACTAAGACCAGCAATGACAGAATTAGCTTTGCTACCACTAACTCTTGTTTCTAAGAGGCCAACAATATTCGGCTTGTACTCTCTATTATGCTCATGAAAAAACCACAAAAACTTGTTGCTAGCTAAAAACTTGTACTCTCATGAAAACGTACCATATTACATGTCAGTTAGATACCTTCATTACATTTCCTGTCACTACTATGTCCCTCCTTTTTAGCCTCAAAATTAATTTGCGAGCTAATAAGTTTGGCCATAGAATTCATAGTGTCTGCTAGCAAGACCCTCGCATTACCAGAAATTTTAAAACGCCCCCCATTTCTCGAATTATCATGCTGATGCCACCAATAGAACGAACAATACTCTTAATTCCTGACCCCTCCCTTTCGAAGTCGAGGTCCCTTTACCTCTTCTAACCGTGATACTAGTTTCAAGAGGCTTGGCATGATTAATTCCTCCATTATCCTTGAAAGTAAAAGCCGAATGCTTTTCTAGATTAAGAAATTTACTATTTAAGCTTACCACTGAATCAACCAGCCCATCAAAAGTGGGGTTATAGTGGGCATTTATACCCAAGGGAATCGATCCCTCCCTAGAATTTAATAAAATCGGTTGAGAATCAGATTTTGGAACAGTGAACGTTTCATCCTTTCCATTTAATGTACTATTCGGACCAAATTGTTTCAAAAATTCTAAAAAATTCGCTTCACACACATCCTGTTCCTTGGAATTTTATGTCTGATTTAGTCCCACTACGACATCGTTGACTTGCTGTGAAGAAAAGGAAATTAGGTCAGATTTTAAAACAAGCTTAATTGGGTCAGAAAGCTTACCTGGGCTTTCATGTGTGGGTCTTGAAAGGGTTCTCGTCTGATTTAGTCCCACTAAGACTTCGTGGACCTGCTGTGAAGAAGAGGAAATTAAGTCAGATTTTAAAGCAATCTCAATTGGATCAGAAAGCTTATCTGGACTTTCGTGTGTGGGCCTTGAATGGGTTCTTATTTCTATTAAACCTGGCTCGTTGCCCTCCATCACATAAAAGTTACCAACAGGCCCATAATTTCTACCATAAGACTGGCCCACTTTGCTTAAAATAGGCTACTCAGCCGATTCCCCCATTTGTGAAAGTGCCCATTCTTTTTTTTTTTTTTTTTTTAAAAAAATTCTCCCTTCTGGGACATGTCACATGACCCACGAAAATTCGTCCATTATCGCTCCATTCATGCCATCTCCGATCTTCGACAAAACATTAAATCAGAAGCCCATCCCTTGTTTAGGCAATATTTTTGTTGTTAGATTCTCATTACCCCTTGAATTCTTCCAAGATTTTCTTTCAACAAACATCCATGAGCCAAACGATTCCGACGACTCCTTCATCTTCTCCTTCTCCGGTAAGTCCACTATGACTGCTTCTTTGGCCATTTCACCATCCATCACAGTTTCTTTGGAAGGGCAAAGATCACGCACGTGGCTATATCGGCCACACAAAAAGCAAACCACCAGCAGCGACTCGTATTCAATGCGTTGCACCGTGCCGTTGATCAAAACATGTGGTATGAGCGGTTTGTTTAGATTGATAAAAACCGCCATACAGGCAAACCGTCCTCTAGATCTACAATCTGTTTTAAAGTCTACTCACCTTACCAATTAGATTGCCGATTTCTTCTAAAATTTTCCTCTTATAAACGACCCCTGGTAAACTAGGAAAACGAACCCAAGCCATGACATGATTCGGGAACGGCTGAAGGGGATTGAAATCTGGACTCCACAGTTGAACCGTGAAGTATTGTCCAAAGACAGTCCACGGCCCCTGAGTGAACGCCTTTTCATAATCGTCCTTACTCTGAAATTTGACTAGATAATACTTATTCTCAACGTCCATGAGATGCAAGGGATGTGAAGGCTTCCAGAGACTAAGGATCCGATTTTGCAGTGTGGAATAGGCTAAATTACATCCCAACAATTTCACCACCACCGTGGTTGCCATGTCTCTAATCAAAATCTGTTGGATTCTCTCAGAGAAGTTGGTCGTGGGAACTCCATTAATCGTAGTCTTCGTGACATCGCCCTCTAATAACTCAAGATCCTCCTCTCCGGTAGAGCCATGATTTCCCCTTCTCAGTAATTTATCTTTCCATGACTCTACCGGCATTGGAGTCGAATCCACAGCCATAAAACTTTTACGAACTTTTTTTGTATTACGATCTTCATTCGAAGTATTGTTGCGGCCGTCCCCAATCAAGTTTATTGTTAAGCTGCGAGTGGAAAACTCCATAATCAAAATTAGGGGTTTGCAAGTGTGATATAGGAGGTATAATAAAATATTTTAAAGAAAGAGAGTTGTCAATTTTGTAAAGATGCTTGTAGAAGAAAAAAAATATTGTCAAGGTACTAAATATATATATATATATATAAAACATCAAATTATATTATTAGTATGATTTAAATACACTTGTACAAATTTTGAATGAATTTGAGCAAAAATATCATATTTGAAAAATATTCAAGGCTTAGTGCAACTTGACTTGTTTTCTAAATTTACATATTATATTAAAATTAAATAAATTATAATATATAATAAAATAAACTAATCTGTGGGACGACTGTTTTACAATCCGCGATGGGCCATGGGTCTTGGCTTCTAGGTTAAATTATACCATAATAACTTTAGTCTCTTTTAAATAGTAATAATTCAATATATTCCCTTTAAACCTCTAGAAAATTTTTTGTTTTTTCCAATTTTATTTCGACCCATCACACAATTCTGTCTTTGCTCGTAGATGAAATGAAGGACCTTATCGAAGTAAAAAGTTTTCTGACGTGAAAGAAATAGAATACAAGAATGGCAGATGATGAGGATAATATTCCTGTATCCTATTTACCACATCGACGGAGTGATGGAATTATAAACAGTCAAATGAGGAAGCTCTTGACTGTAAAATATTTAATCCCTGAAAACACAGTTGCGCTTCTATATCTATAGAGGCCTGCATTAGTACAATCATTGGTGGGTGACCTCAAACTGCAGCCGTGTTCCACTTGTCACCACACCATCCATATATACCAATTATCATCAACTATTGGTGCATAATGTCGAAAACTAAATGAAAGATAATTCCCCCATGTCATTAAATTGGTTCAAATATATAATCTACGGGATGATTTGTTAATCCATGCCCCACCTCATTTAAACATGGAATGTTGCAGCCCTACCCCTACCCCTGCCCCTGTGCCTCTACATATTCATAATTCATGCCAACTGATCTGCCGGTCCGTCCTCGAATCTTGAATTGCATAAATCAACCGAGTTAAATCTGGTGTGTCCTCGTCCTATAAACTTTCGTTTAGAATTTTCCTATGGAGCCTGCAAATCAGCATCCGAAGCCTGAAATTGCTCCAAGAGATGAGATCGAAGAGGGTGAAATCGGTGTCTTCGGTGCCGAAAAATACTTCAACATGGAGCTCGATGATGGTGAGTGTCCCAAGCTTTATGACAAGTATTCGAACCAAATCGATCTTCATCATATGACTCTTTGTGCAAGTTCAGAAACCTGTTGGAACATCCAATCTGTTTCGTTACCGAATTTTACAAGGAGTCGATCCGAAAACAGGCGAACCAAGGTCGATGGAAGGAGCTTTTTCTCCAGTCTTGGTAGCAGCGGGTCCTCTTCAGATGGGAAATCTGTTTATCTCAATCAAAACGTTGTTCACGGAAAGGATTACAGCAAAGAACACATTCGAGTCGATCACAGGCCTATAGACATGGACGGAACGAAGCTGGTTCAAGCAAAATTTAAGGTGGAAGATGAGTTTGACACCCAGAGTTTCGATCCACGAAAATCCCTGGAAGTGTTCGGATCCAGTGGTATGAACAAAGGAGACATAGCCAAGAACCTTGAGAGGAAACTGTGTATGTTAACATGGGATGCCTTTCCAAATGCCCCAACCATTTCATCTATATACAAAAGCAGGCTTCTAGGGGATGATGATGATGAACATAGTGAAGGGAGCTCAGATCTCTTTGAGATAGGCAACATATTAGGTGATGGTGAAGCATCTGATGGCATGTCTAGCTGCATGATGACCCCATATGCACCAAGCGAGACCAGCATTCAATGGAGTGTGGTCACTGCTACTGCAGCTGACTGCTCATTTGTTTCAGGTTACGATGATGAAACGAAATCAGCGAAAAGTATTAGAGCTCCGGCATCAAAAACCAACGCCAAAGAGGCTCAAAGAAGCCGATCAGGTGGGATATTGGGGTGCCGAAGACACAAAGCAGTCATGGTGGCTGAAAGTACTGCATATAGAAAGAGATGGTAAATTACTTTCCTAATTGGCATATTTAATTATGTAATTGCTCTAAGGTATTGCATATAATCTCCAACATGGCATTATAATTTAGCTAATTTTAGCAGAATGGCATAATGAAATTGTACTGGGGGAGCGGGGACAATCATGTTTTGGAGGTTCTGTACAGGACTAAAGCCAAGTTGCTTTTGAAGAAGCAGTCTTTGCCTCACTTGAGAGACTACAAACATACAACTTTGCGTTGGCATTTGTTGTTTGTGTTCCAAACTGAAGATCCTAAAACATGATGACGGAAAAAGTGGCATATAATATCATGTCTTCAAATCTTCCATTCCTATGTTATTGTCATCTATTGTATGTTGCATTTGTAATCTTTTATATATATATATATATATATATTAAAATCGAAATATCAGTACTTCTACGTGAATAGCTTAAAATATCTTAATGCATGTTTTATGAAATTAATTTATTTAGTAATTAAGTTTTTTTATTAAAATTAAAATCTTAAATCAATTTAAAAACATTTATTAATTAAAACTATTAATATGTATTCAGGTAAAGAATTTTTGGTAAATAAAAATTGTGTTAACTTATCAAAACCATATATAAAATTTTGATAACCTTATGGTTTTTTTTCTTAAAATTATATGATTGTTTATATAATCAAAGCTTTATTTTGATTTTTTATATAATATTTTCAATGTTATTATACAGATTGTTTCATTCGCATTATTTGTATCTATTGATAATTTTATTGATTGAGTTTGTGTGTCAAGTCAATTTGAAACCAACTCAAGAAAAATGACAATGTCATGATAAACAATTAGAGTGTATTTAATATTTTTAATTTAATGTATTTGCCTATTTAAATTTCTTTTTACTCACAATTTAAATTAATTTTTTTAAATTTTAATTTCATAAATATTTTATATGTGTTATTATTAGTTTCAAATATAACATTCATTATTTCTTATTTCTTATTTTTAAATGCACACTTATGTTCTAAATTTATGATTTCCATATGTATACACATGTAATAGGATTTCGGGTAAACTATACAAATGGTCACCTAACAATGCTTGCGTTCCTATTTTGGTCATTCAGTTTTAAATTTTCTTAATTTAAACACTAAAGTTTGAATTCATTCCTATTTTAGTCACTTGCCATTAAATTGATAATGGAAAACCTTTTTTTAAGTAGTATAATAACACATTTAGTTCTCAATGCTTACACATTTTATCAATTTGACCTTAATTCTAACCAATTCAATAAATTTAACCCTTCACATTTACAATTAAATTTCCTAACCAAAGCTTTCATCTTTTAAAATAGAGACATTTCGCATCTATTAATTGTTTTATTTATGGTTGAAATTATCTAATTCAATACATAACCCTTTTTTAAAATATAATATACAATAAAATTATATAAATAATTTAATATTTGTAAAAATAATTTTTCACTTACTATAATAATTTTAGTTTTTAAGTAATTTGGTAAATGATTTGACACTAAATCAGATTATTAGTGATACATATTTGCTTATTGTGGATTTAAAAATTTAAAACAAATAATTAAAAATAAATAAAATACATAATAAACTCTTAACCAATTTGTAAAATTAAAAAAAATCATTATCATGTATCAAAAGGAAATTCAATTAATTCTTTCATATTTTTTTCTTACGAAAAATTAAATTTTTTATTATATAATCATTGATTGAACAATTGAATTTTTCAAAGCCATAATTTTTAACTTTGGATTTAATTTCCAATTCCAAGGATCAACTTTGAGGACTATTTTTATCTAGCTTGAAGGAAATGTCATACTGTTAACAACAAGAGTAAGTCTAAAGTTTTTTTTTTTTTAAAGGTTTTTTCATTTTCTTTAGCCAAAATTTTTTCAATCAAAGGTTTATAAAATATTATATTTAGAAAAAAAACTAATGGAAAAAGAAAGGGAAATTAAAGTTTCAAGATAAACTTATCAGGAATTAGCTCGAAAAACAACTTGTTAGTTTTAGAATTTTAAAATGATTAATTTCATTTCGACTATAATATTTGCATAAATTGTATATGTATATTTTTTTATACAATGTCTGCTTTTAACCATAACCCTAATTGTATATTTTGAATTAGGAATTGTTGAGAGAGGTTGACTCCTTAAAGAAAAATCTTGGAAGAGTCGTCCGTTGGACGAACCTCTCCCTCAACAATCAAAGGTATTGCCCATTGATGGGGGGTTTGTCTTTGATACTCTCTCAAGAGTAAGTGTGCCGTGAGCAACTGCTCAGTGAGCTTGGTTCATAGATCCTAGAGCACTTCCATTGGAAGACCTATAGAGCTAAATGGAGAGATGTTAGTATAGAATGTGTAATGATTATGAAGCTCACCTATGCATGCAAGGACTTGATCCACCAACCTTAGGCCATTTACTTGCAACCATGATATCATTGGAGCTACTTTTATAGTTGAGGGAGGTTGACTCCTTCAGAAAAAGTCTTTAAAGTGTTGTTTGTATGACAGAGGTTCATTTAGCGAGGGATCAGGAGATATGGGGTAATGTGCATGTAACACCTCAAACCCGGCCTAGAAGTTTAGATGAACTCAGGATACTACATTGATCACTGAAGTGATCATGGGAAAATTTTACAAAACCAGTCAACCTTAATTCCATTTCAGAAAACCATCCATATCTTTACGCACCAAAAACATTTAATCGTTAAAGTCTTTCTGATAAAGTTACCGTTAAGTATGATAAATAACCAAAATAAATGTACGAATGAAAATATAAAGTGGAAATTGTACCACAGTCTTATAAAACCTTACAGTTCAACATTTAACTGAATAATAATATCGTGATAGAAAATAAAATCTGACATTCCATTGCGCTGAAACTATCCGATACCTCCGCCTACTGAGTCCAGCATTCAAAATCCTAAAATGTACCTTATAAGGGGTTACAGAAGAGGGGGTGAGCTACTCGAGCTCCATGTGAGATCAAAACCAACTACAATAGACTCAAAAATAGAAAACATGTAGCAGTTCAGAAGCGGAACATACTTACAGAATTAGATAGTAACTTCGAGACAAAAGTCTTGAACAGATAATAATAGTTCACAAAAGAGTCACCAAGTCTATTCAGTCAGTCAGGTACAATCTGAGTTCTTTTTAGTCAAACAGATCAATCAGATATTGTAGCGCACAAAATAGTCAAACATATGCTTATGAATGCAATTGAGTTATAAAATCCACCCAACCAACCAACACACCACTCCGTCCCCCATCACTCCACATGAGAGCTGTTTGATCTCATCCAACCAATCACACCGCATAGTACCTCATAAAGCCCATCCATCCCTGCACTCCAATAATGTCCACGACCCTCAGGGTATTGGGACTGCCCACGACCCTCTGGATATTACGGGCTATCGATGAGTCAGTCTGGTGCCTTGCGGTAAAGCTGCGCAGCATGATATGCGATATAATCGCTGATCGATCGGATGGTGATGATACGCAGTGAAGCCGACGATAAGCGCGATACAAGATAATGCAAGAAACCGCTATACCGGTAAAGTGCAGTTAAACTGCCAGATTAAAAAAGCACACGTAGCAAGGCTGACGTATAGCTGTATGGTGCAATGCGGTAACCCGCTAACAGCATAGTCCACGACCCTCAGGGTATTGGACTGCCCACGACCCTCTGGGTATTAAGGGCTAACAACCAGCGGATCAGCTGCCAGCTTAGTTCAGTTTCAGTCTTCCTTCTCTTTACAATCCCA
The DNA here is from genome assembly GCA_025503065.1 of Gossypium bickii. NCBI lineage: Eukaryota > Viridiplantae > Streptophyta > Magnoliopsida > Malvales > Malvaceae > Gossypium > Gossypium bickii. The sequence continues at coordinate 27,433,722 of CP106718.1, forward strand.
CCCAAAAACATTATATGCATATTTATGTGTGCAAACAGGTGAACAGAATCAGAGTACAAGATTACAGATAGTCATTCACATCCAGTTAGTCAGATTTAGATAGGAGTATACTCAATTACCCAGATTCAGATTCAATGGCTATGTAACCTCACAGAATAGTGACACCTAGTCAGACAATCGAACAGAAGCATATTGCACACACACACCCTCCGTCAGTTGGGTTCAGAAACAAACATGTTACATAACCAATAAAGAATCTCACCTAAACCGAAGTCGAAACAGAGTCATAATTACCCTTACTAAAACTTAGCTAAGGGGTGAAACACACAGAGTCACAAATACGCTTAAATTGACCTAAAACCAAAATCTGGCGAGATAGGGCCACACGCCATTGTACTCCGGCCGTGTGGCGATCCAAATGCCCGTGTGAAGGGTAGCACACGGCCGTGTGATAGAAGCACATGCCCGTGTGGTGCAAGGACATGACCGTGTGAACAGGCCGTGTAACTCCCCGCCCAATTTCGCTAAAGTCAAGTGCAGAGAAGACACGACCGTGTGAGGGTTTCACACGCCTGTGTGCTACTAGACACGCCTGTGTGCTACTAGACACGCCTGTGTGCCACCAGACATGACCGTGTGTTTCGAAACACACGCCCGTGTGGGATCTCTAAATCCCCAAATCAGCCACACAGCCATGTGGTCAGGCTATGTGACACCAAATCCCCGAAACCCTAATTTTCAGACCCACACGTCCGTGTGCCCAGGGGACACGGCCGTGTGAAAATCGACAAAATCCCCAAACCAGCTACACAGCCGTGTGACACCCAATTTAGCTTGAAAACCCTAATGCCCAATTTCACACAGCCGTGTAGGTCGATACACGCCCATGTGGCCGTTGGGGTGGTCACAAAACCACCCTAAAATAGCCCCAAAACCACCATTCCAGCCATCAGATCCATCCCCAACCTTTGCCCTATCAACATATATCAAAAAGTGACAATTTCCCATTACTTCCAACGACTAAAAACCAAAAACCAATGGTTTAGCCTATGGTCAAGAAAAGTCGAACATAAACTTTGCAAAATAAAAGAAAATGCAATATAATGTTGTAGAAGTTTGGTTCCCACACCTGAATTGATGACGACGAAGATGACAGTTAAGCAGAAATCCTCGATGCCAAAAACCAAAACTGATCTTTGAGTAATTTTTCTAAAAGCAAAAAGAAAAGCCAAAAAGAGCAGAGAAGTAGCTGAACATGAAAACAGGGAAAACCGAAAAAAATAAAATAAAAATAAACTTATATCTTAAAACATATAATTTAATAATTATAAATGATTATAATTATTAACTAAATAAAAACAAAACAAATTAAGAAAGCTCTCCCAAAACGCGCACCCCAAGACTCGAACCCAGAACCCAGAGTTACAGTAACGCTCCACTTACCCACAAGACCAGCAGGCCCATTTTACCACTAAATTGCACGACTAAACACATATGTGCGGCCTCCTCACTGTCCCTATGCTGAAATCCAAAACTTTTAGGCCCAAAATTCGGGGCGTTACAGTGCAAGGTCAAATGTTTGATGTACTATTTAAGGTATTTTATAGCTTTTCTGATTTATTTTTTTGCTTTTATGCAGGTTCTCTGCTTTTTGCTTACGGCTTTACTTGTTATTGCAAATGTGAGCAATTCTTCATTTAGAAGATGGCTAGTTCGCCTATTATGGCATTAGTTCTGACAAAAGAAGATTAAATGCTCCACTTGATATTTTGGGACTATGGAATACGTAGAAGAGATGTTACTCTATGATAAAAATATTCATCTGATTCGAGTACTACTTTGGATTCTAGTTCTGGTATGTGTAGGGTCTTAGAATGTTTTAATACATTCACTTGTTTTACCTTTGTAGGTAGTGATTCAAAAGAGGGATCAATGGTTAAAATTCGGGGGGTTGCTAATGGTGAAGTTATTAGGAGCATAGGTGCGCTAACTCCTGTTAAGGCCGTGAACACAACAAAGGTGATTGTCATTAGTGAGACTAGAACAACAGAGGTATTGGCGACGTCTATGTCCATGACTACCTTCACTGCCCCTACTCCTGATTTCCTAAAGAACTTGGGTTCTTTTAGGAGTCAGATGATGAGGGAAAATGGACAAAAAAAGCTTCTATCAATTCTTAAGGTTTAAAGTCTAACAAAAAAGTAGAAAAAGACTATTGCTAAAAATGTAGTCATTGGTAGAAGCGAATGTGTTGATACTGGAAACGTGAGTGTTAGAAAATCCTACTAGGTCATTGCCTGCATCAACTCTCAATGTTACCATTAGTTCATTAAGTTCTTCAATTCCTACCATTGTGGTTCTGATTGTTGCTGACCTTCTGCGAAATATTCCTCCTTTAACAACTGTGGCCTCACATTGAATCTTGATGAGGCGATGACACATATAATAACTATAATTTCAAAAAACATACGAAGTGCTGATGGTACTAATGTTCTAATAGAAGTTATAGAAGCTTGGGCAGGTCTTATAGTTAAACAAGCTTATACTTTTGTACGGCTAATGAAGATGTGAAAGTTCGTTGCTAAGCAGTTGGTTGAGCTAAACCAGGATAAGCTAAAACTAAAATTGAGATTCGAGAAGTTTATTGCAGATGTTGAATTGCACAAAAAGTTGAGCTTGGAAGCTGCTACGAGAGAGGCAAGCTTTAAATCTGAGAGCGGACATTTACATGTTAAGAATGAAGTTTTGAAGAAGGAGAAACTTAGGTTACAACTTGAGACCAACACGTACAAAGAAAATATAGATAAGCATGTGCCAGAGGTGGAGTAAGTAAGGTGAGATCGTGCTACTAAGAGTCTTACAAGTCAAAAGTAGTAGCTATCAAGCAGGAGCATGATGAGACGATCGAAAGTCGTGCCCAATAACTAGAGTCTCTAAAGAAAAATATAAAAGATGTGAATTTTGCTTTGTCTACGAATGATAGTTTGATGGTCATTATCGCAAAAGATGCTAAAACTGAGATAGCGGATAGAATACATTATATGCAACAAGGTGCTATCTTGGCCATTGAAGTTTATTGAGGATAGTTAGAGAAGGCAGTTAATGATAGTTAAAGCAGTTATGCGTTGGTTAAGAAGTTGTTAGAGTTAGCTTCCTGATAAATCATTAGTTCATTCTCTATATAAATATGAGGTTAAAACCTTGAATTGTGGTATGGTTTTTACTCTTTAATAAAATGAGTAAACTAGTTATTTTTCTTTTTTGTTATATTGTTGATCTGAACATGGTATCAGTGCCAGTTCATATTCTTTTAGGAGTTCTTGGATCTTGCTTTTCATAATCTTGTATTCATGGTTCCAGGGATAATTTTTGGGAATGATGGTCATTCTTCTATGAATGTAGGACCACAAGAACAGTTCCCAGCATCACCATTTATGGCTAGCTTGAATGGTTTGGGCTATCAAGTTCAGTAGTTTCCCAAGCATGACATAATTAAGCTCAACGAGAATAATTTTCTCTTATGGAAGCATCAGATCATGCTTATTCTTAAAGGTTATGGGTTGTGAAGGTATGTGTTGGGTCCTTTTTTCAATATTTCTCAATATATAATTAGTGCAGATGGTGTTCTTGTGGATAATCCAAATTTCTTGTTACATAAACAACAAGATAAAATCTTAGTATCATGGTTACTTTCTACTATGTATGATGATGTTCTTGTGTATCTAACGAGTGCTACTACAAGTTTTGATATCTGGTTAACGATATAAAGAAGGTTTGCAACTCTCTAGTGTTAAACTGTTTAGTTTAGGACATATGCTTTATTCTTAAAAGAAGGGTCAGATGACTATTAAATAATACATGTCTAAGATTAAGCAGATGTATGATGTGTTAGCTACACCTAAGAGTGGTATTTCTGATTAAGAACATGTTAGTATCATTCTTGCTGGTCTTCTAGTCGAATATGAATCTGTTCGGGTAGTTGCTTCAGCTACTAGTGTTTCATTTGAGTTTCTTGCTGAGTTGTTGGTGGATTGTGAGTCTAGACAGCTTGAGTTTGTAAGTAATCTCCCTATGCAAGCCAATGTGGCTCAACAACAGGGGAATGAGGTTGATTATTTTAAGGTCTCTCATCATGGATAAAATAGAAATTTTAGGTTCAGAGGCACACGAGGGTTTTGACTACATATCACCCAAATGTCATGGCATGCATATCCAATCTATTCTTAAGGCTCAACCGCGAGTTTTGACTACATCAATTCTCATCATGTATATTCACAACCGTAATCAAACATTTTATGCAATATCAATTGTTTAATGCATCATAATAATAGAGTTGTATTATTTACGTACAACTTACCTCAGTATACAAAAAGTGGGCGACTAGATTGAATTAGTCTACTAGCTTGGTTTTCCCCCGGACCAGGTCCGGACTCCGTTTTTCTTGATCTATAATAACAAATTCACTTATTTAATCACTACATAATTCAAGACATTCCAAAATTCTTACTTTGGCAAAATTACCGTTTTGCCCTTAGACTTTCACATAATTACAATTTTGCCCTTAGGCTCGTAAAACTATTTTCATCAAATTTCCTTATTAACCAAGCCTAGCCAAATCTATTTTAAGCTTATAGAAACTCACAAATCCAATTATTTCACACATTTACTACCTATTTTATAACATTTACAAAAAGGTCCATTTTAGGTGTTTTCACGGAAACCCCTTTCACAAAAGTTGTTTATTTAACAACCAAGATTCATTTTTTCCATAAAAATTCAGTAAACAACACTAATGCTCTCATGGAAAAACCCTATACTTTCAACCATAGTGCAAAATAGTCCCCTCATTAGTTAGATTAAGCTACAAAGGTTTTAAAAACACAAAAATCAACAAAAATGGCCATCAAAATGACTTACTTGCAAGAGAAAAGCGTGGTTAAAATTTTGAGCTCTCAAAACCCTTAAGTTTGCTAAAAATTTTGGTAGTAGGGAGGAAGATGAAGAGATGATATCTTTTCTCTTTATTTTATTTTATTTCATCAATTAAGTCACCTAATGCCACCAACTTTGACCAATTTTCATTTTTTTGTCCCCTATGGCCGGCCATCACCCTCATAAAGTCCTATTTGCACATTAAGGACCTCTAATTTAAGGTTCTATAGCTATTTAACACCCTTACCTAGTGGAACAAAACTTTCACACTTTATGCGCTTTAGTCCTTTTTCAAAATTAAGCATGAAATTGCTAAAACTAATTTACCAAAATTTTCAAACACTAATATAATCATGCCATGACACTTGAAATAATATTAAAATAAATTCTCTGACCTCAGATTTATGGTCTCGAAACCACTATTCCAACTAGGCCCAAAATCGGGCTGTTACAACAAGCTTCAATATCTGTCAGACAAAATGCACTTTCATTGGCTATAGTCCTTTACATAAAGGCTATAAGTGTATTGATCTTAGATGTCGAATATTTGTCTTGTGACATGTTGTACTTGATGAAACAAGTTTTCCTTTTGCCTCCACAGGTGTTTCAGTTACTTCATCACGACAGTCACAAGTTTACCAACGATAGTTTCTCCCTCTTTTATTTGCCTCATCTGTCTTAGAAAATATGTTGAGCAGATCTCTTTGTCATCGCAACTCTCTTCCAAGGTTACCTAATGTTTCTTACCCTGTTTACAACAATAATATGCCTGATTGGGAACCTAATTTAGCTATTGCAACTACTGCAATTGTTCTAGCTCTTATTTGGCACCAATTCCTAATGTTGTTTCAAGTCTTATAGTTCTTATCGCTTCTACAAACTCTTCGACTATAATTGTAGTTAATGATGTCATCAGTTACTACAAATGTTCATCCTATGCAAACACGCTCCAAAAGTGGTGTGTTCAAGCCCAAGCTTTATGCTACTACCTTGACTGATCATGAACCTCTGACAATTGAGGAGGCGTTCTTAAGTCCCGAATAGACCAAAGCTACCCAGGAGGAATATGATGCCATATTGAGGAATCAAACATGAGAGTTGATACCTTTACCTCCCAACGGAAGGTTGGCAAACGGTAAATAAGTTTTTAAACTCAAAAAGCATGCTAATGGTACCATAGCTCATTATAATGGTCGGCTTATGGTGAAAGGTTATCTTCAAGAAGTCGATATTGAATTTTAAGAAACCTTCAGTCAAGTGGTTAAGCCAACAACCATTAGGGTTATTCTCACATTGGCACTTACCTAAGGCTAGCAGCTGAGACAGGTAAACATTAATAACGCTTTCCTTAATGGTGATCTTACAGAAGAAATATACATGTATCAGCCTCCAGGTTTTGAAATCGCAACTGATGGCACTACACCTTTTATGTGTAAGCTCAAAAAGGCTCTTTATAGACTTAAGTAAGCTCATCGAGCTTGGTTTCATAAGCTAAAGGAGTTTCTCTTAGCTGCGGGGTTTGTTTTGTCAAAGTTAGATGCTTCATTATTCATTAAGGTGATTGACCAACAAACTTTATATGTCTTGATGTATGTTGATGACATTATTGTCACTAGGAGCCAATCTACTAGTGTTAACCAATCTGTTTAAACTCCCAATTTTCAATTTTCTCTTAAGGACCTGGGGCAGTTAAATTTTTTTTTCTAGGCATCGAGGTGATGTATACAACTGCTGGTTTGTTTCTTAGTCAAAGGAAATATATCTTCGATATTTTAAAGAAGTGCAAGATGGATCAATCTAATGGTTGTCCTACGCCTATGGTTAGTTCATGCAATCTCTCTACACATGTTGGTAATCCACTACAATATGATTCCGAGTATCGAAATGTTGTTGGTGCTCTTCAATATATAGTTATTACTCATCCGGACATTGCCTTTGCAATAAATAAGGTATGTCAGTTCATGCACAAGCCGTTAGATCATCATTTCAAATATGTCAAACGATCTTAAGACATCTTCAAGAGACAATAGACTTTGATCTTTCGTTTCAACCAGCTTCTAGTCTTTCCTTGGTCAGCTATGCAAATGCAAATTGGGGAACAAACTTAGATGATATATGCTCCACAATAGGGTTCTGCATTTTTCTTTGTGGCAATCCTATTTCCCGGGGATAGAAGAAGCAACAAGTTGTTTCCAAATCTACTGCTGAAGCTGAGTACAGGGGTCTTGCACATGCAGCTATTGAAGTTGCTTGGTTACAATCCTTACTGTCTGAGTTACATGTCTCTCTTGCTGGACCACCAGTTTTGTGGTGTGACAACTCAAGAGTAGTGGCTGTTTCAACAAATCCAGTCATGCATTCAAAATTTAAACATGTTGAATTAAATCTTTATTTTGTCTGAGAAAAGGTGGCAGCTTGATAATTTTTGAAAAGAGTTATATATCATGACTTTAGGCCTAGCTAATTGCTTGTACTTGGGTACATTTAGTTGCATTTTTGGACATTTCATTAGTATTTTTATCATTACATTAGGAGCTTGGACTGTGTTTAAATGCTAGGTACTTTTAATTGCGTATGGGAGGGTTGTGTTTGGTGGTTTGGCAGGTGCGGGATGTGGAGAAAGAAATAAAGGAGTGAATATTTGCCGGGGTAAAAGTTTGGACAGTTTGCCACCTTGTATACCGTGGCAATTCCAGGAATATAACCAAGTCAACACTTAACATATACTAGTCTCAACCCAACTCTACTTGTACCAGAAAAATCTATCTAAAAAAGATGAGAAGATATTGTGGGTTGTTGGATTTACCCTAGGAAGAAAAGCTTATAAAAAGCCAAAGGAGGAAACCCTAAGGAGGGGGGAGATCTGTAGGCAAAAATAGAGGGTAGTGGCTGAGTAGAGACTGAAAAAGGAAACTGAAGGCAGTCCCTCTCAACCACCACTGGACACTGTGCTGCTAGATTGTGGATTAGTTTAGCGAAAGCCATTTTCCCAATGTTCTTCCATTATTTCTTAATCTGTTCACCCGTGAATTGATTTGATTGAAACAATGTTGGATGATATTTTGGTTTTGAATTTTACTTGCTAGCCCATGAACTAAATCTCATAGGGTTGGAATTACATGATGAAACCTTTATTTTCTTTAATGGTTGAAGCACAAATATGAATTGATTTACTATTTCATTCAATTATTTTTATTTCTAAAGTGTATGTGTGTAATCCCTAGACATAGATGATTGTGCAGCATGCCCATAAACTAATCTAATTCTGAAAAGGTTGGATTAGTTGGACTGAAATTGAATGATATGAGGAAGTAGTCAACCGATACTTGTAGTAGACTCTAGACATAAAGCAACGTTCATATGGAAAGAAAACAAAATAGTGCAGGATACCACGCTAAAGGCTTATAGACATATATCGTTTGGGGCAAGGTAACTTGAGGTTTTGCTCTCAAAAGAAGCAGACCACTTTAGAACTCTTTTGAGCAGTAGATTGAGTATGATTTTACTGAGGCATTATTGATAGGTAGGGTAGATTCTTAGTAATCTTGATCTTCCAAAACAATATCATATATCCTCTATCCTTTACTGTAGCATCTTTCCATCACATATTTAGTTGTTTACTTGTTCGTTACATATTATAGGCGTAGTTATTCTTGTAATTGCCATTGCATTTTTATTCTTGCTTTGCCTGAACATTTTCCAGTATTATGCAATACACATTTAGCACACATTATTATCCCTCTAAATTACCACAGCATACTTATCTTTGTTTGTCATAGCAGTAATCATAATTCGTTATAATAACGTGATCACTTTTATTCATAATCTAATCCCTTGCTCCGACGAGTATACTTGCACAATTCGCATATCGTATTCACACGTGACACAACTGGGATGCTCATTGTTGGTCATACACCTGCACAAGAACAGGTGGCTGATGTTCTTACAAAACCATTATCTGCTCCATTTTTCTGTAAGTTCAGATCGTGTCTTAATGTAGTCAGCAAATACGATCATCATGTTTTGAAGCATAGAGATTTGTAGCAGAGAAATTGATGAAGGAATATTGAGGATAGTCAGAGAAGGCAGTTAATGATAGTCAAAGCAATTATGTGTTGGTTAAGAAGTTGTTAGAGTTAGCTTCTTGATAAAACATCAGTTCATTCTATGTATAAATATGAGGTTGAAAACCTTGAATTGTAGTGTGGTTTTTACTCTTTAATAAAATGAGTAAACTAATTGTTTTTCTCTTTTCTGGTATATTGTTGATCTGAACGAAGTTGCACACGATCCGCTAGACGTTAGTAATGTTGACATAGGGGTTTGCGGCTATGTTTTAGTTGATTTATATTTTTATAATCCTTCCGGTGACTCTTGGGAGCGTTTTAAGGAGCAATATCGTGCGCCAGGGATGCTCCCTCTTGCTACTCGGGAAAATATTTCTAAAGCCATTGGGGGGAATGGGGGAGATGTTACTGTTTGCTTACTTTTTAGTATTCAAGGATTGTGGTTTTTGACTTGGTTTCTAGCTTATGTATTTTCTGAATATCTATAAAATGGGTCTTTTAACTTTATTGACTATACTTTCTTTACAAGACTTTTAGTCGAATGTGAAAGTAACACCTATGTACCTTGATGGAATAGCTAAGTTTAAAGTACAATCACGTCTACCACCTTGTAGGCAACATGGAGGTCGCTTAAAGGCAAAGCTTAAAGTAATTAGTATAATCACCTTTAGTTGTTGAGAGACCAGACATATAATATCTCAAAGATTTTTTTCGAAGAAATCAATCTCAACAGGAATAATAAGTTAATTTTTTTAAAAAAGATATATTTACATTTAACATTTTTTAAATTAATTTTCTTATGTCATTTAAAAAATATATATAACATACCAACTCTTTAAATAAAATCTTGAAAACTTGAAAGTTTCAACGATGCTTATGTTTGTTGGGGTCCGACTTTGAATAAATTTTTTTAAAATTTGGATTAAACTAACTAAAACAGAATAAAATTATTTTCTTTAAATTTAATAAAAAATATTTTTAAAATCGTGAAATGAGGTGTTGGGTAGCTATAATAAACCGTATAACTACCTTAAAATTAAAGGTTGATTGTTGGAGTGGATACAATGCTCTCTTCTCTCACTTTCGTCTCATACAAATCAGGTTGGGAATCTAGCTAACACAATCTTCCATAGATGATGGCAAATCCTACGAGATAGTGACCTACTTTCTTATTATTATTTTCTTAAAACTGGCATCTAAAAGATTTAGAATTTTAATTTTAATATCTATCTATATATTTTTTTTATTCTAAGACAACAGATTAATTGCAAGCATATATGAATGAATATGAGCTTTTAGTTTGCAACAAACTAAAATTGGACTCCACTTAAAAGATGTTAAACAAATTTGTTTTGCAACAACTCAATGCTCTTCCTATTTGTATAAAAATTTGATTTTATCTCTATACCCATTCAAGAGTTAGATCAGCTCTGAGATTTGAATAGTTAAGATTATATCACTCAAGCTTTGGACTGATCCAAATTTATATTTAATAATTAACAAATATCATTAAATTTAATTATAAAATATTTAATTACTTTTAGGTTGAAATTAGGGTATTTATCACTGATAGTAATGACTAATTTTCTTGTCACTGATGCTCTCTAAAATGATAAACAACTAGCCACAAAATGTGCTTCATCCTCATTAGCAAGAATCAAATCCCCAATCACACAATTAAGAGACAAAATTAGCAACCACCATGTCACACCTTATAGTTTAATATTTTTATTTTTAAAGATCAGACTATTGATATAGCTCAAACAAAGTTTGAATATGAACCTTCAAAGAAATTTAAGCAATAGTGATGTCAAGATTAAGTTTTAGGGTTAGTTAAAGTTTTTTAAAATTTTTAAGAGTTTAATGAGTTTTTTTCAAAAAATTGGGATCTAATTAAAATTTTAAAAAATTTTGTGAGATTAATAAAAATTTCGGAAAAATGGAGTTTAATTAAAATTTTTCAGAAAAAAATTAAAAGGCATAATAATTTTTTATTATTAATAAAAAATATAGCAACTAAAGTATTTCAAAATATTCAATAATTATTATTTATTCATTGCTTTTATTAATATAAAGAAGAAGAAAAAAGACCAAATTTCATTTTTTTTTTCTTAAAATAGAGGAAAGAGGGGTCAAAGTGAGAGAAAATTGAACATATATTTGATTTTCTATATGCATTTTCGTTTCAGTGGTTTTTTTTTTCCGCTTAATTTATCGTTACTTTAATTTTTGTTTCTAATTGTTAGCTTTAGTTGGAAATATATTGAAATATTTTATTTCTTTTAAAGATCATTTGCCTTTTATTGCTCATATTTCAAGTTAAAATGCAATATTATATTATCAAACTTCTTTTATCTATATAATATTATTTATATTGATTACATTATACATTGTATATTATTTTTATATAAAAATAAACGGATATCTTCACCTGCAACATAGGCGAGGAAGAATACATGTAAAGTTAAAAAAAGAAAAGAAAAAAGAACACAAACCTAAATGGGAATCCCCGTGTTAGTAATTAGGAAACCATGGGATATTTTAATACAAAAAGTTAATTATATTATTTACTTGAACTATTTAATAATATTATAAATATATAAAAATTGAATTATGATAATAAAAAATAGATTAAATTTAAGCATAATGATCGGATACGATCATTTTCAAGTAGTGAATATGAAAATAATGATGCTCGAAATTTTAATTTGACTCTAAGGTCAAAAGTTAATATGTAGGTTTGTTAATGTTCAAGTCTAGCATGTTAATGAAGAAGTAAATTTAGTTGCAGATTATACGATTAAAACATCAAGACATCAGGCACCAGACCTCCAGTAGTATAAATGGCATTTGAATGATGTACGAGTGCTATTAAGGAAGGATCTGGGAATAGACACCGTTTAATGATCTGGTTTTTCTACTAGCTAATTATTCAAGCTCACTTTTATGTATCAAAGGAAACATAAGTGTATTGGACCTTCCTTTTATATATAGTTTATAGATATGCTACTTGAAATACAAAGCCAAAAATGGAAAGAAATGAGTACTTTTTTAAGGTTAATTTATATATATATATATATGTTGAAAAAAAATTATTTGACAAATTAGGCTGAAATTTTAAAAATTTACTAGTCTACGTTGTTCTACAGTGGTGTCGTGGAGCTGGGTGACCTACAAATTTTATCAACCATGTGAGTATGAAGCCATCAACTAGGGAAGTTGGATTGTGTTGCAACTCAAGGTCCTAGTTGACGGTGATTATACAGTCTAGGGTTGAAGCGCTTCAAGTTTATAAAGGTTATATTGTTCAGGGATGGAGCATAAATGGGGCTGTAGTTGACGGTGGTTATGCGGGCACGACAACGAGTTTCTCATCAGAAGAGGCTGCTTTATAAAAATCAAACATAAATATAAAAGATGTAAAACGCAGTGACGTTCCATTATAATCAAGTAATGCTTCTTATCCACCACCACCGAAGGCGGTGACCCCATTATTATAACTTGTGACAACATTAGGGTGTAACAGGTTATACTAACAAGGTCACCGCCTTCAATGGAGATGGACAACATGAATAACTTGATTATCCTAGAAGGTCCCTTGCATTTTCCTTCCTCGCACCTAAGTTTGAGTTTTATGAAACATGCTCTTCTGATGAGAAGACTCGTTGTCATGCCCGCATTAGCACCGTTAACTACAACCCCATTTATGCTCTATCCCTTGACAGCATAACCTTTGTAAACTTGAAGCCTTAGTTACACTTCAGCCAAAGACGATATAATCACTAACAATTGGGACCTCGAGTTGCAAAGTGATCCCGACTTCTCAGGTGATGGCGCCATACTCATACAATAAGTGAAATTTGTAGGTTACTGAGCTCCATGACATCATCGTGAACCCAAACACAACTTAAAACTATGATTACATCTCATTAAAAGCGAGAGAGAAATAAATCTTTAAACCTAAAAATTTCAACACACAAGAAGAAGAAAAAAACAATTTAGAGGAGATTTAGATGTGGTGAGTAGGTGATGAAAAAGGAGCGTTTATATAAGGGTTGGGGCAGGATATAATGGGGAACAAAATTTTTCGAGAATCCCGGGTTGCAGGGCTCAGAAGCAATCAAGCTGGAATGGTTGAAATGGTCAAAGAGAAAATGCTCTCCACAAGGGGCGTTTTCATCAGACATGAAAGTGAAAATGCTTTTTGCAGGGGGCATTTTTCACTACCATGTCAGACATATGGCTTGAAAACACCCCCTACAGGAAGTATTTCACTGCCATGTAAGATGAAAACGCCCCTTGCAGAGAGTTTTCTCTCTGGCCTTTTCAATCACCCTAGCTTAATTGCTTTTGTGCCCTATAATTTTGGATTCACAGGATAAACTTGATCGAGGAAAAATGTAAAAATCACATGTGTAGAACTCACACGCTAAAATTAATGTTAATTATTGAAGTGTAGAAGAGCTAATTAAAACACTAACTTATTCATTTATTCATTAATTTTTCTTGTAAAGTAAGGTTGAGCATTCGATCGAATCGAGTGAAAAAAAATCGAGTTAATCGAGTTGACAAGTCATATTTTATTATCCTAACTCAACTTGAATTTTTTCTGAATCGAGTCAAGTGAAATGAAATCCGAGTCAAGTTGAATCGAGTGAAATTGTCTGAGTTAAATTAAAAAATTAAACATGTCAAATTAAAATCTTGTTACAGTATAACTAATTCTATGTTAGAGTACATAAATTTGAAACCAAATATATTTGAAAACTTTTTCAAAACAAAATTAAAAAAATACTTTAGTATGATAAATTTGAATTATAATTAACTTAGTTAGGTCCCCAAAATTATTATTCCAGAAAGTTTTTATTTTTTTAACTTTCTTTATATATTTTTAGGAAGTTTTTGAAATTTTTATAATTTTTAAAAAATATAAATTTTGGAATTTCTATAAATATTTTGAATTTTAAAAATTATTTTGAAATTTATTTTGAAACTTTTTGTAATTAACAAATGGACGGAGAAAAACTTAAATGAAAAAGTAACATAAATAATTGTAAATTTTAAACTCACAACTTGATTGTGCACAGATCAAACCAATTTAATAAATTTGTTTCATACATTGTAAATAACTGTACATTTCAGAAGTAAAATAAAGTATATAAAAAATTATAAAATTATAAAATAACGTAATCATCAGCGTCCCGAATATGTGCCACAATCAGGTGGTCGTCAGGCACGTCTAGGGTTCCGTCACACTATTTGGTTTAGCGACTCCTCGTCGACTTCGACTTCACCTTGACGTGCATGTCGGGATTGATCGCTGACTTTATCTTCTTCCTCTATGGTTGGCTGCAATCGTGTATTAGCTGCCCATCGTGGACCACCTTGTTTGAATTGGCGGTTGCGAGGATGACCCATCTTGGTAGAACAATGATGCTAGGGGTGTTTACGACACTATCAGCGTGCCACTATATGGTGTCACATGACCCGATTGTGGATAGAAGGTGGGAATCATTGGTGAGCCCAGATACGTCGATGTTGTTGGCGGGACCAGCATGTAATATGGCACAGAGGGTGGTGGTCGTGCATAATATATCCCTATAGTAGGTGTTGATGCAGGAAATGATTGTGTGTGCTGTGATGGTTGTGTAAAATAAACCGGAACTAAAGGTGATGATGCGAGGAATGAGTTTACGTGTTGTGACGCTTGTGACAAAAAAAAACTAGGTTAGAAGCAAAAATAAATGAACCACATTGATCGGGATGTTGCATGAAAATTGGGTCCTCCAATACAAATGAAGCAAATGCCGATCCCGTTGTGTCTCCATCTCCTGACCTAGGATTGATGGGCTCTTATCTTGGCCTCATACAGCGACGTTGCCTTCTTTTTTTTTGAAGTCGACAGTAGATATGACTTGTCGTTATGCCTGAACCAATCCATGTAATCCAGAAATGTCGGTAACTCTAATGTGAGAAATGGTTCACGCGTTGGCAAGTAATCGTACCTACATTTCCACATCTCGATGTACTACTTGTGGAATATTGGCCAATCTTCCTCAAGTCTCCCCCGCAAGTCGATCTTGCACATGTCATCGAGCTTCTAGGGTGGCGAAAAAATATGTTGCGTACACCTGAACTACCACATGACTTGGTTGGATTTGTACATCTCGACCGTTGCAAAGATGACCAATGGCACTTTGACGTGCTAGATGTGATTGGCCAAAAATTTGACTAGGATGCATTCTTGAATCCTTGGATCTGCATTTGGCATCCATACAAACTACATTACAAATTTATAATTTTTAGGACATGCCTAATATTTAATTTCAAGTGCTATAATACATATTATATAACTTTGAAATTCATAAACTAACCTCATCAGTTTCTTGATCAAGAGTTAGTCAGATACCCTCGAGTTTGACTAGTATACCGCTGTGTCTCGCGGGGTTATTCCACCTATTCAAATAATATATTATTTCAAAATTATAACAAAGAAAAATAAAAACAGTAATGATATTGTCAAATGAATTTTACCATATGACGAGTGAGAATTCGTAAGGGAATTCCACTCAGGGGAATAAAAATGGTAGTCGATATGATGCCCACTATTGAAGAAGGAGCATGAAACCGTCGATTTTAGTTTTATTCGGTATCGTCGCTCGACACATTTCTCGATACGTGTCACCAACACCGTTGATCACCAACTAAGTCGTCTTGATTCTTTCAAGTTGACAAGTAGTAGTAGCCACCTTAAATGTACCAGATTGCGGGATTTATCTAGCATTAGCAGACCCCTAATCAACCTTAAGATGAATGCACGCACGAATTATTCCTTTTCAACGTCCTCCAACCATTCCATCTTGATTCGGCTACCCCTAAACTTGTTTGGCATCTTCTCTAGTAGTTTTTCGCATGTTGCACTCCGATCGACAGTAATAATTGGCCTCGTAACGACATCCCCATCGACCGATAGACTGAGTTGTATATCGGTGTCCTCGAGTGTAATTGTACACTCACCGCAGGGAAGATGGAATGTGTGTGTCTTTGGTCTCCATCTCTGGACCAAAGCACTGATGAGTGGGGGATCCAATTTAGTCCCCCTGAGCATGCGAGCCATGTATAAAAGGTCTGCATCTCGCAAGTGTCCATGAATGACCTCCGATTGTTTATGTAAATCTCCAAAATCCGATCTTCGAGTTGAGTATATAACCATAAAAAATTAATAATCTAAATAGTGTAATAATTAACTATTTAAAATTAAATAATTTAATAAATTTTCTTACCATTTGTAATTGAACATCGGATATATCTTGTCATCCAAACGAATAAGTTGATTTTCCATTTAAAAATTATAAGAAAAGAAAAAAAATTAAAGATAATAAAATTTGAAAAAAAAAGAAATTTTAAAAATAATTGAGGATTGAAAATTTGAAATTGAAAATTGAAAAGCGAAAATTAAAATTTGAAGATTGAAAATATAAAATTAGAAAATGGGGATTGGAGATTGAAGATTGAGAATTGAGAATTGAGGAAGGAAGAATGATTATCGAATATTTGGTTGAAAAGAATGAAGTTTTGAGGGGTTTATATAGGAATTTTTATGGTTGTTGGAGCCCTAATAGTTGTTGGAAAAGTTACTGTTGGAATAGCGACCGTTGAAAGGAAAACGCGTCCTACAAGGAGCGTTTTCACTAATGTGGTAGTGAAAATGCGCCCTGTAGAACTAGTTTGCCACAATTTGTCATGGAAAATTAAGGTCTTTCCTGCACTTAACGAGCTTGTTTTATAGCATTTTTATATGTTTTTAATATGTTTTCAGTTTTTATCGCTTTGTGTTTAATTTATGCAAAATAAACGTTTCTACGCAGTTTTTAGTGTTTTGAAGACTTGTAAGGCCAAATCAGGCCTCGAGAAGGACTAATGGGTTATTTGAGTGTGTAGAGTATCAATTTGGGCTTAAGTATGCAAGGAACGACAATCATGTCGCGACATTAACATCCGACGTCGCGACACTGAACTTCGAAGCATAAAAGGCTAAAAATAGGGATAATGTTGTAATTTGGGAACTTAATGTCACGACGTCATTACGTAAGCGTAACTGAAAAGATGACATCAGTGGCCGCGTGATCAGAATTTAAAGTTGTAGTTTGGTTATTAAACAAGAGGTATTTTAAGAATAAATTACCTTAATGTTGCCCTAGGTTTTGCCTATATATACACTCTTATTAATCTCATTAGTTAGGTTGTTGATAGCTAGACAATTAAATAGTTTTGTTTTATTTTTCTTTGTAATTTATTTATGTTCTCTTAGTCGAAATTCTTCTTGTTCTGATGTGAAGATGATTGTGAACAAAGGATTGCTCTAGTATCGCACCTCAATTAATTATCAACGAGCAATTTCTTTATTTATATTTTATTATTTTATTTATATTCTGTTTCTCTGGCCAATTGACGTGTGTATGAATATTAGAATAAATATCATGTTTATTTCATATTTATCATGTTTCGGTTATGGATCTGATTTATTAATTAAGTAATTATTTATCTAAAAATGGATGTTTATTCAAGAGTGCTTAGTATATTAGGGAGTGATGCCCCTAGTAGAATATCGAGACAGGTGAGACCAGGAGGGTATCCTGTCGAGTATAACTTGTGCCAAGCGGTAAGACCGAAAGGGTATCCATATGCCTAGGAAGAGATCGACAGGGTGACTTAGGTGGTAATCCTTAGTGAGGATGAGACCGAGAGGATATTCTTAGTTAAGGGTGGAAAATAACTTAATTGAGGGTAATTAGCGACTTAATTGATAATTAGTTATTTAATCGAAAATAGGCCTAGAACTTTCATCGATGACACTAGGAATAGGAAATCCTTTAGATTAATTAACTTAATTAATTTAATTAATATCTTAAATTGGATTTGCACTACTAACTTGTAAATCGATTAGATTAGTAACTATTTTCGGTAATTAATTTAATAATATATTTCTCCAATTTGTAATCCCTTGGGTATGACCCTCAAAATACTTACCGGTGTTCCGTTGTAACACAAATCTATATTACAATTTGACCTGTTCGCTTGCAAATACCACATTTATTGTATATTTATTTATTTGCACGATTTTAACTCTAAACGTTCACACATTTGGAGGCAGTCAAGTTGTTGGCGCCGTTGCCGGGGATTGCGGTGGTGAAAATTGTTATTAAGTTAATTGCTTTGTAAAATAATATTAATTGAAATATGAACAAGTTAGATAGTGTATTAATTTTTATTTTTCATTATTTGTAATTATTTTATTTTATTTTATTTAGTTACCTGGCTAACTAATTAATTTAATAGTGGATCGAGCTGATTATGAATTCAATGATAATAGCAGTTGGGATGAGGACGTAAAATGTCTACATTGTACGACGATGAAGTGTATAAGGAAGGATTTTACAAAGAGTGGGAGATCGAGGAGAACCAAATATTACTCATGATGGTGCTGCAACAAACCACATTGGATGAGGTCGTGCATGATTTTCCTAACTTAAATCATGAAGACCCATGTTTTGCTGTCAACCATCTTGAACCAAATTGTACAAAACCATTGGATCGAACTAGTAACGAAGCATCAAGTTGGATGAATGGAGCCTCAACAAAAAAAAATGGAGTTATGCTAAAAATACAACATGCCTGGATATTCAGTTCAATAGGAATTGGATTTAACTATGGATGACGATATATATAGGCAGTTGTTGAGCAACATAGGAGTAACCAAAGACCAAGACGATGAATTGAAGCCTCAACGAGCCAATGGAATTGTATGCCGTGTGACCAAGAGGAGGATATGGTTGAATTTTCAAACGAGATCTCATGCAATTCAAATGAAACATCTTCCTGCAAAGTGATTAAGCAGTCCATATCCGAACAACTAGAGGTAATGCTAGATCAACTAGCACTAATGATAGAGTTACTCCAACAAAGGCATGAATCAATATCCCATTGGCTAATGTTGTACGTGACGCCCCTAATTGTGATTATGATAATTACCATAGCATCATCGACCATCTAGAATTCAAGTGTGAAAATCAGCAAGAGGTTGGAATCGGGGATGGGAAAGAATTGAAGATTGTCGAAGAAGTCTCCGATCCAATTAACTTAGTTGTAAATGTAATAATAAATGTAGAAGTAGATGTAACATTAACCACTAATTTAGAGTTTAAATAGATTTTGAATGAAAGTGTGTACGAGCCGGCACACCTTCTGGCCAAAGTTGAGAAAACGCCAATCGAAAGAGTCAAAGAGTTGATTTCGTTCTCATTCGATGATAGAGATAAAATTCGAGTAACCAAAGCTTATCGCGACATAAAGGGGAGGTGGCTTGAGTCAATAATACCCCAAAAAATATTTTGGGGTTGGTTCAGATTTGGCATTAAATGGCTCATAATGTGGATATTGTGCCAATCAAAGATAATGCAACAACATTGGAATCGATCGAGTGTGCTGGTTCAGAATTATCGATAGTGGAACAAATGACGGATCAAAGTATCGAGGACCAGTTGGAAGTTCTTCTTCGAGGGCGATATGGATCGTCTTAAGTCTAAAAAAGAGCTTCTTGTTTAAATTTGTTTTTATTTTAAATATTTTAGATTTTATTTTAGTAATTTTAATCATTTAATTAATTCTATAGTTATAGTATTTTAAGTGTATTTGTAGGGGTGGGTGAGTCTATGAAAAGGAGGAGCAACGAGCGAATCGAAAATTCAAAATTTCATGAGCGAGGTGATTGAGACGTACGGGATGAGCTGCCCACATCCCAACGAAGCTACACAATGTCACAACGAGGGCCACAACGAGGAAACAAACAATGAGTGACATCATAACGGGAAGGCCTATGTCACAACAAGACTAAGTTGTCGTTGCGATGATTGGTGATGTAACCACCTTGGAAATTGTAACGATGAGGCGGTGTTGGGACGAGCCCCAAATCCCACGTCACGACGACACAACAAATATATAAGGGTTTCGTCATGACGAGCCTTAACAATGTCACCCCTAAACAAGTTTTCCTTCATCTTCTTCGTCATTCTTCGCTACCGTCGCTTCTAAACCCTTGTTTCTTGAGTTTTTATTTAGTTCTTCTTTAGTAGTAAGCGATAATCTCCCATTTTAATCAAATGCCCCCCCCCATTTTCGGATTAAACCGGTTCTTCATCAAGTAGAGCAAGTTTCTCCAATGGACGATGGTACCGAGGAGGAAGCACAGTGACGCCAACATTTCGACGACACAAAAGCCTAATGATACTTGATCCTTTCTTTTCTAACCTTTAAGTATTCATTTTAAATATTGATAATTAGAATAGTGAACCAGGAAATTTACTTGCATAGATATCATTGTATTATTGGCTATTGAATTGATAATTGGTTAAGCATGCCTCTTCACAAACGACCTGCATCTTGGCAAATCAAGGAACAGGATGTTCCCGATGAACCAAGGAGACTTTTTGTCTCCATCGATATTGCTAACTGAGCCAAAAATTCCGTAGGTAAACCACTGATTCCTAAACGTGGCTTCGATTTTACCCCGCAAAATTTTCACGATCATATAATTATAAAGATTGATTGCTTATGGTGGAACACATTTTGCCGGTACCCCCAAAAACCAGCCTTTATATCGATTATCCATGAATTATATGCGAATTTCTCTGAAGCATGAGACAATAAAGTAATTGTGAGAGGCATGTACATAAACGCCTCTCCTACTGTAATCGAGGGATTTCATAAGACACCTCACTACAGTCACAATTTTTATGAAAATTTACAAGATAGTGAGGTGGGCTATAATGAAATAATAAAGTTTTTAATGGAAGGTAGAGGTACGTGGGTTTGGAAGTCCGTGACTAATGAACTTTTGTGATTTCAGCAGTCGACTATGACTTTAGAAGGGATGTATTTCATCAACATGAAAATTTTCCCTGCTCAACATGTCACAGGGATTACTTATGATCGTGCTATTCTCTTGTAGTCTATTTTGCAGGGATGAAAGGTAAATGTGAGGGCCCAAATTTTTTACAACATGCGGCAATGTGCCAAAGGGCACACACGAGGGCTCCTATATCTGCACTTGATCATAGAGATGTGCAGGCAGGCTGATACTACAATTGATCCCGGGGAACCAATTTGCCAACCAAAGGGCATTTTAAATGATGTTATCAATGCATGGTTCTATAACTAGCATACCAATCGGATGGAGCAGCGAAACAAGGAGGTGGTCACACACCATGAGTATTCAAGGGACCATGGGCTCTCGAAACCAATGGAGGCCCTCTAACCTGTACCACCACGGGTACACCAATCTTAGAGGGTTCCAGAAGATCCGATGAGTAATGAATGGTTTAGACACATTGCGGCTGATGTCGAGCACCAGACATGGTGGATAACCCAATGTGATGAGGAAGCAGGCCAATCGGACTTTGGGTAGCCCTTGTACTGGGTCATCTTTACAGTCGCAGCACCACCCATTCCACCCTCCGGCACCTCCCAGCCTACGCCAGTCAAACCATCCATATTGAGAGGGTACGCAGCAAAAGTCATCTCAGACGAGCACGATGACGGCATGGACGAGTTCGACGACGACATATTCATCGATTTATGAGGGAGTTTATTCTAATCTTTTCTATTTTTGTTATTTTAATTTCTCTAAAAAAAATTAAAAAATTTTAAAAAAATTATTATAAATATTTCTTTGTTTGTTTTCTTTTTCTGTGTAGTAACCCTACAAGTTATGAGGCACTACATATTCGAGCCGAAACAACAAGGAAGAGCCAGTCCCACCATTTGTGATGGACCTTTAACGCTAATCGTGTAACCTCTTTCCTCTATATTTTTATTTCACATTAGGAATAATGTGCTGAATAAAGTGTGGGGGTGACGTAGGAAAATTTTTAAATTTATTCTGTTATTTTGTTTTGTTTTGAGTCATTTAAAAAAATTATTTTATGTGTTATGTGTAGAAATACAAGTATTTGATTAGGAGCATATACCTATGTTGTTTATTTAGACTGTAAATTTAGCCTAAAATTAAATAATTTAGGTTGTTTACATTTAGACTAATTAGTTTAGTTTATTAAACTGTAAAAAGGAAAAAGAGATTAAATATATACCAAGTGATAAAGGCATATAAGAATAAATAACTATGTTTGTAGAAGTATAGGATGTTCAAATTAAAAAGAAACTACATTGTAAAATCCGTGGTTAATAAAACGGTGCAGTATAACTAGTATAACTCATAAAAAAAATGCCCAAAAAAAATTTTTTTGATCGTATTGCCACAAATAAAAAATATCATAAGGGATTATCGGGGAAATATTACTGCATTAGATTTCAAAGCATGGATAAAAATAAAACGAGTAGAAAAAAAATTCGAACTGATTATACCATGCAAAAATAAATGCTATATTCGTATATATATTTTGCTGGAGACATATAGTTGATTTTCTTTAACATGTTTACTTTGTAATTTATTGAACTAATCTATTTAAGTGTAAATAACTTTGAATTGTTTAAATTTCTAGCTAGAGTTATATATTTAGGCAAATCTTCCTAGTGTTTATGCTCCGATCTAATCTCGTGTATCAAGCCTATTCAAGTATACTATTTAGCTATATATTTTCTTTATTTTCTTTTGTTGCTTGAGGGCAAGCAATGACTTAAATGTGGGGGAGTTTGATCTGTCACAATTCATTGCTTCAAATTAAGGTCTTTCTGGCACTTAACGAACTTGTTTTGTAGCATTTTTTATATGTTTTTAATTCGTTTTTTGTTTTTATCGCTTTGTGCTTAATTTATGCAAAATAAGCGTTTCTACGTAGTTTTTAGTGTTTTGACTACACGTAAGGCCAAATCGGGTCTCAGGAAGGATTAATGGGTTATTTGAGTGTGTAGGGCATCAATTTGGGCTTAAGTATGCAAGGAACAATGACCGTGTCGTGACATCAACGTCCAGTGTTGCAACACTGAACTTCGAAGCATAAAAGGTTGAAAATAGGGTTGACGTCGTAACATGGGGACTTGACGTCGCGACGTTGTGCCGTAAGCATGACTGAAAAGATGACATTAGCGGCCGCATGATCAGAATTTAAAGTTGTAATTTGGTTATTAAACCAAAGGTATTTTAGGAATAAATTACCTTAATGTTGCCCTAGGTTTTGCCTATATATACACTCTTATAATCTCATTAGTTAGGTTGTTGATAGTTAGACAATTAAATTATTTTATTTTATTTTTCTTTGTAATTTTTTTATGTTCGCTTAGTCGAAATTCTTTTTGTTTCGATGTGAAGACGATTGCAAGTGTGGGATTGCTCCGGCACCACACCTCAATTAATTATCAACGAGCAATTTCTTTATTTATATTTTATTCTTTTATTTATATTCTGTTTCTCTGGCTAATTGACGTGTGTATGAATATTAGAATAAATCTCGTGTTTATTTCATATCTATCGTGTTTCGGTTATGGATCTGATTTATTAATTAAGTAATTATTTATCTAAAATTGGATGTTTATTCAAGAGTGCTTAGTATATTAACGAGTGACGTCTCTAGTAGAATATCGAGACAAAACCGAGAGGGTATCCTGTCGAGTATAACTTGTGCTTAGCGGTGAGACCGAGAGGGTATCCGTATGCCTAGGAAGAGACCGAAAGGGTGACTTAGGTGGTAATCCTTAGTGAGGATGAGACCGAGAGGGTATTCTTAACTAAGGGTGATAAATAACTCAATCGAGGGTATTTAGTGACTTAATTGATAATTAGTGATTTAATCGAAAATAGGCCGGGAACTCGCATCGTCGACACTAGGAATAGGAAATTTCATTAAGTTATTTTAAATTAATTAATTTAATTAGGTTATTTTAGGATAATTAATTTAATAATATCTTAATTTATATTTGCAATACTAACTTGTAAATTGACTAGATTAGTAATTATTTTCTGTAATTAATTTAATGAGAAATTTCTCCAATCTGTAATCCCTTGGGTATAATTCTCGAGATACTTACCGGTGTTCCACTATAACACAAATCTATATTACAATTTGAAATATTCACTTGCAGATACCACACTTAATTTATATTTATTTATTTGTATAATATTAACTCTAAACGTTTGCACATTTGAAGGCGGTCAAGGATGTGTTTTTGTTCTCTTTCCTAAAAACGCGTATTACGTGGCACATTTTCATTGGTGTGACAGTGAAAACGGGCCTTGTAGAACGCGTTTTCTTTTCTCTCTCCAAGAACAGTATAAATCAGTAAATTTTTAAAATTTCAACCTAATTGCTCAAATGATTTTTTTTTTTTTCAACACATATATATAAATTAACATTTTTTAAGGTTAAAAAGATAATTCATTAAATATTCAGAGCTTCACATATAACGGTTTCATGGGTTACATCAAAATAATAAAAAATAAAATATCCAGATAACTTAGCAGGGTCTTTAGAGGGATCAAAGTTTCCAACACCATTGCCAACTATAAAAGAATTGAAATCGTAAAGTTTGTGAAGTATGTGAACTTGGAAAGATAAGCAAACTACCTTTTCCAATCAACAAGGCTTGGGGAGCTTCTAAAAAGCTGCAATTGGTTCACACCCATGTTTGTGGGCTATTAAAAACTACATCCTTACATGGCAACAAATATTTAATTTTTTTTATGGATGATTTTATAAAACAAAAATTTGGGGTAACAAATGTGTTTTGAAGGTTAAAGGCCTAAATTGAATACACATCTGACAAATTTAATGAGTTTTGCAGAATTACTAGTATTGGACGCTAGTTGATTGTTGCTTGTTGCTTGTTCCCCAGAACATAATGATGCTGGCGAGAGGAAAAATAGAACCATTATGGAGATGGCTAAATGTATATTGTTTAGAAAGGGTCTTTCTAGGAAGCTTTGGGCAGAAATGACCAACACAACTGTCTACCTACTCAACAAGTTGCCAACCAAAGCCTTGAAAGGAAAGACCATCGGAAAAATTGATTTAAAAAATAATGTTTTTAGAAACAACGAAAGTTTGAAATTGTCTTAACATCCAGCCTTGTAATATCTATATAAATAAACTCTTAATCGAAATTATACATGTGTTTTGTATAAGGAAGTTAAAATCGACCCAACTTTCTACCAAATAACCTTCTATGCTATCATTAAAGCCCGAATTGCTTTCTGGGCGGGCTCAAATAACACGAACTAAGTGTACAAAATCAAAATTTTACTTAACTTTCAGTGAAAAAGTTAATTCTTTCTATAATTGAAAATTATGAGTTTTTCTCGAAAAATATAATTTATTATCACTATTTTTCAACAGAATAACGGTACTCTCAAAGTTATGTAAATACTTTAGCTCATAGTTCTTATTTATAAAGAAACAGTACAACAGTTTTGTTCAAATAAGATTTAATTAAATAATAATATTTTAATAAAAAATACAATAATTTCTACTTGAAGTAGAATTAGGGGGCGATGATATGTCCTAGAAAATACTAAGGTTTGCTGACCCTTGCATTAACTAGGCCAATCATGAATTGAATACTATTATATATATTTTTTGGACTTTTATCTGATTTAATAACTATTTTCTATTTCACAAAATATTATTTATTTATTTGATTAACTTGATTAAATAATTAAATTATTTTCTCAACTAAAGTTTAATTTTGTTAAAGTAACGACTTTACCATATTAGAATTTATGAAGAAATTAATTTAATTTTCTTACTCAACAAATCTATGATAACTAATTAATTTAATTCTTGTTTTGAACTTTAATTTTTTAATTACAATAAATTAAATAATAATTTAAGTGAATTAAATTAATTTTTAAATCATTTTTGTATTTAGCGAGAAAACAAATTTAGTGCAGATAGTTATGCATGCAATTCATTTCTCTTATTATTTTCATTCACCACAGCTATCAATGCTTCATGCAATTCATTTTGGGTTAATCTCGAATTAACGGAGCAACTGATTAAAATATATAATTAAATTAAAACTTAAATAATTTATAATGAATTTAGACTTTTCACCTGATAATTACATCATTATTTAATAATTTCAATATAATACCATGACTAAACTCTCTTATGATTAGGAAAGCTACTTATTTAATCATTTGAAGAACCTTGTCTTGCTGTTCATGGAGGCTCTCCAATGTGTTTTGTGAAGCGTTGCAAATCCAGAAAATGAAGGGAAAAAATATGGAGCAAGTATGTAAAACTTCATTGATGAAACTTGGTATCTTATAAATTGGGGAAACAATCTCAAACAAAGCATTTAGATCATGTAATATCTCCTCCTCAAAAGAATAGCCTGAAACCAAAGATGAAATAAATACATAAAATGTGGGAACAAATTCATTGTTCCTCCACCGGGAGGGAAGTGAAAATGGTTTTAACTATGTCTAGCAAGGTGGAAGGTCCTTTGGTGGTGGTATAATAGATTCTTCGGGTGACTTCCCATTCTCAACAACAAAGGCCATCTTTAGACCCCACATCGTATGCAGCTCCAGGTGACAATGCATAAACCAAACACCTGCAAGTGTAGACACAAAAACCAGAGTAAATTCAATGACCTTACATTACATGGATCGTCTCTGCGAAAAAGTTACCTGGATTATCAGCTCGAAATCTAATAGCTGTCCACCCCCCGGTTGGCACTCCGACAGTATTTCTCTCGGGAGGATCGACTAGGTTAAACTTAGCAGGGTCTTTGGAGGGATCAAAGTTTCCAACACCACTGCCAACTACGAAAAAATTGAAACCATGAAGATGGAATGGATGTGACTCTACTGTGAGGAGGTTAGTGTCCTGCAATACCAGCTCGATGGTGGAATTGAAAGCCACCTTACTGAGCCTTGTTCCTAATGAAGTGCCTAGGTTCGCTGTAAGTGGTACACCGGTGTAGTTAAATGGGACCGGAGGTCGGTCGGGAAAGTCAGTTTTGAATACTCCTTTGATGTGGAAATAATGAGCCTGCAGAAGACCAACCTTTGGCATCACAAAGGTTATGTTGTTCAATGAAGCAGTTAGTTGTGTACCATTTTGACAACTTGAACATGGGTTCGCACCCAAACCAACCGTGTAAAACAGATGACGGTCCACTTTAAGTGGGACTTTTGCTGGAAATTGTGGGGTATTTAGGCTTTTAAGCCGATTATTATATCTCAATGCAACATTGGTGTTGTTTGGGGCAGGCAATTTGGGCATAGATGGGAGAACTGTGTTTGGGATGCCTTTGTAATGTAGAATTGCGGTAACAGTTTTGTTATCCACAGGAACTGGTGCGTCCATGAAAGGCCTGGCTGCCATGAAGTATCGACTCCGAGGTTGATCGGCTTTAATAAGAACATTGGTGGTTTGACCTGGCGCGATTAGGATAACCCTGGTTGTGAAGGGCTTTGTGTAGACTGCATCAATCTCTACCACAGTCATGTTGTGACCGGCAATTGCAAAAAACAGTTCATCATTGAGTGCAGCATTGATAATCCTCAACAGGTAAGTCTTGCCTGCCTCAACCTCCATGGAAAAGGTATCTAAAATTGAAACAAGTCAGAGTGATGACAATTCCTTAAATTTGTTTTTCTACTCTAAAGCTAGTACTTACGTTTCGAAGAACACGGGAAGAGTGGCCCCGGTTTCCCGTTGATCGTATGACTATCAGAGGTTAGTGGTGGCAACCCCAACTTATTGGCTTGGTTTACAAGCGTTTCAACGTCTGAATTCCACCATTCCCCTGCATACAAAAACTTAGCCTGTTATACATTCCATGTCTGCATGGCAATGAACTTAGAAATATCAATTCCTCTAACCAATTACAACCTAGAATTATTTTAGTTTCTCCATGAGGTTGAGGGAATGGAAACATCCTCCCTTCTTTCGGCATGATGACAATGGCACCGTAGACAGTAGCTCTTAGCCATAAAATATGTGCATGCCACCATAGTGTTCCTCGTTGTCCCGTGACATTAAAATCATAGGTGTAGCTATGTCCAGTCTTGATGGGGCATTGTGTTATGTATGCAGGTCCATCCGCCCAACCATTACGAAATTGCTTTAACCCATGCCTGCTTAGTTACATGCAAACACAAGCTGATTCAATATATATATATATGTACATTGTGAATAAAGATAGATTGCAAATGAATGTAAATAACATGCCAATGAATGGAGATGTTATATTGTGCATAGTTGGTGACGTTGACAAGAACTCGATCTCCTTCTCTTGCGTAGACGGTCGGTCCTGGAAACCTTCCATTCACGGTGACAATTGGTTTTGCATGGCAAAGCCTGCTCACATTCTTCACTCTTATCTGAAGAGCAATGTAAGAGTTATATAAAAGCCATTAACCAATCCTTCATAATAAAACAAAGTTATGCAGTCAAAGAAAACACCCACATCAAACTGATACTTCCTCACAGCAGCTTCAGCTGGAGAACTCAAAAACCAAGAAAAGTAGAAGCAGCCGAGAAAAAACAACTGCAAGTAACTATCAAGCTTCATTTCCATTTTTTAGATTCGAGTTCTGCTAACTAATTATTTTGTGCCGAAATGGGAAGAAAAGACATTGATATTTATAGTATTAGAAACATAAGGTAGGTTAATGGAAAGCAGTGTATGATTCTAATTTGGTAAATAAAGCAAATGCAAGTGCTACACAAACCTTGGAAGCAACTGTTTAAGAAGTTGAGATATCCATATATGACCAGCAAAGTTGATGATAATTTGTCTATCACCAACAATATAACTTAATTTTTATAACCCATATTATTATACCAGAAATGCTAACCAGCTACAGGTGGCAGTCACCAGAAACCTTTTCCTTTGCCTTGACATCTTTGATTGGTTAGGTGCTGGTTTTTGCCTACAGGAGGTTAAGATGTTGGGTCACCAAAAGCGACCTCTTCTATAGTCCACTTAACATAAGCATTACCAGTTAATTATATTATGTATTATAACCGTTGTTCCCTAGGTCTAATATTGGGTTAATTATTTGTTTATCTAAAATTTTAGAGGAAAAATTTGAAGGTTAAAATATACCTTAAATCTTATATATTTTTGTACATTTAGAATTTAGTTTTTATACTTTTCGAATTTAAAAAAAAAAAAAAAACCAATTGTTACCACCATTAAATTCTTCTATTAAATTCTTGGTACGACAAATTTGACATTAAAAGATATATATTTATTTAGTTGACATGTTAAAAAAAAAAAAAAAAACTTACAATCACTGATTAGGAGTTTTTCTTAAAAACACACATTCAAACTTGTCATGAAATAATAATTTTTTTATCATTTTGATTCAAATAGTTAACAATATTAATTATTTAAACTAACTAATGATATTAGGAATCAAATTATGTCAAGAATTAAAATATATAGATTAAATATCAAGTTTCAACAATCTAATGGCCTAAATTGAAATATGGTCATTGTCTTATAATGTTAAGAAAAGCAACGCAAACCTAAGTGAAAAGCCATGTGTTAGTAAACCATGAAATATTTTAATACAAAAGTTAATTATATTAATTATTTAGACTAATTAATAATATTGTAAAAATATAATGGCTAAATTATGTTAAAAATTAAAGAATAAAGATTAAATATCAAATCTAGACATAATAAAGTACCAAAACTAAAACTTTACCATTTTTTAAATATTTAAAAAAAAAAAAAACGTGTCTTAGACTTATACAGTTCATAGATATGGTACTTGAAATAGAAAGCCAACAAACCGTCAGTTGTAACGGTATCATAGATTACATGAGGATAGTAATAAATAAAATATCCAGACAACTATGTGCCCATCTAGCTTAGTTATTAGAACAACATAAGAAAAACAGAGTGTAGAAAAAGAGCACACCTAACAAAGACAAGTTTATGACTCTCATGCGGGAGCCTGTTAACCATGACCATAAAATCTTCCTCCATCATGACGTCCGAATGAAGACAAGTTTATGCCCTGACGACGGTGTTAATTCCGATCAGCTCTCTTCCTTCCTAATGGGTTGGGATGGCCTTGTACTTTACGGTTTTATTTCTCTGGGCTTTGGGCCTTGCTATCTTGTACCCTGTTGGATCGATGAATTGCTTGGTTTCTGTCAAAAAGAAAATTTTCTTTTTAGCTAATAATCCAATGTTTTAAAACCATTTAAAGTTGAACAAAATTTTACGGTTTGACCAATTTAAAACCATTGATATCCAACTAGCTTCCAAACTAACCATTGATTTCGGTTTTGTACTAGTTTTATTTTCCTACATATTTTTGAATTGTGTTTCATGTTTACACTCAGGTCATGTCCGGCATTATCAAATCTAATTTCCAAATATCATGTTCAATGTTTTCTTATTTGGGATCTTTAAACGAATGTGCATTAAAAAGAAAAATAAAGATCCAAAGCACTCAGTAACATAGGAAAACTAAATGAGTTCAGCATTGTACATATCTATTTAACAGAGTTTTAAACAAAACTATAAATAAAATGCCTGCATTCCAATATCATGTAAGAAGCTTTCACTTCATGTCACCATCTGGGAGGAAACCATAAAAACAAAAACAGGAGGAAAGATCAAAAAAGGGGGTGAAGGGATGGGCAAAAAGAAACGAGTCATAGCTATGCTTACAATACCGAGAGTTGCCTATAAAGCATAGAAAGCTAATCTTAAAGATGGCTATCTTCTCCATAACCTTAGTTAGCTATGACTTGGAGACAACTTTACACAAGTCCTTACTTGAGCAAGAGAAGCAACTACTATGATTAAGGCTGTTAAGTGATTTAGTCCTCATCGTCGTCGTCATCATCCTCGTCTTGATCATCATCAGACTCCTCGTCGTCATCGTCATCATCTTTACCCTGTAAATGGACACATATGAAAGCAGGAGACATTATCTAGCCTGTACTTTTAAAATTATGTCATCATTATCTTTTCCCTGTAAATGCGAATATAAATGATTTAAACATAAATGCTACAAAATTCTACTAGTCTCATATATCTTCCCTTTATAAACAGAATAGACAATTAAACCATCAGCATCGGACAAATTTCAGAATTTCCAGAAGCCGCAACAAATTCAAAAAGAGCCATTACCTGAATTTTGACCTAGATGCAAGTACTCCCTAAGATTAAAAAGAAAAGACATATAATGCATCCTTAAATAACAAAACATCTTCATTATTGAAAATTCAACCTCATTCCCCCACTTTCCTTTATACCAGATTATGAACATCTCCATTCTGAAACCTGAATCTCTAATTTAGTCAATATGATACACTGGACAACAACTATTCTTTCTCTACATGAAATGTTCTCCAAAAAATTACCTTAAGCATCTCAAATTATATTCTCAGACACCTATCACCTGCAATCTCAAAGTGCTTCTTCGCCCATATAAGATTTAACCATGTTGAATTGGGTGGAGTTCTAGAGCTAAACTTGTCAGAGATAATCTAAAAGGCACTCGTATAGAACAAGATCCACATATCAACTCCCACTCATTTGATTATGGTTAACCCCACGCTCCATATTGCTCTCTGAGGCATTCAAGTATACTTGGGCCAAAGCATAGAACACATTGTTTTGAGATACATAAATCACAAATCTCACTCCTCTCACTATCCAGTTTCAGAGGGCTTCTCCAGAATTAATATGGAAAGCATAGAAATAACGTATTTACATAATCCAATAGGTTAAATAAGTAGGATTACAAGAATTTTAACAAAAAACAGCACCTTGTAGCATTACCTATACAAAGTAGGAACTCTTTGAGTTAATATAGTGCATTATAAAAAAGAGGAATAGTAATTTACTGCATAAACTTTATCATCTTCAATAACAAACTAACATATGATTATTAGAACCATTTAATAGTTAAGCCTATGAACAAGTAACCTCAAACCTACAACAGTGCATTTTTTACCTGAAAAGAAGAAACATACACAGTAAAAATGGCACTTGAAAGAACATATTCAATTTCCCAAAGAAATTAAAAACAGAAAAAAAATATACCTCTTCATCCCCCTCATCTCCGTCAAAATCCTCTTCATCAGCCTCCTGCATCAAGAAAGTTCCAATAACAATTAGCAAAGGGAAACAAAACATGATCACGAAAAACAGTATGTATAAGATATCATGAGAAGAAGAAAGAAAAAAGAGGTTACATTGTTGAAATAAGTGAGAGGATTGGGCCATAAATCCTCCTTGATAATCTCTGCTACCTGCAACGTTCATCAAGTGAAAGCTTAGACCAGCTCTGTTACAGAATGAGCAAAATAAACTGAGAGTACATGCACTGAGAATTTACCTCATCATGAATTTCATCCATGTCATCTTTTTGCTGAGCATCAGCAAACCAGGTAAAGAAGCTGCGTTATATGTTTATAAAATTTAGCACAATACAGAACTGGTTTGCAGTATGACTGAGAAATGAAGGATCAAATTCAAGTGGCATAAATCCATATGAACTTTAAAACATGTTATAAGAAATTTCAAATATATACATACATAGATATATAAATACATAGCAGTTATAAAAACACCCCCAGTATTGTCAGAACCGGACTGGACTAGCCGGTTGAACCGGGAACCAGTGGTCCAACCAGATCAACAGTGATATATAACCACAAATAGAGCAAACTGCTATGAACTGGTAAAAAACTGGGAACCATGACTCGAAAAAGGCGGTCCAATCAGTTGTGAATTTTTTTATCCTTTTATTATTTATTCAACTATTGCTCAACCAGTGGTTCGACTGGTTGAACTAGGAACCAGCAGTCTGACTAGTTCGACCACCAATCCAACTCTTATAACACTGCACACCACACAAAGTGACTGCATTTCACGGCATGGAGATATTAATAAACTGATCTTAAGTCTTATGTTACTCAAGTCCTAAGCCTGAGAAAAATCGATTGACGGGTATAATAAACAAACCTTTCTTCAGCAAGTTGTCGCTTGTTTCCTTTCTTCTCATGATTAACTCCATTTGGCAAGCCCTTAACATTTAAGGAAAATAATTTCATTTGATATCCAAGGAAAACAGGAAACAAGAAGCAGAATAGTCATCAAAAGAGGAGAAGCTCTGACCTTGCCCTCTTTCCACTTGATTGGGGTAGCGGTAATTTTGGTTCCATCGTCGAGGAAGGTAAAGGTCTTCGTAAGTGTTGTATTTTCAAAGTATGGATTGGAATTGAAGTTCTGAAAAATTAAAGCCAGTCAACAAATCAACAGATACATTAGCACATGAATTATGTTTCTTCTAACAGTAGATGAGTGCAAGCAAATGAAATTAAGAGCAACTTCAATCACCAAAAATAAGGTAAGAATAGGAATATGGATAAACTTACAAATGTGATAGTGTATCCAGATTTCAGATCTTTAAAATCCTCCACTTCAAGTGAGTTAATATATTTGAATATCTACCAAGAAAATAATTGAAAAGAAGAAGATTTATAAATAAGAAAGAATTCACAAAATTCAGGCATACATCAAGAAACATCTAATAAGAAAAATAAAATCAAAAATCAATGTTGGAAAGTAAAATAAGTAAAAAATGATAATTTCACTTTGGGAAAGAAGTGACTTTAAACCTTCTGGTCCTCTTCAGTCAAAAGATCACCAAGAGCAGGATGGCTCAAGAACTGCACATGAAAAATGCAAGTCAATTTAATATGTTCTTCTGAATATGTAAACAAATTTAACAAATTGTCTACCTTATTAAAAAGGAAAGAACAGAATCACTTACAGCTGTTAACCAGAAATCAGGAATTGAATTGATGATTTCATTCCGCTTATCATAGACCGGCTTGCGAACCTCATTGTATTTCTGCTCCACTTCCAAGACTTTCTCACTTGCCTCTTCATTGATCTACAACCAAAAAAAAAAAAAAAAAAAAAAAAAAAAAAAAAAAAAAGAGGACCAAAAAACTTAAAATCAGAAACACCACATGTGACAATTTACCACTTCATCAGCACTCTCCTAAGCAAAGCATAGCCACATTAAATCACCTGCTCCACAATAAGACATGATAATCCGAAGTAACTTCACAAAAAAAAAAAAAAAAATCGTGCTTAACAAAGCTAGGGGACACTTAGATACACAGAAGAAAACATTAAAGGACTCAATCATACTACATAGAAGATCAGATACAGGAATCAACAATCAACATTAAATCACCTTCTCCGCAATAAGACATAATAATCTAAAGTGACTACCAAATAAATATACATATAAAACAAAGCGAAGAGACAACTCAAGAAAGAGAATCAAGCTTAGCACAATAATTCAGATAAACCCAACATAAAAACGGCATACAAAGTCGATAAAGTACAAATATTAACGACCAGAGCAGTAAATTTTAAACATTTATGGCATTGACCCACAATTGAAATACAGCAAATTCAATACTTTCACACTTAAAACAACATTCAATTAACATTATACCATAAAAATCAAAAGGAAATCCAAATTTTTTATTAAAAAAATTCTAAATTTTGCTAATTTTCCAGCTCATAAAGAAAAAGAAAAGAAAATCAGCGTGTATTAGAAATGAAAAAGCGGCATGTAGATAAAAATGAACCTTCTCAAGCTCATCTTGGATCTCTTGAAGCTTCTCGATGGAAATGACGAGGTCTCCATCTATTTGTTCATGGTTCTCTTCCTCTAATTTCTCTGCTACTTTCATCTTCTTTCCTTTGTCGGCCACCATTTTCTAAACCCTAGAGAAGCAATATAATAAAACCCTACTCCTAAAAGTTTCTGCCTCTTCTCTCTGACTATGGCTCCAGTTCTCTCTAAAACCCTAGTTTTTGTGTTTTCCCTCTGATATCTACGGGGGGACAAAAGTGAGTGAGAGAGAGAGAAAGAGGGGAGAATGTTAGGGTTTTGGGAGTTTATATCCGCTCAGTTGGGATATTTTTCGGTATTTACAAATGCATCAATCATAAGCTGAAACGTGGCAGTTGTGGGTATTAAGGTCATTTAGTTTTGAGAATTTGATAGTAGTATGGGTAATTCAAGGATGGATTCCGATGTTTTGACTTTTGATATTCCGTAGATAAGGTTGGTTGGCTTACATTAGAAGCCTTGATATCTTTGTATAAATATAAAAAAAACTAAAACCACTCCAATTTTTCATTATTTATTCTGATTAACTAGTTAATGATGCGAGTCAATCAAATATTAATACGGTTAAAGAAATTATGTAAATACCTTTTTATAATTATAATCACTTATGAAAATATCTTTACGTAATTAAAACATTTTATATTATCCAAAAATAATTAAAAAAATTACTTCTAACCAAATTTGAACCCTATTATTTAGGTTAATAAAACATTAATCTTACCTCTAAATAATTTTAATGTAATTTTTGCATTTAAATTATATTATGCATGTCTTATTACCTCCATCAATTATATATCTATACCAACTCAATTAAGAAATTTATGAAAATGACCTTCCATACTTAAAATAAGTTAGAGATAAATATCGAAATTATATATGAATTTTGATTCAATGTGCAATTTCATATATTAACTTTGATTTTGTGCGAATTTATACAAGAAAATTTTATTTGATTTAATTTTCATAAATTACTAACAATGTTATCGAATTATCACCATTTGATGTTTGATATATGACATACATAAACAATTATATTAATCCAACATAAAAATAAATGTGCACAATTAAATCAAAATCAAAGCTTCATGTATGCATATGAATCGCAATGCATCAAATCAAAATTCATATATCAAATTATACATCGGAGAAAAGTTCATTTATAAATTTAATATTTATTTCAATAAGTTATATTATTCAAGTGTATTCTAATCTTTTTATTTGAAAAATAATAATAATAATTTGCATATGATTGAATTTGAGCCCTTACTATTCGCATCAATAAAACATTAACTATATCACTAAACTAAAATTTTATTTTATAATAATATTTATTGTTTAATTATATTATACATACTTTATTACCTCAATCAATTGTATCTATTGATAATGTTATTGATTGATGACAACACCGAGATAAATAATTGTAGTGCATTTAGTATTCTTATTATGATGTATTTACGTGTTTAAATTCCATCTTACTCACGATTTAATATGCTTTTTCATTTTAACATTGTACATATTTCTTATGTTATTCTTAATTAGTTTAAAACTATATGATTTATTATTTATTATATGTTACTTTTAAACTAATATCTATATTCTAAATACGTAGTTTTTACATGACAAAATTTTTTATTATATTATTAATAAATTTATATTTAGTTAATGCTCCTGAGTTTCGATATGTATATCATATCTGAGTCATGTAAAAATAAGTTATCTGAGTCATGTAAAAATAAGTTACATTCTTTTTTTCTTAAAAATGATGACAACCATGCAGATGCATCTGTACAAGCCCTTTATTTAGTTCTCCTTTTCGGAAAACTTGTCTCATCACTGATATTTTGAAGGGCAAGTGTTTCAAAAAATTTATTGGACAATTCTATCCTTTGGTTTTTTATTTTATTTTTTAGTTTCCATTATTCAATATATTTGGGGTTTTTTTTCATTATTCAAATATGATTTTACTCTTTATCTTATTCTAATTTTCAATTTTAAAATAGTTTTAATTGAGCTTTAAATTTATTTGGCACATCCAACCTCATTCCTTAACTACTACGGCTAGTTTAGTATTGCTTCTCAAAAATGTTTCTGGGTCAAAAATCACTTTTGAGCAAAAGTTAAAATTTTTTATTTCTATTTTTGGTTAATGCGTCGTTGAAAGCACCAAAAATATCCTATTCTCTGCGAAATAATGAAAAAGAACAGTAAAGAGGAAGTAGGGTCGAATCCTCAAGGACCGGATTATACAGATGCTTGTTTCTCGAAATCTTGGGCAGAATCGTGCCCAAGAAAACCTGCGTTCCTAAAAAAATAAAAATAATAGAATTAAAAGTTTTGATTTGGAAATGAAAATAAAATAAAAACAGAATTGAGAAGTCGAATTAGAATTGCGAAAATTAAAAATAGGAAATAGAGTTGAGATAAAGAAATCCTTATGGGGAGATTCCAGTCTCTGGTTACCTCGATCCGCATTGGATTCAATCCTTGGCTTTTAAGTAACCCTTCTCAAGCCGAATAAGTCAATTATAGTGGAAGATGACGCCTACGACCACCAGCTCCAAGGATTTAAACTTCGATTTAGTGGAACCTGACTCTAGCCAACAATCGCTCTTGTGGGATCATTTTATGCTAGATCAACGTTTCTCAATGACGAATCCCACACCATTTTGTCTCTTGGGCTCACCAACCTCTGACGCAGTAAGTTAATGAACCGACTGTGCAATCCTTCCAAAACATACAAAGCGACCGCCTTTGCATACGTTGAAAAGTTTACTTCTTAAGGGATATGGACGAAAGCGTCGGCCCCGTAGTGCGAAGAAACGATGAATACCCTGTTTGAGAAGGCTAAGTGCGGATTCTAAACCTCAAGAACCCTTTTTGGGGATTTTCGGCAACCTTTGGCTGGATGAGTTTAGTGGCTCATGGTTGTGGAAAAGAAAATAAATATATGAGAAGAATGGAGATTTTATTAAAAAGAAATATGAAAAAAACAAAAGACTTTTAGGGAGAGAGTTTTCAGAAAAAGATGAAAACCCCAATATGTGTCACTCCATCCCCTATTTATAGTACTAAGATAGATAGACTAGTCCTACTTAAATTCCTAAAGATAATTACAAATAATCAAAGATAAATAAAATAAATCCTAAATTAAATAATCCTTAATAATTATCTTAATATTAATTATCCTAATATAATCAAAATAGAGTCTAATCGAATAAAAACTCTTCTTTTTGCATTTCAACCCTTCTATCCTCCATGCTTGCACTTTTGGCACCAACTTTTCCCTGTGTCGCACATTGGCCCATTTTATCTCTAAATTCACGCTTTTGGCCCTTAATTTCGCTTTTGCCTTCAATTTAGTCCCTACAAGATAAAAAACCATAAATAACCCAAATTAGTAGAATCATACTCAAAATAAATATGCAACTAGCACATAAAAATATGACGTTCTAGAGTATTATCAAATTCCCCCTACTTAGCCCATGCTTGCCCTCAAGTATAGTTCCTATCCACTGTGAAAATTAGATCCTAAAAGAAATTCTACTCCAAAGTTTTATAAAAATTAGTCAAAAATGCATATTAAAAATAAAGAGAACTTCTAAGCTTGCTTTAAGTAAAACAGAAAAAGTATTTCCAATTAACATACAAAAATTAAAATCGTCTTGAATTATTTTATGCTATTTAGGTAAATTACCAAACCTACCAAGACATTCTATTTATTTCCTCCTTTAGTCCCCAACTGCAATTTTATTAGTACTATTTTTCTTTTCTTTTTTTATTTTTTATTTTACTTTATTTTTTTCTTTTTATTTTACTTTATTATTATTTTTTACTTAGGAATATATTTAACCTTTTGAGGCGAAGAGAGATGACAACCCAAGCACCCCACCCCAGTTACTCAACCCAACATACTCCTAAAAATTATTTATTTCCGGTTAGCGGAGTTTTACGTATCACATCACACAACCTTTTGACGCGAAGTAGAATGACAACCCAAGCACCCTACCCCGGTTACTCAGTCAGTCACGTTCTGAGCCGCACTCATAACCTTGGTTAGCGGAGTTTTATCTATTACGTCACACAACCTTTTGACGCGAAGTAGAATGACAACCCAAGCACCCTAGCCCGGTTACTCAGTCAGTCACACTCTAAGCTGCACTCATAACCTTGGAAACATTTATTAAACAAAATTTACACGAAATTTTAATTTTAAGAGAACCTAAGAGAAATAATCAAGTGTCGAAAATAAGTTTTAGTAACCACCTAATAGACATGAACATAATTTAGGCATGCAAATGTATTAAATGTCCACTTGATATTAAACTTAATCAATTTTACGAAAAGCAAGATAGAGTTAACTTATTAATCATAATTGTTTTTAGCCTAATAAAAATAAAACAGTGGAGATAAAATCAAACAAACAGAATCATAACTAACTCAGTAGCCAAGAATCATGCATGTAGGTCAAACAGTGGCAAGTTGTGGACAAATTCTTGGGCATGAAAAGCGACAGAATATTCTTTAAAAAAATGGACAAAATGGAGCCTCAAGCAGCAAACATAAGTCACATCAGCAGACGACAGTAATACGAAAAGTACCTCCCCCTACTTAAAACACATTGTCCTCAATGTGGACGCAAAGAAATAAATAGGTAGAAAAGTTTAGAAAAACTCCCCATGTAGCTACTGTCGATTGCGGAGGATAGCAATGAGTTCGGTGAGTTGCTGGCCAAAAGTGTCGAGTTGAGCCTCAATGCACTCCGTTTTACCTAAGCAAAGAAGAGAAATTTATTAATATTTAAATAACAGAAATTAAAAAGAAAAAAAGAAAACAATAAATAATAAATAATAATAATAAATGAAAATAAATCATAAAAGAAAAATAAAGATTGGGTTGACTCCCAACAAGCGCTTGTTTAACGTCATTAGCTCGACGACTTAAATGTTTCTACTGTGGCTCAAAATAAATCTTTTCAATCGTGTGAGCTTGGATATTCTCATTTTTTATCACATCCACCATATTTAGG
Source organism: Gossypium bickii (assembly GCA_025503065.1). Classification (NCBI taxonomy): domain Eukaryota; kingdom Viridiplantae; phylum Streptophyta; class Magnoliopsida; order Malvales; family Malvaceae; genus Gossypium; species Gossypium bickii. The sequence continues at coordinate 27,473,404 of CP106718.1, forward strand.
TTTAATCGTCCTTGCGCTTCTTTCATTGGTTTCATATTTTCCACCAAGGGGTTAATCCCTTTTAAGTCGGTAATGGTCTCATCATTCTCCAAAAATGTGAATTTGAGATGCTCGAGAAGTGGTTTTAATTTCGGATCTGATGCCTGTACAACAAAAGGTAGAAGTTTAGTATCCATAGGAGCCAATAATTTATTAACAGATTCAAAATCATTAAACACCATTTTAGAATTATCTCCATAAGATGACTCAAAAGTTTTTTCTACTGATGAGTTAATTATGTCGACACGGTTTACGTCCAAGACTTCACTTGGGTTCCATAAACGTGAATAGTGCCATAAACGTTAAACTTCACGATCTCCCCATCAAACTCTATCGTGAGGGTTCCACTTCGTACGTCAATCTTAGTATTTGCGGTACTAAGGATAGGTCGCCCTGACAAGATGTCTGAAGACCCGGAAGCGTTATCCTCCTCCATTTTTATCACATAAAAGTCTGCAGGGAAGATAAGTCCATTGACTTTGACTAATACGTCTTCGAAGACTCCTTCGGGATACACAACAGACCTGTCTGCCAATTGAATGATAACACATGTTTTTGTCAAAAAACTTGCGTTAAGTGATTCATAAATAGAATATGAAATTACATTTATGGAGGCTCCTAGATCACACATAGCCTTTTTAATTCCCAAATGACCTATTTTGTATGGTATTGCAAACATGCCCCTATCCTTACATTTTGCCGGCATTTTTCGCTGTAACACTGCGGACACATTTTCACCAACATTCACCCTTTCATTACCTGTTAATTTCCGCTTGTTGGTGCAAAGCTCTTTAAGAAATTTAGCATACCTCGGTATTTGCTTAATAGCATCCAACAGCGGAATGTTGATCTCGACATTCCTAAATGTTTCAAGGATTTCCTTGTCCTCTTTACCTTTTCGACACTGGTTGAATCATTCTGGAAATGGAGGTTGAATTTTAGGCAATGGAGGTTTCGGTCGGACCTGTTAGTCTTTTTCGGGTTTTTCCTGTGCGATTTCTTGGCCAAGATTCCTGTTGGGAATCGATTCTAGTACCTTTCCACTTTGCAACGTCACTGCATTTGCGTGTTGTCTTGGATTCGGTTCTATTTGTGACGGCAGCTTCCCTTGAGAGTTCAATTTCTCAATTGATATGGTCAATTCTCTTATAGATGCCTCGGTTTTCTGTTGAAAATCAAGCATATTAGCTGCTAATTTATTGACCAAAGTTTCTAGTGAATTACCTAAATCTTGTGGCTGCTGTAGAACTCGGTTCTAGTATGGCTGGTTATATCGTGGGTTGGCCCCATAACTTAAGTTAGGGTGATCCCTCTACCCTGAGTTGTAGGTATTATCATAGGGGTCGTATCGCCTTTGTGGAGGCCTAGGGAAATTTCCCACAGCATCCAAATGAGCCATGGTATCATCATACAAACTGGGACATGCATCAGTTGCATGATCAGGAGTAGCACATATTCCGCATAACCGAGCTGTCTTTGTTTTTTTCTGCAAGAAGAGTATGCATCATATTAGTAAGTTTATCAAGTTTATCTTCTATTGTAGAATTACTTAGCTGGTGAACCCTTCTGGGAGGTTCAGGTTTAGCTCGGAACTGCTGAAAATTTGCAGTCATTGTGGAGATTAAGTCCCTTGTTTGTTGGGAGGGTCATGTTTACCAACGCTCCTCCACTAGCGGCGTCTACCATATTCATTTCCATTGGTTTCAAACCTTTATAAAAGTACTGGATGAGAGATTGCTCTGTTATACCGTGTTGTGGGCAGCTCGCACACAACTTCTTAAATCGTTCCCAATAATCGTAAAGAGTCTCTGCTTCTTTTTGCCTTATTCCCACGATCTCTCTTCTTAGCTCAACTGTTCTAGATGCTGGAAAAAACCTGTTGAGAAATAAACGAGATAAATCAGCCATAGTTATAGATCCAGGAGGTAAATAAAATAGCCATTCCCTACCTGAATCTACTAGGGAAAAAGGGCAAGCGCGCAATTTGATTTGATCCTCAGTTACGCCTTGAGGTTTCATACTCAAACAAACCATATGAAACTCCTTCAAATGTTTATGGGGGTTTTCATTTTGTAACCCTTGGAAAGTTGGCAAAGAATCGAATTAACCACGATTTTGATTCAAAATCAGTATCCATAGTAGGATATGCGATGCACAGTGGCGGTTGTTTTGTCGGAGCTTCGGCTAGTTGCCGAATTGTTTGAGCCATTGGTTGACGTGCCAAATTCAGGTTTTCATTAACCCTAGTTTCAAGCACCTCTTCAGGTGAATCGACTTCTTCTGCTTTACTTTCGAATGTTTGAGTAAGGTTTTTGTTATCCCTAAACCCTGCTTCGTCGTCAATTCTGATTTTTGGCGGTGGATTGCTTTGAGTCCCAACCACCGCTGACTACTTTTTCCTTAGCTTTGTTTCTTTGCGATTAGCTCTCGCAGTCTTTTCAATTTCTGAGTCAAACACAAGAGTGCCTGGGGCAGATCTAGTCATAGAAAACAAAAAAAAAAACAATATTAGTATGTTACTGATCCCCGGCAACGGCGCCAAAATTTGATGCGTCGTTGAAAACACCAAAAATATCTTATTCCCTGCGAAATAATAAAAAAGAATAGTAAAGGGGAAGTAGGGTTGAATCCTCAGGGACCGGATTATACGGATGCTTGTTTCTCAAAATCCTGGGCAGAATCGTGCCCAAGAAAACCTGCGTTCTTGAAAAAAAAATAAAAATAACAGAATTAGAAGTTTTGATCTGGAAACGAAAATAAAATAAAAACATAATTGAGAAGTCGAATTGGAATTGCAAAAATTAAAAATAGGAAATAGAGTTGAGATAAAGAAATTCTTATGGGGAGATTCCAGTCTCCGGTTGCCTCGATTCCTCTTGGGTTCAATCCTTAACTTTTAAGTAACCCTTCTCAAGCCGAATAAGCCAGTTATAGTGGAAGAGGATGCCTACGACCACCAGCTCGAAGGATTTAGACTTCGATTTAGTGGAACCTGACTCTAGCCAACAATTGCTCTTGTGGGATCATCTTATGCTAGATCAACGTTTCTCAATGGCGAATCCCATGCCATTTTGTCTCTTGGGCTCGCCAACCTTTGACGCAGTAAGTTAATGAACCGACTGTGCAATCCTTCCAAAACATACAAAGCGGTCGCTTTTGCATACGTTGAAAAGTTTACTTATTAAGGGACATGGACAGAAGCGTCAGCCCCGTAGTGCGGAGAAACGATGAATACCCTGTTTGAGAAGGCTAAGTGCAGGCAACATTTGGCTAGATGGGTTTAGTGGCTCATGGTTGTGGTGGAAAAGAAAATAAATATATGATAAGAATGAAGATTTTATTAAAAAGAAATATGGAAAAAAACAAAAGACTTTTGGGGAGAGAGTTTTCAGAAAAGGATGAAAACCCCAATATGTGTCACTCCATCCCTTATTTATAGTACTAAGATAGATAGACTAGTCCTACTTAAATTCCTAAAGATAATTACAAATAATCAAAGATAAATAAAATAAATCCTAAATTAAATAATCCTTAATAATTATCTTAATATTAATTATCCTAATATAATTAAAATAGAGTCTAATAGAATAAAAACTCTTCTTTTTGCATTTCAACCCTTATGTCCTCCATGCTTGCACTTTTGGCACCAACTTTTTCCTGTGTCGCACATTGGCCCATTTTATCTCTAAATTCACGCTTTTGGCCCTTAATTTCGCTTTTGCCTCCAATTTAGTCCCTACAAGATAAAAGACCATAAATAGCCCAAATTAGTAGAATCATACTCAAAATAAATATGCAATTAGCACATAAAAATATGACGTTCTAGAGTATTATCATTGGTTAAAAAAGTGTTTTGGTAAAGATTTTTTTTATTTCAAAAACACTTTTGAAAAGCTCCAAAACATATTATTTAACAATATTTTTAGCTCAAAAGTACTTTTTATCCCAAAAATGCTTCTTAGAAGCAATATTAAAATGGCGTTACATCAACAACCCCTTTTGTTCTTTTCTACTTTCATTTTCTTTTTAAAATCTTTATTTCGATTACTTTAATTTGAATTTCTTTATTTATCTACCTTAGAGAAAAAGAGTATTATGAATATTTAAATATAGGTTTCATTTGGCTGATAGCCGATAGTTGATTGCTAATTGCAGTAGTTAATTTGACCAACTGATTCTATTAATTGATTTAACCAACTGATTCTATTAACTGTTTATTTAAAAGTGTTTGGTAAAACTTAGCTAGTAACTGAAAACTGATGTGTAAAATGACAAATAAGGGCATGACACATTTTATTATTAATTATTTACTTGCTTATAATACTTTAGCCTTTATTGAGTGAAATTATTGAAATAAAACACTATTATCAAGAAACTAAAACATCCATTATGGAAATTAATTAGTGAATATTTTTTAAATTTTAAATAAATAAATTTTTTAAGTTCCTTATTTGCAAATATTAACCTTGTGGATATTGATAAATATTAATAGTATATCAATATAATTGTAAACTATATTTTAGTGATAATTATGTCATGTTCTTAGTATGTAAATTAGTAATAATTATGTCATACTCTGAATAAATTTGCCAAGTAGCATATTTCAATTAATATAAAGTTGCATCAGAAATCATTTTACAAAAATAAATTGAAAATATATTAAGAGTACATAAATATTCAATGATGAATGGGCTCGATTGAAAATTTCTCGTGACAATGTTAATTTTTGTAGATTCATAATGGATTTTTTTTTTTGAGATTTATTTTGGAGTTTGGAAAATGGGAGAATGAAGGCTACTGATATCTTGGCACTCCTATTAGTTTTGAGAGTATGTAGCAAAGAGAGTAATTTTTTAGCAAGTATGGTCAAATATGTCATTTCACATATCTCATTCTCAATCAACTGTTAAAAAATATTGCCGATCCCGGTGTTTTTTTTATTTTGGAGGTTTTAACTCAACAAACTCTTGCAAACATCCATTCACCAAATATTACAATTAGAGGGTTTGACTACCCAATCCTCCATTTGTGCCCAAATCAGCTAAAAAATGCACAAAACTTTGTTTGCCAAACACCCCATAGTAATTTTAGCTGATTGAGTCTTAACTCGATTGGCATCGATATTGTTATCAGTGTATGAGGTTGTGAGTTTGATTGTGCTGAAGTGCATTATCCTCCTATTTAAGGGTTAGGGAGGGGCTATATGTAGTTCTAGGCATTCTACCAAAAAAAGTAATTGATATAATAAAAACCTATAATAAAATAAATGTTCAAAAAAATATAGTAATTTTATGTTTAATATTTCATTTACCATTCTCTTTTGGCATAAATAAAAGTATTATAGAGATATTTTATAGATTAACTTCCAAAAATTATAACATAAAAGGGAAAAAAATAATTTAATAACAATATAAAGTTAATATTTAAGATGCAATTAATTCAAACAAAATCTTAATGTAACTAAAAATATAAAAATAGGGTAAATTACCGAAATAGTCACTTTTGTTTTCCTCGAATTACATTTTAGTCACTTATGTTTGAAATATTACGTTTTAGTCACTTACGTTAACGTGTTGTAACATTTTAGTCACTGAGCCGTTAATTATCGTTAACACTATAATGGTAAGCTAATGTAGCATGTTAAACCATCATTTCAAACAAAAATTTTCGATTAAATTATACAATTGGTCCCATATTTTTTTTCATCTTGAGCAGTTTTTTCTTTTATGTTCTTTTAACTTTTCTTTTCTTTTTCTTTATTTTCCATTTTCTTCTGCTTCTCCCTCTATTTTCTTCACTTCTCCATCTCTTTTAACGTAAAAGAAAAAAATTAAACTACTCAAAATGAAAATATAGGGACCAATTTTATGATTTAACCTAAAATTTTCGTTTAAAATGATGATTTAACGTGCCACGTCATTTTACCGTTGCACTGTTAACGACAATTAATGCTCGGTGACTAAAATGTTACAACATGATAATATAAGGGACTAAAATGTAACATTTCAAACATAAGTGACTAAAATGTAACCCGAGGGAAATAAAAGTGGCTATTTTGATAATTTACCCTATAAAATTATTAACTAAGCGCTTTATTTTTTGTTTTTTACATAATGCTATCTTCTTAAGTTATTTTTTGATTAATTTATTTTTTAAATATATAGAAATAAGTTACGTAATAAAATAGAGTACTCCTCATTTCATGTATCTTATTGTTTAGATGATAGTTTTGTTTTATCAAATGTTAGTTTTTTTTTTTTTTTTTTTACCAATTTGTAAGTTAAAATCTTGAAATGTAATTAATGGTAGATACGATTTTCGGGACATTTTACAATAAGTTAAATAATGTTATAAGATAATATCAGAAATTTTATCACATGTGTATATGTCATGGACCAATGATCAAAGCATGTGACTAATATATAAAGAGCGTTTCATGGAGGTCAATTGATTAAATGAGACTCATTTATTCACTTAAATTGACCCAATTTGTAAAATATATGGAGAAACACATTTACTTGAAGCCATGGTGACCCGGTGAAACACTTAAGGAAAACAAGGGTTGCCATGGTAAATATGTAAACTAATCTTAAAAGATTCATACTTATAAGATTTGATTTTGTAATTTTAGAGGATTATGTAAATCCCTTAATAATCTCAATTGTAGATTAACTTTAATTTCGATCATCAATATAAGGTGTGTACCGTTTGATTTGGGGGATATCAATTATAAATAAAGGCATTCTCTCTCATTTGTAATCATCTCATTGTATCTCACTGTATCCTCATTCATATTATTGTATCTCATTGTATCCTCATTCATAGTAATTGAATACTATTGAGAGCATTTACTCAAACACCTTGTGAACGTTGCTTTCTTATGACTTTTTTTGTTCTCTCATTGCTTCTTTATTTTTAAATTGTTTCTGTTTTATTTTCGGTGCCTTGGAGAATTTCTCTTGAGAATTCTCATTTTTTTTTTTTCGAGAGTAAGGCTGACTTAAGTAGATTTGAACTTAAAAAATAGCCTAAGACCGCATGAATTACGAGATTAAAGTTTTAACCTTATGACATATGTATGTAGAAACTATGTATTTGGAACACATGGACGTGTTTAAAAATAACATATAATAAATAATGAAATGTATGGTTTGAAACTAATTAATAATAACACATATAATACGTACAATATTAAAATAAAAAAAAACTAGATTAAATTATGAGTAAAATAAAAATTTTCAACACATAAATAAATCATATTATTATTAAATGCACTACAATTGTTTCTCATAGTGTTGTCTTCAATCTTAGGTAGATGTTGAGTTAACTTATGACATCAGCTCAATCAATAACATTATCAACATACACAATTTTTGGAGGTAATAAAATGTGCATAAAAGTGTACAAGACATTTTAAGATAAATATTTGGTTGTGAGGTAAAGTTAAAGTTTTATTAATGCAAATTTTCATGGGTTCAAATCATTTTGTATGTAAATTATTTATTAGTTAAAAAAAAAAGAAAGACTAAAGCACCCTAAATAATATAACTTGTTTTAAATACGGAATGTCATTTTTGTATTTTTCTTAAGTAGGGATGACAATGGAGCGGGACGAGGCGGGATGAATATTGCTATAATCCATCACCGCTCCATAGTCGGCACGCTTTACTCCACCACCCGCCTGTTTCACTATAGATGTGTAATCTTGAAATTCACTACCATTTCCATGGATATTGGATATATCCATCATTGCCCCATCACACTCCGCTTCAATTTAAATTTTACTACTTATCTTTAATATTTTCAATATTTTTAAAGTTAAGTAAATATTTAAACACAATTCTTCAAAAAAATATTTAAGCATAAAATATATTGATTTTTTTCTATATTACGTTATTATATTTTTATCATTTTAGTAATTTATATATAGAAGGATAAGATAATAACTACATATAGTGGAGTGGGTCAAGGTGGGGCAAGCAATTACCGTAACCATTTCATACCCATTATCCAAAAAAATAAAAAAATCAACCTCGTCACGACCCGCATCCACTTTTCAAAAGAAAAAATCCCTCTATTTGCAATGGATTGTTTTGGAATCCATCAGGCAATGCGAGTTTTGCCACCCTATTCATAATCGAGTTTGTGCCTGATTGATTTGTAACACCAACTCAATTAGGGGTTTTAATAAGGGTTAATATTTTGTATACTGACAGTGTATTTTTTAACTCCACAAGCAAATATAAAAAAATGCCATGTGTCTCATTTGTTATATGTATTTATATTTATTTTTTAATATTTCACTTTATCCAATTATACACTTGTCATCACCCTAATCCTATTTGTAGAATTTAAAAACTTTAATTACCATGTATCAAATATTTTCTCTTTAAATAATAGTATAGAAACTCCCATCCTCCAATTAAATTTGTCACATTTTGACTTTAAGTGATAAAAAATTTCAACTATAACCTTCTTTTCTTTAAAATTTATTATGAGTAAATTTTTTAATAAATAAATATACATCATAAAAAGTTTCATTGATTTAATTTATAAATAAATATATATTTATAAAATTTTAAAAAATATTTTATTAGTCTTGAATATTATACCTAGCGGAGATGTTCGAGGGAGGGAGAAATGATTTGTTGAACTAAATTTGTAGATGACAAATAGGATATTTAGTGGTATTGTTTAAAATCATATTTAAAAATATTAATAAATAATTAGAAATTTTATTATACACGTATGCATGTGTAAACCATATATTTAGAATACATATGTGTGTTTAAAAGTAATATACAATAAATAATGAAATGCATAGTTTGAAAATAATCAATAATAACACATGAAATTAGATTAATTTATGAGTAAATCAAACTTTAAACACATAAATACATCATATTAGGAATATTAAATGAAAATAATTGTTTATCATGGTGTTGTCATCAATACTAAGTTGATGTCGAGTTAATTTGTGGCACCAAACTAATCAACAACATTATCAATACTAGAAATTAAATTACACGCGTATGTGTCAGGGGCCGCGAATCAAAGTCCATGACTATTGCGCACAAAATGCCTCATAGAGGTCAACTTATTAAATGGGGCTCATTTGACCTGTCACACCCCGAATTGTCAAAGTTAAGTTGGAAAGGTGAATTTGAGGACTAATTTGGAAAGCTTACAATTTGTGCGGGTTTTAGTAGAAATAAGAAAAATTGGCGAACTAGATATGGAAAGATTGGATTTCAACATTGGTTCTGTTGGGTTTAAATTAGGAATATTTTAGTGGGAGACATGATGATTATGGACGTGTACACTTGACTGTTGAGTTTGGGATCGGTGCAGGAAATGCATGAGTAATATATAAAGGAGAGAGGAGAGATGTTATTCTTCGATGTAATTCCTTCATTTTTTTTTGTTCTTCCTTCATCTTCTTCATTGGTCTAGTCGAAGGAAAGAAAGATTAATAATGATATGAATGGAGGAAAGAAGCTAAAGTTATGCGTAAGAAGTTGATAATTTATTAAGCTGTTGCTGAAGGTTCTAGTAGCAACGGAAGAAGCTTAGTAGAAGGTTTTGGCGTCAACTTCCAGGTGAGTTCTACAACTCAAGTCTTAAATGGATATTTACGTTTCGATATTGTTTGTTGTTTCTGTAACTTTTGTCCTAAGATGATGAATTCTATGGTTGAATGATGATACATTGAGATGCATGTTGTGTGTAGATATGAAAGTATATGGCTGGTTGTAAGTTTATTTATATGGTATAAATGAGATGTTTGGCTTGATATTTGCTGGTTATGTTGGATGAATGTTGAGCAAATGATGCGTCACCCTATGGTTGAATGATGTGCAATTGATGAATTACTTCGTAACTGTATATTGTTGTATCTTGAGGTCTGTTGTGTTGATTTAAAGATGCATGAAATGTTGGCGTAATATGTTTCATGCATGAATAGTAATGTTGATAGAATACTTGTGTATGAAATGCATGTATATGATATGCGGAGTGTGGAGGGTTGTTCTGGCGAATGAAAGATGAAGAAATGTCACATTGTGCACTTTGTGGCACGTGTTATCTGGCTTTGCGGATGTTCGGGGGGATAGAACGAAAAATGTATATACATGGTTTTCAGCTTTGCGAAAGTACAGTTGGATTGTACGAAGAATTATGCACAAATGAATATGATAACCCAATGTGGGTTCTATGAATGTTTGTGACTCTATAGAGTCTAAGGCTTTAAGACTCTTATGTGTAAGCAAGTCCATGGGCATGGTATATGAAAGTTATGAAATATATGTAGAAGTTCGTAAGGACTATCTTATATGTGGAAGTCCACTAGGACTATCTTATATGTAAAAGTTTATCAGAAGTATCTTATATGTGGAAGTCCATTAGGACTATCTTATATGTGAAAGTTTGTCAAAACTATCTTATATGTGGAAGCCCATCAAGACTATCTTATATGTGAAAGTTTTTCAGAAATATATTATAAGTGGAAATCTGTCAAGGCTATTTTATAAATAAAATTCTGCAAAGAAGGGATCTGCTCTTAATAAGTCCGCCAAGAATGAACTATCAATTTATGTAAGTTGTAAATGAAAGATTCTATTATTGTGAGACCAAGGCAATATAAGACGATCTGTGAGATTTGTCTTATTGATTAAGATGTGTCAATCTTCTTTATTAACCTGTTATGGGAGTCTTTTTTATGAATTTTTTGGTATATTTAGTAAAGCATAAATCTACATATCTGAGTCCGTTAGGACAAGCCATTATGGCAGTCCACAATAGAAACTATCCGCCAAGATTTGTCTTATCTGGTTGCCGATATATTTTTGAGAAAAAGGGGTGAGATGGATTTACTTTCACAAGTTCGCAAGTAAGAATTCATTAGTGTTTCCTCTCAAGGAATGAGTTGCATATGGCATAGGCAATTGATGAAGATAAAGTTTGCAAGGATAATCCGTCAAGAGATCAAACGTTATCGAATTTGTATCTTAATATTACATCTATAAAATCTTCTCATATCTTCTACATTCAAAACGCTAGTAGTAGATCAAATGACATTAAGTGAGTTGAATTGTTCTTCAAGATGTGCAAGTAAATAAGTAGTGGTGTCATTGAAGATAATGTACCCAGTACAAGTATGCCAGCTTGTGGGATGTAATTAATGTGTTAATGAGAATGGCAAACCGCTCTAGCACCGATAGCTAGACTTAAATTCTATACCATGGAGTGCCAGTTTGATTAGCATTATGCTGATACAAGGTATGCGTGACTCACTAAGTTCGATTCAACTTACATATGTGTCATTTTGTATTGTAGGTAAAAAGGAAATTGTGAGGTTTCGGGGAGGGACCAACCCAAAATCTGTCTGACTCAGTGAACTTTCTATTTAGGTGTAATATGCATACAATGGGGCGACCCAAAGGCAGAGTCTCAGGGCCAGGCGTAAATTGAAGTTTCATAGGTCTGTAGGACACATTCCTAAATCTAAATAAAACTATCTGTATAGTAAAGTTACTTTGTAAAATATAAATGTATTAAATTATTGTAATTGGCAAAGCTTATTACTAATTTGATTGGCAAACTTTGGTTGAGTGATAAATTTAATATTTTACTAATGTAATTGGTACAAGTTTAAATCCCATTGTATGCATATTTTTATTTTTTTAATAAAAAGACTAAAGCACCCTTGAAAAATCTATTTTTTTAAATACTGAAGAAAATTAATGTGATTTCCCTAACATAGTTGGTGCCTAGAGTTGATTCATGACACCAACTTAGTTAGGAGGTTAAATAATAGTATAGCTACTTAAAAATGATATTTATAGAAAATTGCAATTAATTTATTTTTTTAATTTAGTAAAAGATTGTAGTAAATTAAACAAAATATTTTTTTGGTACAATATTGAACACCAACTAATAGGCCATAACTTAGAGTTTAAAAAAAGTTATCTATACTATATTAGTTATTATTATTTATTCATTTTAATATCATACATATTTTATTTTTTATTATTAATAAGTTTCAAACCATATATTTAATTATTTATATTATACTATTTTTAAACTAATATTTGTGTTCTAAGTACGTAGTTTTCACATGCATATGTCACGGGCTGCAGTTCAAAGCTCATGATCAACGCACCAAATGCATCCAGTGGAGGTCAATTGTTTAGCTGGGGATCATTTGGCCCATAAGAACTGACCCGATTCAGTAAACTATTGGAGAAGCCTGTCAGATTGAAGCCTGATTGGCCCAATAATGAAGATATGACAACATAGGCTATTTTTAGTAAATATAGGAATCATATCTTGTAAAGATTATATTTGATATTTTGTAATCTTGCAAATCCCTAAAATCAAGGGATAGACTAATATTTTCCGTCGATATAACTTAATCTAGACCGTCGGTTTTGGGGGAGTTCAACTATAAATAGAAAGCCTCCCCCTTATTTGTACTCACTTCACTTCATTCATCCATTGTTTCTTTATTCTTTGTGAATAAGAGAATATTGAGAACACTTACTCAAACACCTCTCGTGCGTTCTTTTCTGTGGCTTTCTGTTGTTCTGTTGTGGCTTCTTTTGGCATAATTGCTTCCGCTATACAAATTGGTGCCTTGGAGGAATTTTAAAGGAATCCTCACTTGTGGTGTTTAGGCTGACTTAGGCAAGTTTGGAACGAACGGATCATCTAAGGTAGCATGGATTGCGAGACGAAAGATCTAGTCCCGTGACACATACGCGTGTGATAGAATTTCTATATTGATAATACTGTTAATTGAGTTGATGTCACAGGTAAACTCGACATTAACTCAAGATTATTGACAACACCATGGTAAACAATTGTAGTGCATTTAGTATTCTTAGTATGATGTATTTATGTGTTTAAATTTGTTTTTACTCACAATTTAATCATTTTTTTATTTTAATATCATGCGTATTTTATATGTTATTATTAATTAATTTCAAACCGTACATTTAATTATTTATTGTTTGTTATTTTTAAACTAATACTTGTTAAGTATATAGTTTCGACACGCATTCGCGTGTGAGCTTTGATTGAGTTGGTCTCACTTTCAACTGAGTCCCAACTCAGTTATGATGATTTTTCAAAGAAAATCAATATCTTTATGAAGCAACAAATATAATTTTAAGAGTACTTTTTTTATCTTTTTACATATAATGTAGAAAAATACATACATATTATAATATCTGAACTTAAGATATCAAAATTTTATTCCTTCAACTTTACCATTTCAATAAATTTTATAGATTTGTTCCATAAAATTTTCGCCCATCATTGGTGTGCTATAAGTAAATATATATATATATATATATTAAACATTGAAGTGTTTTATCAAGTAGTTGGATTTTGTTTAATTTGTTCCCGAGGCAAAAACACAAAGTAAAAAAGAAAAAAAAATCGAACTCTCAGATTCACAAGGTTTAATTTTGTCTCTCGTCTCTGTATTCCTTGAATTTCTGAAATTTATATTCTTTTACTTTTATGTCCTAATCAAATTGATAATACAGTTAAATTTGAACCTGGAACATTTTATTATTTAAAATTCTGATTAAAAACTAAATTTCAATTGACAACACATTTAAATTTTAAAGGATTAAATTTCAGTGCGGAATTCGACCAGACGGATGGAGGGAATAAATCTAAAATTGATTGTTGAGAGTGGGATTTGAACCCACGCCCTTTCGGACCAGAACCTTAATCTGGCGCCTTAGACCAACTCGGCCATCTCAACACTGTTTAACGTCTTATGTGTAATTTTAATTAGTCAATAAGATTAAAAACTCTCACCTCCCATTCCTGGCCTTAAACACAAATTAGTGGTCCAATTAGAGTGGCGTACCAAAACTCAACCGGTTTGTGAAGGGTAGTGATGGCAACGGGCAGGGCAGGTTGGATTTTTGGCCACCTAATCTCGACCTGAAGCTTTATATAAAAGTTTTAACTTAAATCGTCAATTTTAGAAAGGTTTCGATCTCCAACCAAATTTTATTTATATATTTATTTTTTATTCAAATCAATTGCCTGATATAAATCAATTAATAATACGTTGATATTGATAATCTTGCAAATATATATATAGTATATTAGTTAGGCTATAATTTTGAGAAAGGAACCAGTACATGAGTTTTATCAAGATTTAAAGTTAGTAATTATAGGAAGACGGAAGATTAGAATTAGAGGTTTTTTTTCTTTTTTTTTCAATCAACATTTCATTCAAAGCAAAAGAAAATTCAAGTTACTATACAAAGCAATCAAGAAAGAACACAAACCATAAAATTTAATCAGGCAGGGCTGGTAGGCCATCCTTGTTTAGATATGGATCAAAGAAGATGGTGCCGGCGCAACCAGTAAAAAAAACACATTTCCTTCTTATACTAAGAAACCACCCAACCAACAACCAAATTAGTAGATCGCCTTACAAACTCAAAACGCACATGGAGAATCCTAGCCAAGATAAAATCCAATTTTTGCAAGATAGGCTTGGGTTTCTATCGGCTACGCTTATCCTTCTTCAAAATCTCGTTATACACAATCATTGAGTCCGTAGCCAAAATAATTCTTTGATATCCTTGCTTCAAAGCAAGATCAGCTCCCAAGTTGATCACCAAGGCTTCTGCTATTTCAGGAGAGTCAACAAAAATCTTTGAGCCTCTTCCATTAACAAGAGAACTCGTTTCATCCCTAGCAACCACATCAATTCCAACAACCTTTGTCAAATAGCCAAAAGAACCATCACGATTAATTTTGATTACCCCTGCCTCTGGTTTTTTCCAAAGTGAATCAAAAGTAACATCTGCAGCCTGAGGCCTTCTGTGAGTAGCCTGGACTCCATGGAAGTCCATAACCTCCAAGGTTGCAATTTTAATCTTATTGACTATGGCTTTGAAGTCCAACTTTTTTCCTCCCCAAGTTACTTGGTATCGCATCTTCCAAATAAACCATAGAGTGTAAACCACTCTAAACCTAAGCTCCTTAGATCCTTACTTCAACTGGTCAATTATATTCCAAATCTGCAAGAACCAGTGATCGAAAGTGCTGATGCTCTCCTTTTGATGCACATTCTATGACAAACTTCAAACCATACAGCACGAACCCATTCATAGCAAAAAAAAAATAGATTCTCAACAGTTTCCTCCTCACAATTACATAAACAACATAAATGAGATACGACACAAATTCTTTTCCATAAACATTATGACAACATTTCCAAAGGAAAATTTTATACTTACTAGGAATCTCAAGCTTCCAAGCGATCTTCTAGACCTTGGCATCATTGATGTGCGACGATGGAGCTCTACCATGCCTCATATTTTGCTTCTTCAATCGTAACAACTGGTATCCCAATTTCACAGTGAATTTCCCTTCAGGACTGTGTGGCCAAATCGGGTGATCCTCTCATTCAATATTCAAAATTATGATTCTTAGGATAGCCTCTAGAGCCTCTTTATTAATCTATTGTTCAATACTGGATAAGTCTCAAATTTCTTCAGTTTTCCTTAAGATTTCTTTAACCTTCATAGGTAGAACATCATCACAATCCCTTGGGAAAGGAATTTGATTCCCATCAATCCCTGCAATCCATTTTTCATCCCATAAATTAACTTTGTCACCATTAACCACTTGCCATAACATTATTTTCTTGATGAAATTCTTGGCTTCAACCAAGCTGCTTCAGGACATGAAGCATGACTTCCTTTACCAGACTCGAAAAGATCCTGCTGGGGAAAATAAAGACCTTTCAGAACATGCAGCCATAATGCTTCAAGCTCCTCACGGCTCTCCAACATTGTTTAGCCAACATAGCAAGATTAAACAATTCAATGTCACAGAAGCTAATGCCACCATATCCTTTAGCCCGAGTAACGTAGCCCCAAGACTTCCAGTGGATTCGATGCTCTTCTCCCTTCTGCCCCCACCAAAATCGAGAAATGGTCGAAGTAATCTCAGAACAAGTTTTCTTAGGGAACTTAAAACAAACAATAGTGTAGGTTGGAATTGCACTAGCAACTAACTTGATCATCACCTCCCTACCTCCTGGTGACAGAGATTGTTGCTTCCAATCCTTCAATCTATGCACAATTTTTTTCTTAATAGCACTCAATGCCAAGGTCCTCATCTTGTCCCAAAGAGATGGAATGCCAAGGTAAGTGTCGAGGTTATCAACAATAAGAATATTCAAGACTTGTAAATACGCTCCTACAACTCCTTAGAAGCATTAGCATTAAAAATAAGAGAGGATTTCTCATAATTTATTGCTTGCCCTGATGCTACACAATAAGCCTAGATTAAACCAAAAAGCTTCCTGCAATTGGTCACATTAGCCTCCAAGAAGAAAAGTGAATCATCTGCAAAAAGTAAATGAGATAATTCAGGACAATATCGATTGAGTTTGATCCCATTGATTTCACTAGACTGTGCAACTTTGCTGAGATTCTTGGAAAGGACATCAATAACAAATAAATAAATAAATAAATAAAAGCAGAGATAAAGGGACAAAGGGTTCCCTTGTCTCACACCTTTAGAAGAGACAATTCTCTTATTAAGTTTTCCATTAATGAAAAAATTGAAAGAAATTGATCTCACAGTTGCCATAATCCATCCAATCCAAACCAAACTAAAACCCATTTTTTGTAACATCATCTCCAAGAAATCCCACTCAACACGATCATAGGCTTTGTTCATATATGCTTTTACAACCACCATGACCTTCTTCCTTTTCTTCTTAAGCTTCAAACAATGGAAAACTTCCTGAGCCACCAAAATGTTAACATGTATGCACCTTCCAACAGCAAATGCACTCTGCTGCTCTGAAATAACATCCCCTCAAAACTCCTTTAAGTGATTCACCATAAGCTTCGAGATGATCTTGTAAGAAAAATTGCATAGATCGATTAGCCTAAACTGTGTAATTTTATCTGGATTTTTTTGTTTGGGAATTAGAACCACTTCAGTTTCATTAATACCCTTCGACATCACCCCTTTTTGGAAAAATTCTTGCACCATGACAATCACATCTTCTCTAACTACATCCCAACATTTGTGGTAAAACATTCCATGAAAACCATCAGAACCTGAGGCCTTAAAAGCATCCATTTGGAAGACTGCAATCATAATCTCCTGATTAGTAATCTTTCTAATCAGGTACATATTCATCTCTTCCGTGATCATTGTAGGTAAGGCCTCCAAAACAACATCATCAATTACCCTACTACTTGTCTAAAATAGATTTTCATAGTACTGAGTAAAGGCATCAATGATCTCTTTTTCATCCTCCAACCATCTGCCTCCATCCTTAAGCTTCAGTATTTTATTCACACTTCTCCTCTAAGCTGTTGCAAGATGAAAAAACTGAAGAGTTTCTGTCCCCAAATTGTAACCAATTCCTCCTAGCCCTTCAAAACCAATACATTTCTTCCTTTTCCCAAGAAATTCTAATCCCCTCTTTTAATTCTCTAGGTTTAAGAACATCCCCTTCAGCACCATCCACATCTTGAACTTTCTTTAACTTTTCATTTAATTCCTCAATAACAATTCTATTGTTCCTAACATTCTTCCCACTCCACTCACTCAAAACCTTGTTGCTCTTGTTTAACTTCTGTACCAGTTTCACATCCCTAGACCTTTGATCCACATGCTGCTAACATTTTCTTAACATTGCTTCAAAACCCTCCACTTGCAACCAATTAGCTTCAATTTTGAATATCTTAGGAAACTTCTTATCATTAAAATAATAAAAAAAACACCATCAAAGGAGAGTAATCCGACCCTATAGTAGGCAAATTGAATCCAAGGCTATTAGGAAAGAGTTCTATCCACCTAAAATTTACCAATGCTTGGTCCAGCTTCTCTTTAACCAAGCAGTTCTCCCTCACTTCCATCCATGTAAATTTCAAGCCCTTAAAGTTCATCTCATTTAGTTGACACTCTTGAATAATTTCATTGAAGCATTCCATCTTCTTTTTTTCTTTAGGCCTCCCCCTTCATTTTCATACTCCCCCTAAGTCATTAAAGTCCCCAACACATAGCTAAGCCATATTACCTATCACACATTTTTGCTTAACCTATTATTATCTTTCGATCCTCAAAGATGGGGCCCCATAAATCCAAAAGATCTTTACCACAGCCCCATAATCCCCATTACACGCCATAGTATCAACTAAATTCTTTGAACTCTCCAAAATATTCACCAACCAGTAACCCTTCAACCAAAGAGTTATTCCCCCACTAAAACCCTTAGGATCTACTGAAAATCCTTTGCTGAACTTTAACTTTCTTCTCACAGACTCCATTTTTTCCTTCTTATTCTTTGCTTCCAGTAAACAAATAAAATCCGGGTTAAATTTATAGATATTCTCATTGAGCGCCCTCATTGTCAAGCCTGATCCTAAACTTGACAATTTCACACCATAAGCCTCATGGCTGTTGGGTGGCTGGATCAGGGTAGCCACCAAACCCATCAGCATTGTTATTGAAATCCCTTCCCAATAAGACAAGTACTTCCACCAGACGATCATCATAATAAACCTTACATCTGCCCTTCCTCCCTCTAACTCCACTTCTTCCTAAAACCCTCCTCCTGCTCCTACCCAATCTTGTAAAAGTACCTGCCCTTTCAAAGTTCTGACTTGACTTACCTCAACGCCGTCTTTTACCTCGAGAGTACTCCTCATTATCTTCCCCAATACACACAACTAAATTTCTTTTGAGATTAATATTATTAAATTCAAGAGGTAACACCACATTACTCAACACAATAAACAGGCCATTTGCCTCAATCCCCTTATCCTTACCCTTTCCAATATCTCCCTCATTGGCCTCATCATCTTCAGACAACTTGATAAAATATGAAAGTGTCCATGTGCCTCTCCTCTCCCACATTCTCCTTATCAGGCACACTCCAAGGCCCATCCAAATTATTGGCTAATTTAAGCTAAATTTGTTGTGCAGGAATTTGAATTTGATGGTCATTTGGTGAAACACAATTATTTGTTTGAGGTAGTAGGTTCTTCGGTTGGGTAACACACTCTTTCATTACATCCATACCTAAAGATACAATAGATGAGGTTTTGTTAGATTTGGAAAACATGTGTAAAGGTACAAAACCAGGAGTGGAAGGATTATTTGGAATAGGAGAACTTTTTAGGTTAATAGAAGAATGTTCACTACAACCATCATCTTCTTATACCCTTAATCTTCCTACCCCTTGCGTACTACCCCCATCAGAGCCATTCCCCTCCCTTTTAGGGCCCCTTGTTTCTTCTTACACTTATCGACCCCAATCGCCTAGAACTAATTCTTAAATGAGACCCAAACGACTGCTTAGAGTTTACGGTGCCATTCGTCGGGATTTTCACAAAACAATGTTTATCAAAATGATCAATTATACCACACACATAACAAAAATAATTATGTTTCTCATACCTCATTAAAGCCCAGATTTTATCTCTGTTAACCCTTGGAACCCAAAAACCTGGAGCCAGTGGATCTACAGTTGCCCTCTCAATCTGAATCCACATATAACTCCGCCCGACACCGTCTGCAGTGACTAGATCATTAACACTAATAACTTTCCCTAATCGTCTACCGATAATCAAAACATTATTAACATAGAGCCACTCCAGCGGTAAACCATGCACCTATACCAAGAATCTAATCCTCGAGAAATCTATCTCCGAAACCACAAGACCTTTCTCCCAGCAATGGAATTGAATCACAAACCCCATAATAGTCCATGGGCTCTCCACAATTGCTCGATTAATCCATTTCACCGATCGAAAAGAAACAACATAAATATTCTCACCCACCTCCCGGAATATAGAATCGTATCACTCTACCAAATACCATGAAGAATCCCAATCACCCTTTTCCGATTAAGGATCCTCCTCGCCTGAATCTTACTCACAACGAGTATCAATGTATCAATGTAGATTTCAGAACATTCAATAACACTCGGGTTTACGAGGCGTTAAAATTAGTTTGGAAACAATCAGAGAACGATTTGAAACAAATGAGAATATTCAGGAAAATTTTGTAAATTTTCAAAATAAGACACACACGGCTGTGTGACATGATCCAAACTATGTGGTGTTGGGCACGGCCACGCCACACAGACGTGTGGCTGACTGTGTGCTAGCCTGTGTAACATTTAATGTTTGTTCACATAGTTGTGACGCATGCTGTGTGTCAGCCCGTGTGAAAGTTGGACCTAAACACATTTAGGATGTACGCCTGTGTGAGACACACGACCGTGTGACAGCCTGTGTCCCAGACTGTGTGTACCTAAAATTCACCTAAATTATGTTCCTTTCTTCACCCATATGCAGTGGTGAAGCCAGGGGGGCTGGCATGGGCCCCGGCCCCCCTAAAAGGTAAAATTTCTATTTAGACCCTTTAAATTTTTTAAAAAATTTTAAATTAGTAAAGGTAAAATTGCACTTTGGCCCCCCTAAAATTATAAAAATTCGATTTAATCTTTTACAAATTAGAAAGATATAAACTATAAAAAATTAAAATTTCATCCGACTCCCCTAAAAAGTTGTCCTGGCTTCGCCCCTGCCCATATGCCTAAGTACTTAAACATATTAAATCATACAATCCCATAAGTCATTAAATACCTTCAAATACATTCAACTCATGTAAACACAATCAATCTAAGTGCCTAACCAATGTGCCATCATTGACACCACAATATTTCATAACAATTCAATTCATAGTTGTATATACAAGTCACAACTTACACATCAAAATTTTACCTCCATTTCATTTCATACCATAACTCAACATAGTATAATTGTATTTCATGCTTGACCAACAACTCAACTTAGGTGAAACATGCATATTTTCATAGTTATTCAAATACAACATCACAAGCTCAAGTGTAAACTTGCACAAAATCAATAACTAATACCACATCTCAAAAAGGGTTCCTATTACATGCCATATAAGCCATACAAAATTAAAATCTACCAAAGATTCCTGGATAGTATGATTTCTCGTATTGATACGATCTTCCGAGTCCACAAAAAATGTAATCTACAAAAAGAAACCAAATATAGGTCAACTTACGTAAAGTTTAGTAAGTTCATCGATTTAATGGTAACACTTATCAAATCAAACATAAATATTAATGAATAGAGTTCCTGTCAATCACAACTTCCATCAAATGAATGATATTTAGAGCATTATTTTAGTGTTCATGTCCAATCATCGATACAAAAAATCTTATTCAGTATAATCAGTGGATAATGCTCGTTTGAGTAAGCATTCAGTATAATCAGTGGATATTGCTCATTTGAGCAACTATTTAGTAGAACTAGTAGATATTGCTCGTTTGAGCACTTCAGTAGAATCAATAGACACTGCTTGTTTGAGCACATTCAGTAGGATCAATAGATATTGATAGTTGAGCACTTTTAGTAGAATTAGTAGATATTGCTCGTTTGAGCACTTTCAGTAGAATCAGTAGCCATTGCTCGTTTGAGCACATTCAGTAGGATCAGTAGATATTCCTTGTTAAGCACATTCAGTAGGATCAGTAGATATTGCTCGTTGAGCACTTTTAGTAAAATCAGTAGATATTGCTCGTTTGAGCACTTTTAGTAGAATCAGTAGATATTGCTCGTTGAATACTTCAGTAGAATCAGTATTCCATTTTTTTTCCATTTCAAGTTCATACCATTATACAATATAACATTTAAGAAAATTATTTAACAAAGAATATAAAAATCATTAGAAGTATAAATAAACGCACAAACTTACAGGATTGATTTGTAGTAATGGCTTAAAGTATATTAGTCAATGATCGACGTTATTTCAATTCATTATTTCCATTTCAATTACACACATAAATATAATTCAACATTATGCAATTAGGTTTATATAATACATATATAAATGTACTAAAATTAAACTGAACAAACTTACCTGACTAAATTGCAACAATGACAAAAGTACAGAGACTATTCGATAATTTTCTCTTTTCTTAGTTTTCCATTTGTTCTTGATCTAAAATGATATTATCATTCAATTAACTAATTCCAACAGTAAAATTAACTCATTTTATGCAATTAAGTCCTTTTAGGCATTTTTACAAAATTACCCCCAATATTTCACTTTTATGCAATTTAGTCCTTAGGCTCAAACTTGCAATTTAACCAATTTTAACTAAAATTAATTTCAGCGTAATAGTGTAACACTCCACTGCAGTCCATACTTGTTGTTATTTCACATCAAGTCCTTGTAATTTTATCATTTTAACAATTTAGTGTTAAACATTAAAATTACTTTACAAAATAGTCCTATCTAACAACCAAACTTAATAATTTACCATAAACTTCAAGAAAAAATTAAATTCATCAATGAAATAATCCATAGTGTTTAATAGTATTACAAATTAGTCCCCGGGTTAGCTAGATTAAGCTAATACGAGCTCAAAAACATAAAAATTACTAAAAACGTACGAGATTTACTCACCAAGTTAAAGAACCCTAGGTTGGCTGAAGCTTGTTCTTCTCTTCCATGGTGTATTCAGTTCTCCACCAAGAAGAAGAAAGGAAATTCATGATATTATTCTTTATTTCGTTAATTTTTTAACTTAGTTTTTAACTTTTTACAAAATTAACCTTTTAATAAAACTTATAAAATTAATAATTACCATCTAAGGAAGGTTTAATTGCTTAATTGGTCCTTTAATTCCTTTTAAATTCCAACTAAACAAACTTAATTTCAATTTAGCCCTAAACTAATTAGGACTAAAAGAGCAAATAGCTCAAAAGTTAGTAGATTAATCATATCCACCACCGCTTGGACTTTTTGACCATGATTTAATTACCATTTTGGCCCCTTTGCTATTTTAAATCTATAGCAATTAAAATTTACCTCTTTTACAAATTAATCCTTTTACCGTAATTAAGCAATAAATCATCAAAATTATCAGACCAAACTTCAATTCACATATAATACAACTCTGTAAATATTTATTTACGACTTTAAATTATAGAAACGAGGTCCTAATACCTCGTTTTCAATAACCACGTTTCAATAACCACTTGCCTTTTGAACCGAACCACTTATAGTAACTTTTAATTCAATTAGTTAAAATCCTCAAATCAAAATTCATTATAAAAATTATTATTAACTCGTATAGTTTAAATACTATTTATGCGAACTTACTTGTAGGACTTGTGGTCCCGAAACCACTATTTTCGACACCACTTAAAAATGGGCTATTACATTAAGAATTGAATCGACGTAAAATCATTTTCTATCCATTTTCTCGTAATGGAAAACTCCAAAAACAAAACGATCGAAACCAAAGTTCCACAATGAGACAACTCAAGAAAGAAACCTAGCCCTAACTCAACCTAGACTCAACGACGAAGACCTAGACTGAGATTAGACTCAACCTAACTCACTCCGAGAAAGAGACTTACAAGATGGGAGAAAAACTTCTATAGAGAGAGATGCTCGACTCATATTTTATTTATTCAGAATTAGAGTTTTAGGGATTAAATCTAACTAATATATAGAAAGTGGTAATATTATAAATATTTCAGGGTGGGTTTATCATAAACCCAGAATCTAATTCTCAAGAAATTCATCTCCGAAACCAAAAGACCTTTCTCCCAACACTGGAATTGAATCACAAACCTCATAATATTCCATGGGTGCTCCTCAATTGCTCGATTCATCCATTTCACCGATCGAAAGGAAATAAGATAGATATTCTCACCCACCTCCTGAACACATAGAATGTATCACTTGGCCAAATACCCTTAAGAATCCCAATCACCCTTTTCAATTAAGGATCCTCCTCGCTTGAATCTTACCCACAACAATAAAATTCATTAAATCTTTACTCTCCTGATCCCCTTCTTCCAAAGAGATTTCCATAACCCCCTTAAATACTACGAAACCTGGCATAAAATTAATTTCTATCATTTTGCTCGTAATGGAAAACTCCAAAAGCAAAATGATTAAAACCAAAGTTTCACAATGAGACAACTCAAGAAAGAAACCTAGCCCTAACTTGACCTAGACTCAATGAATAAGTCATAGACTTAGATCAGACTCAACAAAAGATACCTAGACTGAGACCAAACACAACCTAACTCATTCCGAGAAAGAGACTCATAAGACTAGTGAAAATCCTTTACAGAGAGAGACACTTTACTCGTATTTTATTTATTCAGAATTAGAGTTTTAGGGATTAAATCTAACTAATATATAGGGAGGGGCAATATCATAAATATTTTAGAATGGGATTATCATAAACTTGACCTAATCCAATTACTTTTTTAAAGTCAACCTAAATTTACCTAATCCGATTAAAAAAGAAGAATTTCTAACCCAACTAGATCAGATCGGGTCGAAACTCATCGGTTTTGGGTTTTTTTACCATTATTTATGAAGAGGTACTACAAACAATTTCATTGTCTATTTGCTTCGCATAAGACATTCCATTGAAACTAAAATGACTCGTAGTAAAAATACAGTTAGTGACACATCATGATTTGAAGAATCAATAATAAAAATAGATTAGATTGATATGTAAGCCAAAATAATTATTTGACATATATAAACACATATTTAATTTACATTCATATTTTTTTTTCCTAAAAAATGTCAAAACTTGCTAAAACACCTGTTAGCAATCTCAAAATGAGGGGACCATGTCTTGCCTTGTATTTTTTTCTCCCTAGGTGTAACACCCCAAACCCGGTCTATGCGTTAAGACCAAATTTGGCATGTCACACAAAATGAACATACATCTAGTTTTTTTTAAAGAAATCGGATTTTAAAGATTTTGACATGGAGTTATTAAAAACTAAGGTTGATTACTAAATCTAATAATTTGAGTCGTATAGATTGAAACTTAGAAAAAACTGGATTTAATATTTTGAGAAAATTTAAAGAGTTTCAAAAGTAATTTGAAAACAAAAAAAAATTATTGTTACAGAAAATTTTCGAATTAAAAATATATAAGAATAAAATCCTTTTCGTACGTTTATTTAAGAAAAGCATTTATTTCTATTTTTTTAGAAAAGAAATCCCACTTAAGAATTTAAAGCATATTATAAAATCCATCCACAAGTAAAACATCCATAAAAATTTAACCAGAGGCCTTATTACAGCTTAACTTAATTAGTAAAATAATAAAAAGTACTTAAAAAGAAATCCGGAATGTAAATAACCCATTATTCATAGTATGGCCTCCACTGAGTCGTCCACAGCCCAAGTCTCCGTCACTGATCATTACCTGAGATGAGTAAGGAAAACGGGGTGAGTTACTTTGAACTCAGTGTGTAACTCACTTACCATTGTCGACTGGGCCGAAATCCAATTAAGCAATTATTGGGCCAAAGCCCATTTACAAATATGACAAAATAACATGTATAGAATGAATGTGATATGCAATTTCCCAACCAAACCTAGTTTTCCATCCGCTACACACCACCCGTACCAACCAACACACCTGTGGGGAGCTTTAGTCACCCACCTCGCTAACACACCAAACTGGGCATTAAGCCATATATCAATTCGTGGACAAGCCACCAGAATTTTTTGTAGCAAAGCTACCAGAACTTCTCTTCGTCAAATATCCCAACCCATGCAAATCATATATAAAATATGTACATTCAATTACTACAATTCATTTCTATAATTATTACAAACATATGGCCCATTATAAAAATTCTCACAATCTGGCCCATATCACATTTTGGCTCATGTAGCCAATATCACATTTGGCCCATAAATCAAGTATCACATTTGGCCCATTTATCACATATCACATTTGGTCCATTTATCACATATCACATTTGGCCCATTTATCACATATCACATATCACATTTGACCCATTTACACATATCACATTTGGCCCATTTATCACAGTCTTAATACCGATTTTTATAGTCTTTACCACTAAAGTGATAAAAATGGCATTTTACCCGATTTCACTAACTTGAGATTTAATCAAGCGATTAATACGATATAGTTATCTAACCCATGAAATACGGTGTGAGAATACACACCTTATTATGGTGAGCACTACACTTTCTTGATCGTCAACACCTAGAATATTTTTAACGCTTGATTAGATCATTAACACTTATAGTAATTTATTCTAAGATAAACGGTCTAGGATTTTTACCCTCGGAATTGCGAATAACTACGATTTGTCGATTTTCCCCAATTGATGGTCCACAACCCGTTGGAAAACCCCGAACAGCTAAGGGCTCCGAACTGCGAATAACCTCGAATAATTGATTTTCACCAGAGAAGGGTCCACAACCCGGTGGAAAGTCTCGAATTGCCAAAACAGCCCTACGCTTGAATCTAGGAGTTGGAATCGTCAATCCACTCCTTTTTAGATCACCACTAGATTTCCCTTTCAATACATTACTACGACCCTCCATTCATTAGATTTTCAATAAATCAATAATCTATTAAAGTATGGACTTAACAAAGTGATATAGATAGGCTTACCACAAGTTCCAAGTGATCTACGAATAAATTCCTATATATAAGAATCGGTTACTCCTTTCCATACTGTTAATTATCTTAATAAATAAATGATGATCGTGAGAACCGTGAAGAACTTTCACCTTGAAGGTTTTTGATCCGAATTCTAGTGATTACGAGATAACTTCGAGGAAATGGTAATTCGGCCTTTCTCTATTTCACGACCGATCAAAACGTGAGAGTAGAAAAATGATTGAGAGGGAGATATGGGTGGTAGAAGATTCGGCTATGGTGGAAAAATTGAAGGGGATGGTGCTTAATGACATTCGGCCATGGTGAATATTAAAGAGAGAATGATGTTTGAGAGATTTTTGCAAGAAGAAAAAGAAGAAGAAAAAGTATAAGAAAATAAGGTGTTTAGGTTTCAGTTTCAAGAATGGAAGATGAGCAAAGAAAAGGGTTTGCGGCTAGTGTGCATTCGGCAAGGAAGAAAAGAAGAAAAAGGGAAAATGGCACTTCAAGGTTTTGTAATTTCGGCATCAAGAGGAAAAGGTTTGGGAGAATAAGCAAATAGGATCAAAATGGTCAAAAATGAAATGGCCAAAAAGAAGGCAAAAGTTTACCTATTGTTCAAGATACATTTGGCTAGGGAGAGGAGATTAGAGAGAAAAACTTTGAAGAGAAACACAAAAATGCCAAAGTGACCAACTGTCACCTAAACATTACCAAAGGCCATCAAAAATTTGGCCACCCTCCTTAGCCCCTAAAACCGTCCAAGTACATAGCCAAATAGTCAAAGTTTGGCCACTCCAAACTTTCTAAAACATTCCCCTTGTTATAAGCCTTATGTTCCCCCTATATGCCTTTTCCATTTGATTCCCTTCCTTAAATTTAAAACTTGCCTTTTCTCTTAGCCATCTTTCCATAAAAGTAAAAGTCCAACTTACCATATGTACTAGGCTTGGCCGACACTATGAGGAAGGAAAGTATAAAAAAATAAAATTCATGCACACCAAGAGATTCGAACTCCTTCCCTCAAGGAACACATATGGCGTCATATCCTCTTCACTAATAACTCAATTATGCTAACTTTTTACCACCTAATTACCTTAAGCTTTAAGGTCACTTGTTTCATTTCATTAAAGTACTAAATACCAAAAATTTATACCAACTCCAAATAAATCCCAAGCCTTCTCAGGACTATTTAAACACACACATTAGATAATTAAACTAGCTGAGTACCAAAATAATGCAACATATAAAAATTCAAATTTTAGGATGTTACACTAGGTTTCTGAATGCAAGTTTTGTCTTGCCGCCTATGTAGGGTTTCATTTTGCAAGTCAATTAGTTTTCTCATTTCTCCAATGTTTATTTAGTCGATTTCATTTGTTCGATTTATATGGATACAACTTTGCAGGAGAAGGAAGATGTTGAGTTGGTGCTTGATAAGGAAGTGGTGGTGGAATATGAGATCAACTATGACCTTTGCTTGGTCGGGAAATTTTTGGGTGAACGAGTGATCAATTTTGTCGTTATGGAACAAACATTACTCTCTTTATGGAGGCTGATTTAAGGGGTCGCGATTAAGCCAATTGGAGATAGTGGTCTTTATTTGATTCAATTCTTCTATGTAATAGATCTGAAGATGATATCTCTGGGGCATTGGTTTTAACAATTTTCTATTGCGTGTCTATCTACTTTAGAAAGGAAAGAATTCGGAGGAGATAAATTTCGTGTAGGTTGAATTTTAGGTGCAAGTGCATACTTTGCCACCTAGTTTTTCCTTTAAAAGCTTGGCAAAAAGCTTCTGCAATACAATGAGGTTGTTCTTGGTGTTAGGAAATGTAGCTATATTGTAGGAAACATGTAACTATTTTATATGTATTTAAACGATGAATAAATAGATAAAGTTAATTTCACATTTCACTATTACATCTTTTGTGTTTTTGTCTTTCATATTTTGTATACATAGTGAAATTGTGACAAACAAATATTAGCTCATTGTTTATCTAAGTTCAAGCTGATGATAAGTGGCCTTGCAATAATGTTTACATTGCGAGAAAGATAACTTATTTTAGTAGACAATCTAAATGAGTTCGTAATCATGTAAAAGAATCAAAGTGAACATTTGATTCAAATATATAAAGGATTATTATGTCGTCTAGAAATTCAATTAGGAAGATGGCTAGTCTTGGATATCGGAGCAGTTGACTCCACGAGTAAAAACATAGATGCACTCATTGACAGAATAATATGTTAGACTGGACCCAAGTTGAATTAGTTCTAAATCTGTTTGTGAATTAATTCACTTGTGACATTTATGGTGTGACTTACCTAACTTTTGAGTTAGTCACTGACCATGCGTATATAACTCATATGTTTTTATATAAGTGGAGGCTTATGCTTTAAAGATGATCGAGCCGATAGCCGGTATGTTGGGTACATGAATTGGGTATGGCATGACTTTACTAGCAACAATGAAATTCATAGTTTGATTAAAGAGTTAATGATATACTCCCATTGGCATTGTGTGGGTTGATAAATATTGAATATGGCTACGGGTTGTTTGTTCTCAAATTAGTAATTTATCATAGTCTTTAGTTAACAGTGATCATATTAATCATTAAGAAGACACAATGGTGACAATTCGATAAAATAATATTGTATTGAATGAACAAATTTAACTTAAAGGAATCAAGGATATTATATGAGGGTAACAAAGACGATATCATTGGACAAAATAGTTGTGTCACATCCCAAAAATTGGGATTGTAGAAATTGGGTTAATGAATCGAGAGTGGTCACACATGATTTTTAGTGTTTGAGTAGTGGTGGAGCTGTCAGTGATTATTAGTGTTCGAATCCCTTTCCTCTCATTGTTTTTTATGTGATACAATTTTGCTTCCAACCTTAGCAAATGTCACATCCCATGTTTTATTTATTTTCTTGCAAAAATGAAAACAAGGAAGTGAGTGGTAGAGTGGTTGAGAGCTTTAATAAATTTTTCTAGGTCTTAGGTTCAAGTTTCCTCATCAACACCTTTTTATTAATTTTTTTGTGAATTTTCCATGTGTTAAATACCCCTTTCCGTCCAACCTTCCTTGCATACTGAAGGAAGATTCTTTCTTTTCTTTTTGGTCAACATACCATACTTATGAGGATATGATCCCTTTTGCACTCCCTTGTCCGCTAACTTGCAATTCACTTTACCTTTACCATGAGTGGTGTTTATTGAACCTAGACATGTTTGAAAACACCCATTTTCATCCATCTTTTCATTCTTCCCCTCTCATTTTTGCACCTCCTAAATCTCCTCCCATTCTCTCTCTTTTTTTTTCTGTTTAGCCATTAACCACCAATTTTCTCTCTAATTCCTCCTCTCCTCCATCTTTCTTTGGTTTTGAACCACCTTCACCACCACTGAGCCTCCATTACACCTCCAATTTTCTTCTTCTTTTTGTTCCACCATCACCTTTAACGCTGTCATTTACCATTGTGACAACCACCGTGTGCCATCATGAAACATCACCCTTTTTCTTTTTTTTTTTCTCTTCTCCTTTCTCCTTCTTTAATCTTGTGATCAAAACCCTCTTCCTTTCTTTCTCCCCCGCTAGAGTGTAGCATCTATCGTCAGACCACCGTCAACGATTGTGCTTCCTCCTCTTTTCTTCATCATTTTTCAACCTATATAAATTCTATTAGTAAATAAAATTATGAACTATTTATTTCACTTAGTTTCTTAAATTCTAAGTTTTTATTTCGTAAGCTTACTCTTAATCAACCCTCTCTTTAGATCAGTTAGTTTTCCCAGATTGAAATCAAGATGAACCAACAACCTTTCCATTTCAATGAAGACAGTGGTCGATCAACATTAACCCATGAAATCATTAAAATTGTGAGAGGAATCACGATTGTTAATTCATAAGGGTAATCTAATTGTTAAATCTAATTGTGGGCGTTCTTAAAGAGTTGTTGCACATTGGATCTACGATCAAGTGTGGGTTTTAACACTAAACATAATTAAGTCTATGTTTAATATTGATAAAAACGTTATTATTTAAATTATATTTGTTTGATGATGATACTTTATGTGTCCATTAAAAGAGATAAAACCAATCGCTATGGATTATGACGAGTAAGTGATTCCAAACCTATATGTTGTGAAAAGTATGTTTTGTTATATTGATGATTATTATTAATTTGAAAAGCATGTAGATGTCATTCTTATGCTATGTGATCTTATGGCATATGAGATTTTTGCACGATTTATAAAATGTGAAATTTTGATACCATGTGTATATATATGATTTGCATGTTAAACATGCTTGTGTGATTCTAAGTGATTTTGTCCATATCACATGCATGGGGTGGGATATGTGAAAGGTGAAAGTTATTGGCAATTTATCTGTGATTTTGGTGGCTTGTCCACTATTTTGATTATTGGTAGTATATCTGCGATTTTGGTGGCTTGTCCACAATTTTGACTATTGGCATTTTATCTGAATTACTGTGACACTATTTACAATTTGGTGTATTAATGGATGAACGAGTTTTGGAGAACTCAATTATGGTGTGTAGCGGAGTTGGGTATGACCATTTTTTAAAAATCTGCATCGTTTTACAAAATGTGCAGTGACATGTTCCTGTATTATATAAATATGAAATATTGAGTTATATAATTATCATGATTGTATAACGTATATGTTTATAAGTTTGTGATTGAGTTTATGTTAATCTCACACTAGGCTTGGAATGCTCACCGCATTAGTGTTTTAAACCTTTCAGGTAAGACTCAAACATAGGACTTGGATTTGGCATTCAGTGGAGCCTCTTGGATGATTTTATCTTATGGTTATTTATTGGATTTTAAAACTATTTGGACTTTGGACTTTACTTTTGTTTTGGGTTGTGATTTTGTAACACCCAAAACTCGGCCTAGAAGTTTGGACCGAATTTTGGATGTCATATTGATCATCGAAGTGATCGTAGGTAAACTTTTACAAAACAATTTCCAAATCAAACCGTAATACCTAAACGTTTAAAACCAGCTATTAAAATTTCAGTTAAGATAGTATATGTAAATGTAAGCAGAAAAAAAAGGATTAAAATCTAACTCAAAATTGTACCACAGCTTTATAAATACTTACAGTTTAAAATCTGAAATGTCAAAATAAAAACTGAAAATATAACGTTTGCTATCATTTCTCCAAGATTGTCTGAGACCTCCGCATACTGAGTCTAGCGTCAGAATTCAGAAATGGTACCTGAAAAGAAACACTGAGAGGGGGTGAGTTACTCGAGCTCAGTGTGAGTCTGAAACAAGTCTAGAATAGAGATGCAGAATTCAAAACAGTAGCACAGTAGATTTTCCGTTACTCACGGAGTCAGAATGCACACTTGGGACTAATGTCCCAACAAAACTTAACAACCAGAGCACACCAAATTCACTCAAATACTCAGCTCAAATGCTGATCGAACAAACAGATTACAGACAACCAGTCTTGTAGTCAGAACACACAGACAGATGCAGATGAAATATAGTCAGATAAATATAACCCACCCATCTATCCAACACACCTCTCCGTCCCTCAATCATACCTCATAGGAGCTGTTAAGGCTCATCCAACCAATCATACCAATTAGAGCCTCGGAAGGCCCATCCAACCCTACACTCCATAAATGTGGACTCAACCACTCAGATAGTAATACGCAGCAGGGCTAGTGTATATGCTGTACTGTGCAATGCAGTAGACCGCGGTTCAAGCCAAATCAGACAATGGTACACAACATAGTCGACATCACGCACGATAAATTGCAATACAAGATGTCTCACAGATATCATGTTGCGATTACAACTGCTAGATCAAATAATAGTATGTAACACAGCTAACGTACGTACGGTATAGTGCGATGCGGTAAACCATTATACCAGTTATTTGCAGTTAAACTACCAGTTCAGATAAAGGTACGCAGAGCTGACATACTTACAGTACAGTCATCCTTCTTTTCACAACCCACCCTAAAATAGTTTATGCAAATGCATGAATGCATTCAAGCTAACAGAATAGAGGGACATTAACAGACAGACAGTCAGAACAGTTACGTAGCACACTCTTCAGACCAGATTTAAAATCATACATCATATACAACCATCACAGATATCAAGTCTTGAACACCCTCGTTATGGGTCGGAACACACACACAAGCACATATTCATATTAGAAATGCATACAAAATCAATCCAAGTGACTTAAGACCACACGCCCATGTGCTCTGTTCGTGTGGTATTGCCTAGGCCGTGTGGAAGAACAAAAACTCGTGTGAGAAGTGGCATACGGTCGTATGACAGAGGCACACGCCCGTGTGAGTAAATGTACACGCCCGTGTGAATAAATGCACACGGTCGTGTAACTCTCTGTCCGTTTGCACAAAATTTGTGTACAGGGCTGACACGGCCGTGTGCCCGTGAGCCCTATCAGACACGACCATGTGTTCAAGAGACACGCCCGTATGGGATCTCTAAATCCCAATTAGCCACATAGCCGTGTGGCATCAAATCACTCAAACCCTAATCCCCAATCTCACACGCCCATGTGCCTGAGGGACACGGCTGTGTGAGAAAGGATAAAATCCTCAAGTCGACCACACGGCCGTGTGGCTAGGTTGTGTGGCACCAAAATTGACCCGAAAACCCTAATTTCCAAAAGCACATGGCCGTGTGAACTAGCACATGCCCGTTTGGAAACCTCAGTAGCCACGAAACCACCTCGAAACAAGCCAGGAAATGCTATTTCAGCCATCGCAATAGCCCCAACCTTTGAGATGACAGAATGGTATCGGGATATGTCGTATTCCCAAACCTTTTTTAGTAACTAACACCCCAAAATCGACAGTTAAAATACAACAAGGATTTCCAAAACAATAATTCACAAAATTGAAGGTAGAGAAGATTCGAATCCCACACCTTATTTGATGCCGGAGGAGCGAAACTCTTCGATATCTACACAGCAGAAATTGTTTTCCCTCAAGCAACAGAAAGAAAAAGGAAAAGAATAGAGGAAAACCAAACCAAATAAAAAGTAAAAAAAATAAAATAGAATAACCAGGAAAAGAAAAACATCCCAGAGATAAAATAATTATAATAAATAATAAAATAATTTACAATAATTATAACCACTCAATAAAAATAAAACAAAATAAAAAGACTTCCAAAATACGCACACAGCGACTCAAATCCAGAACCCAAAGGTTCACTAACACTCACTCAACCACCAGACTAGCAGGCCCGTTCTGATACTTAAACACGAGAATAAACCCCAAAGCACACCCTTCTCTGTGACTCTAACCACCAAACCTCAAAACTTTCAGGCCCAAAAACCGGGGCGTTTCAGATTTATTTTCTTAACTTTAGGACTATCATGCATGCATGCAAATTAAGTGATTTAAAATATTTTTTTTATGGAATCTATCTAAATTAATTACGTTTACTTAGTTTTTAAATAAAATAACAAATCATAAATTTTCTAAATAGTTTTATGAAAATCTGTTGCAAAGTTCTTTATAAATTATTTTTATAACTATAATGCAAAGTTCTTTGTTGTAAATAACTTAAAATGAAATTACTATAAAAATAATTTTTTTTTCAAATAAATATTCTAATAAGTACTTTTCAAAGAAACAAAATCAATCAGTCTTTAAAAATGTAAGTTTTTATAAAACAACTCCAACCTAAATATTTTCAAGAAGTAAATATTTTTTAGCGTCATTAATGTAACCTTCGAGATTCGGCTATAACGTATAGATTGGGTTTGGGGTGTTACAAGTTGGATGAATTACTTTTGTAAAGAGTATACAATAATGAATTTTCAATCATGGTACTTCTTGTGAACTGACTCCATGATTAAGTAAATCGTGAGTTATCGAAACGGTGCTTCTAGACATAATTGCAATTACTCGAGCCTATTGTATATGTCAAATTGGTCCCTCCGCTAGCTTAACAAAAGCTCGATCAAATTGCATTTGAATTAGAAGAAAATTCTACAACTTTGGAAATAATTTAATTAAGTCTATTTATTTGGTGTGGAATTAAATTAAATGGTCGTGTGAATTATTCAATTAGATAATTTTATTAAAGAATTTTCTTGAAAAATTAAATTGGAAAATCTTAGTGATTTTTGGAAAAATTAATTTTGATCAAGTAAAATTAAATTAATCAAATTAATTAAAATAAATATGATATTTTTGAAAATTAATTTTCATGTCAGATAATTGACCAATGGGTAGCTGAATTTGAAAATTGGACACGAGATCGAAAATTGAACCCCAGAACCAAAACTCGAGATCGAAACCTAAAAACTGGTTGAACCGGATCTTGTGTATGAAACTGGGCCGACAGTCCAATTGATGGTTGGATCGGATCGGTTGGGCAGTCACTAACTTGGATCGAATTGGTAGTAGTCAAATCCGTAAGGCCCATTCAGGCAAAACGAAGATGATTTAGGGTTTCGAGAGAGTCGCGTTGACGATGGCATCGCTGGGCACAACAACTACAACGGTATTGATCCGACGACCGGCGGATGGTTTGCGGCGGTGATTTTTCAATGGTGGAGCAGTTAAAAAATTAGAATCCTAGTGGGACTCTACCGGTTAACTTGATTTCAAATTAACTTTTTTTAAGATAATATTGTTTTAATTAATTTAATATTAAATTAAATTTAATATTTATCTTGATATTAATATGTGATATTAAATTTAATTTAATACTTATCTAGATATTAATAGGAGATACTAAATTTAATTTGATATTTATCTAAATAGCATTTTATTAATTTAATATTAATGTGATTAATTATAATCCTAGTCGAACTCTCTCTAAACTCTCTCTATATAAAGAGAACATGTGTAACTATTCTCATACACTTGAATTAAAAAAAAAGTTGGGAAATAACGAAATTGCCCTACTGGTAATTTTGTAAAAAAATTACTGATACCAAATGAGTGCAAACTCGACATATATGAGCTTGAGGATAGTAGAGAACACTACTCGGTCGAAGTATTCATCCTAGACGAATCATAAAATTAAGATTTTGATTACGTGCTTTTTATCTTAGATAGCACAAATAGGACGAATCCTACTGGTTTCTTTTTTGTAACATATTGCTACTATGCGAAATGAGCATGCGGCTGAAGATATCGGACGTTAGGATCGAGTGTATGAAGTAGGCCTATTGACTTTTAGTGATATGTTTCCTTATTTCTTTCTTCTTAACTTTTTTCGTTTTATTGAAATTTTCTTTTCTAATCTCAAAATGAGTGGAAAATAAATCTTAAAAAAAATGTACTATTCTCAAGATGAATTAAAGATTAAGATATTTTTAAAACATTAAAGCGTAAAGTGCATAATTGATCTAGTGTCAAAGGAAAGGGTGAAGATTTACGATTGTGTTGTTGATTGTTGCAAATTTTTCTGCCTCATGTTTGATGATATGAAGAGACAAGATTTAGTTTGATCTTTTTCTATCTTTATTATTATCCTTTCATTCAATAAGGGCAGGTATCTTAGTTTTTATACTTTACCTGTTTAGGATTTATGATTTAGGGTTTAGGGTCCAAACATGTCCCAATGCCTCAATGTCCAAAATCACTATACATATAGGTGAGTACTCACAATTCTATGGCATACCAACTATATCCAACGATTTCAAGAATCACAAGGCCAAAATATCTAATTTAACACACATATTACTTACTGATTATCCAAGCACTATCATTGCATGTTAGCATTCTCAAACCCCAAAATAGGGCCTTGGAGTTTTAGGGGCATTTTAGGAATTTTAGCCTTAGAGTATTCGGAATTTTGTGACATGAGATACCGATAATGTTTTCAATTATGATTTTAAGAAAATTAAATCAATTTCTGAAAATGAGTTTTAAATACATTTAATTTTAAAAAATAGGACTGATTTGTAAAAGAGTCAAAATTGAGAGTTTTTATGAAGAATTTAACCAGATTTTACAATCCAAGCTAAATAACCTCTCTTCACCAAGTTATTTCACGTAAAAACTACCAAAAATTTGTGTTTTTCATCCCTTGATTCTCTCTTGCTATTTCAATCAATTTTGAACTCCAAATCCTAGTTCATTTTGATTTCTATCATCTCTTAAGTTATAAACCTCTAAAAAAAACCAAGAAAACCACCCAAAAACTTCATCATCTACATCATTTTCTCTAAACGTGGGTCTTTCTAGATTTGCGTCAAAGCTCGTTTTTCTTCAATCAAAGGTAACCATTCGACTTTCTATGAGTTGTAAATGATATCTAGTCCCTTAAATTGAATTTGTAGCCATTGGAACACATGTTTTAAATAAAAGTCGAAAATTGGGTAGTTAATGGTGGATTTTGGGATTTTGCATAAAAACGTGATTTGAAAGTGTTTTTCAACTTGTTACAACATGATTAGAAGGTTTCTAAACTTACTTTGAAGTTTTGTTAAAGATTTCTTGAGTTTTAATGAATTTTTGAAAAATAGCCATAAAACATGTCGAAAAAGTCTATATATTGAATTGAGTAGTTTTATGTAGTTTAAAGGTTGAGAATTAGTCGTAGGTGAATTATAAGATGAGCGGAATTAGTTTGAAGTGAAAATATTAAGTATAGATCAAGATATTCGAATTTAAAGTTTATTATGTTATAAGTTTCAGTTACATGAGAACTTAATTTAGGCTTATGTTTTGTATGAGTCCTTGGCTAATTTTTGGATGTATTATTGTGTTGAAGTTCTGGATTCAATAGATCCTTCTTTGAGCAAGGCGAAAGGCAAGGAAAAGCTAGTTTAAGCTTTCAACTTTTCGACGAAAGCGTAATCGATGAGTGTTTAGAATTGCTACTTGTGGACATGATTCTTAGTGTTGATTGGGAGCTTAGGAATAGTCTAAACCTCTATCCTAAGTTCCAAGTGTAAGCTTTCTATTTTCCTTTTTTTTTTTTGGCAAATTATGCGAATATGTGAATAACTATGAACTGATTATTATGATAGTCATGACTAGAGGTGTGTGCGCGTGGTAGTAGGCGCGAGATGAAAGTGGGTCCAAAAAAAATTTTGGCCGATTGGTAGGCCCGAGCTCGGCGGCGAAATATGGGCACGAAAATTTGTCGGCCCAGACCAGCCATAAAATTGGTAGGCTGAGCTACCGTCTAATATAAATTTTTTACTTATTTTATTAAAAATAAAAAATAATAAATTAAATACATTTTAAAAAATAAAAATAAATATTAAAACAAAAAACAAATAAAAATATAATAAATCAAATATAATACTAAAGTTAACATTTTATCAATAAATAAAAATATTATTATTAAAATATTTTGGTACAGTAGCAGTGTTGAAAAAAATCATACCAGAGGCCGGCCTATTTTTAAGCAGGCCTCATTTTTTTGCCCAAGCCCATTTTTCGGGCCTATATTTTTGCCCAAACCCTCCCACATTTCGGGAGGGCCTTCGGGCCGGGTCGGGCCGCCCGGCCCATGCACACCTCTAGTAATGACGTTGTGTTAGCGATATAAAGATGTGTAGTGAAATTGTGCAAAAGTCGATAAGTATATATGTGTTGCATTATGGAATATGATGCTAATGTAATAGGTTTTTGCATGTGATACACTGATTTTAATGCACTCATATGTTGACGGATATTGTAACGCCCCAAAAATTTATGTTAATGTTTTGGTGAAATATTAACACAAATCTATATCTGCTTCAGTGGTTATGTGTTCTGGGAGTGTGTGAGAGGTCCCAAGTTCAAGCCTTGTCTTGGGAAAATTTTGGGTTTTTATGGAATAAAGCCTTTGATCATTGTTTTATGCGATGTCAAAGTCTTAAAATTTATAAAAAGAATGATCAAACCTGGAAACTAACTATGACAACGATTTAAGGCAAGCGCACCTATCG
This sequence comes from Gossypium bickii, assembly GCA_025503065.1. NCBI lineage: Eukaryota > Viridiplantae > Streptophyta > Magnoliopsida > Malvales > Malvaceae > Gossypium > Gossypium bickii. The sequence goes on from CP106718.1 coordinate 27,511,897, forward strand.
AACAGTAGTATAGTTAAGGCAAGAGCGGAATGTCAAACCCAAAGGAACCAAAAGTACTAATACTAACTCTCTTTTTATTATTTAGCCTAAGAATTAAGGGAATTGTTTACCTAATCTAAAATTAATAACTACTAAACTAAAGACTCTAAGACAAAGAAGAATGAAATTGTGAAAATAACTTTAGGAAAAACCAATTGATTAAGACGACACCCAAGGAAGAATCCACCTAGACTTCACTTGTTATCTAACTCTGAACCAGAAGATTTATTCATTTGACTTGATCTGTAAGATTCCCTAAGTTATATTAATCCCTCTCTCGAGGCGACTAACGTCTAACCCTAGGTTGATTAATTGAAATCTCTTTCTAATTAAAACCCCCGGAATCATATTAACACGATCTATGGACTCCTATATTAGGTTTCACCCTAATTCGGCAAAATCTCGTCACCCTATCTCTAGGCGCACGATCAACTCTGCTTAATTATGCTAGATCTACTCTTAAGCAGGGACTTTTGCTCCTCCGCCTAAGCACATCACACTTGAATTAATATCTCGAAAATATCAACACAAGAATCAAGAACACATAATTAAGAACAAGTCAAATATTTATCATATAGTTCAGCAAACGATAACAAGATTCATCTTAGGTTTCATCCCCCCTCAGGTATCTGAAGGTTTAGTTCATAACAATAAAAGAAAACATCTCAAAAGAAAAGATAAAACAAAACATAAGAAATCCCTAAAACCCCTTGAAAGTATTGAAGGAGAGATCCTCCGTCTTGAGTATAATTCCGGCTTCTTGAGATGGATCAACCGGCTATCTTCGAGTAATTATCCACAAATCTACCTTATTTAGCCTAATTGGACGCCCTCTAACTAAAGCCCTGGGTTCCCCCTTTTTAGGACATACTTGGGGTGTTTATATAGGCTTCAGAATATGTTTCTTTGCCCCTAAGTATCTTAATCCGAGTGAAACTCTTCTTTCTTACGGCAGGGGCACGCCCATGGCACCACCCGTGTAAGTCATGGCCAGGCCGTGTTCGAACCTGTTGAATTGGGCACGGCCGTATAGTCTTGGGCCCAGGCCGTGTGGATTTCGTGATATGACCCATTTACTCCGTTTTGGGCCTGTTTTCCGTTCTTTTAATCATCCGGTGCTCTCCTGGGTATAAAACATGAAAATAAAGGATTAAGAGCACCAAATTACATAATTAAAGGCTTAAATCATCCAAAAGCATGCTAAATGTGGGATTAAAATATGTTACTTTTACAGTTTATCAGCCTTACCTTTGGTTATTAGGCTTATAAGCATTTATTTGTAAGAACATGTTAGAATGGGCTTGTTGGTCTGGTGGTTAAGAGATGTGTCAAGGTACTAAATGTCCAGTGTTCGAATCCCTGCGTGAGCATTATTTTTTACCTGTTACGTCCAGAAAAGTTGTGTTGGATTAAAAATCTAAATAGTGAGGAGTGAGGTTGAGAGAATTTTGGAGGGAATCAGGGGATGTGGGGGGAGTTATCCAAAATTTGATCATATTCTTCTCTTTCGAAAAATATTCGGTTCTCTCTGTAATTTTTGGTATTCTTTCCCCTTTCTTTGGCTGCTGAAATTTTGTTCTCTCACACCCCTTTCTTTCTCGAATTCTTTTCCACACTGTCTTTTGATGTTACACGTCTATCTGCGATCGTTCGGTAAGTTTACTTCGCTTAAGCCTTAATGTTACTTTTGGGTTAATCTTGATAAGAGGAAACTGTGTGTTGTTTTTGGTAGGCAAAGAACGATTTCTAGTTGGGGTTTCCGTAGCAGAATAAGCAATCAAAGTCCTGGTTTGGCAATGGTAAGTTTCATGTGCGGAAAATATTGTCCATAGGGTGCGTTTGATTAGGGGCTATTTGATATCGTATTTTCGTATTTGATTAAGGACTTTGGTTGGTCAATTATATGTTTCTGGTGTGGTCGAGGATTGTTTTAGCATCAAACGATACGAGGTGTATACCCAGAAACAAAGAAAACAAGAACCGACAAAAGCCGAAAAATAATTTTGGCGATGCCACACGGCAGTGTGGTAAGTCGTGTACAAGGCTGTGAGCCACAACACGGTCGTGTGATCGACGAGCCAAGCTGTGCGCAAGTGACACGGCCATGTGATGGTAGGGTAAGGCCGTGTGCGTCACACGGGCTCAACCTATTAGGCCATGTGGGCTACATGGGCATGTGGGCCCACATGGGTGAACCACACGGATGTGTGGAATTCTGAGCTAGGCCGTGTGATCCACCCGGCTAAGGGCAATTTGAGCGTGTGGGCCCCCACGAGCAGGCCACATGGGGGTGCGAGCCCATTTTTTGTAACTGATCTGTAAGGTTGCACGGGTCACCCAAGTCGACTGTAGACCTACTGTAGGGTCGGTAAGCATTACTTAGACCCCTAATTACTTGATCCGATTGTGTGATATATGTATTAAGCATGTTACACTTAGCATGTATACCGATTTGAATGTATGATCTGTTAATTGCATTATAGCATGTCATCGATTGTATACTGCATTACATTGGGGGGTTGATAATATTGGAGGAAGTATCTGAAAGGCTATTAAGCCTATTATTTGACAACTCAGCTGCAATTATCTGATTATGTGCCGCATTTCAGTCCAGCATGGTGTGTAGGGATGGGTGGGTTGATTTTATCCCTACATGGTGTGTATGGTTGGTCGGAGATGGTGTGTAGAGGCTGGTGGGTAGGATTCTGATATTCTGTTCTGCCTGTTATATCTGATGGGCTAAAGCCCTAAATTGTATCTTATTCTGTATCTGAGTGGGCTAAGGTCCACACCAATTCTGTAATGGGCTCAGACCCGAACTGTAAATATATGACTGTTTTCTAAAATTATGCTGTGTGCATGTTTTCTGTGGGGATTACACACTTAGTTTGCAAAAACTCATCCTTTTTCTGTTTAATCTGTTTAGGTAATCCCTAGCATTAGACGGATCGGTACAGTGGAGGACTCGACAGTGACTACTGCTTCTGCTTCACAATAGATTCACGGTTTTTATACTTATTTTTGGTTTTGATTATATCTGGGAAAAGTTTTATGTAATTATGGCCATTATGGATTTTTGTTTAAATTTAGGGTTTGTAATGCTTTATGGTTTTATCTGATAGAAGGAGGAAAGTGCGGTTTTCCAAAAGAAACAAATGTTTTACCAAAACACCACGATTACGCAATCTGTTTTTAAAAGCTTCCACGAAGTATAAATGTTTTGGGAAATGGACAGCATTTTGGAAACGAATGACACTAATTAGAATTAACCTAAAATAATGAAAAACTTTTAAAAATGAGAAAGGGTTTGAGCGTGGCTACGGTTTCAAAAGCACTATCATGTGACATCGCCAGATTCGGCCATAATGTCTAGGCTGGGTTTAGGGTGTTACAGATATATGATGGCTTAATGAGTATTATTGTGGCACTTTAAGTGCAATGAAATGTAAATTAGATAAGTATGCGTTGTGTACAAGTTTATGATGTAAATTGATGAATATGAATAGAGATGATGTGCATCAAATCAATAATTAAAAATGTGTAATTATGATTGGGATATTTTGGCCTTGTGACCTTATGAGATCGTTGGGTATAGTTGGCATGCCATATGATTGTGAGTACTCACCTATATGGGTTATGTGATTTGGGCGTTGAGGCCCTGGGACACGTTGGAGAGATAAGGGAATGTGAGCTAAGCTCCATTCAACGAGACATGTTTGGTGTGTTGGAGAGTGCTAGCTTTATGCTTCACTTTTGGGATATGTTCGAATCTATAAGTCAATTGGTGTGTTGGAAATCAGTGTATCTGATAAGTGATGATAGAGCCCACTTTATGTTTCATAGCCTCAAATGTCAATTTAGCATTTAAATATTATCTTATATGTTATGATAATACGATAAGAGACGAATGCTTTTAATTGTGAATAAAATGTTAAATGAGTTGATTTAAGTTACATGAAAATGTTAGTATGTTCTCATAGTAAATTGCGTATGTACTTGTGGATTGGGTTGTTTTCTAATAACTTGTGAATGCCTATGAATATATAAGTTAAACTTGTGAGTTATTAAAGCATGTATATGTTGTTTTAGTTTTGACGAATTATTGTTAAATGAATTAATGAAGCATGGACATGTAATTCTGATTTGAATGGAATATGGTTGTGAATGTGTTGTAGTATGCTCTAGATTGACCTTTGATATTGTGTATATTATGGTTACTCTGAGCATTCACTGAGCTTGTTAAGCTCACCCACTCCCTTGTTAAACTTTGCAGATTAGTTGTATGCCGGTGTGAGCGGAGTGGCTTTTCGAGGGGTGATCCAAGCAAGTCTATTTTCGTTATTCGTTTTGTGGTGATATTGGATATGATATTTTGAGTTGGGTCTATGTTTTAATTGCTCTTAGGATTTTTGGATTTCATAATATGTTGACTATGGTTCAAATTTGCTTTTGATGTTTTAAACTATTATTATGGCCGTTTCAGTGTTTATTTGATGATGATATGACAACATGTTGAACTGGGACTAGTTGGAATGACTTATATGCTTAAAAATGTTGTATTTTTTTATTTTGGAGCAAAGGTATTGATATTCATATTTTAAAAATGATACCTATGTGTTTTGAGACGTGTAAGAAGTTAGAATCGAGATTTGGTATCGATACTTTTGCTCGAGTATCGATACTCGAGGTAAATTTATCGATACTTTACGTAAGGTACTGATAATTTTTAAGATTTTTTTTTATTTTTAATTGTGAAACATAATGCATGTTTGTTATCATTTTTCCAGGCGATATCGATACCTCTTGAGCAAAATACCGATACCACATCTTTAGTATCGATACCTACGTTGCTGTTTTGAGATTTTTCTAAACGGACCTTATGCATGTTCTAAATTGTTTATAAGACTAATTATTGTAAGTTTAAGACATGATAATGATAACTAGCTAGTATGATTGACTTAAGGCAGATGCGAATAGCAAATTGATGGATGTTTTGATGGAATGAGCTTTTACGTGTTGGTTCTGACATAAGACGGTGGTTTGACAACCTAATATTCGGGCTTGGCAACCAGGCCGGGTATAGGGTGTTACAAGAATTTTGAGCAAAACACTATCACTTTCATATAACATTTATATATCATGTATACATTTACACTTCTCACAACAGTTATCATATCCACAGATCACATATTTGAGCTTCTCATCACTATGCACAAGCTCATAATCATGCAAACACATAAACCATAAACAAATATAGATAAAAAAAATTACGCTTGGAATTTAGAGTAAGGGTTTAGGCTACAACTAAATTCCTAAAAATGCATGACTCGTGTCTACCTGTAGCGGTTCCAAATACTCACCACTGATGCTTTCACTGAGAAGCCAAAAGCTCAATCTAGCTCTTTCTTAAATTGGTTGAAGGCCCTAATGAATCCAAGGCTTCACACACATCAATCATACAATAAACACAGTTAAATAATGGCCAAGGATTCACTCAAACCAACCAAAACACAAGCCTAAGTTAAGTTCCTAAGTAGTTCAAAACCATTAACATAATAAACTTAAAATGCTTATAACTCGGTCTATGCTTAACTTTTTTTTTCCTAAAATGAATTTCGTGCATCTTATTAATCATCCACGCCTAATTCCCAACCTTTAAATTATACTAAAATGCTCAATTCATGGTATTGACATTTTCGACATCTTTTAGGCAATTTTCACAAAATTCATTAAAACATGATAAATCATTAACGAAACTTCAATTTTTTAAAAGCCTCTTAAGCACATTGAAACTAATAGAAAAACACTTTAAAATCACATTTTTACCCAAAATCTCAGAATCCACCATTAACGAATCCATTTTCTACTTTTATTAAAAACTTGCGATTCAATGGCTAATACTTCAATTTTAAGGACTAGATATCATGAAAAACTTATAAGAATTTGAAATTTTACCTTTCATGGAAGATTAAATGAGTTTTGACACAAATTCAAAAAACCCACGTTTGGAGAATATGATGAAATCTCTGGAGTTTTTGAATGTTTTAAAGAGATTCTATGGATGTTTAAGGCTTGGGTGTTGAGAGAAATCAAAAGCTTATAGTTTGATAATCAAAATCGAATGGGGAGAGCTAAGGAAATTAAAGGGACGGCAAGTACAATGAAGGGGAAAAACTGACGTGAAAACATGTTGATGGGGAAGAAATAGGTTCAATCTTATGAACTAGTAAAACTGCAACATAAATGCCAACTATTTTGACTTTGTTACAAATCAGCCCTCTTTCTAAAATTAAAGGTTTCTCAAACACTTTTTCAAAAATTGATTTAACATTTATAATGTCATAGTTGAATATAATTCTGATTTACCATGCTACGAAATTCCGAGCACTCTAGAGCAAAAATTCTTAAAATACCCCTAAAACTCCTAGGCCCTATTTTGGGGTGTTACACAAGTATACAAAGGAAATGCTCAAGAAGTTTGGGATGAACATCCTTAAACCTTAAGCCACTACTATGAGGCCTTCCACAAAGCTTGAAAAAGATGCAGAAGGTAAATGTATAGATATTAGATTATATAGGTCTATGATTGGTTTTTTACTTTATCTTACCGCAAGTAGATCAATAATTATGTTTAGTGTTTGCTTGTGTGCTAAATATCAATCATAACCTAAGGAATAACATTTATAACTCGTTAACAGGATTTGTAGGTACCTTAGATACACTCATAATTTAGGACTTTGGTATCCTAGAGATTTATCCTTTAACTTGTATGCTTTCTCGAATGCAGATTTTGGAGGTTGCAAACTAGATAAGAAAAACACCTTCAGTACTTTTAAATTCTTAGGCAACATGTTAATTTCATGGTTTTCAAATAAAACAAAATTGTGTTGCGTTATCCACCACCGAAGCAGAATACATATCTGCCAGTAGTTGTTGTACTCAAGTTTTATGGATGAAACAACAACTTAAGGACTATGGAATTGACATAGATTCCATTCCTATCAAGTGTGACAATACTAGTGTTATTTATCTCACTAAGAATCTTATCCAACATTCTAGAACTAAGCATATTGAAATCAGACATCATCTCATTAGATATCATGTCCAAAAAGGTGATATTGTTAAGAATATATAGACACTTTGCATCAATTAGCTGACATTTTTACAAAAGCTTTAGGCAAGGAAAGATTTTGGACACTTAGGAGAGAACTAGGTTTAACCACCTATCTACCATAATTTGATATGACAAATTAGGCTTTCTCGATATACTTAAGGAGCTTATTCTCGAGCAAAGTAGCGTATCTTTCATAGTTTTTCGTAATTTTTATATTTTTAGGTCATAAGTGTAAATGTCTCGTTTTTACTCATTTTGGGACCCAATTTGGCTAATGGTGCCATTAGGGGGCCTAACATGTGGTTGAGTGGGTTAGGGACGTGTTGGAGGTTGAAAACGAGCAAAAATGGCACCAAAGGAAAGGGTATCATGATATCCGTACCTTGGAATCGCGATACCTCTAATAGTATGGAAGATTGAAGACCACCCTTCAGTGGTATTATGACATCCACTTTGGGTATAGCGATATCCACCCTTAAAAAAAGACCACAAGGTTCGAAACTACCTGAGGTATTGTGACATCCTCTTCTAGGTATCGCAACACCAAAATCATGAGGGGGACAAAATTGGACAAAAAGGGTAATCTTTGTCTACCCGATCCACCAATCATCCAAGGCCCGTATAGGGCAATTTTGGAAATAAAAATTCATCAGCATTCAGCCTAAAATAGCCAATTTTGGCTGAGGAGAGACACACACATTAGTTTAGTTTTAGCCTTAATTTCTCTAGGTTTCTCTTAGTTTTTTCTACAACTTTTCTAGGGCTTTCATTTTCTCTTCTTCTTTCTTAGTTTTAGAGTTTATTTTTCTGCATTTATTTCTTATTCTTAGTGTTCTTAGTGTTAGTTAAGTTAGTTATCATTGCCACTTAGGTTTATTTATACTTTTAGTCCCTGTACATTTGTTGTAAGACATTTTTAGGTTCAGTTTATTGAATTTTAGTTTCTTGTACTTTAAATCAGCTAATGACCAAATTGTGTATCCTATATATCATCTAAGGACCAAATTGTGTACTATAAAATCATATTAGTAGTCGCTTAGACTCTGTAGTGTATGTTATTTATCACTCAATCACCATCTTCTTTGGGTTCGATCATTGGAATCCTCTAGTGTTCCATTGTAACACTACAAATAATACAACTGACCTGTACGCATGTAGTAATATCGTGCTTTAAAGTTGTTTTATAAAATCATTTGGTTTATGCGCATGTGCAAACGCGGTCATCCACCTTGCTTTCACTTTGTGTTAAATTTTTTTAATGCACTTTGAATGATTTTTAAACTTATATATATTGTATTGCAAAAGCATGCTTGTATGATTTTCACAGCTCTTATATGAAAAAAGATGGGAGGAGTTTAATATGTTTGATTGATCTATTTTGACCTTATTTTTCTAGCATGACTTATTTTTAATGCCCTTAAACTTGTTAGAATAAACTTTATTTGGTTAACTTAGTCAATTTTTTAGTGAACCTATTATGCATTATGAATCATATGCATCATGCTTACTTTTTACATTTTCATGCATATGAAATCATTATGATTTATCTAAAAGTCATTTTAGGACACTTAGAACACTTTAAGACTTAAAAATTGAGTTTTTGGAGAATTTCTGCACTTAGAAAACATATTTTCAATTTGGTATTGATACCATTTTAAAATTATAGATACTTTTATAAAATTATTGATTCTCGTCTAAAAATATCTATACTTATTGGGTTTTAAGTGTACCTACATCGAGAGTTTTTCAAAACAGTTTTAAAACCCCAAATTTCCTTTCTTTTTCATTCCAAAAACTCTCTCTTCCAAACATCAAATCTCTTCAAAATCTATGATTTTTTAATCTTGAGACTAAAATACTTTCTAACACCATTGATTTAAGATTTCTTCAACATTGCTTTAAGGTTTTCCACATTTCAACATTTTTAGGTAAAAACTACACTTTTTCTGTTTTTACATTTTATGAAATGTAGGTTAAAATGTTGATTGTTGATGAGCTATTGGGTTGATTTCAACTCTATACAATGTTTTTTATTGCAAGGGGTAACTTATTACTAAACCTTTGCTTAAAATTTTGTCTCAAACCTTTTGCCTAACTAGTGTTCGACAAAATTCCTAAACTAAATTTTTTATAGTCTAAGTGTTTATCGTGTCCTAGAACTGGTGCCTCATCTTCAAATCCTTCTAGTGGGTTTAGATCGTCATTTAATGACTATTTTTGTTCCGTATCGGAACGAGAGTAGTTCGGTAGGAATTTTGCGTCAAAACGAGTTTGGGAGTTTAAGAAGATAGATAACTCGTTTAAGAAGATAGATTTTTCCATGTTAGAAGCTGTTAAATTTTCTTATCTTCTGATTTTTTAAAGTTGGGGTTGGATTGAATTTTTAAAAAATTTCCTCATCGACTTACATTAATCTTATTCGAGCCTTTTACTCAAACGCCAAACTCGAACATGATAAATCAGGTGATACCGTAATTGCTATAACCTCTTTTTTAATGAACACTCCAATTAGACTCGCTTTATATGATTTCAAAAATCTTCTTCATTTGTCTTCCAGAGGTACTTCTAATGAAAGAGGAGCCTACAATCCCGCTCTTTATATTGATTTCGTACACGCATTCAAACTCAATCTCTATGATAGTGTTCTCCATCTCATTATTACTTGGAATTTACGTCTTATCAAAAAACAGGTCATGCTTCACTTCATCGACTATTGGTGGATCGATTTCGTCTAATCTGATAGGCGTCCCAACCTAGCTAGTTGGAAGCCAACTAAAAATCTGACAAAGGCAAGTGAACCTATCAATTAATAGTATAGCTACGGTGAGCACATATATCGTGCCCACGAAGACTAAAAGTGCCAGTAATTACCGTCTTTCTATTATTTAACCAACAAATTGGAGTGATTGGTTAGAACTAAAATTAACTAATTAAATTAACTAAAGAACTTGACAAAGAAAAAATTGAAAAATAATAGACTAAACAACCAAGAAACGAAACAATACCTAGGAAGAATTCACATAGATTTCATCTGTCATTATCAATCTATATTACGCAATTTCTTTACTTAGTATTTTGATCCGTATAAACCTCTAAATTATGCTAATATCTCTCCTCAAGACTAAGAGCAGCTGACTCTCGGTTGATTAATTGAAATTTATTTCTAATTAAAATCCCTATTGTCACATTAACTTGATCTATAGATCCCCCTATTAAATGTGACTCTAATCCAATAGATTTATGTCGTCCTATTTCTAGGATTGCATACAACTCCACTCAAAATTATGCTAGATCTACTATTAAAGATGGTCTATTCCTCCTCTAATTCAAGCACATCCAACATGGATCAATAGTCTATAAATATTAAACCCAGAGTTAAGCACACATAATTGAGAACAAGATCCAAGTATTTATTGCGTAAAAATAGAAATCAAATAACAGAATCCATCCTAGGGTTCATCTCGTAGTTATTTGGGAAAATTAGTTCATAATTGCAAATAAAAACATCCAGAAGACAGTATAACCTTAAGAAACAAAGAAACTCATAATAAACTTTTTCTCTTCAATCTTGATGGACATCTGCTTCAAAGTCGGCTTCAATGGTGTTTTTCGAGTTGTTTTTCTTGAATATTCTCTTTCGGCTTGCTCCTATCTTCTTATCTTTGTCATATATAGGTCTTAGAGTGCTCGAAAACCTAAAAATTGCATTTTTTTCGCGTGTTTGGAGTGCAAATCGCGAAATCCACACGGTCTGGTACATGGCCATGTGATAGCTTATGTGGCTCACACGGCCATCTGTCCAACCCGTGTGGCTTTTGAAACTTGCTCCATTTTCCAATTTTCACTCGTTTTTTGCTCCTTTTGCTCCAAAATGCTTTCTTAAGTATACAAACATGAACTTAAAGGATTAGGAGCATAAAATTCACCATTTTACATCGAATAATCATCCAACAATGCATTAAGAACAGGATTAAGACACGTTACTTTTAGCCCTTATCAAATATCCCCACACTTAAGCGTTTGCTTGTCCTCAAGAAAAATCCTCAACCCACATTCAAATTAACTTTTTTCAATTTTTTATTTTTATCAATAATATTTCAAGATGATTAGGAAACAATCATGCATTAGAAATTCAACGAAAAGGACACTAAAGATTCAAGCAGTCCAAGTCAAAATTTTTAAAGCAGAAAAATGTAGGTGTCTCCCCTTATCGAAATAATTATCTTAAATTCAAAAGCAACAAGGATTGACATCTTCATTCAAGATCACTCAAAGCACTCAAAGTGTTTAAGGTTCAAATATAATGCACTCAATAGTTAAACGAGAAATTCTATTGCCATAAGCTTGCTTGAAAATCAAATCTCCACCACTATAAAATGAGATGACACACCAATTAAGAGGTCTTTACAAGGTTGTAATGGGGCTTAGGTTAAGGGTATGGAATAGGCAGAACAATTGGTTATAATCGAGAATCAACTTGATAAGTTACCAAACTAGAAAAAAAAATCAAATGTTGAATTAAAAGAATTCACATCAAGAAGAAATAAACAATAAAAATGAGCTTTTCAACACAATATGAAACTAATGATTCAAGCTCAATCATTTTTTTTATTATTTTTTTCTCTTTTATTATTATTATTTTGAACAAGAAAAAAAATTCAGCAATACAAATGATGAAAATGACTTTTATAAAGGGGGAGCCATTTATTCAAAAAAAATTACCAAATGTTTTGTTATATCAGAAATGGGGAGAATGTTAAACCAACATTTATTTGATAATATGTTTTGATATAACAAATTAAAATGTTTTTAAATAAAAGTTAAAATTGAACAACATTTGAAAAATGATATTTCAAATGAAGTATAAGAGATAAAATTTTGAATATTATACTTTGAAATCTTAGAGAAATTTTTGAATTAATTTTTTAAATCAAGTTAAAATGATTTCAATCAAGTTAGAATTTTTTTCAAATAAGTTAAATTGTTTTTAAATAAGTCAGCATAGCTTCAGGCTAAAAAATCAAAATGTTAAGGGAGTTTGTGTCTTAAGGTTTGAAGTAGAAACCTTAAGGGAGTTTATAAGGTTAAACATTCTCAAAGGTTATCAAATTAGTGAATTTGGGAAAATTCTTTGTAGTGGAAAGCTAATGTAATGGAGTAGGTAATTGGGGTCGAACCATTCTAAATTCATGTGTCAAAATTTTCTATCATTATTCTTTAGCTCCCAAAAATTTTAAAAAGCCAATTCACCCCTCTTGGCAATTTCAGTTTGATTATTTGAGCTAACATTAACAAACAAAACTGGTGCACCCTAAGATGATACGCTCAGTCTAATGAATCCGTGATCAATTAGTTCTTGCAATTGAGCTTTCAACTCTTTCAATTCTGTCGAAGTCGTTTTGTATAGAGTAATGGAAATATGAGTAGTTCCCGACACTAATTCAATTATAAATTCTACTTCTCTATCCGACGGTAACCCCGATAATTCTTCAAGGAATACATCTGTGAATTCTTGCACAATTGGAACTTGCTCCACTTTTGCTCCTATCAATCTCGTATCTAGTACATAAGCTAAGTATGTTCACATCCTTTTCTGACCAACCTTTGAGCTGTCAACGTTGTTATAATATTAGTAACACAATCCGTCTGCTTAGTTTCAACATTAACTAGTTCGTGATTTTGACATCTCAACACAATCTATTTCTATCTACTATTAGTAATGGCGTTATGTATGATCAACCAATTCATACCAAGGATGATGTCATACTTGTCAAACGGTAAAAACATCAAATCCGCAGGAACATCATAACCTAGTTTTTCCAGTGGACACTTCTTACAAATCTTATTAACTACGTCACACTATCTTAGAGGGTTAGATACTCTAACATCAAACTCAGTTAATTCTACTAGCATATTTTTCTCAATTACTAATGTAGTGCAAATATGCGAATGCGTTGATCCAGGATAGATTAAAGCATAAACAATAACATCAAAAAGACAAAAAGTACCAATAATCACATTAGGAGAAGTGGCTTCATTTCTAGCCCAGATCGCATATGCTCTGGCGGGAGCTCAACCCTCCGACTTCACAGTCACCTTATGTGCGGTGCTATGGCTAATTCCTATACTATTTTTGAATCCCTATTTTCTACCTCTCTATGGGGTGGTTGATGATTTAGTGATTTGCTCGAAGCTAATTTTGATTTTATGCAAACAATCCTTTAGAAAATGCTTCGGTGGATCATATTGGAAACAGGCTCCACTCTTCAATCAACATTCACTAAAATGTCTTTTACCATAATGCTCGCATATTGATTTATTCACATTATAGACACTTCTCGTACTAGTTACTAATAAGGCTTAGGGTCTTGAATTTTCATGTCGTGATCGTTCTCTCCCCGAATAACTAGAAGGAGGCATGAACCTATTCGAAACAATTTTGAACCTTTTTGGTAGAGGAGGGTGACTGCCTTCGGACGTACCAACGTCCAGAGTGTGAATACTGTAACTAATTATATAGATTTGAGGCGGTGTCATCAAGTATACGAGTCAGGTTGTAATATAGTTTGTTTACAATGAAACACTTGGTAAGTATTCCAAGGATCATACCCAAGGGATTACAGTTTGGGGAAAACTACTATTAAGCTAATTAACAAAAATAATTACTAAACTACTCGAGTCACGAATTAGTAGTGTTAATCAAGAAGCAAGATGATAATAATAAACTAAATAAATTCAATTAAATATAAATCTACTCCTAAGTTCATGTATTGGCTTCTCCTATCCCTTGTTTCGACTACGCGAGTTACTTTAGCCTAGATCCAATTATTTTACCTAATTAATTATTAATGTAAGGTTATAATCAATCAACTAGTCGATACCCTAGTAGGATCTTCTGATCTTCCACTAAAATACCGAGTCGGCAATGACTACTTATCTTCTGACCTCACAGTCCAAACCGGTTCGGGGTTAAGGTTTTCATGGATAGGTCATACCAATTTTCGGGTAATTCCCACCTAAATGACTCCTTATAGTCATCAAGCCTAAGGTTTAAGTTTTTCCTCTCCCAAACAGTTGATCCACTAAGAAACTCTATGATTCAATCAATTAATTAAGTTAAAGCAATTGAAAAATGCAAAATATGTATAAAGCATAAATTGATTATAATCTTTACACAAACATTCATCTAACAATGTTAAAGAAAGAGATATAAAGAATAGAATAAGGAAAAGAGATGCTCATGGATTTATCGATGAAAGCGTGGCTCCGGAACAATGTCTATTAACGTAAGTCTCACTTCAGAATGATCTTTTGATTACAAGAACACAAAGTAACCTAAGTTAAAAAAATTGAAAGAAAAACCTAAGAATCAAAACCCTCAAATTGAGTGTTTAAACTTATTACAATGGCCTTTATATAGGTTAAACTCGAAATATTAAAGTGCTTAAAATATTCTTGAAATTCTTAGAGTTCGACTAGGACAGATACTCTTAATTTCCCAAAATGTAACTAAAACGTGCTAGAATTTTTGGGCTGCGCAGGGGCTTGGTTGCAACACATGCCTGCGATGTTGCAACTAACCACAGGGGGTATGTCGCAACACAGGAGGGTCGTGTCATGAAATCAATGGCAGCTAGGCCTTGTGGACACACGGTCTGCCCTCAGGGGTGTGTGATCCGACCGTGTGTCCCCTGCCCCTTAATTTAGGAAAACAGAATGTCTAGGATTGGCCACACGGGCTGAGACACGACCGTGTGTCTCAGCCGTGTGAGGGACACGGCCTTGGGGCATGGGCATGTGCCCTGGCCGTGTGAAGTCTGCACCTGATTTATGAAAAATCATGAAAATAATAATCGACCACACGGGCGTGTGACTTAGCCTTGTGGCTACCGTTTGTTGCTGACA
This sequence comes from Gossypium bickii, assembly GCA_025503065.1. Classification (NCBI taxonomy): domain Eukaryota; kingdom Viridiplantae; phylum Streptophyta; class Magnoliopsida; order Malvales; family Malvaceae; genus Gossypium; species Gossypium bickii. Next base: position 27,526,955 of record CP106718.1, read on the forward strand.
TCATAAACAGAATGCAACCTAAAATCGACACGGCCTAAGCACATGGGCGTGTGCCCCTAAAATCTCAAAATTTTTTCTGAGTTTCATAAAATCTTCCTAAGATCTCAGTTTAGTCCCGAACCACTCTTGAAGAATGTTTGAGGTTTCGTAGGCTCATATAAGGGACGTTATGAATGTGTGTGAAAGGTTTTAATTTGGAAGGAAATTTAAGTCTTGGTTTTTTTTATATAATTGCTTGATTTTATGTCCGGTAACGTCTCGTACACTATTCCGACGTCGAATATGGGTAAGGGGTGTTACAATGTTATGCAGCGTCGAATCGCAATAAAATTATATGAATTTTGAACTCGTGATGAAAAGTATTAACACCATACAATATGCAATAAATGTGTGCATTCGTAAATGAAATCCATAGCATGTATTCTCTTTCTCCCTACATAATTATCTTATAAAAGGGGTGTAATTTTCATAATATGGACAAGCATCAAGTTAATATCAAACATAATAACCTTTCATCACGGGTGAGAGTTGTGCGTACTCCTTCGGACAACTCTCAACTTTTTTTTTTACGTTTATTAATCCAAATTGTAACTGTTATTAAAATGAGTCGACGAGTGAAATCCATTATATACTACAACAGTCAAATTTGTAATATAGAGTTCAGGGTGGTGTTTGTAGAAGCGAAGTCTGTGGAATTTGCAATCAATAGTACCATTCAAATGCATGAGTCAGGGACTAGAATAAGGAGGAAAGTCGAGAAATCATCCTGGGGAAGAATTACGAGGTTGCAATGTAGATTTCTTGCATCCGTTGACCCCTATAAGTATGAGTTGTTCGATGTGATTAGCGAGACATGTCTCGAGACGATCATATCATCGCACATCTTAAAAGAAAATGTTGTTATTGAGTTATATGTCGAGTTCACCGGTGCTAATGGATTTGGCCCATCTTTGGCCACTGTCACGGCGAATACGGGTATCGAAGATGAAATAGAAAGTCCTACTATAGAGCTATGGGGTGGGTTTTCTAGCCTCCTTCAAAGCGGCTACCATGGTGTCCCCGAAACATCCATGGGCAGGCACTCTTCGGTTTCTGATATTGATCTAAACTTTGGGGGTCAATACCTGTCAAGGTATCAACATAATCCAAATTTAGTCACTCGGGCTTGATAGTGAATCAGTGCATTTGATTTCAACTTCGGCACTGGGTTAATGTTATTGGGCGAAAGCAGTTATATTGGGGGATCATCAATGTACACCGCTCATCAACCAGTTGAATATTCTATCAGGCACTTGGGTAACAGGAGAACTAATGACCTACTCCTTCCGACAAGGGCCGACAATGTAACACCCCTTGCCTGTATTCAACACTGGAACATGGTACGAGGCATTATCGGACATAAACACAAGCAAACATACATTTCCGAGTCATAAATTTCCATTCAAATTAAAACTTTTCATACACATTCATATCATTCCTAAAACGAGCCTACGAGACTCAATACACGCTTTGGAAGTGGTTCAGGACTAAACCGAGAACTTTAGAAAATTTTACAAAACTTAGAAAATTTTTCATGTTACAGGGCTCACACACCCGTGTGGTTTGAGGGACACACCTGTGTGACCCTTAGACATGCCCGTGCTACAGGCTGTGTTCAAAATAGGTTGCTCTCTGACTTGTGCCACATGGTCGTGCCACATACTCGTATGCTAGGCTGTGTGGTCGATTTAATTTTCATAATTTTTCATAAAATAGGTGCAGACTTCACACGCCAATGGCACATGTCCGCGTTCAAGGCCGTGTAACACACACGGCTGAGACACACGCACGTGTCTCTGCCCGTGTGCCATATTCTGGGCATTCTATGTTGCAACAATTAAGGTGCAGGGGACACACGGCTGAAACACATGCCCGTAGGGTAGACCGTGTGTCACACATGGCCTAGACACACACCCTTATGTCTACCCGTGTGGACAAAAATAAGGCTATTTACCAAGCCATTTTGCCACCCTTAATTGTACATACATACACAATATCATATGGCATCAATCCAAGCATTTACATACAACAAAATCAGCTACAATCAAGACATTAACACATCATTCACATGCTACCATCTATCATACACAAACATCACATGCTTATCATCTCAAATCATGTAAATTCCTACATCTATGAAAGGCATCATCATATAAATTGCTCATACCAATTGTAGCCAATTTTCAATGGCCTTATACAAAATGAACTTTCAACCAATATAAGCCAAAACATTTGGCCAAATCAATTATGACACATAACAAAATGACCAAGTCCTCTATACATGCCATAACTCAAAATATTGAATTCATTGATACCAAAATAATAGTTGATAGTGTGAATGGATCTCTGATGATCTCCAATCCTGAGCTAGCTTGGTGATGCTATAAGATAAGAGAAAGAAAATGGAGTAAGCTATATAGCTTAGTAAGTTTATATGCAAATAATAAACAACATTAACCATACAATTGCCATATAAGTAACATACGTATATAAACCTAAATATCATTAAAACCTCATGAACATAATATACTCAATCACATTCTTACCAATAGTTCATCATATACTGAATTCATTTCCTTTGAGTTTTCCATACATACCTGTGCCAACTCGTAACGTAATCACATACTTTCTCGTCTTTGACATACCCGTTGAACCACTTGGAATAATATCGGATACACGAAATCTTTGCACATAAGTGCCACATATGTAGCCAATGCTACCACAAATCTCATAACACATATATGCTCGCTCTCGAGCTATCCTCAGGCCTGCTCACACAAGCTGTCAGTCGAGACGTAACTACGTGGTGCTACTCACACAAGTTGTCAGGTATCCACAACATATGCCGGTATACCCAACCATCGGTAGGATGTACAGGACCAACACTCGAGACACATATATCACATAATCACACGGGTTCCTAGTGACATGTCACTTGTATCCCAATCTATTCCTAAGGTTCAACCGGGATTTCTATCTTGTCAGAACTTCGTCGAATATGCTCATAGAATCAATCATACATTTCATGCAATATCAAAACATTAAAATACAAATATAACATTGCATTATTTACATTCGAACTTACCTCGGTACAAAAATAATGAAAATGGACCTAATTGTCAAACACTTTGTTTTTCCCCCGATCTAGGTCCAAACTTCATTTTTCTTGATCTATAATAGAAAATGCAGCTTATTTAATACACACATTATCCAATTCGGTCCAAAAATCACATTATGGCAAAATTATATGTTTACCCCTAACTTTTCAACTTTTTACATTTTAGTCCCTAGGCTCGTAAAATGAAATATGTTCAATTTCTTCAAAACCCAAGCCTAGCCAAACTTTATTTATGCTCATAAAAGCCCACAATTTCCATTAAATTAGACTTTTACTACATATTTTATAACCTTTACAAATAGGTCATTTTTGACATTTTTACCGAAAATCACTTAGTAAAAATTGTTTACCCAACGTCAAACTTGCATAATCTACCATTAAACATCAAAATACACAAATATTTAACATGGGTCAAACCTTAAATCTTGATTATTTCTTAAATTTGTGGTAGAAATAGATAGATTGGGGTACAACGATTTTAAAAATGTAAAAAGCATTAAAAACGTGGCAAGGACGGACTTACAATCGAGCTTGAAAGTGGCCAAACCCTAGCTATGGCTTCCTCCTCTAATTTTCAGTTGGCATGAAGAAGATGGACAAGATTTTGGCTTGATTTTGGCTTTTTAATTCATTTAATTACCAAATGACTAAAATACCCATAATTTAAAACATAAAAATTCTCTTACTCCATGTCCATTTTTGTCCAATAACTTAACAAATGGTCTAGTTACCATCTAAGGACCTTCAATTTAAAATCTCATAGCAATTGGACACCTTAAACACATAGAACTCAAATTTTTCACTTTTTGCAATTTAGTCCTTTTAACTAAATTGAGTGCCCAAACGTCAAATTTTTCGAATGAAATTTTCATGAAATCATTTCATAAAACTGTAGACCACAAAAATATAATAAAAACAAATTTCATTGTGGTGGATTTGTGGTCCCAAAACCACTGTTCCGACTAGACCCAAAATCGGGTTGTTACAGACAAGGGTACATCCAACACCATGCTCGAAGGTGACAATGAAGGGACAAACGAGGAAGGGGATGCACGTGAGGAAGAAGGGACTACAGACGCAAATGAGCGGGAGGAGTCAGAACCTGAGCCAATCTGGCATCGCGGTCAGGATAGTTTAGAAGTGGCACTATTTTTTGAACTGAATCCGGTTACAAAGGAGCCGGAACCTTGCAATTCTAACGATGACGCCTCAAACAATGCTCTAGATCTAGATGCACTATTCATAGTGTATGAACCTCTGCCCCACATGACGAACATTGACCTATCGGTCGAGGGTGGTTTAGAGTTTTCGCGGCTTTCGCACAGAACACCTGGTCATGCAAGCACATATCATGGTGTATGAGTACTAGAAGTTAGAATGGAATACCCCAACAAAGATGATTTTCTTGTTGCACTGAAGCGGAACAGTATCAAGAATGGTGTAAACTACTATGTCACGAAGTCCCGCTCCGAGAAATTCAAAAGAAAGTATGCAATGAAAGACGGGAGGTGTAAGTGGAAAATCATGGTGTCTTACCAGAAGAAAACTGGGATGTGGATGATAAAGAAGTATCTTGATCCCCATACGTATGCTTTTGACAAGTGCAAGTTAGGACCATCTAATGCTAGACTCGACATGATTGCTGGCATTATTCTACTGATGGTGAAGGCCAGTTCCCAGATTGAAATACCAGTGCTGATTACGGACATATTAGCCAGTACCAGTACACTCCAACGTACTACAAAGTTTAGGTTGCAAAACAGAAGGCTATAAAGAAGTTGCATCACGGGTGGGAGGGTTCGTGTAACTATCTTTGGTAATGGTGTCAAGTATTAGACCGATATGTACCAGGTTCTGTAACCGATATCAAAATGCACCCAAGGTACTGGAAGATATGTCACGGTACGGAACCTCTGTGTTGTGACATCGTTGCAATTTTCTACAGGGTCAACCCGACCTATACGCACAACCTGGTGGTTTAACCCTTAATACACCTTATTTTACTCTTTTAAAACACCTATTTTCTTACCTAAAATCACATAACTCTCTTATTAAACCTAGCCTAACCTCTCTTACTTTCATATTTTGAAAAAACATTCTCAGCACACTTAAAACCTAAACCTCTAATATCTTAAACATTCTATTTCCTCTTCAAAAACTCTTCAATCAACATCGGTGCAACAAGAAATGGGGACATCGCGGGAAAACAAGGAATTCAAACAAACTTCGACTATATATTTAAGGTTAACGGTTTCTAAATTCAACTTTTTACTGTTCTATTGAATTATTTGCTTAGTACTTCATTAGGATTGAAATATCATGTCTCCTAGAAAAGTTAGGCAAAATATGGAAACGGAGCCATTGATGGTTCAAAATCCCTCTACCTTTCCAAATCTGAATGTTGAAAATTATTTTAATGAACTTCAAGGAAAAACATTCATTCAAGAGATGGGATTTGATCTATCCATGATTTTGTGTAAGGAAATACGACCTTTAGTAAGATATCACAGGTGTAGACATTTTTGGATGATCCCTAAAGACAGTGTTGTTGTCCCTATTGTTCAATTTGTACATCCCTACGGGACCACAAATCTAGAAACACTGAAGGCTATATATGGGAATCGATACTTGTACGAGGGAAAGAAGTGCAAGTAACCCCTCGAATAGTTTGCGACCAACCCCAGGAAGTCATCAAGGTGGGAATTAACCTAAATTTAGTATTGCTCATTCATGAACACCTTCACCCCAAGCCAGTTGGAACTGTGAGGTCGGAAGATAAGTAGTTTTTGCTGACTCGTTATGTTAGTGGAAGATCAGAAGATCTTGCTAGGGTAGCGACTAGTTGATTGACAAGAAAGTCGAAGCAACAATTGATGGGGATTGCGAAAGTGAGCTAATAAGCCATAATCGAGATTTGATTTACTTACCTCTTCTATCTCTTAAGTTTTATTTTTGATGTTATTTTAGTATTATTATTATAAAATCTATAAAAACCCTCTTTTTGCTCTCGTACTATAATTTATTTAAAAGTACTAATTAGGTCTTTTAGTGTTTAGGTTAGAATAGATCTAGCACTCGCCTCCCTTAGGTACAATCCTCGTAGTATTTACCTACTTCGTTGTAACACTATGTTACAACTTGACCCGTATACTTGCAGATACCACATTGTCATTCTATATTTTATTGCAATATTTACACTCTAGATGTTAGAACGTCCGGAGGCGGTCACCTAACGTCTTCCAACTCGTGGGGCAGTCCCACGTAACTCGACCTATGGTTCCACCTGTACAAACAATATATTAGGTGAAACATATAATAAATAAAAACATTTACTGTGCAAACTACATATTTATTGATAAATGATGTTTACCTCGTCACCAATGGGAATGTGTATGGGTCGGTGACTCTAGGACGTAGAAACAATATTCGCCACCAGGCCCACGACTGCAGCAGCATCAAAAAACCACCGATCAACATCTTATCCAGTTGCTTTGCCTGGCAAAGCTCCCAGTATAATGTCAATAACACGATAGATCTCCAACTTAGTTTTGTGCATTCACTGAAGTTAATTAGATGTAGAAGCCACCTTACGTGCACCAAATTTCTAGATTTATCAGGCATTAAAATGCCCTCGATTAACCTTATGATGAATGCTCGGGCGTACTGTTGTATGACCTTCTCCGTTGCGTCATTGGGAAGCTTATCGAAAATTTTCTGCAACCAATTGATCGATATTCGACCACCTTCGAACCTGTTAGGGACCTTCCCCAACATTGCCATGCAAAGGTCCACTTTTCTTCGAATCACCGTTGATCCCGTGATGACTGGCCTATCCACCAGCAGATTGAGCTATAACGCTACGTCCTCGAGTGTGATTGTATAGTCTACCGCATAGAAGGTGGAAAGTGTGTGTTTCGGGCCTCTATCTTTCCACTAACACGCTAATTAATATGGGATCAAGTTTGCAGCTCCCTTGCATGCGAGACACATGCAAGAATCTAGGCTCTTGCAGGTATGAATTTCAGGGATCAGAGGCTCCCCTGTATTATGTATGAACGCCTCTAGCATACGATCGTCCCCTATTTATAACATAAAAATTTTTTAGATTTATAAAAAAAATATTTAACATAATTAAAAATATTGAGAATTTAAAAATAACGAATTACCATTGCTATTTGGGCGGCAAAAATATGGTTTTCATCGAAGCAGGTTAGAGAGGCGTCCATTCTCGAGAAATTGATTCGAACGAGTAAAAAATGATATAATTAAAAGAAATAGTATTTTTAAATGAAAATATAAATAAATTTTGAATAAAAAACTTGAGAGAGTTTGAGAAAAGGATGTGAATGTAAAAAAAAAATGAAATTTGGGAGGTATTTATAGGTTAAAAAAGTTACTGTTAGGTTTTAATTTTTTTTTTTTACTGTTTGGCGCGACAAAGGTCAAAAAACCATTGCAATTTACTGTTGAGGGAAAGCGCATCCAACTGGGCGCGCTTTCACCTTCTCTCTCCTAAAACCATCTATTTCTTTAATTAATGTTAAAATCGGCCTAAAGGACCAATTAAAAAAATGGCTTATAGCCCTTATTTAGCTGGAAAAATGGGTTTTCGATTTATGATTTTATTGATTTTTAATTGATTAAAGGAGCCGAGAAGAAAAAATGTCAGGAAAAGTTGAGAATACAAAAAAGACAATGTTCTAGAGATTTTTTTCCTCAAAAATAGAATTGGTATAATTAGCTTTAAGTCCCTTGAATTACTTGAATACAAAAATAACTTTACGTACAGTGATACATGAAATCTTATCACTGGATCACGTATCTCAATAGATTAAAATTTATCACTGTTTATCAAAGATAAAAATAATTTTTTTGAAAAATTTAGGTAGTACGTTAAAAGATTTGTCAAAATTTAGATACCAAATATTATTATTATTATAATTCTTAATTTAAATATAATAATAAAATATAAAGATTTGAAAGGTTAAAATTAAATAAAAATAAAGTGGCATTAGTTTTTTATACATTTTTACAAAGATATCAAAATTTGTAATGTAAACTAACCAACCAACCTTATCCATTGACACAATGGGTTGAAGTACTACCTACCGCAAGGCACGCAGAAAGATTCTGTTTCCGAACATCAGAACTCAAAAACATCGGAAACCATCCTTGAATTACCCTTACCACCCCCAATATCTCACAATTAAATGACCTTAGTACCCTTAAATTACAGGTGTCAGCTCCCAACTGAACAGATATAAGCTCCCAAAACCCTAGCATTCTCTACTCTTTCTCTCTCTCTCACTCACTCACTCGCTCGCTTTTGTCCCCGTAGATATCAGAGGGGGGAAAAAAAAAAAACCACTAGGGTTTTAAAGAGAAAGGGAGCAAAAGTGAGAGAGAAGAGAGAAGAGGCAGAAATTTTTAGGATTAGGGTTTTATTATATTGTTCTCTAGGGTTTAAAAAATGGTGGCCGACAAAGGAAAGAAGATGAAAGTAGCAGAGAAAGTAGAGGAAGAGAACCATGATCAAATAGATGGAGACCTCGTCATTTCCATTGAGAAGCTTCAAGAGATCCAAGACGAGCTTGAGAAGGTCCATTTTTATCTACATGCCGCTTTTTCATTTATATAATGCGTGTATATGCTGATTTCCTTTTTCTTCTCCTTTCTCCCTTGTTTAAGGTGTATGAGCTGGAAAATTAGCAAATTTTAGAATTTTTAAATAAAAAATTTGGATTTCCTTGTGTTTTTTTATGGTATAATGTTAATTGAATGATGTTTTAAGTGTCAAAGTATTGAATTTGCTGTAATTTCAATTGCGGGTCGATGAAATAAATGTTTAAAATTTACTGCTCTGGTCGTTAATATTTGTACTTTATCGGCTTTGTATGCTGTTTTTATGTTGGGTTCATCTGAATTATTGTGCTAAGCTTTGTTTTATATGTGTATTTATTTGGTGATCTAATGTTGATTATTAATTCTTGCATCTGATCATCTTTGTAGTATGAATGAGTCCTTTAATGTCTTCTTCCGTGTATCTAAGTGTCCCCTAGCTTTGTTAAGCACGATTTTGTTTTCTTCTTTTCTTTGTGAAGTTACTTCGGATTATTATGTCTTATTACGAGGCAGGTGATTTAATGTGGCTATGCTTGCTTACAAGCGTACCGATGAAGTGGTAAATGTCACATGTGGTGTTTCTGATTTTAAGTTTTTCGGTTCTGTATTTTTGGTTGTAGATCAATGAAGAGGCAAGTGAGAAAGTCTTGGAAGTGGAGCAGAAATACAATGAAGTTCGCAAACCGGTCTATGATAAGCGGAATGAAATCATCAATTCAATTCCTGATTTCTGGTTAACAGCTGTAAGTTATTCTGTTCTTCCCTTTTTAATATGGTGAACAATTTGTTAAATTTGTTTACATGTTCAGAAGAACGTATTAAATTGACTTGCATTCTTCATGTGCAGTTCTTGAGCCATCCTGCTCTTGGTGATCTTTTGACTGAAGAGGATCAGAAGGTTTAATGTCACTTCTTTCCCAAAATGAACTTATCATTTTGCGCTTATTTTACTTTCCAACATTGATTTTTGATTTTATTTTTTATAGATGTTTCTTGATGTTTGCCTGAATTTTGTGAATTCTTTCTTATTTATTAATCTTCTTCTTTTCAATTATTATTTCTTGGTAGATATTCAAATATGTTAACTCACTTGAAGTGGAGGATTTTAAAGATCTGAAATCTGGATACACTATCACATTTGTAAGTTTATTCATATTCCTATTCTTACCTTATTTTTGGTGATTGAAGTTGCTCTTAATTTCATTTGCTTGCATTGAACTACTGTTAGAAGAAACATAATTCATACTCTAATATATCTGATGATTTGTTGATCCGCTTTATTATAATTTTTCAGAATTTCAGTTCCAATCCGTACTTTGAAAATACAAAGCTTACAAAGACATTTACCTTTCTTGATGATGGAACCAAAATTACTGCTACCCCAATCAAGTGGAAAGAGGGCAAGGTCAGACCTTCTCTTTTGATGACTATCCTGCTTCTTGTTTTATGTTTTCCTTGGATATTATATGAAATTATTTTCCTTAAACGTTAAGGGCTTGCCAAATGGAGTTAATCATGAGAAAAAAGGAAACAAGCGACAACTTGCTGAAGAAAGGTTTGTTTATCATACCCATCAGTCAATTTTTCTCAGGCTTAGGACTTGAGTAACATAAAACTTGAGATCAGTTTATTAATATCTCCATCACTCCATGCTGTGAAATGCAGTCACTTTGTGTGGTGTGCTATGTTATAAGAGTTGGATTGGTGGTTGGACTGGTCAGAGAGCCAGTTCCTAGTCCAACCAGTTGAGCAATAGTTAAATAAATAATAAAAGTATAAAAAAAATAACCTATTGGACTGCCTTTTTCTGGTCATGGTTCCCAGTTTTTTTCTGGTTCATAGCTGTTTGCTCTATTCGTGGTTATATATCATTGTCAAACTGGTTGGACCACTGGTTCCCGGTTCAACTGGCTGGTCCAGTCCGGTTCTGACAATACTGGTAGTGTTTTTATAACTGCTATGTATTTATATATATGTGCATGTATATATTTGAAATTTCTTATAATATGTGTGAAGTTCATATGCATTTATGCCACTTGTATTTGATCCTTCATTTCTGAGTCACACTGCAAACCAATTCTGTATTGTGCTAAATTTTATCAACATATAACGCAGCTTCTTTACCTGGTTTGCTGATGCTCAGCAAAAAGATGACATGGATGAAATTCATGATGAGGTAAATTCTCTATGCATGTACTATCAGTTTATTTTACTCATTCTGTAACAGTGCTGGTCTAAGCTTTCATTTGATGAACATTGCAGGTAGCAGAGATTATCAAGGAGGATTTATGGCCCAATCCTCTCACTTATTTCAACAATGTAACCTCTTTTTTCCTGCTTCTTCTCATGATTTGTTGTACATACTGTTTTTCGTGATCATGTTTTGTTTCCCTTTGCTTATTGTTATTGGAACTTTCTTGATGCAGGAGGCCGATGAAGAGGATTTTGACGGAGATGAAGGTGATGAAGAGGTATATTATTTTTCTGTTTTTCGTTTCTTTGGGAAACTGAATACTTTCTTTCTTGTCCCATTTTTACTGCGATTGTTATTTCTTTCAGAAAAAAAATGCACTCGTGTAGGTTTGAGGTTACTTGTTCATAGACTTAACTCTTAAACCGTTCTAATAATCATATGTTAGTTGGTTATTGAAGATGATATAGTTTATGCAGTAAATTACTATTCCTCTTTATAATGCATTATATTAACTCAGAGAATTTCTACTCTGTATGGATAGTGCTACAAGGTGCTGGTTTTTGTTAAAATTCTTGTAATCCTACTTGTTTATGTAAATATATTACGATTTCTATGCTTTCCATATTAATCCTGGAGAAGCCCTCTGAAACTGGATAGTGATAGGAGTGAGATTTGTGATTTATGTATCTCAAAAAAATGTGTTCTATGCTTTGGCCCAAGAATACTTGAATGCCTCATACAGCAATATGGGGCAAGAGGTTATCCGTAATCAAATGAGTGGAATTTGGTATGTGAATCTTGTTCTATACGAGTGCCTTTTAGATTATCTCTGACAAGTTTAGCTCTAGAACTCTCCACCCAATTCAATATGGTCAAAATCTTATATTGGATGAAGAAGCACTTTGAGATTGCAGGTGATAGGTGTCTGAGAATATAATTTGAGATGCTTAAGGTAAATTTTTGGAGAACATTTCATGTAGAGAAAGAATGGTTGTTGTCCAGTGTATCATATTTGACTAAATTAGAGATTTAGGTTTCAGAATGGAAATGTTTATAATCTGGAATAAAGGAAAGTGGGAGAATGAGGTTGAATTTTCAATAATGAAGATTGTTTTGTTATTTAAGGAAGCATTTTATGTCTTTTCTCTTTATTCTTAGGGAGTACTTGCACCTAGGTCACAATTCAGGTAATAGCTCTTTGGAATTTGTTGCTGCTTCTGGAAATTCTGAAATTTGTCAGACATAACTACATTGTTGTCAGATGGTGATGGCTTAATTATCTATTCTGTTTAAAGTAAAGATATATTAGACTAATAATTTTGTAGCATTTATGTTTATATCATTTATATTCGCATTTACAGGGAAAAGATGATGATGACATAATTTTATTTGACTCGGTTAAAGATATAGGCTAGATAATATCTCATGCTTTGATATGTGTCCATTTGCAGGGTAAAGATGATGATGATGACTCTGATGATGATCAAGACGATGATGATGATGACGACGACGATGACGACGACGAGGACGACTAAATCACTTAACAGCCTTAAATCATATTAGTTGCTTCTCTTGCTCAAGTAAGAACTGGTGTAAAGTTGTCTTCTAGTCATAGCTAAGTAAGGTTATAGGGAAGATAGCCATCTTTAAGATAGCTTTCCATGTTTTATAAGCAACTCTCATTATTGTAAGCATAGCTATGACTCGTTTCTTTTTGCCCATCTCTTCACCTTTTTTGATCTTTCCTCCCTTGTGTTTTTGTTTTTCTGGTTTCCTCCCAGAGGGTGACACGTAGTGAAAGCTTCTTATATGATTTTGGAATGCAGGCATTTTATCTGTTTTTTTTTTTTTTTTTTTTTTTTTTTTTTTTTTTTTAAAGCTCTGTTAAATAGATATGTAAAATGTTGAATCCATTTAGTTTTTGCATGTTACTGATTGGTTTTATCTATATTGCTCTGGATCTTTATTTTTCTTTTAAATATATGTGGTTAACGGTCACAAATACAAGGATATGAGCTTTAATGACCTCAAATACATGGATGAATACAAGGATATAATCTTTAAAGACTCGTATCTTAGCGCGTACCGTAGTACTTTCAACACATATTCATATCGTAATTTGAGTAATATAGTATTTGCACAACTTACCAAATCAATTATCCCATACTAGTAAAACTTTAGGTTTATCCGTGCAAAATGATAATGTGGAACTTAAAGCAAAATGCTTGTGACATGATATTTTCTTTGTCATCACCAACGTATCTCGATCGTGTTATGTTTTCATATCTATCAACGTGCCGTGTATTGTGCTTTCATATTCAAAATTATAAGGTTAATTTTCAAGTGAGTCGATCATGGTGTTCGAGTTCCATGAATATATATGTTGCTTGTATCATGGGGTTGGAACTCAAGTTTGGCAAACGGCGCAGTTTTAGACAATATTTTTGTTTGAAATTCGCCTAAGTTATTTTAACTCTTTATTAGAAATTTTCTAAGGTACCGAAATAAAGCGGAAGCAAACTCAAAAGCTGAGGAGCAGCGAAAGAATTGAAATGTCACAAGGCAACAATGCATACCAAGTGCTTGAGTAAATATTCTTAAATATGTTCTTTTCTTCAAGAATGAAGTGAAGTACAATGGGATAAAGTGATTACAAATGTAGGGAGGGCCTCTATTTATTGTTGAGTTCCCTCAAATATAATGATATAGATTGAATTACATCAATAACTAAGATTAATGCTTATCTACAATATGAGACTTCTAAGATATTTAAACTTTATACAATATTATCTCTTAGGATTTATATTAATTATGGTAACTCTAATTTTACTAAAATGTTTTATTAGGCCACCAAAGCTTCAAGTTGATGGGCTTCTCTATGGGTTCAACGAATCGGGCCAGTTCAAGTGGGTTAAATGAGTCTCATTTAATTAATTGACTTTTATGGGATGCTTTTTGTGCATTCGCCGGGGACTTTAATTCGCGGATCGTGACATTTTCCCCCACCCATTCTTGTGACGTCCTCGTTTTATCCTCAAAATGACACTAGTTTGACTTGTCTCGAAACTACTTTTATGCTTGGGCCAATTCCCAACTAGTTTCTCTTTCGATCGTTTTGTCCCTTAGAACATTTGCCTCGACTTATGTCTTTGTCATCGCCTAACTCAAATCATTTCTCTCTTTTGTACATCTCATTCGTAAGAGCCCACCGCTTTTACTTCCTCTCATCGTGACTTGCCTCAATCGGGATCCCCTTCATCTGCGCAAAAAGGCTTAGGCATGCCCATATTGAACGCAGAGTTAACCTTGAGTATAACTGCCAACTCCAGTTTGTAAACCCTTTGACTTACCTGCTTTAGAAATCTAGAAAGAACCATGTGTCTTTGCCAAGCTAACGATAAGTCATAATGTAAAACACTAGATAAGTGTTTGAGATGTACCTCACTTGTAGTATTTACTCGACTTAATTGCCCAATTCGTGTCACTACTTTTCCCCCACAACCCACCTCTTTCATAAACGGTAGCCCCACTAATTACTCAACAGGCTTTACATCAATTTGCTGCAATTCTAGCATTTCTAAAAGGGTTTTCTTAGCACTTTGATCTACCAAGTCAATGTTCTTACTACAATGAACATCCTCAACTAGTTGGATTGTCGACAATACATTGGTTTCGTCCCTCATGTCTCGACTCATTGACACAATGTAATGTTGTTGTCGAATATCCAAGATACATATACAATCAGAAAAAGGAACCAACAAAGCATTAATCTTGTTAAGGAAATTCATGCCAAGAACAAAGTCGTAATCATCGAAGTGAATTACTTCGAAGTCTTCCTTGCCTTTCCATTGATTGATCTATAGCTTAACTCATTGTATTACTCCCATAGTTGGGACCTCTTTGGATTTTATGGTCCAAATCTTCTTAGTTGATTTGCTAATTAAGAGACCAAGTTTACCCACGACTTTCTCCAATATACAAGTCTAATGTCCCTGTATCAGCAAGAGCACTCCTTTTGATGTCCACAAATATCAATCCTTTCTGCTTGCGATCTTTCTTCATTGACCAAAGCTTTAAACTCTCACTCTCTAGCCCCACTTCATCTTCTCTACAAGTCACAAACAACTTAAATCTCTTTGGACAGTCCCGCATCATATGCAAACCACAACATAAGAAGTACTTCATTGACTTCTTTTTATTCTCTCTGACCCTCTTGGCTTTGGTAGAACTCAAGATTGAACCAAGCTTCAACGATGTTTTTTCTGGTTCCTCATCCCCTTTGATGGAAGAAATGCGGACTATCATAAATGAAGTATTTTACTAGCCCCTTCGGTTTGTTGTTGGGCTTCCACTTCCCATTATGTGGTTTCTCATTATCACCATTGTCACCATTGTCATTGCTATTATTAATCTATCATTCTTCATTTCCCCCACAATTTCTTTTTTCTTAGGACTTGGAAGACTCGAACTAGTCTTTCCTCGGAACAAGATTGATTAATGACTCCGCTACGGTCATGGCTTTGAAATGTTATTTGACTCCTCGATGTTGCAACTCTTATTTTGCCAAAGGCTTCACCAATCCATAAAGGGGAAAAAATGCCTACTTACTCAAATTGGAAATCTGGTGCATGTCACTGAATTGCCGCACATATTTCTTAACTGTGCCTTGTTGTGCAAGCTGGCGCAACTTAGCTCGAGCCTCATCCTCAACATACTATTGGTAAAATTTCCTCTTGAGTTTACTCTGGAACTCTTCCCAAGTCCTAACGGTAGCTCTACCTCGTTTCTCATTTGTGGACCTACGACGCCACCATAAAAAAAGACATCAATAAACTACATAGCAACAATATTTACCTTAGTAGCATCATCTATGATGCTTCTGGCATGGAAGTATTACTCCATTCCCCACAATAAGTTGTCCACATCTTTTGCGGACCTTGTCCTATCAAACTCTTTTGGCTTCGGGACATCTATCTTTGGCATGAGTGTTGTAGTCAACATCCAATTACCAAAAGCAGCTTTATAGATAACAAACTCCCTATTGAATTGCACAATCTGTTCTTTCAAGGCTGTCACCATGGCATCGAGAGCACCATCCTTCTCAATTAGCCCATCCACAACAGTATTGAGGACCCCTTGCATTGTATTCACATTAGCACTGAGGGCCTCTATCAATTATTCCTTGAGCTGATCTTGTCTTGATTCCAGCTCTGTGGTATGCTCATCAATTTTCTCAAAAGTCTCCCTCACATCACCTATAGAACCTTTAAGTTTGACAACCATGCCTTCCAATGAAGTACTAACTTTCTTGCCCCTCTCACGGATTTTCATAGGCTCAATCTACTTGTCTGCTCCTTTCGACATATCCATCGACTTCTTCGAACACTAGCTCTGATCCCAACTATCACGGGCCTAGAACTTTAAGTCTAACAAATCGCCTAAGTAAACCCTAACTCTCGAAAGATGAGAATTCTTCTCAAAATTTTCTAAGGCACTAAAATAATGTAGAAGCAAACTCAAAAGCGAAGGAGTAACAAAGAATTAAAAAGCTACAAGAAAACAATACACACAAAGTGTTTGAGTAAATGCTCTCAAATATATTCTTTTACTCAAGAATGAAGTGATTACAAATCAGGGGGAAAACCTCTATTTATAGTTGAGCTTCCCAAGATTCAACAATACAGATTCAACTACATCAACGGTTGAGATTAGTGCCTACATATAAGATGAGAGTTTTAAGGGATTTAAACTCTATACAGTCTTATCCCTTAAGATTTACATTAACCATGGTAACTCTATTTTTACTGGAGTGTTCACTGGGCCACAAAAGTTTCAAGTAGATAAGCTTCTCCGTGGGTTTCACAAATCGAGTCAGTTCAAGTGTGTCAAATGAGCCTCATTTAATCAGTTGACCTCGATATGATGCTCTGTGTGCATTTGTCACAGGCTTTGATCCAAGGCCTATGACACTAGTATGAGCCTGGACTCTAGAATATGCTATTAGTTTCAATTTTAAAAATTATATTATATACAATTTCATATGCACATCATATAATAATATTAGTTATGTTTATAAAATTCTTATATATAATATATATATAATCATAAGTACTACATATAATAAACAATGTAGATATGTTATATACAATAAATTTATTAAAATAAAATATCTATATAAATTTTTTATTTTATATGAAGTGAATTTATATTATGTTATTATAAAGTAAAAGTATTTTTTTTATTACATTCGAAATATAATTTATAAAACATCAAAATTATTTAAATCTATTTAGGCTTGCTCAACCCAAATTGATAAAAAAAATCAAGAAAATCTGAACTTGAACAAAAACTTTTGAATTGTTAGTGTCGAAACCATTTTTTTTTTTGTTGAAAAATGGGGTCGACTTTAAAACGAAAATGGAGTCGCCACCGATCATTTTTGAGGTGTAATTAGATCACCTTAAGATTAATCATTAAAACATTTTGATTTATTAAAATGATGATTTTGGACTACGAAATTCGAGAAAATGGGTTCGAGAGTCGGTTACGCACGAGGAAGGATTAACACCCTCATAACGCCCAAAATTGGTACCGAATTGATTTATTAACGTCTTAATGTCGAAAAATTTGAAAAGATTTTAAAATACGATCCTCTTTGTTAAAAACTTGAATACATTAAATTGGATGCTGAGATCCGTTTATTTCAAAGAAGTAAAATGTCATGCCCAATGAGTTAGGATGCGACATTTTGAATCCTCGAAACTAAGCTAGTATTTTGACTTTTAAAACTCGTGTATTTAAATTCAAAAAGGATATTCAGTCATTTGGGTCAAATGAAAAATCGGAACCCAGTAAGTTAGGGAACAATTTCTCAAAATTCCAAATACAGAATATTGCATTTGTTTTTAGAAATTCTTACCTCGAGATAACAAAATGTCACATCCAGTGAGTTAGGACACAACATTTTTGAATTCCCAAGAATAAGTTTTTATTTAACTTATACGCTTTGATTTTCTTAAAAATAATCGGTTCTTTAGGCTCGACGAGAAAAATCGAAACCTAGTAAGTTAGGGTACAATTTCTCGAAGCTCCCAAATTTCGAGCATTGCCTCATTGTGAAAACATTTTAAACCAGAATGTAGCAATAAAATGAAATGCATTTTTATTAAACAAAACGATGGTTTGCGAATAAAATCTTCACACCAATAAACTACAAGATACAAATACTAAAATGAACACTTAGAGAAAATTACACGACATACATCATTTAAATGCTAACATTAATAATCAAAGAAAAATGAAATAAATAATATAAGAAACAATTTAAAGTAAATAATGATTTAAGATAAATAATTTATAAAAAGAAAAATCAAAATAAAATAATAATAAGAGAGTTTAAAATAAAAAATTTAAAATAAATAACATATAAAATAGTTTAAACTAAGTAATTTATATAAAAATTTAAAATAGATAATATATACAAAAGTTTAAAAATAATAAATAATATGTATAAATTTAAAAACAAATAATATGTAAAAAGGCTTAAAAACAAACAGTATATATAAAAACCTTTATAATAATAAAAAATTCAAAAATAAATAATAAGACAATTTTAAAAAAATAATACATAAAAAGTTTAAAATATATACTATAAATGAAAACTTGAAATAAATAGTATAAAACAATGTAAATAATTAATATAAAAAAATAATATATACAAAGCATCTTAAAATAAATAATATATACAACAATTTAAAATAATCATATAAAAAGTTTAAAATAAATAACATGTAAAAGAAATTTAAAACAAATAATATACAAAACAATTTTTAAAAAAATGATATATATAAAAAGGTTTAAAATAGGTTATATAAAAGTTTTAAAATAAATAAATACGTGAAAGATTGCAAAAATAAATTGAAATTAAACAGATTAGGGATTAAATTAGAATAAAAATGAAAGTAAAGGTAAAACATGTAAATAAATAAACAAAGAAGGACCAAAATGAAAAAGCGCTAAAGGGTAGAGGACCAAATGCGCAATAAATCCCTCCCCTGGATACGCGTCCCTTCCTTAGAGGATCGGTGCATCATGACTAAATTGAAACGCTAAACAAATTTTGTGGCCGAATTTTAAAAAAATAAAAACGTGGTAAATGGACTAAATTGAAACAAATTGAAAAAGCGGAAGGACCAGGGCTGTAAATAACCCATTTGTTAAAAACATGTGAACCCTCCTTGCGGGTCGGGTCGCGCGCACGGGCTGAGGTTAAACGACGTGGTTTTGGTGCCTGGGTTTTTAACCCAAAACGGCGTCGTTTTGATATGTTATAAGAACCCAAATTTTTTAGAAAGCTTCATGTTTTTTCTTCCTAAAAAAAAAAAACTTTCAGAGCTTTCTCTCAAATTTCCCTCTCTCCCCTAAATGCCGGTCCATGTTCGGTCTCCAGACCGCTGTGACGGCCGCTGGTCGTCGGCGACGGCCGCTGGTCGTCGGCGACGACCGAAAAACTCAAAACCCTCTATTTTGAGCGCTCTGGCGCCTAAAGCCCGAATCCGAGGCTGTTTTCCACAAAAACCCAATCAAAAAAGGGCAAATAAAAGAAGACCTTTCGGTTTCTCCTTCGTTTCGCTAAAGCGAACCGTCCATCATCGGGGACGGTGAGCTCTCCCACTCGCGGCGGTGGGGATCTAGATATACATGTAAGTTTTTGTCCCCTATTTTGTTTGTTGGTTTTTATTCGTATAAAAGTAAAAAAAGAAAAGGAAAAATAAGAACTTCAAATGCAAAAAAAATCACCTTTAATCTGTTTTTTTTCGTATTGATTCTCTTGTGTGTATTCGTAAAAAAAAAGAGGGAGGCATACAAGTGATTTTCATTCGGTTTTATAGCCGAAATAGAAAAATAAAAACAAAATACATCATTTTTTCGTTGTTCTCTTTCGCTGTGTTGTCGTTGTTTGTTTTCTTTTGCAGGTGTGTGACGCACAGTGGGCAAAGGTGCGGAGGAGTTGACGTGGCGTGGAGGCCCGAATGCATGGGGCAGAGGTGCTGACATGGCAGCAGACCTAGGTGCGGCGCACCTAGGGTTTTCCCTTTTTTTGCTTTGTGGTTTAAGTTTTGGGTTTAATTGGGCCTAGGGTTGGTTTGTAAATTGGGTCTGTTTTTGGGCTTTGTAAAAAACTTGTTAATTTGGACTGTTTTTTTATTTGGTTAATGGGCCCAAGCGAAAATGGGCTATTACAGTTAGTACAAATCTCCGGTGAGGAAAATCTCGAACACATGAACGGAACTCAAACAGAAAAAGAAGAAATAGGACAAGGCTTCAAGGCGTCTAACAAGCCACTATCTTTAAGGTTATATTCGCCCCTACCTATCTTCGGTGTGCAAATGAGTTCCAAGCAAATTAACCTCGAGGATACAATGAAGCCAATGACTATTTGCGTTTACACTGACGAGAATAGCCCACTACACACTGAGCAATGTATGACAAGAAACTCAATTTCTATAAAGGATATTTGCAGTAATACTTTATAGAACAATCTAATAATATTAGAAAATGAAGGAAGGCAAGAAAGAATATTAGAATTTGTTCGTATATCTCCAAATGAAATCTCATTCCTATTTATAGGAATTTTCATGTCTCTTCATAGAGACGTCTTTCATCAATAGGTGTCTTTAATAATAATGTTTTTAAAATAAACACATAATTATTCATTTAATTAGAACTATTCAAATAATATTATTTAAATAGTTATAATTCTTTTTCAAAAAATTAAATAATATAATCTTTTGATTAATTACACCAATTCATTTATAGTTATTGGAACACTATAAATATTTGAAAATGTTCCAACAATCTCCCCCCATTTTCAAAATATTTTAGATTTTGATATTCTTGGAAATCAATTTGCATAAATAAAGGTATCTTATGATTGAACCTTCACTTAGTGAAAACATGTTAAAGTTAATCAAAATTGCATGGTAGACTAAGCTTTGAACCAACTATTTCATTTGATTAACCGAACACATCTCACACAATGATTTCAACATCGGTCAATACATAGTATCTAGGGACACTATTATGGCCATGTGTCTATGTCCGCTTTTCATGAGTGCTGTCAGAGCCAAGCCTTTAAGCTCCTAGAAGTAGTCATACTTCCACTCACATAGGTGGATCCCATCAACAGTGTTCCCGTAATTATAACACTCTGACATATTTATGTTATGGGTCCATTAAGAGTACATTACTCATCCTTCCCTTATCATTACGGGTACCTAGCACTTTAATCTTAGGATGGATTTATTTATAGTGCTAACAGTCACATACTAATGATGTACTTTGTCTCATTGAACTCAAGACTTGACGTTATACCAAGCGTTGAGTCGAGTTTCTATCATGGGTGACTCTACTTAATGGGCTTGAGTCCCATACCTTTTGAGGTCCTTTTATTGCATCTCTAGCAAGACTTTTTGTCAAAGGATCCGCCAAATTTTCACTTGGCCTCACATAATTAATAGTGATCACTCCATCAGAAATTAATTGTCAGACATAACTATGTCTAAATCCAATGTGTCTAGACTTTCCATTATATACTTGGCTATATGCCTTTGCTAGAGTAGCCTCACTATCACAACGGATAGAAATAGGTGAAATTGACTTAGGCCATAAAGGTACATCATAAAGGAAATTTCCTAACCATTCTGCTTCTTTAGATGCAGCGGCTAATGCAAAAATTCTGCTGCTATGGTGGAATCAATAATACATGTTTGTTTCTTGGAACCCAAGAAATGGCTCCTCCACCAAGAATGAAGATTGATCTACTAGTATATGCATGATCTTCCAAACTTGTAATCCAACTAGCATTCGAATACCCTTCTAAAACTGGAGGATATCCATTATAACACAATCCATAGTTAATAGTTTTCTTTAAGTACCTAAGTATTCTATTCAAAGCTTGCCAATGCAAACTACTTGGATTACTTGTGTACCTACTCAATTTCCCAACAGCATATGCAATATCTGGTCTTGTACAAGTCATTATGTACAAAAGACAACCAATTAGATTTGCATATTTCAATTGATCAATTTTTCTACTAACATTAAATACTAATTTTATTTGAGGATCCATGGGTGTATATACTGATATACAGTTGAAAAGATCAAACTTTTTAAGCATCTTTTCAATGTAATGTGATTGTGATAAAGCTATAGTGCTTTGATCTCGGGTTATTTTAATCTCAAGTATAACATTTGCTACACCCATATCCTTCATAGTAAAGTTGTTTGACAAGAATTTCTTTGTGTTTTCTACCTGTTCCAAATCCGTGTAAAAAATGAGCATGTCATCTACATATAAGCAAATTATGACACCTTTTCCATTTTCAAATTTGCTATATATGCACTTATCAGATTCATTTATTTTATAGCCATTAGCTAAAACAACATTCTCAAACTTTTGGTGCCATTGTTTTGGTGCTTGTTTAAGTCCATATAAAGATTTAACAAGCTTACATACCTTATGCTCTTGTCCTAGAATAACAAATCCTTCAAGTTGTTCCATGTACACTTCCTCTTCCAATTCACCATTTAAATATGTAGTTTTAACATCCATTTGGTGAACAACCAAATTATTTATAGAGGTAAGTGATATTAAGAGTGTAATTATAGCAATCCTTGCTACTGGAGCATAGGTATCAAAGTAATCAATGCATTGTTCTGTGTAAAGTCTTTGGCTACCAGCCTTGCTTTAAATTTATCAATGGTTCCATCAACCTTCATTTTCTTTTTGAAGATCCATTTACAACCTATTGGTTTGGAACCCGGTGGAAGATCAAATAATATCCAAATTTGATTTCCCATTATTGAATCCATCTCATCATTTATTGCTTCTTTCCAAAAAGTAAAGTCTTGAGATTTCATTGCCTCTTCAAATGTAATAGGATCAGATTCCGTATTATAACAATAAGGTATCTTATTTTATATACTTTCACCATTTCCTTCTACAAGAAACATAATGAAATCCGGTCCAAATCTTTGACCTTTTTAATCCTCTTACTTTTTCTAAATTATTGACAAGATTCATCATTATTATCAATTTGTTCTAATGGAATCTCATTCTCATTTGAAGAATGAATCAATTTTTGTGGCTGTAATTATCTTGATATAAAATTAAATCTATTTTCATCAAAAATATCATCTCTTGATTCAATAACAGTATTAATTGAAATTGAATCATTTGGTTTAATTACCATGAACCTATATGCCTTGCTATTATGTGCATATCGTATAAATATGCATTCAATTCCTCTTTCACCTAACTTTTTACGTTTAGGTGTTGGAACTTGGACAATAGCTCTACAGTCCCAAACCTTCAAATAATTAAGGTTTGGTTTCCTTTTCTTCCATTGTTCATAAGGGGTTATTTTAGTTTCCTTATTAGAAACTCTATTCAATATATGATAAGCTGTTAAAACAGCTTCTCCCAAAAAACCTTGTCTAAGACCTGAATATGATAACATTGAATTTACCATTTTAGTCAATACTTTATTTTTCCTTTCAGCTACACTATTTTGTTGTGGTGTGTAAGGGGCTGAAATTTGATGGACAATTCCAGTGGATTCAAAATAACTTGGATTATAGTATTCTCCACCTCTATCCGGTCTTATGCACTTGATAAATGATTCACACTGAAATTCAACTTCAGATTTATAAACTTTAAATTTATCAAGCGCTTCATATTTTGAATGCAATAAATATACATAACAATATTTAGAACAATCATCAATAAAAATAACAAAATATTTCTTTCCACCTAATGTAGGAGTATTATGCATGTCACATAAATCACTATGTATCAAATCAAGCAATTTTGTTTTTCTTTTAACCTTAGGGAAAGGGTTTCTTGTAATTTTAGTCAACATACATGTATTGTAATTTTCAATATTATTATTAAAAACAGGAATTAAATCTAACTTATACATGTCATTCAATTTTTTATAATTCAGATGACCTAATCTATAATGCCATAAACAAAGGATTCAACCATATAAGCAGAAATAGTATTTTTATTCTTATTAATAATATTCAGTTTGAACATACTCTCATACATATACCCTTTCCCAAAAAAAAATTCCTCCTTTAGACAAAATAAACTTATCTGCCTCAAAAACAAGTTTGAAACCAAACTTATTCAACAGACTTCCAGACACTAAATTCTTTCTAACTTCTGGTACATAATATACATCATTTAAGGTTAAAACCTTTCCAGAAGTGAATTGTAGTTCAACAGACCCTTTGCCTTTGATTGCCGCGGTGGAAGAATTTCCCATGTACAAGACATTGTCATTTTCACATTGTGTGAACTTTGTGAACATGCTTTTGTCTTTGCACACATGTTTGGTTGCTCCGGTATCAATCCACCACATATTATCATCTTGTGCCATATTAATTTCAGACATCATTGCAATGAAATTTTCGTTATTATCAGCCTTAGAAGATGATTTCTTCTTTAAAAATCGACATTTATTCTTGAAATGTCCCGACTGACCACAATGATAGCATGAGCCCTTTTGTTTCTTTTTGAACTTAGGTGTTCTATCAGTCTGTTTGAACTTTCTCTTGAATGGTTTAGTAGTCTGTACTTCCTCCGTAACATGCATTTTTGCATTTTCAGAATTTAGGTTATGATCTTGCTTTCGATATTCTTCTTCAATACAAAGATGATTTGCCAAAGCCTCAAGAGATATTTCCTCTTTCTTATATTTTAGACTTCTTTTAAAGTCTTTCCAAGATGGAGGAAGTTTGTCTATTATGGAGGATACAACAATCATTTCATCCATTTTCATATCATATTGCTTGAACTGATTCAGCATCTTTTCAATATCACTGAATTGTTTCATAACAGAACGACCATCAACCATTTGGTTATTATTGAAACGACCGACAAGAAATTTCTTACTTGTAACATCTTCGGTCATGTATCTTGTCTCCAATTTGTCCCATAATTCTTTAGCAGTGACCTCGTTTTGGTAGGTGTTTAACAAAGCATCAGATAAACCATTCAATATGTGGCCCATGCACATGTAATCAGTATCGTCCCATTTTTATTTTTCTTGGGTTGCAGCAACAGATTCATTTTCAATCTCGTCAAGTCTTGGAGTATCCAAAAAATAAACAATCTTCAAAGTTGATAATAAGAAGTGCATCTTTTTCTGCCATCGTCGAAAATTGCCACCATCAAACGATCAAGTTTGACAAAATTGGAAGCCAACTCCCTTAATGTTCCACTTTCATGAGTTGTGGTAGTCATCATGAATTATAACCTTAAAATTGTTAGTACAAATCTCTAGTCAGGAAAATCTCGAACACACGAATGGAACTCAAACAAAAAAAGAAGAAATAGGACAAGGCTCCAAGGCGTCTAACAAGCCACTATCTTTAAGGTTATATTCGCCCCCACCTATCTTCGGTGTGCAAACAAGTTCCAAGTAAATTAATCTCGAGGATAAAATGAAGCCAATGACTGTTTACGTTTTGCGCTGATGAGAATAGCCCACTACACACTGAGTAATGTATGACAAAAAACTCAATTTCTATAAAAGATTTCTGCAGTAATACTTTATAGAACAATCTAATAATATTAGAAAATGAAGGAAGAAAAGAAAAAATATTAGAATTTGTTGGTATATCTCCAAATGAAATCTCATTCCTATTTATAGGAATTTTTATGTCTCTTCATAGAGACATCTTTCATCAATAGGTATCTTTTTGAATAATAATGTCTTTACAATAAACACATAATTATTCATTTAATTATAACTATTCAAATAATATTATTTAAATAGTTGTCGAAACCATTTTTTGACAAAACGGGAATTGAACTTGGGCTTTGAAAATGAGTAAAACGGGAGTTTTAAATAGCACCCTCGCAACGCCCAAAATTGGTACCAAATTGATTAATCAATATCCTAATGTCGAAAAGTTTGAAAAGATTTTGAAATTTCATTCTGTTTCTTTTTTATTTTAACAACTTGATTGAATATCGAGTTTCCCTTGTTTCGAAGGAATAGAGTCTCACATCCAGCACGATTGGACATGACAATCTAAGTCATTAAATTCAAGATCATCTCCAAAATTCTCCAAGCACACATTCTTGAAATTTTGGAAAGGGTATTTGCTCATTCGGTTATGCAAAAAGAAAACACACCCAGCACGATTGGGCACGATCTTTTCGAGCTTCCAAACACGCAAATATCACCTTATTTAAAAATTGAAACAAAATTAACAAAAAATCACACCCAGCACGATTGGGTACAAAGTTTTGAATTTCCAAACTCATGAATATTACCTTTGTGAAAACTCATTTTTTAGGAATTTAAAAAAAATAAAAAAATAATAAAAGATAGAATATTGGATTGCGATGAAACGACGAAAGCGAGAAAATTAGCAAAACATGATAATAAGAAGATGCAATAATAAAACAAAAGTAAAAAGATAAAAATAATAATGATAAATAAAAACAAAAAAAAAATATTAGTAATGATAGTGACAATAATAAATGCAATAATAATAGTAGTGTAGCAAATATAATAGTAATAGTAATAATAGTAATAATAAATATAAATATAATAATAATAATAATAATAATAATATTGCGAAATATATACAATATATAATATATAGTAAAGATAAATACAATAATGATAATAATAACAATAATAGTAAATAGTATAGTAATAATAAAATAATAAACAAGATGTGCACGGCATGATAATAATAATAAAAATAATAATACTAATAATAACAAAAATAATAGTATAGTAATAATAATAATAAAATAATATGAAATATGTATAGTAATAATATTAAGATAACAATAATAAAACTAAAAGATTACAAAATAACTAAAAAAAGATCTAATTGCACTTAGAAACAAAAGTTTGGGGACAATTTATAATAAAATAAAAAACGAAGACCTGATTGAAACGCGTATTTAATGAGAGGGTTCAAAAAGGAAATTATCCCATTCTTTATGCATGGTGTTCTGTGCGGGACTAAATCGGAACAAAGGAAAACATTCTGAGACAAATTCGAAAACATAAAAAAAAAAACTCAATTGAAAGAGGGTGAAGCGCTGAGGACTTGGGGCGCAATTATCCCATCGAAGGGAGACGCGCGGATCCTGAGTCGGATCCGGGTCAACGTGCGGACCCCTTCCTGTTGAAACGGCGTCGTTTAGCCTTGGTATAAAAGGCCCTAAAACCCACAAAAAATTTCATTTCCAGCTTTCTTCTAAAAAAAAAAATTTTGACTCCCTTTCTTCCCTCTCTGCAGTCCGAAGCGGGGAGACGGCCGCGTAGGTTTTCGTAGTCGACCACCGCGTCTTGATTCTTTGGACGAGTAAGATTTCAATTTTCTCCTTTTATTATTATTTTTTTTAATCTTTATATATTTATCTATGTATTTGAGGATAAAAAAAGAAAGGAAATAAAAAAATAAAAATAAAAATAAAAATACCTTCGGATCTGATATTGGACTCGTGTTTTGATCTTTTTTGTTATTTTTCTCTGTTCTAACTTTTTTTTTGATTGAAAAAGGAACCCTTTTTACATCATTTTCGAATGGCTTTATAGCCAATTTTTACACAATTTCTTCTTATTATTTTTTCTTGTCTTCTACTTCTTGCGGGTGACGGCGGCGGTGGCGGACAAGGGATAATGGAAGCGTACTGACGGTGGCTAGTGGAAGGGCATGCGGCGCTGCTAGGCTAGGGTTTCCAAAACCCTAGTTTCTTCAAAATTTTTTGTTTTGTGCCTGTTGTAATCTGTTTGGTTTGGTTTTGTAATTGTGGTTCATTTTGGGTTTGTAAGTGGGCCCACGGGCAAAATTGGTTATCACAGCTGCCCCTCTTTGCTCGTTGTCGCGAAACGAGAATAGAGCAAAGACAATAGACGAATCAATTTTGCCCGGTCCTGGTGGCTTTGACTTATTGGTCCTCGTCTTCTTCAAACAGCTTCAAACTCCACTGTAACTCATTGCTTTGATCCGCTTTACTGTTTCGTTATTTCTTCAGGGAGATAATATTTCCACTGCTTCTTCCAAAGCATAGTAACTAGCATCTCGATCGGCTTCGATGTGATTTCAAGGAGAAGAGATTCGTAGCTTTGATCTACTTCACCGAGACTTTGAGGAAATAAATCTGAACCTTTCAAACTGCTTCCTCACTATCTTCGGGGAGACTTCAATCTTCAGTCTACTCTACTGCTACTTTCGAGAGATATGGCCTGTAGCTTCATTTTGCTCTTGCTCAATCTTCTTTGCCTGCTGGAACTTCGAGGTAATGAATCTGAAATTTGCAATTTGCTCGAAGCGACTTCAGTCTTTCGTCTGTAAGTACCTCCGCGTGTGTCCCGAGGCTCAACCTCACTCTCATAATATGAGTTGATTTTTTTTTACAGAAATTGAAAAATAGAAATTGAAAATATCTCAGCGTGTGACTCGAGGCTCAACTCACCTCTCGCAATATGAGTTGATATTTTGAAAAGTAAGTATTGAAAAACACCTCAGCGTGTGACCTGAGGCTCAACTCACCTCTTGTATTATGAGTTGATATTTGAACAGAAATTAAACGACACCTCAGGGTGTGACCCGAGGCCCAACTCACCTCTCGCAATATGAGTTAATATTTTGAAAAGTAAGTATTGAAAAACACCTCAGCGTGTGACCTGAGGCCCAACTCACCTCTTGCATTATGAGCTGATTTTTGAACAGAAATTAAAAGACATCTCAGGGTGTGACCCAAGGCTCAACTCACCTTTCGCAATATGAGTTGATATTTTGAAAAGAAATTAAAAGACACCTCAGGGTGTGACCCGAGGCTCAACTCACCTCTCGCAATATGAGTTGATGTTTTGAAAAGTAAGTATTGAAAAACACCTCAGCGTGTGACCTGAGGCTCAACTCACCTCTTGTATTATGAGTTGATATTTGAAAAGTAAGTATTGAAAAACACCTCAGCGTGTGACCTGAGGCTCAACTCACCTCTTGTATTATGAGTTGATATTTGAATAGAAATTAAACGATACCTCAGGGTGTGACCCGAGGCCCAACTCACCTCTCGCAATATGAGTTAATATTTTGAAAAGTAAGTATTGAAAAACACCTCAGCGTGTGACCTGAGGCCTAACTCACCTCTTGCATTATGAGCTGATTTTTGAACAGAAATTAAAAGACACCTCAGGGTGTGACCCAAGGCTCAACTCACCTTTCGCAATATGAGTTGATATTTTGAAAAGAAATTAAAAGACACCTCAGGGTGTGACCCAAGGCTCAACTCACCTCTCGCAATATGAGTTGATGTTTTGAAAAGTAAGTATTAAAAAACATCTCAGCGTGTGACCTGAGGCTCAACACACCTCTTGTACTATGAGTTGATATTTGAAAAGTAAGTATTGAAAAACACCTCAGCGTGTGACCTGAGGCTCAACTCACCTCTTGTACTATGAGATGATATTTGAACAGAAATTAAACGACACCTCAAGGTGTGACCCGAGGCCCAATTCACCTCTCGCAATATGAGTTGATATTTTGAAAAGAAATTAAAAGGCACCTCAGGGTGTGACCTGAGGCTCAACTCACCTCTCGTATTATGAGTTGATTCTTTTGAAAAATGGTAATTAAAAAATGTGTCATCTGGTGGAACTTGGATGTCTTCTTTTCCTTGGTTTGGCACAACTATTGTCAAGACTTCTAGTTTTACTGGCGTACCTGTATGTGTCATGTGTGATGTTATCATGATATGCACGTGTTTGTCTTAAATGTTTTTATGCCTATATGACTATGCCATGCGTCCTGGGTTTGTCTTGTGTTTCTCGTTATGACTCTCATGATGACCCATCTTCATTGCTTCGATTCTTGACTTTTCTCAGGTCTTGTACCCGTCCTCAAGTTCTACGAATAATCCGTGTTTCTCGGTTTTTTTGCCCCCTGTTGAACTTTGTCCTTGCTTTGAGGCTCTCGTTCTTACCCAATTCTTATCCAGGTAATGTTCAATATTCTTTTCGTTTAGAGCGTGTAATTTCACTACTTATCTCTAAAATGAAACATGGATAAAATGCATGAAAATGGCAAAGTAGGCATGAAAGGGGTTCCTCATATCTATATTTATTTCAAAAGCAACAAGCAAAGAAAATTGACAAGGAATAACTCGATCAAGAAAGCATTATAAAAGGAAAACAAGTTCAGTTGTCGTAAGTGCTCTAGATATCCGACGTATGAACTTCTCCATGTTTCTTCATCCTGAATCTTTTCGAGCAAGATTTTTCGTGTAGAAGATTCTTGAACTTCAGAGTCCGCTTTAATACTATAATCTCATCGTTTGACTCCTTGTTCAAACCATTCTGCTTTTTCGGCCCAAATTTGCTTCCTTAGGACGCCCTTTCAGGTTTTCATCCTAAGCCTTCTCTGTTTATCAAGACGCCCCCCCTTTTTTTTTTAGGCGTAATATTTCTTCACGACATCTGAGTTCACCGGATTTGGTAACTCCTTCCCATCCATTTCAGTGAGAATCAAAGCTCCACCTGAGAAAGCTCTCTTTACGACGTATGGTCCTTCCCAATTCGGTGCCCATTTTCCTCGGAAGTCCTTTTATATCGAGAGAATCTTTCTCAGGACGAGTTCTCCTTCGCGAAATTCTCTTGGACGCACCTTCCTGTCATGGGCGGCGATCATTCTTTTCTGGTACATTTGTCCATGACAGATTGCTTTTAGGCGTTTTTCTTCAATCAGGTTAAATTGGTCATATCGAGCTAGAACCCATTCCGATTCTTCTAGTTTTGACTCCATTAAGACTCGCAGGGAGGGGATCTCAACTTCAATGGGTAGTACAGCTTCCATTCCATATACCAAAGAGAAAGGAGTTGCCCCCGTGGAGGTCCGTACACATGTGGGATACGCGTGTAGAGCAAATGGTAGCTTCTCGTGCCAGTCTTTATACGTCTCAGTCATTTTCCCAAAAATTTTCTTGATATTTTTGTTAGCGGCTTCTACCGCCCCATTCATCTTTAGACGATAGGGTGAGGAGTTATGATGCTTTATTTGAAATTTATCACACACTTCCTTCATCATCTTGTTGTTCAGATTCAAAGAATTATCTGAAATAATTCTCTCAGGCAAACCGTATCGATATATGATCCACTTTTTCAAGAACTTGCATACTGCTGTCCTTGTCACATTAACAAATGAAGCCGCTTCTATCCATTTTGTGAAGTAATCTATGACCACAAAAATGAATCGATGTCTATTGGAAGCTTTTGGGGAAATTGGTCCTATAACATCCATGCCCCACATAGAAAAAGGCCACGGAGACGTCATGACATGAAGGGGTGAAGGTGCCGTATGAATTTTATCGCCATAAACTTGACATTTGTGACACTTTCGTGCGTAACTAATGCAGTCGCTTTCCATTGTCAACCAGTAATAACCGAGTCTTATAATCTGCCTGGCCATAGTAAAGCCATTGGCGTGCGTTCCGCAAACTCCTTCATGGACCTCTTCGAGTATCTTTCTGGCTTCAACAGTATCCACACATCTTAAGAGCGTTTGATCTTTCCCTCTTTTGTATAAGATGTCCCTATCGAGAACAAAACCTGCTGCCAATCTTCTGATCGTCCTTTTGTCGTTCTCGTTTGCTTGCTCGGGATATCTTTAATTCTTGACATATTCTAAGATATCATGGAGCCATGGTTGTCCATCTGCCTCGTTTTCAATGCTAAAACAATACGCAGGGGCCTCATATATGCTCATCTGGAGAGGCATTATTTCCGTTTCTCGGTTTGCTTTGAACATTGAAGCCAAGGTGGCCAGGGCATCAGCCAATTGGTTTTCTTCCCGTGAGAAGTAATTAAAAGTCACTTCTTCAAATTCTTCAACCAATTCCGCAACGAGATCGTGATATTTGACCAACTTCGAGTCTCTTACTTCCCAATCTCCATGGATTTGGTAAATCACCAATGCCGAGTCCCCGGAGACTGATAAGACCTTGACGTTCTGCTCGATAGCTGCGCGAAGTCCCATGATGCAAGCCTCATATTTCGCAATGTTGTTGGTACAGAAGAAATTTAATCTGGCAGTAAAGGGTTAATGATCCCCTTCTGGTGACACTAAGACTGCTCCAATCCCATGCCCCAATGCATTTGACGCACCATCAAAACTCATCTTCCATAATTTCTCTTTTGACAATTCACATTCTTTTTCCGCAATGCATATTAAATCTTCATCTGGAAAGTCAAATCTCAATGGCTCGTATTCCTCTGTTGTTCGAGTTACTAAGAAGTCAGCTATTGCGCTCCATTTTATCGACTTTTGATTCACATAGATGATATCATACTCCGATAGTAGGATCTGCCATCGTGCCATTCTTCCTGAGAGTGCAGGTGATTCCATCATGTATTTTATTGGGTCTAGCTTTGAAATCAACCACGTCGTATGATACAACACATATTGTCTAAGCCTCCGAGTTGCCCAGACCAGAGCACAACAGAATTTTTCGATTGACGGATACTTTGCTTCATACTCTGTGAATTTCTTACTGAGATAATAGATCGCCTGTTCTCTTTTTCCAGACTCATCATGTTGCCCCAGGACGCAACCCATTGAGTTTTCGAATACAGTCAGATATAGTATTAGCGGTCTTCCAGGAGTTGGTGGTACTAACACTAGAGGACTAGACAAATACCGCTTTATCTTGTCAAAAGCCTCTTGACATTCCTCGTTCCATTCTCCAGGATTGTGTTTTCGAAGGAGTCGAAAAATCGGATCACACTGCTTGGTGAGTTGAGCAATGAATCGAGCGATGTAGTTCAGTCTTCCTAGAAATCCTCTGACTTCCTTTTGCGTGCGCGGGGGCGATAGTTCCTGTATGGCCTTCATTTTATCCGGATCAACTTCGATACCTTTCTCGCTAACGATGAACCCCAGTAATTTTCCAGAGGTAGCTCTGAAGGTACATTTGGCTTGGTTAAGCTTTAATTGGAATTTTTTCAGTCTTTCAAACAACTTCTGGAGGTTCTTGACATGCTCTCTTTCCCCTCGAGATTTGGTGATCATATCGTCGATATAGACTTCTATTTCCTTGTGCATCATGTCATGAAACAATGTTACCATGGCTCTCTAGTATGTTGCCCCGGCATTTTTTAGTCCGAATGGCATCACCTTGTAGCAGAATGTCCCCCACATTGTCGTGAATGTAGTTTTCTCCATATCCTCGGGAGCCATCTTGATTTGATTGTAGCCCGAAAATCCATCCATAAAGGAGAAAAATGAATGCTTTGCCGTGTTATCTACCAATGTATCGATGTGTGGCAACGGGAAATTATCCTTAGGGCTTGCTCGATTCAAATCACGGTAATCCATGCACATTTACACTTTGCCATCTTTCTTCGGTACTGGGACTATATTAGCCACCCATTCTGGATATCTAGAGATTTGAAGGAAGCCAGCATCAAATTGTTTCTTTACTTCTTCCTTTATCTTTAAGAGCATTTCAGGCTTCATCTGCCTTAACTTCTGTTGGATAGGCTTGCATTCTAGTTTCAATGGGAGTCTATGGACCACTATATCTTCGTTCAAACCTGGCATATCTTGATACGACCATGCGAACACGTCTTTGTATTCATGAAGCAAAGCTATCAGATCATGTTTGGCGTCCTCTGATATGGAGGTCCCAACTTTTACCTCTTGCCTCCTTTCTTCGCTTCCCAAATTCACTGTCTCGATAGATTCTCGATAGGGCATAATCCGTTCATCCTCTTGTTCAACCATTCTTAGTAAATCTGGGGAGGAGACGTAATCTTCCGCATTTTCTTCAGCTTCAAATTTTTCTACACAAATGGCTTTCTCGAAGTCAATTTTAGGACTTGTAACAGGATTGTTCATGTCGTTGATATCTGAGCACCTGAAAAGTAGATGAAAAAGAAACTATAGAGGGACATTAAGGTATCGGATCTTATCAACGTGATACGATGATAAGGGATATATAGGGACAGGTTAAAAAAGGAAATAAATATGGAGCCGATGAGAATAAAAAGACCATAACAAAATGCATCTTTATTCATGTTTCATTTAAAAGCTAGATAGACAAAATAAACTCTCATAACAGATTCCCCTATAGCTTAGGGGCATACAAAAAGCCAGCATTGAGTATTACTTTGGAGGAGACTTGGAAATTACGAGGAGGTCCACGGCAGTCCAATTGTTCGGAGTGAATCCAGGGGGGCAAGGGCGTATCACTAAAACATCTTCCACCGCGTTATTCCCTTTGTTAATGACGTTTATACTGAAGTCCTGTATGCCCCTTTCTATCCATGACATCATGCTTTGTGGATCATCTCTTCCCGGGTACGTAATTCCTGCCGATGTAAATGTTGTCGATAAAGGCGGATACATTATGGGCTCCCATTCCAATTCCCAACCTGAAGCTCTCGCAATCCTCCTTTCTTGCTCTTTTTGTAACTGTTTCCTTCTTTGCCACGCGTCGGGCTTGAATCCTAAACCCCATCGAGCCTTATGATGTATTGGTTTTAGTGCTCTGGCCATTCCTTGCTGGTATTTTCCCAACCCTTTCCTCGCTCGGGCTCCTTTCCCCACAGTCATCTTGATTCCCATCTTGGTATTCCTTGACAGCTTGGGCGTGGGGGCCTTGCTTCCTTCAGCGATAAAAGTAGCATTGATGAATTCGAAGGAATGGAAGGAACACTCTACTGCGTCTTTGTTCACCTCGATGTAAGGTGTATCAGTAAAGAGGGATGCAACGATATCTTCTTCACCAGCGATCGTGATCAAGCGATTATCCATGACAAACTTGATCTTTTGATGGAGAGATGAAGGGACTGCCCCGGCTGAATGGATCCAAGGCCTCCCTAGGAGGCAGTTATATGAAGGCGCAATGTCCATGACCTGAAATTAAATATCGTATGTACATGGGCCCACTTCTAGAGGGATCTCAATCCTTCCCATGACCTCTCGTCGTGTCCCATCAAACGCTCTTACCGTGGAATGACAAGGCCTTAAGTAAGACATGTCAACCGGCATCTTGGAAAGCGTGGCCAACGGCATGACATTGAGTGCAGACCCGTTGTCGATAAGCACACTCGGTACTATGTAACCTTTACAATATGTTGTAATATGTAATGCTTTGATAGAGCCTCTACCGTTCGGTGGTATTTCATCATCGCTGAAAGAGATGAAATTATCTGCGTTTAAGTTGTTTGCCCATCTATCAAGCTTTTCAACGGGTACGTTGCTCGGCATATATGCTTGGTTTAACACCCTTAATAAAGTGTTTCGGTGTGGTTCCGAGTTTAACAGTAGAGATAACACTGAGATCTTTACCGGTTGCTTGTTCAATTGCTCCACGATGTTATACTCACTGTGCTTGATAAACCTTAAAAATTCGTGTGCTTCGTCCTCATTCACGGGTCTTTTAATCCCCTGTTCGGATGGGGTTTCAGTCTCGACTACCGCCTCATGCATTGGTGCTTTTCCTTTTTGACTCGAGTCGACGCCTTTCTTTTTTGGTTCAACCACCTCGGGAGAATAGCACCTCCCGTTGCGGGTAAAATGTCCTATCTCGCTAACGCTTCCATTCGTAGCTTCGGGCAGGGTGATGTTGACATCGTATTTCTAAGGCACTGCTTTGTCCTCCTTGTAAGGAAACGGAGTTGGTACCTTGATTATCATCTTCGGTTTCACCTCTTCCTTCTTTGCTTCGTAATAGATTACCAAGGGTCGGTCAGCACTATAAGGGGGACCTGATGATTGACCCTCGGAAGCACATATATCATTTTCTTCAATCTCTTCCTTCTTATTATAGATCTCAACCTCCTTATTGTTCATCATACCTTGAAGTAGTTCTTTAAATTCCTCGCAAGATTGGATGTGATGTCCTTCCATGCCGTGAAAAACGCAAAAACTTTGTCCTTCCATGCTTTCCTTCTTGAAACTTCTGCCGAGCAAACCCTTTTCAGTCATTATTTCCTACACTTTCCTCAAAGGTGTCCTTATCTCGGAGACACGACTTTTGGCTTGCCACCTATCTTCCTGTGTCACCACACTCACGTTCCCTTCAGTATGGTTAGAGAGCGGATTTCCAGCCACAGTACTGATCCCATCAAACCGCAAAATGCCCGCATCAATAAGACTTTGAACTTTCCTTTTAAAGGCTAGACAATTATCTGTGGAATGCCCCCGGTTTTCAGCATGGTACATGCAACTAGCATTAGGATCGTACCATTTAGGGTATGGAGGCTTCAACGGTGCTATGTAATACGGTGATATCAATTGTTTCTCCAGTAATTTTGGGCATAGTTCTCCGTATGGCATGGGAATAGGGGTAAATTGAGGTTTTTCGGGATTGAGTCTTGTCGGCCTTGGTTCATTTTTGGGTTGGCTCGAAGCTGTCATGGTATTTGGTGAGAATATGGTGAGTGGTCTTTGGACATCGGTGGCATAGACGGGATAAGGAGGAGGTCTTTGATAGTAGAGGTTTCGAGGAGGGGGATAAAAGCTGGGAGATGGGTGAAATCGAAGTCGCAGTTGGATTGGGTATGGATTGGAAGCGTAGTGGTTTCCAGTCCCCACCATATGGGTTTCTGCCTCTTTTTTCCTATTAGGCATCGGCCTTTTCAAACTTTCGGAACCCTCCATCCTTCCGCTCTTGATGGCATTTTCTATAACTTCCCCAGATAATACGACCTCGGCGAAGTCCTTTGTGACGTTTCCTACCAACCTATCATAAAATGGTGCTCTCAGTGTGTTGATAAAGAGGACCGTTGTCTTAGTTAATGGGGGATCTACTTGGACTGCGATATCTCTCCATCTTTGAGCATATTGTCTAAAGGTCTCTGTCGGCCTCTTCTCCATCATTTGCAGAGTTAGTCGATCAAGCACCATGTCAGA
This sequence comes from Gossypium bickii, assembly GCA_025503065.1. Taxonomy (NCBI): domain Eukaryota; kingdom Viridiplantae; phylum Streptophyta; class Magnoliopsida; order Malvales; family Malvaceae; genus Gossypium; species Gossypium bickii. The sequence goes on from CP106718.1 coordinate 27,563,884, forward strand.
GACATGCTTGTACTGTCCACAAAAGGCTGATGCTAGGTCTGTCCATGATCGGATCCTTTCTTTCTTAAGTTGATCATACCATCGAAGGGCAGACCCGACCAAGCTATCTTGGAAACAGTGTATTAGCAGTTTATCGTCATTCACATAACCCGCCATCTTTCGGCAAAACATGATAAGATGTGCTTTCAGACATCTTGTCCCATCATATTTCTCAAAGTCTGGTACTTTAAAATTTGGTGGCAGAATCAGATCAGGCATCAAACTAAGTTCTTTGGCACCAAGTGCAGAGAAGGCTTCAGTACCTTCTATTGCCTTGAGTCTTTCTTCCAAGCTCTTGTACTTATCCTGGGCACTCTGATCGTTTATTCTCAGCCTGGCTATTTCTACTGGATCATCCAAATCCAGAACGATCGGGTCGGCAGGATTAGCTCCAGGGTTTGATGTGAATATACCTTGCCCTAAATGAGTAGACGATGCTGGTCGTTGCCCCAAGCCTATAGGCTCCACTTGAGAATATCCTCTTTGCGTTGCATGAACGTGAGGTGGAGTGTGTCCTGGGGGATGGCCTTCGCTTTCTTCCGCGGTACTAGTTGTAGGGCCTTTTCCTTTGTCCGTTATCCCATTCATCATCAAAGTCATTTGGGCCATCTTATTCCGCTGAGCCTCTATCATCTGTTCTTTCATTTTTTATTGAAATTTTGCCATTTGCTCTTGCATCTGGTCTTGCATGTCTTTCTGAAATTGTTTGTATCTTTGATCCATCGCTTTTGCCTTACGACGAGTATTGTAGTAATGTATAATAGGTTAACTTCTGTCACGATTTTAATCAATTAGACTCCCTTTGCAAATGATGTGATGTATGCAAATGAATGAAATGCAAATGCGTGAAATACAATGCAAATGCGTAAAATGAATGCAAAAAAGGCGTCGATTCTCATTCAGTTTCTTATAGAAAGCTTATTTAGAAAACAAAATCCTTTACATAAAACAGAGTCACATATGCGACCTAGCCCTTACGCCCAGAGTTTTAACTTTCTCGAGAAGCGAGGCTAACTCTCGACCCCGGTCTGACTTTGACTCATATACTACACTTAATACATCAGCTTGGACCGCTAAGGATTGTAGATGTTCAGCCATTTCTCGTATTTGCATTACAGCTTCCCCCATGACATAATCCCTTTCTCTGACCTGATTCTGAGATTGTTGAATCCGAAACTCACTATTTTGCAGTGTCATTTCGGGCTCTACGATCTTCCCTTTTAACTCTTCAATCTGGTTTAGGCTTGATTCTAGCTTCGCCGTAGAGTCGCGTCTTTGGCCGAATGTCTTCTCTTGTTCTGTTACTCAAGCTTTCAGTATCGCATTTTCCTTTTGGCTCTCACTTGCAGTCTTCCTCAGAGCATCCTTTTGTGCTTGAACTTCTTGGAACTTTTTCCTTCACTGATCAACCTTGGCTTTCTCTTCTCGAATTTCTTGACGCCATTGTTCTGAGGTTTTACCCAACCCGACAGTCCTCATTGATAGACGCAGCTTTCTATAATCGGTTTTCAAGCTCTCCAAATCTTCCTCGACCTTCCTTTTTCCTTTCTTCAATTCCTCAGCTTTTGAGTTTTGGACATCAATATCCAACATCAAGTGCATCTTTTCTTCTTCTAGTCCTTCTATCCTCTTTTCCAACTCTGAATTTTTACTTTCAAAGTCTTGCTTCATAATCTCCGCCTCAGAAGGGACTACTTGTAAGTATTTCTCTATCGGTTGAGTAATACCTTCTGTCGGTTTAGGGACATTATCGTTTATTCTCCTATTCTCCTACAGCGTTTCTTTTCATTCGGCAAATTTGTTTCCAAGCATCAGCAATCTCCCGAACCTTCTTCTTAGAATTATTCCCTTTGTATGAAAATTTGAACTGAGCTAGGCCGTAAGTCGTCGGTATAAACTGTCTTGAATTGTATTGCCTTAGCACAAGCAAAGGAGCATACCCAACGGCTCCCCAAATTCCTAGTAGGGAAACCCAATCATAACTCCCACAGCGATAGAGAATTTCATCAGGAACAAACCAAGGAGCTCTCCATTCAATGTCTTTTTCTTGGAGATTTTGAAGGAGTGCGATCTAATTTTCTTCTGATATATCGTCTCTCTTGGGCATATCCGCCAACTCCTTTAATGGGGAATAATTTTCATAGTGAACTCGACAAGAAGCTCTGTCTATCTTCCAGAAATGGCTATGGAACCAAACTAGCAATAATTGTGCACATCTCATGAATCTACCCTCGCCTGTTCTCCAGCACGCATTTAAAGATCTAAACGTTTCGGCAAGAATTGCTGGTATTGGCGTAACTCCTTTGTCTAGACGATCAAATAAGTCAACAACTGCTTCATCCACATGCCTCAAAGCTTTTGGGAAAATTACCAGGTCGTAGATACTTAAGGCGAAGATGTCAACCTTCCTCTTAGCATCTGGATGTGCCACTATCAAGTCCTTTAAGTTCACCCACGGAATGCATTTCCCTTCGCCTTTTTGCTGAACATGTGCCATGACCCATTGTTCACTCATTCCAGTGATGCTCATCAGTTTCTTTACAAAAGTTGGTGCATTGCCGGCCCTAAAGTAGACTTTATCGACCTGAGCCCTTCGATTACGAAATAAAGCCGTGTATTCTTCTATGGTAGGTACCAAATCCACTTTCCCGAATATGAAGCAGCTATATGCGGGATTCTAGTATTGGGTTATGGCCCGAAACAAGTGTTTGTCCACTCTGATGTTAAGCAAATAGGGTAGATCGCCATAATTAAAGTAGAAAAGCTGCTTAGTCCCCTCATCCTAATAAGCCCATATATCTCTTAATTCTTAGAGCTCATTCTGTGTTACACTGATGCGAGTAAAGTCCCCCAACTCCGATACATATTCCTCGGCTAGACTATCCCTTTTCTCGAGTTGTATCTTCTTTGACCATATACGCACGGTCGCGTTATCCTTCACTTTATCAAGGAATTCGTCCCCCATAACAAGCTTCTATCTTAGTAATCAAATAGAGATCGACACCTTTCAATGTAGAATGACATGCAAACATGGTCAAAAGAAACAGGTTAGTATTGAATAATTGCAACCAAAACGAGTAAAAGGACATCAAACCACTATATAGGTAACCACTAAGGTTTAGCATAGCTTTACTTAGGATGGGCCCTTAAGGTTCACTACATGTGGCTTAGTTCTAAAAGGAAGGGTACCCGAACCAGCAGATTCCTCAATCCTCACCCATTATAGGCTCATACGGATTGAGTTCAGTTCATGGGAATACATTTCCCTATGGCCATACGGAGGTGAAAACCTCACGAAATCATAGGTACGGATGTATTTCGGAAGCAGTCCCCTAGCCCATGCGGAGGTGAAAACCTCACGAAGGCATAGCTTCTCGCTCCCACTTAAGGGTGTGACCACAACGGTCATGCAAATATGAATGCAGAGACATCCCATGAGACTCGACATTATTGCAATCATAGTACCAACAAATGCATCAAAAGAAACATGATTTTCCAAATTTTTGACAAAAGGACAAAGAAAAGCAATTTCACGGCCTGACTCTAAGTCCCCAGCAGAGTCGCCAAGCTGTCGAAACCATTTTTTGACAAAACGGGAATCGAACTTGGGCTTTGAAAATGAGTAAAACGGGAGTCGCCACCGACCTTTTATTAGGTGTGATGGGATCACCTTGTTTTAGTAAAACATTTACTTTACTAAAATAGTGTTTTTAGGTCCACGAATATTCTAGAAAATAGGTTCGGGAGTCGGTTACGTGCGAGGAAGGGTTAGCACCCCCGCAACGCCCAAAATTGGTACCAAATTGATTAATCAATATCCTAATGTCGAAAAGTTTGAAAAGATTTTGAAATTTCATTCTGTTTCTTTTTTATTTTAACAACTTGATTGAATATCGAGTTTCCCTTGTTTCGAAGGAATAGAGTCTCACATCCAGCACGATTGGACATGACAATCTAAGTCATTAAATTCAAGATCATCTCCAAAATTCTCCAAGCACACATTCTTGAAATTTTGGAAAGGGTATTTGCTCATTCGGTTATGCAAAAAGAAAACACACCCAGCACGATTGGGCACGATCTTTTCGAGCTTCCAAACACGCAAATATCACCTTATTTAAAAATTGAAACAAAATTAACAAAAAATCACACCCAGCACGATTGGGTACAAAGTTTTGAATTTCCAAACTCATGAATATTACCTTTGTGAAAACTCATTTTTTAGGAATTTAAAAAAAATAAAAAAATAATAAAAGATAGAATATTGGATTGCGATGAAACGACGAAAGCGAGAAAATTAGCAAAACATGATAATAAGAAGATGCAATAATAAAACAAAAGTAAAAGATAAAAATAATAATGATAAATAAAAACAAAAAAAAAATATTAGTAATGATAGTGACAATAATAAATGCAATAATAATAGTAGTGTAGCAAATATAATAGTAATAGTAATAATAGTAATAATAAATATAAATATAATAATAATAATAATAATAATAATATTATGAAATATATACAATATATAATATATAGTAAAGATAAATACAATAATGATAATAATAACAATAATAGTAAATAGTATAGTAATAATAAAATAATAAACAAGATGTGCACGGCATGATAATAATAATAAAAATAATAATACTACTAATAATAAAAATAATAGTATAGTAATAATAATAAATAATATGAAATATGTATAGTAATAATATTAAGATAACAATAATAAAACTAAAAGATTACAAAATAACTAAAAAAAGATCTAATTGCACTTAGAAACAAAAGTTTGGGGACAATTTATAATAAAATAAAAAACGAAGACCTGATTGAAACGCGTATTTAATGAGAGGGTTCAAAAAGGAAATTATCCCATTCTTTATGCATGGTGTTCTGTGCAGGACTAAATCGGAACAAAGGAAAACATTCTGAGACAAATTCGAAAACATAAAAAAAAAACTCAATTGAAAGAGGGTGAAGCGCTGAGGACTTGGGGCGCAATTATCCCATCGAAGGGAGACGCGCGGATCCTGAGTCGGATCCGGGTCAACGCGCGGACCCCTCCCTGTTGAAACGACGCCGTTTAGCCTTGGTATAAAAGGCCCTAAAACCCACAAAAAATTTCATTTCCAGCTTTCTTCTAAAAAAAAAAATTTTGACTCCCTTTCTTCCCTCTCTCTGCAGTCCGAAGCGGGGAGACGACCAAACCTCGAGTTTACGGGCACACACTGCGCGTCTGATGGTCGGGATGTAAGATTTCGATTTTCTCCTTTTATTATTATTATTATTTTTTTAATCTTTATATATTTATCTATGTATTTGCGGATAAAAAAAGAAAGGAAATAAAAAAATAAAAATAAAAATACCTTCGGATCTGATATTGGACTCGTGTTTTGATCTTTTTTGTTATTTTCCTCTGTTCTAACTTTTTTTTGATTGAAAAAGGAACCCTTTTTACATCATTTTCGAATGGCTTTATAGCCAATTTTTACACGATTTCTTATTATTATTTGTTCTTGTCTTCTACTTCTTGCAGGTGGACGAGCGGCGGTGGCAGACAAGGGATAGTGGAGAGCGGCCGACAGTGGCTAGTGGAACGGCATGCGGCGCTGCTAGGCTAGGGTTTCCAAAACCCTAGTTTCTTCAAAATTTTTTGTTTTGGGCCTGTTGTAATCTATTTGGTTTGGTTTTGTAATTGGGGTTCATTTTGGGTTTGTAAGTGGGCCCACGGGCAAAATTAGTTATCACAATAGTTATAATTCTTTTTCAAAAAATTAAATAATATAATCTTTTGATTAATTACACCCATATAAATGGATGGTTATTGGAACACTATAATATTTAAAAATGTTCCAACATAAATATGAAACCGCCTGAGAAAAATTGATACGGCACTCAAATTTTTACATAAACAAAATCTGAAGCCTTCAAATTTTTACGTAAACAAATAATCAAAACCAGCTTAATGCTTAAGTGGATTATAGAAGAGGTCGCTTTTGGTGACCCAACATCTTAACCTCCTGTAGGCAAAAACCAGCACCTAACCAATCAAAGATGTCCAGGCAAAGGAAAAGTTTTCTGGTGACTGCCATCTGTAGCTGGTTAGCATTTCTGGTATAATAATATGGGTTATAAAAATTAAGTTACATTGTTGGTGATAGACAAATTATCATCAACTTTGCTGGTCATATATGGATATCTCAACTTCTTAAACAGTTGCTTCCAAGGTTTGTGTAGCACTTGCATTTGCTTTATTTACCAAATTAGAATCATACACTGCTTTCCATTAACCTACCTTCTGTTTCTAATACTATAAATATCAACGTCTTTTCTTCCCATTTCGGCGCAAAATAATTAGTTAGCAGAACTCGAATCTAAAAAATGGAAATGAAGCTTGATAGTTACTTGCAGTTGTTTTTTCTCGGCTGCTTCTACTTTTCTTGGTTTTTGAGTTCTCCAGCTGAAGCTGCTGTGAGGAAGTATCAGTTTGATGTGGGTGTTTTCTTTGACTGCATAACTTTGTTTTATTATGAAGGATTGGTTAATGGCTTTTATATAACTCTTACATTGCTCTTCAGATAAGAGTGAAGAATGTGAGCAGGCTTTGCCATGCAAAACCAATTGTCACCGTGAATGGAAGGTTTCCAGGACCGACCGTCTACGCAAGAGAAGGAGATCGAGTTCTTGTCAACGTCACCAACTATGCACAATATAACATCTCCATTCATTGGCATGTTATTTACATTCATTTGCAATCTATCTTTATTCACAATGTACATATATATATATATATTGAATCAGCTTGTGTTTGCATGTAACTAAGCAGGCATGGGTTAAAGCAATTTCGTAATGGTTGGGCGGATGGACCTGCATACATAACACAATGCCCCATCAAGACTGGACATAGCTACACCTATGATTTTAATGTCACGGGACACCGAGGAACACTATGGTGGCATGCACATATTTTATGGCTAAGAGCTACTGTCTACGGTGCCATTGTCATCATGCCGAAAGAAGGGAGGATGTTTCCATTCCCTCAACCTCACGGAGAAACTAAAATAATTCTAGGTTGTAATTGGTTAGAGGAATTGATATTTCTAAGTTCATTGCCATGCAGACATGGAATGTATAACAGGCTAAGTTTTTGTATGCAGGGGAATGGTGGAATTCAGACGTTGAAACGCTTGTAAACCAAGCCAATAAGTTGGGGTTGCCACCACCAACCTCTGATAGTCATACGATCAACGGGAAACCGGGGCCACTCTTCCCCTGTTCTTCGAAACGTAAGTACTAGCTTTAGAGTAGAAAAACAAATTTAAGGAATTGTCATCACTCTGACTTGTTTCAATTTTAGATACCTTTTCCATGGAGGTTGAGGCAGGCAAGACTTACCTGTTGAGGATTATCAATGCTGCACTCAATGATGAACTGCTTTTTGCAATTGCCGGTCACAACATGACTGTGGTAGAGATTGACGCAGTCTACACAAAGCCCTTCACAACCAGGGTTATCCTAATCGCGCCAGGTCAAACCACCAATGTTCTTATTAAAGCCGATCAACCTCGGAGTCGATACTTCATGGCAGCCAGGCCTTTCATGGACGCACCGGTTCCTGTGGATAACAAAACTGTTCCGCAATTCTACATTACAAAGGCATCCCAAACACAGTTCTCCCATCTATGCCTAAATTGCCTGCCCCAAACAACACCAATGTTGCATTGAGATATAACAATCGGCTTAAAAGCCTAAATACCCCACAATTTCCAGCAAAAGTCCCACTTAAAGTGGACCGTCATCTGTTTTACACGGTTGGTTTGGGTGCGAACCCATGTTCAAGTTGTCAAAATGGTACACAACTAACTGCTTCATTGAACAACATAACCTTTGTGATGCCAAAGGTTGGTCTTCTGCAGGCTCATTATTTCCACATCAAAGGAGTATTCAAAACTGACTTTCCCGACCGACCTCCGGTCCCATTTAACTACACCGGTGTACCACTTACAGCGAACCTAGGCACTTCATTAGGAACAAGGCTCAGTAAGGTGGCTTTCAATTCCACCATCGAGCTGGTATTGCAGGACACTAACCTCCTCACAGTAGAGTCACATCCATTCCATCTTCATGGTTTCAATTTTTTCGTAGTTGGCAGTGGTGTTGGAAACTTTGATCCCTCCAAAGACCCTGCTAAGTTTAACCTAGTCGATCCTCCCGAGAGAAATACTGTCGGAGTGCCAACCGGAGGATGGACAGCTATTAGATTCCGAGCTGATAATCCAGGTAACTTTTTCGCAGAGACGATCCAGTTAATGTAAGGTCATTGAATTTACTCTGGTTTTTGTGTCTACATTTGCAGGTGTTTGGTTTATGCACTGTCACCTGGAACTGCATACGATGTGGGGTCTAAAGATGGCCTTTGTTGTTGAGAATGGGAAGTCACCTGAAGAATCTATTATACCACCACCAAAGGACCTTCCACCTTGCTAGACATAGTTAAAACTATTTTCACTTATTTCCCGGTGGAGGAACAATGAATTTGTTCCCACATTTTATGTATTTATTTCATCTTTGGTTTCAGGCTATTCTTTTGAGGAGGAGATATCACATGATCTAAGTGCTTTGTCTGAGATTGTTTCCCCCATTTATAAGATACCAAGTTTCATCAATGAAGTTTTACATACTTGCTCCATATATTTTCCCTTCATTTTCTGGATTCGCAACGCTTCACAAAACACATTGGAGAGCCTCCATGAACAGCAAGACAAGGTTCTTCAAATGAAATTGCAGAATCAAATGTAAAATGAAAAGTAAACATGGATTCATCTCATTTAATTGTTTCAGTCTTTCAGAATAAGTAAAGAGACTTGTATAAATATAATTGATTCTCTACACTCGGTTGTTATTCATGGTCATGATTAAGACTTCATAGTCTCATTTATAGCCCTTAAGATCCCCTCCTGCATCTCTTTCATCCTTGCCTGCATCACGAATTCACAACATAAGAATGATGGTAAGAATATAAAACCAGACAGTAACTTGGTATGAATTCCCACCATTATTGTCATTTCCATTGTCTCCATTTCTCTTCTACTCACTGGTACATCCTGTGCTTGCTTCTTTCTTTCCTACAATACCATAATATAGTTTCTCGTTGAATATAAAGTTCAATGCAATATCCCCGTACCTATGTCCAAAATCATGATGGACAAGCACGTACATAGCTCTGTAGTCTGAATGCCTCATGACAATTAAAACATATAATGGTCTCTAAGATAAACTACTTGCTAAACACTAGCATTTTAGTGCATATCCTCTACGGCTAATTAACCATTTATAAAGTACTTCGTGTTTTTACCTGAAAATTACCCATAGGCTTGTTAAAACCTTTGAACTGGTGGACAGTTGACGGTGAAGGCAATGGAGGTCGGGGTGAAATGCAGGCAGGTTGTTGCAAAAAATCCCCTGCAAAATACGAGTGGCTAGATACTGCCCTTGCTCCATTATTTGCTCCTAATCAAGTGACAGATATATCATCCAATGTTGGAAATGGGTACTTGAACCAAAATGAAGAGTTGAAGCGGCATAGAATATAACATTTCTTACCTTTAGTTGCTTTTCTAGGAGGATAACTATGGAGAACACAATCATCCATAGATTTGCAGCTTATCTCGCTCACATCATCTTCGAGCTTTCTCTTTGATTTACTCCTCATTCTATGTTCTGCTGCTTCTTTTTGAAACGGTGGAGCAGACAGCACAGTTTGAGTTTCCAAACCTTCATTACAAGCGTTAAGAATTTCAACATCTTTTGCTTTATCCCGGTGTCCATCATGTTTGGTTTCCAAAACCTTTTCGACCTTTCCCAATACTATGTCCAGAGAATCCTCAACTATCTTATAGCTATCTTCAGAAGCAAGGCTTTTGGTAATGACATGTAGAGCTTTTTGCATTAGTTTCTTCACTTTCAGTGACTTTTGATGATTCAAAACATTCCCATCTGTGGCAGATTTGGTCCATCTCTTCAATATGTACTGAGAAGGTAACTTGAAGACATTTTTGGCATTCAATACCTTAAGAATATGAACACATAAGATGCCCATAGATTCGTATTTTTTGCAACTGCAAGTGATTTGATTCGAAGAATCACAAAACTTGACAATGTTGTCCTTTTGACCTTCCTCTTTCAGCTTGAATGAAGCAACGGTGCCAGTTTTCCCCATGTCTTCGATTGCCACAGATAGGCATCCTCGAAACTCATCTTGGAACAGTTTGAAAACTGTACAAGTATAGACATCTGCAGCTTGTTTCTCCAAGGTGCTGCCTTTTAGAATCATCAATGGAGACATTTTCTTGCAGCATAAGTCATCATCGATTTCTTTTGTACGTTGTTCCTTTGCTACAGTTTGATATCGATGAGCAAACTTAAGCAGAGTCATGTTTTCTTTCATCAAGCTATGGAAAATGGTTCTAATGGCCTCGCAACCATCTCCTGATTGTATGCCGGCAAAGAAAGTACTTCCGGCGAAGACAGGAGACCATTTCTTCCTCAACATGTATAGGGTCTTGAGGCGTTCGTTTTCATGCAGCTTGTATTGATCCACTAGAGAATTCCACAACATATCAAATTCTTCCTCGGACTGGCAATTGAAGATGCATTTATCGAGAAGGTTTTTGAATGCAGACTGCTGATGAGGTTCAGGAAGATATTCCTCAATAGTTTGTTGAATGTACCACATGCCAAGATGATGTTGTGTATCAGGTAACACTTCCTTTATTGCATCAGCCATTGCTTGACACTCATTAGTTAAAATTGTCTTTGGTTGAAGACCATCCATTGCTGCCATTAAAGTCCCAAACAACCACATAAAAGAATCCAAGCTTTCATCAAGCAGCAAAGCACAGCCCAACAAGACATACTGCCGATGATGGTTAAGCCCTAAAAGTGGCGCACAAATCATACCTTCTGACCCGACTCGAAATGTGGTATCCAGAACTACAACATCCCCGAAGTGCTGATAGTCTGTTTTCGATCTGCCATCCCTCCAAATGAAACTCCTGAGGCTGCTTTTTGCATCGACTTGCAATGTGTAGAAGAAGGAAGGATCCTCGAGCTGCTGTTGCTTGAAGTAGTTGATTAAACCCTGGATATCTTCAGGGTTTAGATTACATTGGTTCAAATAGCTCAAGTGGCTACTAAAATCTGCATTGCGAACTTTTGCACAAATTGCATCCCCTGCCTTTTGTGCCATTCGGGTTTTCCCCATTGTGCGCTTTGTCCAACGATCTTCCAAGGCCTGCCGGTTGCTAGTGTATGAACCTTCGACAAGGCTATGGTTGTGTTCGAGAACTAAGCGGGAGATCATCCATGTCTCAGTTTCGTTTGTGATTTGAACCATGGCTCCGCATCCAGTTCTCGTTTCTTTCCTTCTATACCTTAGTGCACTGCTGTTAGTTTTGCTCAACCGGAACCCCTCGTTCGAACATAGAAAGGTTCGTTTCCTAGCTGTTCCATTTGACGACCATTGATACTTCCCTTTCCTCACAGAGAAACCAGTAGCCTTAGCATAGTCTTTGTAGAACTTGTATGCATCCTCCTCGGAAGAAAACTCCATCCCAAGTTCTGGTGCTTGAATACTAATTTGGTGATCAATTTTCAATTTCGATTGTTGCAGCATCTCATCCCAGACACTCTCCGACGACGCGGTATCATAGCCATCACTGTCTAACGATGAAGAATGAATGCCACAACTCAATTGATGTTTCGCTGAGTTCTCCATCTTCTGCTAAACAAATGAAATATATAATATCAAATTCATGATTTCTAATGAATTAAAACTGTCACAGCACAGATTCAAATATTTCCAAGCTATCATCATTGCCTTCATTTGACCATAAATGGGGGAACGAAAGCAACTTTGCTCTTACACATGGGAACGAGGATATGAGCTCCAAGCATCCTTCCCACCCGTATTTGACACTCACACTTAATCCGAGTAACATAGGCTAGGAAACAATACCAGTTTATATGTTTGATCAGTTGATTATGTCAAAAAATACATGAAAAAGCTGACCTGGCCATGTTGCTGGTGGTGCTGAGTAATTGCGATTTCAGCGATGCCAGGGAGAGTCAACTGCTGGTCATCGAGGTCAGGGCCGTGAGTAGTGGTGAAACTGAGAGGCCCCGAGACGGCGGAGCAGCGATCACTAGAGCCATAAAAGGCGGCGCCGTTGTTATTGCATTCTCGATCGAGAGACGTCAATGGCTGATGAGGCTCTTGATTAGTCAACAAGGGAAATGGGACGTGATCGTCTTGATCCTCCATTAAACCAGAACCAATATAATAATTCTCAATAGCAAATTCATCACCTAAAATGAAACCCGTTGCAGATGTAGAATCTACTTCATCCCCCATTTTTCTTTGGTTGTTCTCTGGATTGTGTTTCCAAGTAATGGGAATGAATGTCTGCTGTTGACTTGTAAGGTAGACTTTAAACCAACTTTCCCTGCTAAAACAATGTTACATTTGTTCGGATAAGTTAGGATTTATGTTTTGTCTAAATAAATAAGGGTAAACTACACCCAAAGTTGCTAAACTATTAGTAAGTTTACATTTTGGTCACTCAACTTCAAAAAGTTACAAAATGGTCCATTGAACTATTTGAAAGTTTTCATTTAAGCCACTGAACTATTAGAATGTTTTTATTTAAGCCATTGGGTTGTTAAGTTTTTTATCGATTTTAACAGCCTAATTGCTTAAATGAAAACTTTTAAATAATTCAATGATCATTTTATAACTTTTTGAAGTTGAGTGACCAAAACGTAAACTTATTAATAATTTAGTGACATTGGATGTGGTTTCCCCATAGAATAATTGTAATCTTTGTGGGAAAGAAATCAACAATATTTGAATCCGAATCCTTAAATGTAACTCCCTTTATACGTCTCGATAATTGGTACGAATAAATGATGTCACATTGACAAAATGATCACTTTAACAAGATGTACCTATATCAAAATCAATATTTGCCCATATAACAAATTTGGTAAAAAGGCTCTCCAGTTCTCTCAATTTCAAATCTGAGTAAATAAAATTCAAAATAGTTTAATCCCTATTAATTTCGAAAGTGAGCAATTAAGAAAAATTAATCACGACGTTAATGTTTTTTGTCACTTGTACATGATTTAGATTGGTGTAATAATAAATTTAGTCCTCAAGTTTAAACATTCTGTCCATTTGGTTCTAATTTAACAAATATATCCCGTAATATTTGTGTAAATGTAGAGGTTGAATTTGTTGAATGTATTAAAATTAAAGTTAAAATGACAAAATATGTAAACATCGAAGGTTAAATTTATAATTATACCAAACAAAATTATGTACAATTAATGACAGACATTAATGCCATGGTTAATTGTCTTTAGTTGCTTACTTTCGAAATTGACTGAGATTAAATTACTCTAAATTTTTTTAGAAAGACCAATTTAGTCAATTTCAAAATTGAAAGAGACTGAAAAGATATTTTACCAACAAATTTTCATGAAACAGATTTTAACATTTACATAATTTTAAACACACTTTAAAATCACTTATCACTAGGATATATGAAAACATAAAACGAATCTTTTGAAGCACTACGAGAACTCAAAATGCAATTTTTTAGATTTCAGTAAGAAAATTGTTAAATCTAAATTCAAAATCAACCTTCAATTTTCACATCTCATTCTAACATTTTTTATGTCTTAAAATTCATTTTATACTCTTCCCAATGTCTCATTACGAAATGAGAACTTGGGGTATCATTTTGTAGATTTGTTTGTGGGTAGTGTTAGACCCGACCCATGCAAGGCATCAAGTCTAAATTTCTAAACCGTAATTTGGCCCAACCTAAAAAAATAAACTTATTTTTTTAGGTTTATGCCCGACCCAGATTAAAAAAAAATAGACTCAATTTGATTTGCTCTTTAATTTTTTTTGAATTAATTTTTTATATAAAAATAAATTTTAAAAAATATAATACACTAAAAAAATATTTATATTAAAAACACAAATATAAATATATAAATTTTTTATTATATAAAAAATACTAAAATAAATATAATAAATGTTTCTTTATAGTAAATATTATTTTGAAAATTTTATTTAGGAAGAAAGATGGACTGGCTAGTAAGGGTTTAGAATGTGTACACAGGTCATTGGGTGCGAGGACCTTCAGATCACCTCCTCATTAAATTCCGCAAGTGCTGCATGGTGATGTTAGCCAAATTTTGAAGCATGCAATGATTCTGCTAATTGTAGTAGTTTTGAAATTTGAACTACAGATTTCTGTCCCTACCAATAAAAAAATATTTATATTAAAAAATAAAATAATAAGTGTTCTTTGATATTAAAACACACAAAAATAAACATAATAAATGTTTTATTATATTAAATTTTTATATTTGGTTCGTTATTTAATTGGATTGATTTTTTTTATAATTTTGGATAATGGGTTTAATTGTTATTGAATTAGTGATTTAATATAAATATATAATTATTACTTTAACATATATAATTTAATATAATTTTTTATAATATAATAACCCTAGGCTAGTCCGAGCTCGGGCTAAAAAGTTTTTGTCCAAGGTCTGACCCATATAGAAAACAAGCCTTAAATTTGCGCAAGCTAATTTTTCGAGCCTCGTATTTTTATCCAAACCATCTCATTTTTCAGGTGAACCTTCGGGCTTAGGCGAATGGGCCAGCTTACAAACAACTCTAATAATTTGGAGTCATGTCAAGGCTAAAAAACACATTGGACCCTTGGAGTAAATTTTGGGTAATCTGCCTTTTATGTCTCAAGAGATAAGTTCCATGTCTTGAGACCTGGAGATACAGACCACAATTCTTCAAGTCTAGTACACTTTAAAACACCCTAAAACATCATAAAATCATATATACAAATAAGTCACAATTCATTTCTGGTGACAAGGGTAACAACTCCCTTCAAGAGAAGTTTTCAAAGCGTCGTTCTCGGGGCTGCCGACCTAGACCGTCAGCAATTGAAATTATTGTCCCAATGTTGAGGTTTTGCTCTTGACCTCCACAACGAGTCGTGTACGATTCATGGTGAGGGGTGCCTCAGTCGGTGGAGGTAGGTACCTACAAGACTCAGGATAGGTGTTAGTATTGGGCATGTGAATAATAATGGAGGTACCTAGGCACGTTGTAGCTTGATACACCAACCAATCTGTATTGGTTCGTGGGTCAATTGGTTTTCAGCTCAGTTCAACCAATTAATATCAATTCACGGGTCAATAAATTTTTTTACCTCTCAACAAATCAATACCCTTATCGATTCTTGATCTAATCGGTCAAATTTAGGTAACAATGAGTTTTGAAATTTTTATATATTTTTAAAATCATTTTTTATTTTTTGAATTTTAAAAATTTTTTATTTTGCAATTTTTTTTATTTTAAAAAGTTATAATTTTTAAAATTTTTATGTTTTTATTTAAAGTATAAAAAATATTTCTAAAATTTTCAAAAAAAAATTAATTTACTTTTAAAGGGTAATGACCAAATTGACAAAAAAATTGTAAATTTTGAAAGCTAAAAAAGTTATTTTATCTTTAACACCATTAACCTTAACAACCACATTAGACAAAGGAATCAAAAATTTTTTAAAAAAAAAAGTACAAAAACTCAATGTCTCAAAATTAAAGTATGAGGACTAAATTTTAAATTTTGAAAAAGTATAAGGATCTTGGGAATATTTTAACTTTTGCTTAGCAAAAAGGAATTTGTTAAATGCATTAATTTTTTGGGGTAAATTACCTAATTGGTCACCCAACTTTTAGGGTGCTTTCATTTTAGTCATCGAAAAATTAAATATTTAATGATGGTTAACTGTACATGTCACATTATGTTTACATTTTCATTTTGGTTACTCAACTTTTAGATCTCTTTCATTTTGGTCTGTCCTAAATATATTCTTTTTAAGTATTGTTGAGTGTTGTAGTTTAATGTGGAACCCGTTATGGTATGGTTAATATGTGATTCTTTTTAGGGTTTGAGACAGAGTGGGAGGAGAATACATAGTTATTATTGGCTGATTTGGCTAAAGTTTTTATAATCTTTTTAATCATAAAAATATGAATTACATTTGTATATGTTTTATTTTATGTATGATGTATCATTGGATTGGAAAAAATATATTTAATTCGTGATATATTGCATGAATTCAGTGGCAGACACCAAAGATCCCATTGCCTTCCCTCCGATGCAAGTGCTCATTTGGGCAAATCTTAAATCGGTACTTCTGGTTGATGCAACCACCAATGACATTCTTATTCGACTTTACCAGTAACTCAATTATTTAATTTCTTAACTAAGTTGGTGTCACAAGTCAAACCAGTACTAACTCAATTAGAGAAATTATGAAAATGTCCTTTTGTAATTCAAATGAGTTATGTTCTAATTTTTTTTTATCTTAATATCGTACATACTTCATGTGTTATAATGATTAATTAGTTTCAACCATATGTTTCATTATTTATTGTGTGTTATTTTAAACACACATTTGTGTTATAAATTCATGATTTCCATACACATGCGCGTGTGATAGGATTTCTAATATAAGTAAAAATCTTTCTACATATCTATGCTGTATAACCAGGCACCAATTTAGTTAAGGAAATTATAGAAATATCCTTCCATAATTAAAATAAGTTTTATTATTTTTTGATGAAATAATAACAATTACATATTAACCATCGTATGCAAAGCTAGATGAAGAATTCTCTCTTCATAATTGATCTGCTACCGTTAAAGGTATATTCTGAAAAACATGTAGACCAACAGGAAATTGCTTCATCAATCCGGCAAGAGTATGTGCAATCGTATTAGCCTCCCTCGAAACATATTGGATCTCTACCCTCGATTGCCTTTGACACAGTTCCATAATTCTTAAAGCTAGGTTTCTATTTCATTGGCCTTGAAATCTAATCTGAATAGATTCAATAGCAAGAACACAATCCATTTCTACGATGACATTTTTCCATTTTGCTTTCCATGCAAACAGGAGGCCGTCATAAATAGCCCATAACTCAGCTTGCTCAATATCACAACTCCCAATGTTTCTTCCGATTCCCCAAAGCCAATTGCCGCATTCAACCCTAGCCACAACCGTCGAAGACGCTAGCATCGAATAAGGATTACGTGCCCCATTCGTATTCAATTTAATGGATCCTGGCATAGGTGTCTTCCACTGACGACTCTGGATTTGGAACATATTTAAACCATATGTTTGTCCCAACCTAAGCTTAGTGACTTTCGCCTAACATCTACTGGATTGGATAATTTGAGTACCGTTAAACTGCTCATTTTAGAAAACACAGAGGTTTCTTTGTTTCCAAATTTTCTAGCATAAAATCCCAAAAAGGGATTGCCAATCAACCTCATGAAAAACTAGCCCAAATTTAATTTCCAAATTAGCAATTACCCAGCGTTTCAAATGATAGGAAAAGAATTGCATCATAATCCCTGAAGGAATAAATTGCTTCCAAAATTCCATAACTTTACAGCAGTCCTGAAGAACATGGATAATGGATTCATCAACACTACCACAAAGCTTACATAAAAGGTTATCAGACATACCTCTTCTGTAGCATTCAACATTAATAAGTAACCGTTCTTTAAGAACCAACCAAAGGAATTGTCCGACATGTTGTAGGACATCGAAGTGCCAAGCAAGCCTCCATTTTCCCTCTGTAGGATGTAAAATATTTTCCATGAGAGAATTATAACCTGACTTAACCGTAAAAACTCCATTAGCCAAGCATCTCAAAACCAAAGCATCAGGCCCAACTAATGGGTTCGGGGCTGGGATACCTACAATATAAGAAAGGGTAATATTATCTAGAATCCTGTTCAGGTAAGTCCAATTCCAATTACCATGCATCAGCTGTAGTCATATCACAAAGCGTAGCCGAGTAACCAATAAGATTCGTATTAAGGCAGAAGTTAATCAGAGGACCAATATCCGTAATCCAAGTATCTTTCCAGAATTTAACAAGAGTTCCATCACCCACTGACCATCCAATGTTTTGACATAAAAGTGGCCAGATTTTCACAAGAGATCTCCAAACAAATGAACACTGCTCGAAATATCAAATGGAACCTCATCCGTAAGCTTGTACTTGGATCGAAGAACGCTAGCCCATAATGCATGCTTATTTGTAAGTAGGTTAAAACCCAATTTCAACAATAAAGAATCATTTTAAGTCTTAAGGCTGCGGATACCTAACCCCCCATTCGACATAGGCTGTCAGTAGTCCAACCATTTAACTAAGGAAAGCTTATGACTGGTTGATGATTCTCCCTAAATAAAGTCCCGGGCTATTTTTTCTATGGTTGTGCAAACACTCACAGGGATCTTGACAGTTTGCATGAAATAATTAGGGATAACCAAAATAACAGACCGAGCAAGTGTAACAGCTCGTTTTCAATGGTGTCGAAAATAGTAGTTTCGAGACCACGATTCTTACAAGTAAATTATTATTTTATTATTTATTTAATTTCTACAAAATTATATTAAGGTCGTATTAAGATTTCGTTATAAATTTTATTGTTTAAATGGTTAATTAGGTGAAAAGGACAACTTGTAAAAGGTGTAAAAGTTGAGTTCTATTAGTTAAAATGGCTAAATGGCAATGGAAAGGAAAGTTAATGGACTTGAATGGTAAATATACCAATTAAAGAGTAAGTAGATAGTTTTGGATAAGGTTTTATTGAAATTTTGATAGTTTTTAAAGGTTAAAATGGTAATTGAATAATTAAAACCTAAACTAAATATAATTTTTTTTTTCATCTTCCTCATTCTTCATTCTAAAACTGATTTTAGCCATTAAAGGAGGAGGAGATTTCGGCCAAGCTTGTTTCCCTTGCATGGTATGGTTTTGTGCCCCGTTTTTAATGATTTTTATGTTTCGTTTTAACTTGATTTAGCTAGCCCGAGGGTTAAATTGCAAAATTGTTAAAGGTTGAGGGACTTTCCATGGATGTTATTGAATGTGTTTTGAAGTTATTTGATAGATTATTAATCCTTATTATAAAGTAAACAAGTTTTGTTAAGTGATTTTTTGATGAATTTTGGAATTAGAGATTAAATTGTTAAAAGTGTAAATCCATGGGATCTATTGTGAAATGTTTATTTATGTGAGTTGCTTTAAGATCCCTTGCATCTAGAGCTGTGCATGGGCCGAGCTGGGTTCGGTCCGAGCTCAACTAAAAATTTAGGCCCGTTTGCTAGGCCCCGGGCCCGGCCTGGCCTGAAAAATGGGTCTAAAATTTTGCCCAAGCCCGACCTGGATAAAAATGTGAAAACTTGGGCCCGACCCTGCCCGCCGATATTAATTTTTATATTATTTGTATATAATTTTAAAATATATATAATACATAAAAAATACTAAAAACATCAAAATAAATATTTCTCAACAAATTAAAAATAAATTTTAAAAAATATGTATACTTAAATACTAAGATAGATGCAATTTAATAAGCAAATACCTCTAAAATAATA
The DNA here is from genome assembly GCA_025503065.1 of Gossypium bickii. Taxonomy (NCBI): domain Eukaryota; kingdom Viridiplantae; phylum Streptophyta; class Magnoliopsida; order Malvales; family Malvaceae; genus Gossypium; species Gossypium bickii. Next base: position 27,583,479 of record CP106718.1, read on the forward strand.
ACAAAATTAACAAATGTCTTTAAAATAATAATAAAATTAACAATAAAATAAGTTTTATACAATATCCAAACAATAACAACAAAATAGTAGCAATATAATAGTAAAATGGTAGCAAAATAGGGAGAAAATAATAAGAAAATAATATTAAAAATATAGATTGTTTTTTCTTTAGTGAATTGGGGACAGGTCAGGCCCAGGCCAAAAATGCCTTACCCGAAAAACGGGCCTTATTTTTTGTCTAAACCCATTTTTGGGGCCTATATTTTTGCCCAAACCCTCCCACATTTTTAGTGGGCCATCGGGTCGGGCCTCTACTTGCATCATGGGTAAAGTTGGATTTAGGTTAAAATGGTTAGATTCTAAGTTATGAGCTTAATGAATAAATTGTAAAAAGTTAAAATGTTAAGGGCAATTTGTAATTTTGCATAAATATGAACTATGGATTAAATTAAATACTAGAAGTACTTAATTGATTGAAATTATCTATTTAGATCAAGATAAACCACATTCCAACTTAAATCGAGGAAAGGCTAAAGCTTCGGATTAATTCGACTCTATTTCTATGCTCCTAATTATCAAGGTAAGTTCAGATGAATTACAATTGTTTTAATGTTAATTAAGTTTGAATATTTGCTATGTTTTTGTAATATAAATGAATTTGAGAATAAATGTATTCATGCTATGATGAATTGACGAATAACGAGTCCTAGTTGAACCTTCGGAATTCTTAGGATACAAATGATATGTCATTCGAGATTTCATGTTTTGAGTGCTAGTCTTGAATGTCCTACCGATGGCTGAGGTCCTGTAGTTGTTGTGGATTCTCTATAGCTCATGTGAGCAGTATCGTGTAGCTTACATTCTGACCCATAGCTCGTGTAAGCAGGCCTATTTCATAGCTCGTGATGTAAAGGAAATGCTACTGTTATATGTAAAGGCACATTATATATGCACTTTCCTGAGTATCCAAAGTAATTCTAAATGGTTGAACGGGTAAGAAAAGGAATGGAACGGTAAGTGAGTCAATAAAAATGTTCATGACGTTACGAAAATGTTAATGCATATGTAATGTATCTTATGAAATCTACTTATGATATAAATGAGCTTATATGTTATGTTGATGGACCTACTAACATGTGATCTTGATGATGCTTGAATAGACTTGTACTAAACTCGAGGCATTGATAATGGTTTATGCTTAATCCATGAATTGTGTTAATGAGGTAGTAAGTTATGTTTAAGTTTATACGAGCTTACTAAGCACTCGTTGCTTACGTAGTTATTTTCCTTTATTTTATAAATTATCAGAAGCTCGATCGGTTGGAAGCTCGTCGGAGACCTATCACACTATCCAACAACTAATTTGGTAGATTTTTTTGTATTTTGGCCAAGGTTAATAATGGCATATATAGGATGTTTCGTAATGGTGATTTGGTATGTTTATGCTTTTAAGATTATGTTTGGTTGATGGACTTGTAATGCTTGTTAAGTTAGGTCATTTTGGCCATCTTTAGGTAATTGAAATGCATGGTATTTGGTAGGTTTGTAATGGCTTGATAATGGTTATGATTAAATGAACTAGGTTATAATGCTTGAAATATGAAAATCTTAGCTTGTTTTGGTAAATGATGTTTTGATGCTACTGTGGTGCCTTTGAATGACATATTGGTTAGGTGATTTAGGATGATTGAAATTGTAAAACCCCTCACCCGTACTCAACGTCGGAATAGGGTTACAGAGCATTACTGGACATATCATACAATTACACATACATTTCACATACATTTTCAAATCTCATATAATCATCAATGAACAACATTCATATCGTCCCTAAAACGAGCCCACAAGGCCCAAAACATGCATTTGGGGTGGTTCGGGACTAAACTGATAACTTTAGAAACTTTTAGATCACTTAGAAAATTTTTCCAAAAATAGGGGACACACGCCCGTGTGGCCCGACCGTGTATCTCACACGGCCAAAGACACGACCGTGCCGCAGGCCGTGTGGACATTCGAAATGGGAGCACATGGACGTGTCCCAGCCCGTGTCTGACCCCGTGTAACTCTTTGACTTGGGTCACACAGCTAACATACACACACCCGTGTGACTAGCCCGTGTGCCCTAAAAATGGCCATACACGCCCGTGTGCCAGGCCGTGCCAAACCTGTAGGGTATACTGACTTATGCCACATGGCCAGATCACACGCCCGTGTGTGAGGCCGTATGGAGCATACTGACTTGGTTTCTAATTCAACACCAGGGGATACATGACCGTGTAACCTAACCGTGTGTCGCACACGGCTGAGGCACACGCCCAAAATAGACTATTTTCAAGCCATTTTGCCACCCAAACTTTTGCACACCTACACCAAACTTAATAGCACCAAAACATATCATATATGGACATTCAAACCAACTAAATCAAGCCTAATTTATGTCATCTCAATACCATTATCCACAATATACACAAGTCACAAAATAGGCCATTTTACTATACCAAATTCACATATACAATTCATCTAGTTAAACATTTCCAAACATGCATCTTTATGCTCAAAGTCACAAGCATATATTTTCTTTACTATCAACCATTTGACATCCACAATACCAACTGTAGTAGCCCATTTATGCTCAGGCTTGAACAAATAAAAAATAATAAAAAATAAACCAATGTCCAGTTTAAAGTCCATTTTACAGCCAATTAACCCAAACCCGAATCACTAAAGTCCAGTTATTTACAAGCCCAAATAAACAACCCGAAACCCATTACACCCAGACCCAACTAAACCTAATCCCATGACCCAAATGGCCCAATGGCCCAAACCTAATTTCAGAAACTGGAAACCCCAAACCCTAGGGTTCCTGCCTCACGCCGCAGCACCCAACACCGACCTTCGGTCGTCCCGGAATCCACGCACGGATGACGCTCGATTGCCGTTCTTCTCGCCATTCACCTGCAAAACAAGGAAAAAAAAATGGACAGTAGCTGCAGATTGTGATTTTGTATTTATTTTCAATTTAATTTTTTGGGTTATAAATAACCCCAAGGCAATCTGTAAAATACACAAGCAAAGATTCACAAAGAATACATATTAAATAAAAAATCAAATAGCAGAGGTGATTTCATATTATTCTATTACGTTTTTTTTTTCTTTTCGATCTATGCATTTTGTCTATACAAATACCGTTTTAAAAAAGAAAAGTAAGGAGTATACCTTTCGATTCGCTTTTAAAGAAAATGAAGTTTTTGGCCTCCGGCCACCGTATACGGTGGCGCGTGCGGTGACCCTTCACCAGAGCCCATGTCGGACTTTGGCCTCAGGCCGAGAGGGGGAGAGAGCCTTTCAAGGCCTCTGCTTTGTTTTTTTTTTTTAAAGGTGTTTAAAATGAAATTTTTGGGTTGATTTTTTACTTATATAGGCCCTTCTTACGACGCCGTTTTGGGGGTCCCCTTTAAAGGCCAGAACGACGTCGTTCAGGGGTTAGGATCCGCGCGTTGACCTGATACTCGGGGAGGATCCGCTTGTTTTTATAAAGGGGCAATTTGCCTTTTTAGTCCCTCTGCAATTTTATTCTTTGTAATTTCATTCAATTTAATTTTTTTATTATTTTTAATTCAGCCCTAAAATTTATACGTTCTTACGAATTGGTCCTTGAGCTATTTTAAAGCAGTTATTGGAACGACGTCGTTTTGGAGATAAGGCATAATTGCCTAGTTGGTGTGTGATGCGTGTCCTAATCTAGTCCTTTTACCTTTTATTTTTATTCCTATTTAATCCCTATTTCTTTATTTTTTTTTAAAAAACCCCCTTTTTATTTCTATCTTATTTTATTTTTAGAATTGTTTTAACATTATATCTAATTATATTATTTTTATTAAAATTCTGTATTTTTTTTTAAAATTTATATACTGCGTATTACTTACATTAATTTATTAATAATATAAAGTTTTTATGTATTGTTTATTTTAAATATGTATTATTTTTATATGTATTAAATTATTACTATTTATTATTCATAATTAGGTTATTTTATTAAGTTTAATATTATTCATATATTATATATTATTTTAAAATATGTACATTAGTTATTATATTATACTTTTTATTTTGTATATTATATATTATTATATTATTATATATGACATTTAAATCATTTTACCCTTAGTATTGTATAAAATTTTGTATATCATATAACATATATTGTTTATATTGTTTATATTAAATATGTAGTTTTTATGATTATTGTATTATAAATATATTTTTATTTAAAGTTATATACTATTTACTTATAACTATTTTTATCATGTATTATTATTTATATTTTTATATACTAAATTATTAAATTATACATTTTTTATAAGTTATCCTTGACATTTTTCATATTCTAAGTTTTTTATATCATTTATTTAAAATATTGTTTATATATATATTAAATCATTTTAGAAATTGTTATATTCTTTTTATTTTTTTTATAATATTCATTCAGTGTTTAAATATATCATCCATTTATTTACTTTTATATTTGATTTTGTTTATAGAGTTTAATGTTCATTTCTTAAATCTTTATCTTTCACATAGAATTTTAATTGATGTTGATTATTTTATATCCTGTATTTATTTATTTATGCTCTTTTATTTGCGTATTATTGTTTTAGCATAGTCCTTCCATTTCATGTATTATTTGCTATGTTACATTATTTTTTCGTTAATTGCCTACTTTAGTATTATTTGTTAATATGACTTGTAATTATAGAGAATTGCTATTTGATATTTATGTAATGCAATATCTTACACAAAACCATTTTTATAAAAACACATTTTGAATTAACGCATTTTATTCAAATATTTTTTTATGCAGTGATATATGATATTTAGGGACTTCGAGAAAAAGTGTACCCTAACTCACTGGGTTTCGGTATTTCTCGTTGAACTTAAAATATCAAGTATCCTTTTTTTAAAAAATATATGAAACTCATAAAACTTCAAATCTCGTTCTCGGGATTTCAAAATATTGTATCCTAACTAATTGAATATGATGTTTTGTGTCTCGAGGAATGGATTTTCTATAAATAAAAGTAATCTTAGTCTTGAAGTTTTGAAATGTTACATCCTAACTCATTGGGTGTGGTATTTTTATTTCTTCGAGCTAAGAGAGTTTTGGTTTTCTTTCAAATAGAAGGATCATAATTTAAATTTTTTAAATTTTCAACATAAGGACAATAACTAATCAATTCGGTACCAATTTTGGGCGTTACGAGAGTGCTAATCCTTCCTCATACGTAACCGACTCCCGAACTCGTTTTCTTGAATTTCGTAGGCCAAAATCAATATTTTAAAATAAAACATTTTATAAGGTGATCCGATCACACCTAAGTAAAAAGGGATTGGTGGTGACTCCTGTTTTCGTTTTCTTAAAGTCGACCCCCGTTTTTTCATAAAAACTTAAAAATGGTTTCGACAGCTTGGCGACTCCACTGGGGACAATAAGAGAGTCAAGCCATAAAATTGATTATTTTCTGTCCTTTGTCGGAAATTTGAAAATTTGATTTGAAAAATTACGATCCTGTTGTTGCATTTGTCATTGCATATGATTGTTATTTTCTTGCACACATAGCATTGCATGACCGTGTGGTCGTACCTTCAAGTGGGAGTGAGAAACTATGCCTTCGTAAGGTTTTCACCTCCGCATGGGCTAGTGGATTGCTTCCGGGATACATTTGTACCTATGTCTTCGTGAAGTTTTCACTTCCGCATGGGTATAGGGAAATGTATTCCCTTGAACTGAACTCGGTCTGTATGAGCCTATAATGGGTGAGGATCGAGGAATCTGGTGGTTCAGGTACCTCAAATTTAGAGTTAAACCACACATAGAAAACATAAGGACTTACCCTAAGTAGAACTATGCCAAACCTTAGTGGTTACCCAGATCGGTGTTTGTTTATTTTACTTGCTTTATGTTTTATTTCATGGTACTAACTTGTTGTGCTTTATTTTTTCATGCATGTCATTTCATATTTTAAGAGGTATCAATTCACGGTCAGTTTCTAAGTTAGAAAGCTGGTTGTGGAGAACGAATTCCTTGATAAAGTGGAAGACAATGCAGCCGTCCGCATGTGGTCAGAACAAATGCAATTAGAGAAAGGGAATAGCTTAGTTGAGGGGTATGTGTCGGAACTATGGGATTTCACTCGTATTAGTATCATGCAAAATGAGTTCCAAGAGTTGAAAGAAATATGGACCCAGTGGGATGATGAGGCTAAGCAGCTGTTCTATCGTAATTATGGCGATCTACCCTACTTGCTCGACATCAAGGTAGATAAGCATCTGTTCCGGGCTATGACTCAGTTTTGGAACTCTGCCTATAGCTGTTTCATTTTCAGGAAAGTAGATTTAGTGCCCACAGTGGATCCAAGTCCCTATTCAAGGATCCAAGTCAACAAAGCTTATTCTAGGGCTGCTAGTGTCCCAACTTTTGTGAAGAAGTTAATGAATATCACGGAGATGAGTGAACAGTGGGTTGCAGCCAGAATTCAAAAGAAAGGTGAAGGTAAATGTATTCCTTGGGTGAGTTTGAGGGACCTGATCCTAACACATCCAGATGTAAAGAAGAAGATCGATGTCTTTGCCTTATGTATTTACGGTTTGGTAATTTTCCCTAAAGCTCTCAGACATGTAGATAAAGTGGTCACTGATTTATTTGATCTCACACCTATACCTGCGATCTTAGCCGAGACATTCAGATCTTTGAATGCATGTCGAAGAGTAGGAGAGGGTAGGTTCATTGGATGCGTGCAGTTGTTATTAGCTTGGTTCCATAGTCATTTTTGGAAGGTGGAGAAAGTTTCTTATCGGGTTTTCTCTGAGAACTATTCTCCATTAAAAGAGATAGTGGCTACACCAAGGAGAGAAGACGTGTCTGAGAAAAACTGGATGACGCTTCTTCAAAACATCCAAGAGGAAGACATTGAGTGGAGGGCTCCTTGGATGATTCCCAACGAAATTCTTTATCGGTGTAGGAATTTTGACTGAGTTCCTTTACTTGGAATTTTGCAGAGCCGTTGGGTATGCTCCTTTGCTCGTACTAATGCAATATGGATCAAGACAGTTCGTGCCTGCAACATATGGACTGGCTCAATGTGAGTTCTCATACAGAGGGGATAACTATAAAAAGAAGGTTAAGGAGATTTCTTGTGCTTGGAGTCAGATTAGTAGGATGAAGAGATTATCCGCAGGCCCAATGATGACCCCAGAATACAATGGATAGAGGATTAGAAGGATTAATGATAACATCCCTGAGCTGAATCCAGAAGGCGCCCGATTAAGAGAGGAATACTTGTAAGTGGTCCCATCAGAATTAGAGATTATAAAACAAGATTTCGAGAGGATGAGTTCAGAGCTTGGAAAGAGGATGGATAAGTTGGAAGAAGAAAAAATGTATCTGAGGTTAGACGTGGATGTTCAGAAATTAGAGGCCGAAAAATTAAGAAAAGGGAAGAAAAGGGTCGAGGAAGATCTGGATAGCCTAAAGACAGAATATAAGAAGCTGCGTCTATTAATGAAAAATGTAGGATTGGGGAAGACTTCAGAGCAGTGGCAACAGGAGGTTCAAGAGGAAAAGGCCAAGGCTGACCGTTGGGAGAAGAAGTTCCAAGAGATGTAGATGCGAAATGAGGCCCTAGAAAGGAGTTTGGCAGAAAGCCAAAAAGAGAAATGTGGATTGAAATCTAGAGTGGCTGAACTAGGACGGTCTCTTCACCACCATCGAATTCATAATTCTGCAATCGAGTTGAAGTCAAGTCTGAACAAGATTGAGGAAATGAAGGGCAAGATTGAAAAATTGGAATCAGCATTGCAGAATTGTGAACTCCGGATCGAGCTTCTTAAAGCAAGAGAAGGGCATTGGAAGGAATAGCTCTACGATTCCCATGATCAAGTTAGAAATCGGGATTATCTCATGGGTGAAGCAATAGTTCAGATTCGAAAGGTAGCTGATCACCTACAGACTTTGGCAGTACAGGATGATACATTGAGCATGAAGTATGAGCTACAGTCAGATCGTGGTCAAGAGTTAGCCTTGTTGTTTGGGAAAATCAAAACTTTGGGCCTTAGGGTGAAAGCATATTTGTAGTCCATTTTATGTAAAGGATTTTGTTTTCTAATAAAGTTTTCTAAATGAAATTGAACCCAGATCGATGCCTTCTTTTTGCATTCATGCATTTGGATTACATCACATCATATGCATCAAACTCCATAGAAAGATCCTAATTAGTTGAAATTATCACACACACAGAGAGAGAGAGAGAGAGAGAGAGAGAGAGAGAAGGAAAAATCTAGAAACTGAACACCGTTACGGTACACGTGCCAAGAAAAAAATGGATCAAAGACTTGAACAGTTCCAAAGAGACATGCAAGACCAGATGCAAGAGCAATTGGCAAAGCTCCAACAAGAAATGAGAGACTAAATGCTGGAAGCTCAAAGGAACATGGTAGCTCAAATGACTCAGCTACTGAATGGAGTAATGGACAAAGGAAAAAGTCCCATGACTATTGCTGGAGAAGATAATGAGGACTTTTCTCCAAATTTTACCCCATCGCATACATAAGTACAACCTAAAGAGTATCCCCGAAGGCCATCCGTCACGATTAGATCTCAATAAGGGCAAACTGTTGCAAGAGTGCCCATGAACTTCCAAGTGGGCACAGGATCTAACCAAGGAGATAACCCTACTAATCCTGTTATCCTTGACTTAGATATAGTAGAAGGGGAAAAGACAAGAATTGAGTCCTCAAGGCAGTTAGAGGATTGCTGTAGATGGTTGGAAGAAAAGTTCAAGGCATTGGAAAATGCTGATAATCACCATGGAATTGATGCTAAAGACTTGAGTTTGGTTCCAGATTTGGTGCTTCCTCATAAATTCAAAATGCCAGAATTTGAGAAGTACAATGGGACTAGCTACCTTGAAGCCCACATTACCATGTTTTGTAGACGCATGACCGGCTATGTTAATAATGATCAACTCTTGATTCATTGTTTCGAAGAGAGTTTGGTGGGGGCAGCGTCCAGGTGGTATAATCAACTGAGCCGTGCTAGGATTAGTTCTTGGAGGGACCTAGCCCAAGCTTTTATGAAGCAATACAATCACGTCACAGACATGACGCCTGACAGAATCACCTTGCAAAATGATCGTGTCTGTCGAGTCTTAAAATTTATAAAAAGAATGATCGAACCTAGAAACTAACTCTGACAATGATTTGAGGCAAGCGCACCTATCGAACAGTATTATAGTTTAGGCAAGACAGAAATGTCGAACCCAAAGGAACCAAAAGTACTAATACTAACTCTCTCTTTATTATTTAGCCTAAGAATTAAGGGAGCTTATTTATCTAATCTAATGTAACTATCAACTAAACTAAAGATGCAAAGACAGAAAGAATGAATTGAGAAAATAACTTGAGAGAAAACCAATTAATTAAAACGACACCCGAGGAACAATCCAACTAGACTTCACTTATTATCTAACTCTGAACCAGACGATTTATTCATTTGACTTGATCCGTAAGATTCCCTAAGTTATATTAAACACTCTCTTGAAGCGAATAACGTCTAACCCTAGGTTGATTAATTGAAATCTCTTTCTAATTAAAACCCTTAGAATCGCATTAACTCGGTCTATGGACTCCCATTGTAAGAGCCCAAATTCGCCTGGGCCCGTCAGAGTAAACCAAAAAATATAACAAACAGAACAAAACAAAAAAAAAGAGTTATCAACAGTCCATTAACAGTCCAATAAAGCCCATTACAAAATTAAAAACCACTACCCAATCTCTAAATACCTAACCCACAAATAACCCAGATACAAAATCAGCCCAAATCAGGATTAATCGAATGGCCCAAATAGTCCAACAGCGGGTTTTCAATCTGGGAAACCCTAGAAGTTTCGGAAATCCCTTGCGCCGCAACCCCAGCCAGGCATTTGGGCTGCTTCGGTCCTCACACGCGCACGACGCCACGTCCACGCGTACAGCCTCCGTACGGTGCCACATCTACGTAACAACCTCCGTACCTGCATCGAATTAAAGATGAACAGTAGTAGAGAAAACAAAAAAAAATAGTGTATTTTTATTTTTATTTTTCGATTTCGGCCTTTAAAAGGGTCGAAACCAACCCCTGTAATTCTTCTACACACTTTCACGATTTCGAATACAGAATACAGAAAGAAAATTAAAAAAAGGTAGCTTTCTATTTTGATTTTTCTTGTTTTTGTTTTTAAAGCGAGAAAATAAACGAACAAAAAGGGGAGTTACCTTCGCAGAGGGGATCATCAGAGCCCTCGTCTCCTTCGTAGAAATCGAGGCCTGGAACGGGGATTTTGGGTTGGAATCAGATGGCCTTTGGGTCTCAGTCCTAAGCAAGGGCGGGAGAGCATCGATAAGCGCCACCATACGTTGATTACAATGGCGGATTGGTGGTCGAACAGCGCAGTACTCTGAATCGGCAGGGTAGCGAGGGAGGGGCTCTAATTTTGTCCTTTTTTAAGGCGGCTAGGGTTTAAAATTTTTAAAAGACAATATTGCTTTAAAGAAAACGGCGTCGTTTAGGCTCATTCTGATGGCCTTAAAACGACGCCATACAGGCCATAACCCGATTTAGCCCGACCTGTTTCAGGAAAAGAACCCGCGCGTTTTTTAGTAATGGGTTATTTATATGCGAGGTCCCTCCTCTTTTAAGGCTTATTGCAATTTAGTCTTATTTCTTTGTTTTTCGTTTTTAATTTTACCCCTGTAGTTTTACATTGTTTCAATTTAATCCAATTTGTGTACTGCGTTTTGAGCTTCGAGAATAATTGCTAGTTTAATCCTTGAACGTTTGCGCTCATTTCATTTGAGTCCTTTGATTCTCTTTTATTTTAATTTTTTCCCCAGATTCCTGCTTTCATTTTAATTTAGTCTTTTTTATATTCTATTTTCTTTAATTATTTTACTATTTTTCCATTACTTAAACATTTTTATTATTATTGTTAATATTATTATTATTGTTTTATTATATTCAAACTATTGTGTATAGTATTTTATTCATTTATTAACTTACGAATTTCTATTATTGTTATTAAATTATTTTTATGTATATTATTAATTTCATATTATTTTATATATATATAAATATATATATGCCCTTTTAAATCTATCTATATAAATTCATTTCCTTTTAAACTTATCTATACATTTAGTTTCTTCTAAAATTATTTATGTATATATATATTTAAATGCATAATTTCTTTTTAAAATATGTATCTAATGAGTTCATTCATAAATTATTTCATTTTTAAATAATTCCATAAAATGTTAATTTCAAAATCAACTTACTTTATTTTTTTAAATATATTTGTTAGCATCCAAAATTTTATTTTATGTTAATTTGCCATTGTCGATTTTGTAGAATTATTATATTTCGTAGCTTATTTTAATAGGATATTGAATTTGTGTGTATTTCATGCTTAATGCTTGTGTATCTTGTATTGTATTTCAAATTCTAACATATTCAAACATTTTCTAAATATTTTTATTATATTAAAAATAAATGTTGAGCCAATTTTAAGATTGCATATTTGAAAAACGAGGCAATATTTGTGTGTTTAGAAGTATGGAAAAATTACATCCTAACGTGCTGGGTGTCAATTTTTCGTTCAACTAAATAACCAAATACCCTTTTTATATGTTTTGAAGATCAAAGATGATCTCGGTGTCAGAGTATAAATGTACCTAACGTGCTGGGTATGATATTTTTGTCCCTTTGAAACAAGTTAATCTTGAGATTCAACTCCGACTTAATTAACTTTCTTCCAAAATTCTTTACCCTAAATATTTTCAAGTTTTAGATATATTTGAATTCTTTCTGAATGTTTTCCGTCGTTAAAAACATACATTGAACCAATTTCAAGATTGCATATTTGAAAAAACAAGGTAATGTTTGTGTGTTTAGAAGTACGGAAAATTACATCCTAACGTGCTGGGTGTCGATTTTTCGTCCAACTAAATACCCAAGTACCCATTTTTTTACATGTTTTGAAAATCAAAGATGATCTCGGTGTCAGAGTATAAATGTGTTATATCCTAACGTGCTGGGTATGATACTTTTATCCCTTTGAAACGAGTTAATCTTGAGATTCAATTCCAATTTAATTAACTTTTTTTCCAAAGTTTTTGACCCTAAATATTTTCAAGTTTTTGGCATTAGGACAACATTAATCAATTTGGTACCAACCCTGGGCGTTGCAAGGGTGCTAACCCTTCCTTGCACGTAACTGACTCCCGAATTCGTTTTCTCGAATTTCGCAGACCAAAATATTTTTATAGGTGATCCGATCACACCTAAACAAAAAGATTGGTGGCGACTCCTTATTTTTAAAGTCGATCCCCATTTTCAAATCCCAAAACTCCAAAATAAAAAAAATGGTTTCCACACCCATATTAGGTTTCACCCTAATCCGGCCAAATCTCGTCACCCTATCTCTAGGCGCGCGATCAACTCCGCTTGATTATGCTAGATCTACTCTTAAGCAGGGACTTTTGCTCCTCCACCTAAGCACATCATACTTGAATTAATATCCCGGAAATATCAACACAAGAATTAAGAACACATAATTAAGAACAAGTCAAATATTTATCATATAGTTCAGAAAATGATAACAAGATTCATATTAGGTTTCATCCCCCTCAAGTATCTGAGGGTTTAGTTCAGAACAATAAAAGAAAACATCTCAGAAGAAAAGATAAAACAAAACATAAGAAATCCCTAAAACCCCCTGAAGGAATTGAAGGAGAAATCTGCCGTCTTGAGTATAACTTCGGTTTCTTGAGATGGATCAACTGGCTATCTTCGAATGATTTCCACTGATAAACCGTAAAAGTAACATATTTTAATCCCACATTTAGTATTCTTTTGGATGATTTATCCCTCGATTTATGTAAAAAGTTGCTTTTAATCCTTTCTTTTCATGTCTTATACTCAAGTGAAGGAAGTATGGGTATTTATATAGAGTTTAAAGAAGACTAGCGGCATACAAAGGCGTAATGAGAGCAGCTCGGTGAAGCTGAGTGTGGCAGTCTTGAGGGTATTTTTTGACGCGCCAGAGTAATGTAGTCAGAGGTCGTGGAACTACACGATGGATAGATGTTGAACAAGTCATGGGTGTGATGGGTGAAGATTGTTGACTCATTCATCTGCTTGCCAATGAGCACAAGAAATTTGAGTTTGTAGAGCCAGCTAGTTACCGACCTGACTTGTTGGAAAGGAAAATCGACGTAGTTGTGTAGATTTATGAAGTAGAGAGCATTTTAGGCTAGCACTCATTTGTTGCATGTTCTGGCCAGCAGAGCCATATAGCATCCATTGTTTTCTTCAAGTATCAAATGAAAACTTCTTAAGCATTTTCTCTTCTTTAACTTTTGTTTGATTGTGGTGAACTAGTCACCTCATTTATATCCTTTCTTTTTCATCTCAAGCCGAATGTCTTCTAAATCTTTCACTTCCATTCCATCATTGTAACTTTGATCTTCATTCGATGTGTCCAACCATTTTGCTTTCCACCTCAAAGCATGGCGATCCTAGCACTTCTTGCTTTTTCCTTTAATTGTCAATGTTCAAGATAATCTCATCTTCCATTTTCCTGTCCTAGCTATCAAACCCGTGGCGAGGTGTCCATGGTCTTTTCTCTCTTCCTGATTTCATGGTGGATCTCCCAACATACTTTCTACTCTTCTTTTTCATTAGCTATGAGAAGTTTCCGTACTATAAACTTGGACGATGCAGAGATTTTTAACATTGATTATCATATTCTAAATCGTCTGAAGCGTGGTTGTTTCCATTGTTTCGACACATCATCTCAAAATGAGGTAATGTTATGTTATTTAAGACATTCTGTGGTGTTAGCCATCTAGTGGAGATTTCGATTTGTGGTCGGAGAGCCTGTGAGTTATGTCGGATTTGTGGGATCTATCTTGTTCTAGTTTTATGTTTGTTCAACACTGCTTACGGCTTTAGTGATAATGTATGGATTCAAGCTAATCAAAGTTAAATGGGTATACCAACAATTTCTGTTAGGCTATCGGCCTAATCTACTTATGTGGGTGGTGACGACGTAAGTGGCAAGAGTGAAGTACAAATGAATGGCAGCGTGAGTAGTGTGATCACACACATGTATTAGTATGTTAATTACATATGTGATAGAAGGTGTGATCTTACTACCAGTTTAAGGGCGACTTGTGTTACTCTTGCTCATATGTTCAGCATGTGGAGCATATGTAAGCATACGTTGGGTAAGAGGAGTGGAGATGGTTAGGCTTTCGATCAAATGTTGGCAATTAACATATATCTGATGAGTTTAACCATATGATATTTGTGCTAAATTCTGGTCGTGCTTAGGCCCCGGTTCAACCTATTACATTAAAAAGTTGTCAATGGTTTGGTACTAAGTAGTTTGCATACATAGTAGTTACGGGTGATAAATTTGTTTGAACTAAAGCTCAAAGTTGAGTACATGATAAATATATAATTTGACTTTGGTCCAATGGTTTACACGCCGAGGAGATGCACAGGTCGAGAATAGCGTGTACACATACATACTTGCTTATGGCATCGGTGTTTGTTATATTGACGATTACACACTAAGCCTTTGACTCACCTCTCATGTGTAATGATAGATCTACACCAGGTGGGGTGATGCATATGTACTGTTTGTTGATTTCTTATCGTTTATACTTTTTTAATCTGTTGCTGAGTTGTAAAGGCCTTACGCGCTAATTTGGTTTTTTTATTCGTCTTGTGTGTGTTTTATTTTTTTTACAAGTTTAAACTAAACGATTTCTTTATTTAATTAAATGTGTTTCAAACTACAACGACTGTTTCTAAAATTTTACCAGAATGCATTAAACAAGTACAACAAAACAAAACTCAAACTTTCAAACTAAGTTTTACTTTAAAGTATGCATGATGAGATAGTTTTCAACTCCTTGCACGCAAGCTTCAGTCGAGTTTTCTTAAAAATCAAATTTTTAAATTAGACATGTATCTGCTTTCGAGAAGTTACTTTGTCCATACTAGCGCAACGAAGCATTTTCAAGACGCCATAAAACAACAACAACCTTCGCTTATTCAAATATTTACACTGCGGATACTGATTGAAGGGCAGTTTAGAGCTAGTGTGTTACTACTTTATCAGTGAGGGAAGGTTCACTTCGTGTACGCGGGCGAGGCCAACCAAAACGCAATGACGTAATAATGATTTTGATGAAATATTGGAAGACTTATCGACGAACCTGCAAGTAACGTCATGATAGCACACTATTCCGTTATGTCACAGACAGATGATGACTAATGGCACCAGGATTACCTGTTTGACAAATAGTTGTGAATGGATGAACCGTATAAAACTATCGACGATACAGGAAATAAGTCGTAGCAAACTTTATCGTATCAGCAGGTGATCTGAAAACCAGGACGCCAGTCATTGTTCATAACGTGAATGTGTTGAAGAGTGGTGTGGACATCAATCATCGTTCCACAGGGGTATCTGGGCCTGCCTGACCATACAGCGCTCGACCAGCTCGTATCTGAGTGTGCGCGGTGATGATCAGGTCATGGGTCAAGCAAGGGCGGATACAGACCTGCAAATCACGAACCAACGCACCAGCCTGAAAAGTAGCTCCCTATGCCAAAGAAGTTAAGGAAGGCGCGAAGTTTATATAATGGAGCACATTAAACTGCCGGAGAAGAAGAGTGATGGTTCCTTCCAGATGAATCTTATCAATGGTGGCTCGCGGCCCAGGATGGTCAGGCGATCTTACCGGGACTTTCACTGAGAGCCAGAAATGATGGGTCCGTAACATCGGTATACATGCTGCTAAGTGTTGGAAGAGGAAGTGGTATAAATAAGATCGGTAGAGATGGACACACCGCGCAGGACATTGCCGGCGACGTATATCAGGTCGTGATGCGAAAGAGACAGAGGTTGGACGCCTGACAGAGGGAGAGGAGTCGCTCATGCTCCGGAGCCAGAAGAAAGAGGAGAGGTTCAATGTCTGGGCTGTCTGGGCAGCGAGAATGAGAGATTTGGATAAAGCTGTCAATTACCGAATTGCTGGAGGAGTGGGTGAACTTACAGTTCGCGCTGCTTACTCGCTATTTTGTAAATTTATCGTTGCGACTAGCCGATTGTGGGTCGGGATCATCAGATAGATGCGGATTGTCGCATTGTTACGTCGAGCGCGGCGGTGTCAGGGCAGAGAACCCGGAAGGTGCCCATGTGTCGAGGAGTAAATGGTCCGAGGTTCAGTGGATCATGATGGGGTCGTACGGGTGCAGTAGTTTTTTATGAGGGCCCAGGCCGTAGAAAGGCATACGATGCGATGTCTCTTAGAGCAGATCATTTTCTGACTTATCGCCGCTGCTGATGATAGCTGTCTGACCTGCTGTGTAGTAGGAACTTTAAAGTGGTTTTTACAGATAGAGTGTTAGCTTCCTCCCTAAGGTCCCCAGAGAGAACAAGAGATGATGTGCAGAATGCGAGGTAAAGGTGTGGTATCTGGTTCGGCCATTATTACTAAGATCACGGATCAGATGGTAGCGTGGTAGTGCGTTGACTCACATTGCGTTTACGATCGGAAGCTACTTGCTAGAGGTTGTGAGTAATAGAGAGGAGGATAATCAGCTAGATACCGCCGGGCGTTCGGCCGTGGAATGAGATGATTTATGGTCTATGCGTGGATACTTGTTAAAATCATGTGCGAGCTAAGGATCTTTGGAGTGTTAATATACGTAGAAGCCGATGGCGATCAGAATTTGGATGATGATCCGTCTACCAGGGCTCACAAAGGTACCACTCACGTCCCGTGGATGGCATAATTGTGAGCCTGTTGTTGCCGGAGAGGTTTCATCAGCGCCAACGCGTGTATCACTAGAGTAAGGCAGCTGTAGGCAACGCACGAGATAGAACAGCAATTTAATGTTGCTCGCATCGACATCTTCCATACCACACTGTGATCGTGACTTACGATCTTAGAGCCGCACAGTTCCCAGAAGGGTAGCAGTAGTAAAAAAGATCCATAAGAGACTCACGACTCACTAGCTCACTGGAAGCTTTAAACGCAAGCTATTGAATCACACTGGCAAGACAGATTCATGGACTTTGATGAATGTGCTCAAACCAAGACGTCGCGTTACTACGATTCGTGCACCCAAACTGGACCAGCGGACCGACATTCTGGGGTATGGCAGATGGTTTTTGATTCCCGGTTACGGCAGTATTTGCCGTTTTGTGAGCCTCCGCCGATATCTGGGAGGGAAGGAAGACTCGAGAAGATCGGAGAGCTTGGTTGGAATCGGACCGACCGAACCACTTGTCGGGCAGTAACGAAGAGTGGTCTTAGTTTAAGCATACAAAGATTTGTAGCGTTTTGAAGTGGCAAAGTGCATCGCCGCTGCTGACCGCTATGGAGTGGTGCTGAGATGCATGTGTGCAGGGAGCTTGGATAGGTTAAAGGTTCATGTAAGACGCGTATGCTGTGAGTTAGTTCATATATGCACGATAACATAATATCATGCGCTGATGCGCGCGGAGCAGGGGAAAGGAGTCATTGGGTGGTGGAGACATCGCGAAGTTAACTAGGCATCTGCTGTTGGGTGCTCGTGCCAGTTCGCTCACCAAGAGATTGAGCACTTGTGGGGGGACCAATAGTGCCCGCGGATCCGCGTGGAAGCGCACGACCTGTATGACTTGAATTTGATCAGCGGTGATCGAAAGAGCGACCATCGGCACCGTCAATCACCATCAGAAGAAACACAGGTAACCGGGCAACTGGCAACAATGTCCATCGGGCCGTCGGAAACATCGTTATCGCCGTTGTTGTAGATTCCTGCGGCGAGACACGGATTTGTGATGCACAACACACGCGCACGAAGATTCGAATCTACATTGATGCCAAATGACCACCATTTATATAATCTTGATCTACCAAAAAGTTCTGTTGATGGAATAGTGGAGTTTGCATATCTGGTCTGTAACGAGACACATCTCTTGGACCCTGCATTCAACGAGTTGGTTTCCGTGCAGTCAGATGGATATACACGCATTAGATTGCATCCGATTTCATCCGCAATATCGGGAGGTCGTTCAAATATTGGAGATATGTTAGAGGTTGTATCTGATTTAAGCAGCTAGAAGAATTTTATCAAGGAGTTAGTGTACAATAGTTACGAGCAAGTATATCAGATATAGCCAACAGCAGATGGATAGTATTGTATTTGAACTCCACATGCTGACAGCAGAGAGAGTTGCTCTAACGCGATACAGCAGGTTGCACACATAATAGATGATTGACGAGCGGAGCCTGCGACATTGCGCAGTCGCGCGAGATAGTCTGTGGTGAAGTTTTGAGTCCGCCGGCGTAAAGCCGGTCCGTGAGCGCTGAGCCCTCTAGGTCGCGCGCGCTATAAGTTGTGCCGCAGTTGACTAGACCGGAGCTTCGGCTCCCGGAAAGTTAAGCAAGTAATTGGTGGTCAATGATCCATGATGTTTAATGTTTACGCACGCATCTCAGAGGCCGAGTGTGGTGTTGTCGGTGCAGCATTCCGACAGCGGAAGAGAAGTGGTACTGATCGTGGATGTGGTTTCGGAGAAGCTTGGTTGCGCTCGCTGCGGGAGTGTGTGCTGCAGAATCATGGAAGTAGGCATAGAGCGAGTGGATGTGAGGATAGCAATACTACTGATCAATCGAAAGATTTTACGTAAGGCAGAATAATATCCCATGTGTGGCCCATTTTAATTGTTTGTGCATGTGAATGGTGAATGTGTGTGTTGTGTTGTGTATCACAGCAGGGTGATGAGCTGAGCTATAAAAATTATTTGGGTACTTGAGTGGATTCACAAGATAGTGTTGTTAGTGTTATAGCAAGTTTGTAAAACCAAAGTGCGCACACACAAGCATGAAGGGCACTGGAGGAGATCTCTGAATAGCATCCTTTGTCGTTTTTCTCTCAAGTATCAAAATCAAAACTTCTTCTAAGCATTTTCTCTTTCTTTTCTCTTTACTTCTTTTGGGTATTTGGCCGAAACTAAGTCACCCTCATTCTATATCCTTCCTTCATTCTTCTTCTTTTTTCATCTACTCAAACCCGAATGTCCTCTTAAATCTTTCCTACTCTTCCATTTTATTTTGGCCAAATCTACCTTGATCTTCATTCATCGATTGTGTTCCAACCATTTCGTTTTTCTCCCTCAAAGCCATAGCCGAATCTTCCTAGCACCCTCTTGCTTCTTTTTCTTCTCTCTTTCAATCGATTCAGCAAGTTCTGAAATCTCATCTTCCATTTTCTATTCCTTTGGGTTCTCATAGCCGAATCTCAACCCATAGGCAGGTAAGGTTCCATGGTTTCTTTTCTTTCTTCTCTTCTCTTGATCTCATGACCGAATCTCCCGGACATACTCTCATCTCTTTTATTTTTCTATCTTGGTTGCTATAATGAGAAAAGCCGAAATCTCTGTCACTCAAACTTCTTATGGGACGTTAGTTGCTGTAGATCTTTAACATTGGATTGTCGTTACTTCAAATCGGGTTCGTTAGTGTGGGGTAAGTGCTTCTATTGTTTCGACATCTCTTCTTATGTTAAAATGTCGAAGGCAGATACCTTATGTTATTTATGCTTGGCCGAATACAGGAGGGGGTGTTGACGCCATCTAGTGTAGAGATTTTTGGGATTTGTTGGTCGTGAGTCAAGCCTAGAACCTTCGGGATTTGTCGACTTAGGTAAGGGATCCAACTTCGGGTTCTAGTTCTTTATGTTTTGGTTCACCATCATATTTAATGTATTAGTATGTTAATAAATTTGAGGAAATCGATATGCTACCCTTGTGGGTATAAGCGAGGACTCCGGGTAAGTCCATTCTGATGGCTAATGTTATTTGTTTCTATTAAATCTGTATATACCATGTTACGGTATGTTGTTAATTGATAAAGCATGATAAAAATGTATGTAAGAGCATGTTCATTGAAATGGGTATAAAGAGAGGAGGGGGAAGATATATTATTTGTAACTTTGGGTCACCAGTGGTTTGGCACCACCAGTGGTTTGGTACCACACATGTTATTCGTGACTTTGGGTCACCAGTGGTTTGGCACCACATATGATATCTTTGTGACTCATCCCAGTGGCTTAGTACCACAGTGGGTTGGCCCCACATATTATATTGAAAAGGGATTGTCACCGGTGGTTTGGTACCACAAAGTGGGTTGGCCCCACATATGTTAATTGTGACTTTGGGTCACCAGTGGTTTGGCACCACCAGTGGTTTGGTACCACATTGATAAATATATATAATGTTTGTGACTTTGGGTCACCAATGGTTTGGTACCACACGGGGTAGGATCTGGAGTTCAGGATGGCTAGGGTTCGGGTTGCGTGACATACATACTTATTTATTAAACTGTGTAAGGGTTTTGTTATAATCGGGATGGGGACTTACACACTGAGTCTCGGTGACTCACCCTTTCTCTCACATTTTGCAGATGATTCGTAGATCGCGGATGCGGAGCCGGGCGGACTCGAGGTGGCCATGCATACGGTTTTCGGGTTTTGTTTTGATTTGCTATTTCGGTTTATACTTTCTTTTAATTCGGTTTTTGGGTTGTAATAAGGCCCCTAACGTTTAATTTTGGGGTTTATTTATCTGTTCTATGTTTTATTTTGTTTTGCTAAGTTAAACTAAACGATTTGCTTATTAATCTCTACAATGAGTGTTTTCTAAACTACACAACTTTTCGGGGTTTTTCTAAAACTTTACCATCGGGTAATTACAAACAAGTGATGACAACAAAACCAACCCAAACTTTTTCCAAACTAAGTTTTACTTTAAGTCTAAACGCAAAAGAATGGGTTTCAACTTTGCACTTAAACGAAGTCGGGATTTTCTTAAAATCAAATGGTTTTTTTAAAATGAGAGACAACGGACGGTTTTTCTCAAAGAAGTTCTTCTTTTGTCCATACTTTAAACGACAAAGTGTTTTCAATGACGTTTCTTCACAAAAATAAATCGACAACTTGTTTTATTCAAAATATTTTTACCCTGTGACATGCAGGATTCGGTCGTAGCGTATTGGCCGGGTTTGGGGTGTTATAATTGTGATGTTTTCTTTTTACATTATGAACTAAACCCCTTAGATACCTGAAGGGGGATGAAACCTAGACAGAATTTATTATTTGATTTTTAAGTTATATGAAAAATTACTTAGTTTGTTCTTAATTATTTTGTTTAATCCAAATCCAATGTGCTTAGGTAGAGGAGGAATAGACCCTGCCTAATGGTAGATCTATCATAATTAAGCGGAGTTGATTGGGCGCCTAGAGATAGGGTTACGAGATCTTGTCGGATTAGGGTGAAACCTAATATGGGAATCCATTGATCGATTTACTGCTTTCCTAGGGGGTTATTATAAGCGTACGAGAGTTCCACTAATTAACCTAGGATTAGACGTTATTCACTTCGAGAGAAGGTTTAGCATAGGTTAGGGAGTCTCACGGATCAAGCTAAGTAAAAGAAGTCATATAATCTAAGGTTAATTAATAAGAGAAGTCTAGGTGGATTCTTCCCGAAGGTATCATAAAAATCAACTGAGTTTTTTTCAAGTTATCTCCAAATTCATTTTTTTTGTCTTTGTTTCCTTAGTTTAGTTGTCGTCAATTTAGTTTAAAAGCAACCTTTATCTTAGTTAGGTTAAATAATAAAAAGAAAGTGAGTATTAATACTTTTAATTCCTTTGGGTTCGATATCCGGTCTTGCCTAAGCTATACTACTGTTCGATAGGTAAACTTGCCTTACAATCGTTGTCAGAGTTAGCCTCCAGGTTTGACCATTCTTTTATAAATATTTAAAACTCTAATTTTACAGCGATCAAGTTTTTGGCGCTGTTGCCGGGGAACTAAAATATTAATAAATCTCTATTTTTATTACTTTAGCCATTTTTTATTGCAATTTATTTTCATTATTATTTTTTTAATTTTAATTTTAATTTTAATTTTTACTTTGCTAATTTTTCCTCTATTTTGCTTTTGGCAGATAATTTTAGTCTATAGAGAAGATGGCACTGAATAATTATCAGTGGCAAGTTATGAGGACAATTCCTACTAAAGCAGCCAGTGCCTTCGACCACGACGTATTCACCAGGTTATCTACCCAGCTAGAGATGATGAATAAATATATCGATGGTTTGTGTCGTCGCTCGCAGGTACATCCAGTAATGCAATATGACTCGAATCTAGGAGGCGTGACGAATCTTGAGTACCCACCCTACGGATATGGTATGGAGAACGAACAAGTCCACTATATGGGTAACTACACTAGACCTCAAAATAATTTTTATAATGACATTTATAATGCAGGTTGGAGGTACCATCCCAATTTCTCGTGGAATGATCAAAGTAGCCAAAGACAGGAACTTTATCCAGATTTTCAACAACCATCTCACCAACAGGAAGAGGAGTCAAACATTGCAGAGATGCTGACAAAATTCATGGCACCCACAGATACCCCGATTGAAGAGAACAAGAATCGATTAGAGAAAGTTACTAAGTCAGTAAGGGAAGCCACTAAGGCAGTCGAACAACTCGCAAAACTCATGTCAGAACAACCGCAAGGACATCTACCGAGTAACACCGAGATTAATCCAAAGGAGCAAATTCAAGCCATAGCAGCTCAAGAAAATGCAGAGATAGACGAATCCATCTCGCAACAAGAAAACAAAGTAGACAAAAGAAAAATAGAGGTAACGCAAGAAAAGCCGAAACTGGTAATAAAGGAGTATCAACCTTGCATACCTTACTCTGAAGCATTAGAAAGAGACGATTCAGAAGAACAGTTCGGTAAGTTTATTAAAGTTTTAAAGAAACTACATATCAACTTACCTCTTCTTGAAGCTCTTTCGCAGATGCCAGAATCTAGAAAATTTTTAGGGGAGTTGTTAACGAAAAAGTAAAGGATAGACGAGGAATCACATGTGGAACTCAACGCAAAATGCTCGGCAATTCTACAGAATAGACTACCACAGAAATTAAAAGATTCAGGGAGTTTTACAATTCCATGCATAATTGGTAGTTTATCTATAGAAAATGCGTTAGCCAATTTAGGGGCAAGCATAAATGTTATGCCTTATAAACTGTTTAAACAACTAGGTCTAGGGAAACCCAAACAAACTAGGATGAGTGTTCAATTAACTGATAAAACTATCAGAATTCCTAGGGGTATAATAGAAAATGTTCTAAGCTAAATTGATAAATTCGTATTCCCAGTAGACTTTGTTGTCTTAGACATGAATGAGGACAATTTGAATCCTTTAATTTTAGGAAAACCCTTTCTAACAACTGCCAGGACTAAAATTGATGTTGGCACAGGAGAACTCATTTTTCGTGTAGGTGATGAATCAATCAGTCTACAAGCTTTTGACTCGGCCAGGACATCAAGTGATGAAGGTGAGAAAGTAAATTTAGCTGATAATCAAATTGTTCAACTTTCACCACAGGAAACACCACAAGGCTAGAAACCTGAGTCGAATTATGGGCCCCAAGATGTACAAGCTCATAACAATGAATTGTTAATGCAATCTGACCCAAGGCAAGATACTGTGGTAAATAAAGGTAAGATTGAGGTAAGCCACGATTTACCAAACCCGATAAATAAAGAATACCAACCTCGTGCGCCATATCCCGATGCAATAAAGAAAGACCATACAGAGGAAGAATCCGGTGAACTCACACTTCGTGAAGAAGACGAAACAATCACTCTTCAAGCTCTTGACTCAGCTAGGACATCAAGTAATAAAGGTACGAAAATTCTATTGATAATCATTTGGTTCAACCTTCTTTACAGGAAGCATCACGAAATCACTTAGCTGAGGTAGATCTTAGACCTAGTGTCGACAAAGAAGAAATACCTAAGGAACAAAGCCTTAGGGTTGACAAACTAAAAGAGGAGGAAACACAAATCAATGGGGAACAGGAACCCCACGAAGTGAAACCGAAGGAGACCCCAAACGAGCTGATAGGAACAACAAATCACTTCAAAATAGGAGATCAGGTATTGTTGAATAAGGAAGACCCTCGAATCACCAATTCAGACCTCAAGGTAAACGAAGAAATCACTTTTGAGGTATTTAATGTCTTTCTATACGGCAAAGTCGAGGTAAGCAATCCTAAATTCAACACTTTTGAAGTAAACATTACTCGACTTAAACTATATATCCATAACCGAAGTGATCGCATGAGAAAGGATTTTCACCTCCTCAAACCACCATGACCATACGAATGAAAGGTAAAGTCTAGCTTAAGACTATAAACGCAGCGCTTTCTCGAGGAGGCAACTTGAGCACTAACCCTATTTTTACATTTTTTTATTTTTATTCTTTTCCTTTTATTTTTCCTTTTAAGCACCTAACCATAAACTAACCAAAGAGCAGATTTCTAGGACACATGCTTACACACACAGGAGTGCCGTGGCGTGTGGAAGCTGGGGATGAACCATGGGCGTGCAAAGATGGCCGTGCACAACCAGAGAAGAATTTTTTCACAACACGGGTTGCGATACTAGGCCACGCCGTGTACTAACTACCCGCGCGGTTATCGACTTGTCGAACACGGGGGTACACACGCCCGTGCTCTACTTAACGTGTAACTTCAGCGACTTTGCACCACGGGCTAAACAACACGCGCGTGCTACCCCGAGCAAAATTATTGATTTTCAAGCGGGCGTGTCACCTATAACATGGCCGTGGCTACCTCACTTGAACGCACTCAAAAACTCAAAATCCCAAAACACAGGCTACATCTCTATTTAAACCTCATTCTCCCTTTTTCTAATTGTATTTCATTTTCCATTATTTATTTTTGTTTTTATTTTATTTCATTTTTTACTTTATTTTATTTTATTTTCTTCTTCTTATTCTTTATGATATTTAGATTTAGCTTAGGATACAATAAAATCAGACTGGCTGCTTCGAGGATTCAATTTCAAATGGTTCGAGACGCTTCCCCACATTCACCTCCAATCCTATCCAGTTTCTTTTCAGTGACTTCATCCAAAATTCAGGAAGTTTCACTTCTCTCCCTATCTTATGATTTTATGATTATTTTGATATTATCCATCTTTGTACATTGAGGGCAATGTACATCTTAAGTGTGGGGGGTTAATTATAGTATTATCTGAAAATCCCTGAATTATGCCTTGATCTTAAAGTAAGTTTCTCATATTACGATTTGAATAAAATTTTCTTTGATTTATGATTTCTATTGATATGTTTTAGATTAAGTCATTGATAATTGTGCATTGATAATTAAATTTGAAGAATACTAGGGAATCAAGCATGATAAGTCTAATTTTCTAAAAATTAAAATTTTAGGTTGTCAACGTAATTTGAATGTTATCTTGAAATTTGAGATTTACAAGGTTGATGTCAAAAACACCCATAATTTTTGTGAGAATTTGAGCCTTATAGAGCATACATTCTTTTTCATGCTCACTTCTTGATTGTAAGTGTGTCGACTATGAACTGTTATTCTAGAACTTGCCTCGATTATACATGTCAAGACCACAGTTATGATTTGATATACCGAGTTGATAAAGGCACTTAGGTTTTAACCCACTTACACCTCTAAAAAGCCTACCCTCATAATTAACCCTTAGTGAACCCCGTTGAGCCTAACAACCCTTTTTATTGACTTACCCGCTAATTTTAACCCAAAAACCCTTTGTATTTGTTATCACCCTTTATTTTGACTACCCCTTAATCGAGATTTGATTTGAGCTAGTTACCTAAGTTTATTATTCTGGTAGTTAAATTTATCTTGTATTTAGTTTGCTCTTAAAAAAAAAGAGTATATTCAGTATTAGTATTATGAAGAGTGAGCTTATACAAGTTAAAGTCTAATTATCAAAAGAAAATGCTCATATTAGTAGGATTATTATTATTTTCAATTGATGTAATTATTATCTTAGAAATTTTTAGGTAGGCAACTTATCAATTCAATCTCGATTCTAACCTTCTAATTTCAGCCTTTATCCACACCTTTAACCATAGCCCCATTACAACCTTAACAAAGACCTTTTGATCTGTTTATCATTTCATTTTACAGTGGTGGAGATTCGATTTTCAAGCTTATGAGTGCTTAATTTTGACCCTTAAACACTTTTTGAGTGATATGAGTGAATCTTTTGTGAGGATATCAATCCTTGTCAGTTTTGAATTAAAGGTAATTATTTAGATGAAGGGAAACACCTATATTTTCGTGCTACAAAAATATGACCTATATTGTTTGAATCTTTAGGACTCTTTGAATTGAATTATCCATGTATAAATTATCTATGAATTATGATGAAGCATTGTTGATAGAAATTGTGAATCATGGAAAGTTCGTTTTAATTGTAAGTTAAGAATTTTGCTTGAGGACAAGCAAAAGCTTAAGTGTGGGGGTATTTGATAAACCGTAAAAGTAACATATTTTAATCCCATATTTAGTATGCTTTTGGATGATTTATCCCTCGATTTATGTAAAAAGGTGCTTTTAATCCTTTCTTTTCATGTCTTATACCCAGGAAAGCACCTGAGGATAAAAAGAACGAGAAACGGGCCCAAAACGGAGCAATTCGGGCCAAGAAAGAAATCGACACAGCCTGGACTTAAGCCCACACACGGCCGTACACCTCAATCATCTCGAATACACGCCTTTCTCTCGATTTACTGGGCGTGCCTCATTAAAGAAGTCGAAGCACGGCACCGCCACGATCCACACGGGCGTGTGCCATGGTCGTGTGTCCGTTCTTTGGAAGAAGCAATTTCGTTCGGGAAAGGATACTTGGAGGCAAAGAAACACATTCCAAAGCCTATTCAAACTCCCTATTCGGAGTTTTACTTAAATTAGGATACTTAGGGGCCAAGTAAGACATCTCAAAGTCTATATAAACACTAAGGGGGCAACTTGAAGGGGAGTTCGGCAGAAGCCGAAACCGGATCGAAAGCTAGGCCAAAGAGCCAAGCCGAGAAGGTCAGAGTTAGGGAATAACGCGAGGATAGCCAGTTAATTCATCCCAAGAAGCTGAAATTATACTCAAGACGGCGGAATTCTCCTTCAATCCTATCAGGGAGTTTTAGGATTTTTCTTATGTTTTGTTTGATCTTATCTCTTGTGATGTTTTCTTTTTACATTATGAACTAACCCCTCAGATACCTGAAGGGGGATGAAACCTAGATAGATTTTATTATTTGATTTTTAAGTTATATGAAAAATTACTTAGTTTGTTCTTAATTATGTTGTTTAATCCAAATCCAATGTGCTTAGGTAGAGGAGGAATAGACCCTGCCTAAGAGTAGATCTATCATAATTAAGCGGAGTTGATCGGGCGCCTAGAGATAGGGTTACGAGATTTTTCCGGATTAGGTGAAACCTAATATGGGAATCCATTGATCGATTTACTGCTTTCCTAGGGGGTTGTTATAAGCGAACGAGAGTTCCACTAATTAACTTAGGATTAGACGTTATTCACTTCGAGAGAAGGTTTAGCATAGGTTAGGGAGTCTCACGGATCAAGCTAAGTAAAAGAAATCATAAAATCTAAGGTTAATTAATAAGAAAAGTCTAGGTGGATTCTTCCCGAAGGTATCATAACAATCAACTGAGTTTTTTTCAAGTTATCTCCAAATTCATCTTTTTTGTCTTTGTTTCCTTAGTTTAGTTGTCGTCAATTTAGTTTAAAAGCAACCTTTATCTTAGTTAGGTTAAATAATAAAAAGAAAGTGAGTATTAATACTTTTAGTTCCTTTGGGTTCGATATCCGGTCTTGCCTAAGCTATATTAATGTTCGATAGGTACACTTGCCTTACAATTGTTGTCAGAGTTAGCCTCCAGGTTTGATCATTCTTTGATAAATATTTAAAACTCTGATTTTACAACGATCATCCACAAATCGGACTTTTCTGGCTCGGCTCCTTGGCCTAGCTGACCTCCCCTCTTCTAGGTTATACTTAGTGGGTTTATATAGGCTTTTGCAACGGGTTTCTTTGCCCCTAAGTATCATTTTTCGAGTGAAATTGCTCTTCTCCACGACAGGGACACGTCCATGGCACACACTCGTATGAATCGTGGCCAGGCCGTGTTCAGACTTTTAATGAGGCACGGCCGTGTGGTCTTGGGCCCAGGCCGTGTCTATTTCTATTTTGGCCCAATTTAGTCCGTTTTAAGCCCGTTTCTCGTTCTTTTCGTCATTGGGTGCTCCCCTGGGTATAAAACATGAAAAGAAAGGATTAAGAGCACCAAATTACATGAATCGAGGCTTAAATCATCCAAAAGTATGCTAAATATGGGCTTAAAATATGTTACTTTTTCGGTTTATCAAATACCCCCACACTTAAGCTTTTGCTTGTCCTCAAGCAAAATTCTCAAGTCATAATTAAAACAAACTTCCTCGATCTATAAAATTTATCAATAATGTTTCATCATAATTCAAAGATAATTCATACATGGATAATTCAACTCAAAGGGTCCTAAAGATTCGAACAATCAAAGTCATATATTTATAGCCCTGAAGACTTTAGGTGTTTCCCTTCATCTAAATAATTACCTCTGATTCAAAATTGACAAGGGTTGATATCCTTACTAGAGATTCACTCATATCACTCAAAGTGTTTAAGGTTCAAAATTAAGCACTCAAAAGTCAAACATGAAAAGTTAATCCCATTGGTCCTTGAACTCTTCTTAGAAATCTTCTAAGAAATCTTCTTAGCAAGTTGCCCGAATTGGTCCTTGAACTCCTGTGACAATGCCTCAAGTTTTGTTTCTACCTTCTGGAAACATGTTTCTGAGGCCGCTATGAAGTTTGTCAGTACCTCATCAAGGTTCGGCCTTTTTTCCTGTGGGTAGGGCTGTTATTGGAAGTTTTGGGATAGTTGTTGCCTTTGATTTCTCTGACTGCCCCATGAGAAATTAGGGTGGTTCTTCTAACCTGGATTATAAGTATTACTATAAGGGTTATTGTTACATCGGAAATTATTACCCATATAGTTTATTTGCTCGCTCTCCATGCCCTGTCCGTAGGGTGGGTACTCAGGATTCACCACTCCTTTAATTGCGTCGCATTGCATAACTGGATGTGCCTGCGAAGAACCATAGAAACTATCAAATTTTTTATGTAGCAATTCTACCTGATTTGATAGTGCGGTCCCTGCATCAATGTTGAAAACTCCAGCTGCTTTGGCTGGCCTTTTCCTTGTAACTTACCACTGATAGTTGTTCAGTGACATCTCCTCTATAAACTCGTAGGCTGCCTCAAGAGTTTTGTTGTTCAAGGTTCCGCCGGCGGCTGAATCGATTAATTGCCTTGTTGAAGGGTTTACACCGTTGTAAAAAGTTTGGACCTGTAGCCACAAATGTAATCCGTGGTGTGGGCACCTCCTCAAAAAATCCTTGTATCTCTCCCATGCATCGTATAATGTCTTTAAATCCACTGCACAAAAGAAGAGATATCATTCCTTAATTTGGCCGTTTTGGCCAGTGGAAAATATTTTAATAAAAATTTTTCGGTCATTTGGTCCCATGTAGTGATTGACTCTCATGGAAGAGAATGTAACCACTGTTTGACTCTATTTCTCAGGGAAAAGGGAAATAACAGAAGACGGATGACATCATCAGAAACGCCATTTATCTTGAAGGTATCACAAAATTTTAGAAAATTCGCTAGGTGTGTGTTAGGATCCTCATCCTGCAAACCATCAAACTGAACAAACTGTTGTATCATCTCAGTATAGTGTTAGGTTTGATTCAAAATTATTTCACTGGCAATAGTAGGCCTAACAATACTAGATTCAGTTTCTGTTAAACTAGGTTTAGCATAATCATACATAGTACGTGGAGCATGATGTTCAGCCATCTCTGAAGCTGGCGGATTATTTTCAGCCATCTCTTCTGTGGTATTTATTTTGGCTTCTTGCTCTTTGTCTATGTAGTTTAAGCTTCGCCTTATTTCTCTGCGATTTTTACGAATGGTACCTTCAATATCACTATCGTAAAACAGGGGTCCTGTCGAGTTCCTTCTAGTCATAATCTAGAGGTACCTGAAAGGAAAGAAAGAAAATTTAGTAAAGTAAAAATAATAAAAAAATGTCTAAAGTAATAAAAATTAAGCTTTCTTAATATTTCAGTTCCCCGGCAACGACGCCAAAAACTTGATCGTGTCTGTCGAGTTTTAAAATTTATAAAAAGAATAATCGAACCTAGAAACTAACATAATCGAACCTAGAAACTAACTCTGACAACGATTTGAGGCAAGCGCACCTATCGAACAGTAGTATAGTTTAGGCAAGACCGGAATGTCGAACCCAAAGGAACCAAAAGTACTAATACTAACTCTCTCTTTATTATTTAGCCTAAGAATTAAGGGAACTTATTTATCTAATCTAATTTAACTATCAACTAAACTAAAGATGCAAAGACAGAAAGGATGAATTGAGAAAATAACTTGAGAGAAAACCAATTAATTAAAACGACACCTAAGGAAGAACCCACCTAGACTTCACTTGTTATCTAACTCTGAACCAGACAATTTATTCATTTGACTTGATCCGTAAGATTCCCTAAGTTATATTAAACCCTCTCTCGAAGCAAATAACGTCTAACCCTAGGTTGATTAATTGAAATCTCTTTCTAATTAAAACCCCTAGAATCGCATTAACTCGATCTATGGACTCCCATATTAGGTTTCACCCTAATCCGACAAAATCTCGTCACCCTATCTCTAGGCACGCGACCAATTCCGCTTAATTATGCTAGATTTACTCTTAAGTAGGGACTTTTGATCCTTCACCTAAGCACATCATACTTGAATTAATATCCCGAAAATATCAACACCAGAATTAAGAACACATAATTAAAAACAAGTCAAATATTTATCATATAGTTCAGAAAATGATAACAAGATTAATCTTAGGTTTCATTCCCCTCAGGTATCTGAGGGTATAGTTCATAACAATAAAAGAAAACATCTCAGAAGAAAAGATAAAACAAAACATAAGAAATCCCTAAAACCCCCTGAAGGAATTGAATGAGAGATCCGCCGTCTTGAGTATAACTCCGGCTTCTTGAGATGGATTAACTGGCTATCTTCGAGTGATTTCCACAAATCAGACTTTTTTGGCTTAGCTCCTTAGCCTAGTTGACCTCTCCTCTTCTAGGTTATACTTAGGGGGTTTATACTAGGCTTTTGCAACGGGTTTCTTTGCCCCTAAATATCCTTTTTCGAGTGAAATTGTTCTTCTTCGCGATAGGGACACGGCCATGGCACACGCCCGTGTGAATCGTGGCTAGGCCGTGTTCAGACTTTTAATTAGGCAATGCCATGTGGTCTTGGGCCCAGGCCGTGTCGATTTCTATTTTGGCCTAATTTAGTCCGTTTTAAGCCCGTTTCTCATTCTTTTCATCATTGGGTGCTCTCCTGGGTATAAAACATGAAAAGAAAGGATTAAGAGTACCAAATTACATGAATCGAGGCTTAAATCATCCAAAAGCATGCTAAATGTGGGCTTAAAAGATGTTACTTTTTCGGTTTATCACAAAACATGGAAAAGAAGTCAAGTGAAAGCTTCAGGCAGTATGCTCAAAGATGGAGGTAGGTTGCCATGCAAGTTCAGCCACCGCTATTAGAAAAGGAAACTACAATGCTTTTTATCAATACCTTGAAGGATCCGTTCATCACTCACATGATAGGAAGTATCACCAAGAGCTTTGCGGATATAGTGATGGCAGGAGAAATGATTGAAAATGCCATAAGGGGTGGCAAGATTGAAGCAGGGGAAACCACTAAAAGGTCTGCTCCAAGGAAAAAGGATAATGAGGTGAATAATACGAGTACATACAACAAAGGGTACTTGAAGGCCATCATTGTTAGCCCGCCAAAGGTAATTACGGCTAGGCAACAAGGGTCGACAAGACAAGAATCAAGCGTAAGGAAAAACTCTGAAAAGCTCAAATTTACGCCAATCCCAATGACGTATAAGGAGCTATACCAAAGTTTATTTGACACACATGTGGTGTCCCCATTTTATCTAAAGTCGTTACAGCCCTCATATCCTAAATGGTATGACTCAGACGCTCAATGTGATTACCATGTGGGAATATCGGGGCATTCAATAGAAAACTGCACTGCCTTCAAAAAGGTAGTCAAGAGACTCATCAAGATGGGGATTGTAAAATTTGACGATACACCTAGTGCGAAAAACCCGTTACCTAACCATGGAGATAAGGGGATAAACGCGATCGGTGAAAATGTCGTGAGAAGGATCAAGAAGGATATTATGAAGGTAAAAACCTTGTTGAGAATAATCTGGAGAGAAATGGTTGGAAGAGGATTGATAAAATCGAATTCTATTGAAGGATGCAAAGGAGTAAGGGACTACTGTGAGTTCCATAAAGCAGAAGGGCACAATATCCAAAAATGTGTTGAATTCAGAGACCTGGTGCAAAGCCTTATAAATAATAAGGAATTGGAATTTTATGAAGAAGGCTTAGAGGGAAGAAACATATATGCAACAGAGGGAGAATTGACAAAGCAAATAGTCAATTACCCAAGGATTATCCTCTCCCGGCCAAGAAATACGGAGGGCGAAACACAAGTGGCGCCAAAGGTCGTAATCCAAAAACCTATTTCCTTTCCTTATAAGGATAACAAAATGGTACCTTGGAATTACGACTGTAATGTGACAATACCAGGAGTAGAAAACTCAGCTGGCACTTCTAAGGAGGTCCAAAATGAAGGCGTTACGACACAGAAAACGTCAGAACAGAACCAGTAAAATCAAAGACCTTGGTAGTTGAGCGAGAGAAAGTGGCTAAAGCACTTATCAATGAACCTGTAAAAGAGTAAGAGGCTAAAGAATTTCTTAAATTCTTGAAGCACAGTGAATACAGCGTAGTAGAGCAGCTGCGCAAACAACCGGCTCGCATATCAGTGCTAGCCTTGCTTTTAAGTTCAGAAGTGCATCGTGAGGCGTTGATGAAAGTATTAAATGAGACCTATGTTAAAGATATATCTGTCAACAAACTTGATCGTCTGGTTAGTAATATAAGTGCTGGCAACTTCATTTACTTCAGTGACGATGAAATTCCACCCGGAGGCATGTGATCGACTAAGGCTTTGCACGTCACTGCTCGTTGCAAAGGATATACTCTACCAAGTGTGTTAATCGATAATGGATCAGCTTTGAATGTCTTACCATTGTCTACACTGAAAAGATTGCCTATAGACAGTTCTCACATGAAGACATGCCAGAACATAGTGAAGCATTTGATGGCACTGAGAGAAGAGTGATGGGAGGATTGACATACCATTGTTAATTGGGCCAAACACATATGAGGTGGATTTTTTTGGTAATGGACATCAAACCCTCCTACAATTGCTTGTTGGGAAGGCTCTGGATTCATTCGGCAGGGGCAGTGCCCTTATCACTGCATCAAAATTGAAACTAGTGATAGAGGGTCGGCTGGTTACTATAAAGACGGAGGAAGACATCATAGTGACTATTACCAACGACGCGCCATACTTAGAGGCAAATAAGGAGGCCACTGAGTGTTCCTTTCGATCTTTAGAGTTCGTGAATGCAACATTCATTTTGGAAGGGAATGAGGTGCTAGCCCCTAGGATATCCAGGACCACAAGAATAGGTTTATAAATGATGGTGAGGAAATGAGCCTTACCGGGAAAACGACTGGGCAGATATCTCCAAGAGGGAATTCAAGTTCCAATGATGAAAGAGAAAAGAGACCATTTTGGCTTGGGTTTCAGGCCAAATGCTAGACAAAAGAAGAGGGAAATAGAGAAGAAGCAAGAGAGAAGAAGGACACGGCTGACTGGGGAAGAAGTCAAATCGGAATTGATGATATTCCCTCACATATATCAGACTTTTGTATCATGAGGGATAATTCACCCTGAAAGAGGATTGTTGGAAAATACACGAGGAAGAAACTGGGTAAAGAAACCTGTTGGGCATTCGCCCTTATGAGCCTGGAAGCGTTTTGAACAATTGGACTGTAGAGGAACTTCCTGTAGTTTTTAGAGATTGCACAGAGTAATGTTCAGAACACACTTGTTGTTTTTAAACCTAGGAACAATAAGATTTCTTTTGTGAAATGGGCTCATGTTCAGACATCTTTTTTTCAATAAAACACATATTTAATGATCAATTTGGGCAAATATTTTTTCATTTTTTATATTCTTTTGATCTTCTAATTTCATTCCAAATTTTTTTATTCTCATTCATATCATGAGAATAGTTGTTCTTGAATTCATTTTTCCTTTGTACATTCTTTTGTGCCTACCATAGGTCCTTAGATATCAATGACATGAGCAACATTACTACAGATTCAGAGGTCTATTTTGAGCAAGACATGTGTTTAGAGGAATCTCAGGATTTTGAAGATGACAGAGATTGTGACTTGTCTCTAGATTTTTTAAGAATGGTAAAGCAAGAAGAGAATGTAATATCCTGAAAATGGGCTTATGCATTTATGCTTAATTATATGAAATAGCATGCTTGAGTATGTTGTGAATGTGTATAATGAAATTTGTGAACCTTAGAAAATAGGTGAGAGCCTCGGGAAATATTAAGTTTTAAGTTTTAATAAGAGAGCTAAGTTGATAGGGTCTTAAGAGAAAATGTATGTGAAAATAGACACAAGAATTAGCTTGTCAAAGTGGCTTGGAGGCGCCACTTAAAGCCCATACAAGTGATGCTACCAACGTGTGCCAATGGGCCAGAGTTCGAGTAACGTGGGAAGCATTGGAGACTTTTATTTTTGCGCCAAGAAGAGGGAACTGCGCTAAGGAGGCTTTAAAGGAATTTTTAGGGATTATTGCCACAAGAAATCGTATGGTAAAGTGGGTCGCAAGGCGCCACTTAAGGGCTTGGTGAAAGACGCCAGTGCGAGGGGTAAGGGCCTTGGTTCGAGTTGCGAAGGAAGCGGGAAGGAGCGTTTATTTTGTGTCAGAGAAGCGCTGGGCTAAGAAGGTCTTAAAAGAAGTGCAGGTGAGTCATGTCACAAAAACGCCTTGGCAAAGTGGTTTGGGCAAGTGACGCCTTAAGCTATGGGAAGAGGGCTCGGCCCGAGTCCTGGTGGGCGCAAGGGAGTATTTTTATTTTTGTATTCTGGCGTTAGGGAGAAAGAGCAGTGGATAGCACATGGGACTTTCAATTGGAGGAGGATAAGCTTTGTTATTTTGTTTAAAATTCGGCTAAGAGTAGGATAATGGGATTTTATTTTATTTATTTTATTTTAGGAAGATAAGGGATAATGTGAGGGTTTATTTTATTTTATTTGATAAAGTGATAAAGAGTTAAAATAGGAGTTTAACAAGTGGGGAAGTGGTGGCCATTTGTTGGACTCTAGGGGCTTGCATATTCGGTTGTGGGGGAAGGCATAAGTGCAGAATTTTAGTTAGTAAAGGTGCTTATCTTGCCGCCGAAACTTTGAGTAAATTCTCTCTTTTTCTTCTTTGTAAAATTGAAGCCGAATTCCCCTTTGTTACCACTGCCGAAATTTCTTCTACTTTCCCCTACTCTTCTCCTCATTCTTTCAACACCAAATCTATTTCTATTCTCTTTGAAGCCATAGCCGAATATCAATGGGCTATATTCTCTTCTCCTTGCCGCATGTCACAAAAGCCAAAACCCCTCTATCATTGTTTTCTTATAGACGACTAGTGTGTCGATTCAAGAAAAAGGGATTTGCCGATTTCATTCTTGAGGGTAAGAATTCTCTTGTCATTATTTTTCAATTAAGCCGAAAGTTCAAGACTAATTCCTTAATGATCTTTGGCTGAACTTTGAAGGAGGATTTTCGGGTTTTCTGCTAAGTCGACTACAGTAGGAGGTCTTCGGGATTTTAAAAACCCAAGGTAAGCCACAAGTGAAATTCGGCCATAGGCCATTCTATTATGTTTTAGTGTTAGATTAAATCTAACATATGTGTATAGGGCTGTCGACATCTCCATAGTCAAGTGGTGTTTTGGGAATTAGGATTCACAAGGAAGGACACAGATTTCCGGGATTTGACTAATAATCAAATTGGCAGCAAGGAATTTAGGATCTAAAGCGTTAGATCGAGTTTTCAGAAAATCAGTGAATCAATAAGAATATCAGGTATGTACCCCACACTATCTTTAATAAGATTTATGGCAATATTTAATATGAGCATGTTGATAAGAATGTGAATAAGGCTAAGGTACCATGCTATGGTACAAAGTACCCAGGTACGTTTCCTACTCCTACTAGGATTATGGATATATGTTATATTTAACATGTGAAATGTGATAAGAATGTGAATTTAGGCATTATATGCATGATGTGTATGATATGGGGCATTCGGGTCATATGAAAAAGGAGAAGTGAATGTGGTGACTTCGGTCACATTATCTGAATGTGGTGACTTCGGTCACATTATCTAAATGTGGTGTCACATGACACAAATATTATCTGGTGGCAAAGCCACAAATTATATAAGGGCGATGAGCACGTCGATCGCATGTGCGCGCGCCGATGGCGTGTAGCGGATGGAGGGTTGACTTAGTAGTCCCCACGGTGTGCAGGTTGGCACGGGTGACGTGTAGCGGTTGGCTATCTAGGTTTGGGTTCGGGTTGCATCATCTTTTCTATCTGTTATATAAATACATATGTGATATGATAATGTATGCCTGGATTGTTAAATTTTAGTGTTGGTTACACATTGAGTCTGTTTGACTCACCCCATTGTGGGAACATTTTTGAGTGATGAGCAGTGATGGACCGGGTGGCGGGAGCTTAGTGGTGGCCATGCTCATCAAGAATTTAGTTTATTTGGACTTTTTATTTCTATGTACCTTGAATTTTATTTTGGGTTTTAATTTGATGTAGTAAGGCCATAATGAACTATTTTATTGCTGTTTTATTTATTATGTTACGAAATTTTATTTATTAAAGATTAAGTAAATTTATTTTTAATAAACTCTAAGTGTTTTGTCACCTAAAACATAAGGGTTCCAATATAAGATAAACTTGTTTTCAACTCGAGCCCAACCCAAAAAAGAATCTTTCTTCCAAAACACACTGTTTTCCAAAGTAACAAAAGAATTTTTGAACCGGTTTACATCAAGGAACATACCAGATCCAGTCAGGGTTCGTAGGCCGGGTTTGGGGTGTTTCAGTTTGGTATCAGAGCCCAGTTTTAAACCCTCGGCCTGGGGTTAAAGCCCAAAACGTTTTCAAATCGAGCCCAAATGAATTTTGAGAAAGTTTTAAACCCGAAGTCCACCAGGTAAGTACCCCTATCTATTGTGTGAATTATAATATGAATTGTAGAAGGGTAGAAATGGAACGTAGATTAGAATATTAAGTATGTGAACCCTAGGACTAGTGTACCCCAACTATTACATAAGACTTAATGCCTAATTAAACAAACCTATGGCTAAGTCGCCAAGTTAGGGTGTGGTAACCCCTGTGCGCATGTCTAGGATTGGATCCGAAAGAGCACAGTACTTAGCGGTCCTAGTGACTTACCTCCTCTTCGCTAGAATCCTACCAGTGCGTAACCGGTTCACCCTAACTAAGAGGACTCGATCACAAAGCTAAACCAAGAACTAAAACCCGAAAGGGAACTAGCCGTATTTTTATAAAAACCCTAGTTTTAAAACTCTTAAAATTAGCCTTTTAATTAGTAAGAACTATTTTTACAAAATTTTCCGAAAAATTTCTGATTTATAAAAATTACCTAAATACCCCTGGTTGTGAAATTACAAAAATGCCCATGGTTTATAAAATGCCTGAACTACCCACAGTTTTAGCAAAATTTCCTTACTTTATGACAAGTCCAAAAACCCTAATTTGCAAAATATCAAAATACCTTGATTTTGAAAAATTACAAAATTGCCCCTAACTTGCAAATTACCAAAACGACCCTAACTTCCAAAATTTTTGCAATATCACCAATTTGGGAAAACAAATTCTCCAAAAAGAACCCCTCAAGTTTTGCAAATTTTGAAATACCCCTTTAATATTAAGCTTTACAAATTTACCCTGGTTTATTACCGAAATACCCTCGAGTTACAAAATTACCGAAGTACCCCCGATTTTTAAAATTTCCAAAATACCCTCAGGAATGCAAAATTACCAAAATACCCTTATTGACAAAATCACCAAGGAACCATATTTTGAAAAATTACGAAAATACCCCTGTAGGACAAATTACGAAAATACCCCTGGGGTAGAAATAGACAAAAATAGAGAAATAGAGAACGTGTGTGAATGAATGTTTGAATGAATGTGCTTCTCTGAATTAGGATAGAAAACTTGAACTTTGATTGATCGAAAGAACAACTTCTAAACTTCTTTCATAAAATTTCTTCGCGGATAATTAGTGAAACAAGTATTAATTCATAAAAATTTCTTAATCAGATTAAAACACGAACGTAGACATGAGCTCTAGGGGACGTGGTCGTAACATACGAGGACGCGGTAGAGGTAGAATGACCGTGTCGGAACCCGTTAGATCGGGTTAAGGATCTAACAATGAGGTACCGCCGCCACCACCACCAGCTGCTAGTGCTGAACAACAAGATCAGACGGGAGATGATACTGTATCGCAGGCTGTGCTGCGAGTTCTTGAGCTGGTGGCTGGTGCAGGAGAAAATTCGAGAGCTCAAAAGTCGGTACCCGAGCGACTTCGTGCCAACAGAGCTGAGGTGTTTCGTAGAGTATCGGGTGTGGCACCCAGTACCGCTGAGTATTGGTTAGAGGCAACCGAGCGAATTATGGATGAGCTCGATTTAACCCCTGAAGAGAAGTTGAAAGGAATGGTGGCATTGCTACGCGATAAAGCGTACCAATGGTGGTTCACAGTTCGTGATGGTACCACAGTTGAGGATCTGACGTGGGACTATGTTAAGGCGATGTATCAGAAAAAGTATGTCGGCACGCGTTATACTGACACGCAGAGGAAGGCGTTTATGGGGCTGGTTCAAGAGAATAAGTCTGTGGAGGAATATGAAGCTGAGTTTCTGAGGTTGAGCTGATATGCTCGAGGAGTAGTGGCTACGGAGCATGAGCGGTGTGTCCAGTTCGAAGACGGTTTAAGGGATGATCTAAGATTGTTGATAGCTCCACATCAGGAGCGGGAATTTTCTGCGTTAGTCGAGAAGGCAAAGGTAGCTAAGGGAATTAAGGACTCCGTGAGGCAGAACTCTGATCGGAGCAGGCCGAAAAGAAGTTTTGGATCGTCTGGATCGTCTGGAAATGTGCAGAAAAGGCCCACAGCTGATGGGCCGCGAGGTCAACAAGTTGGTACCGGAGGGCAGTATCGCACTTGTGATCAGTGTGGGAAAAAGCACCTAGGTAAGTGTTGGAAGAAGACGGGGGGATGCTTTAAGTGTGGGTCCAAAGATCATATGATTAAGGACTGTCCGATGAAACCTGATGGGAATCGACCAGTAGCTCAGAATGTTAAACAGGTTGGTAGAGGTAGACTGCAGCTTCAGCAGGGTCGTGGTCTGAATAACAGAGAAAATGGTACAGGCAGAGGACGAGGAAC
Organism: Gossypium bickii; assembly: GCA_025503065.1. Taxonomy (NCBI): domain Eukaryota; kingdom Viridiplantae; phylum Streptophyta; class Magnoliopsida; order Malvales; family Malvaceae; genus Gossypium; species Gossypium bickii. Next base: position 27,623,116 of record CP106718.1, read on the forward strand.
ACCGGGCAGAGGTGTTGCAAATGCTGAGGCAAGGCAGCCGGGTCTAGTGTATGCGGTTCGCCGTAGGGAGGATGGAGACGCGCCGGACGTCATAACCGGTACGTTCCTTATTTATGGCAAGCCCTATTTTACTCTGATTGATGTGGGCTCGACCCATTCTTATGTTGCATGTAGCGTAGTCGAGACACTAGGCCTAGACTCTGAGCTCTCTGATTAGCAGATGACTGTAGTAAGCCTATTAGGCCAAACTGTAATGGTGGATAAGACCTTTCGGAGTGTACCTATAGAGATTCAAGGAGTGAACTTTCGGGCTGACTTAATGGAACTACCCTTCGGAGAATTTGACCTCATACTTGGTATGGATTGGTTAGTAGAGCACCGGGCCGTGTTAGATTGTGCGGCTAAACGAATGGAATTAAGGACCCCGGAGGATGAAGTAGTAGTAATGATCGGAGAAAGAAGAAACTACTTGTCTAATGTAGTTTCAGCGTTAAAGGGTGCAAGGCGTTTTTAGCCTTCGTAAGTGCGTTAGATGGAAAGGAAGAAGGTGTTAGTAGAGTTAGAACTGTAAGGGATTTTGGAGATGTGTTTCCAGAGGAATTACCCGGAATACCCCCAGATAGGGAGGTGGAGTTTGGAATTGACTTGCTACCGAGAACAGCTCCTGTATCAATTGCCCCTTATAGAATGGCACCAAGGGAGTTGGTTGAGCTCAAGGCTCAAATCCAAGAATTGCTGGATCGTGGGTTTATTCGACCCAGTGTGTCTCCATGGAGAGCACCGGTCCTGTTTGTAAAGAAGAAGGATGGAACTATGCGTATGTGCATAGACTATCGTCAGTTGAATAAGCTGACCATCAAGAACAATTATCCTTTGCCAAGGACAGATGACTTGTTCGATCAGCTTAAGGGGGCCGCAGTATTTTCGAAGATAGATCTAAGGTCGTCATATCATCAGTTGAAGGTGAAGGAGGCAGATATCCATAAGACAGCCTTTAGGACAAGGTACGACCACTATAAGTTTGTAGTAATGCCGTTTGGATTGACGAACGCTCCAGCCGCGTTCATGGACATAATGAATCGGGTCTTTCAACCCTACTTGGATAGGTTCGTCATTGTGTTTATCGACGACATCCTAGTGTACTCCAAGTCTGAGGAGGAACATGATGAGCATCTTCGGATTGTGTTGCAAGTGTTAAGGGAGAAGAAGCTCTATGCCAAATTCAGCAAGTGTGAATTTTGGCTGAAGGAAGTTGCATTTTTGGGACATGTGGTATCCGCAGAAGGAATAAGGGTGGATCCTCAAAAGATTGAGGCAGTGTTGGATTGGAAACCACCTAAGTCAGTGGCGGAGATTCGTAGTTTCTTAGGTTTGTAGGCTATTACAGGAGGTTTGCGGAAGGGTTCTCGTCAATAGCCGCGCCTTTGACAAAGTTGTTGAGGAAGGAAGTACCCTTTGTATAGACGGATAAGCAACAGGAGAGCTTCAAGAAGCTCAAGAGGGTTTTGACTGAAGCTCCAGTGTTAATTCAATTTGGAGGCGGGAAAGGATTTTTGTGGTAATCTTGACGCGCTCGCCGCACGAGACTAGGGTGTGTTTTGATGCAAGACGGGAAGGTAGTCGCGTACGCGTCTCGGCAATTAAGGCCTCAAGAGGTTAACTACCTGACTCATGACTTGGAATTAGCAATAGTAGTCTTTGCTCTGAAAGTGTGGAGGCATTACCTTTATGGGGAAAAGTCAGTGATCTACACAGATCACAAGAGTCTCAAGTACTTATTAACTCAGAAGGAGTTGAATTTGAGGCAGCGAAGGTGGGTGGAATTACTAAAGGATTACGACTGTTCTATTGAGTATCATCCGTAGATGCCCTGAGTCGGAAGGTTGTGTCAGATCTGAGGGCGTTGTTCGCACACTTGAGTTTGTATGATGATGGCAGCCTGTTGGCAGAATTGCAAGTTAAGCCGACGTGGTGGAATGAAGTCGAGAGAGGACGGTTGGTTGATGATGAGTTAAGTGCTAAGTTACGATGAAGTACAGAATGGAGAGTTGATAGATTATGGTATTAACGATGAGGAGTATTGTGTTTCAAGGGTAAGGTGCAGATATGCCTAAGGACAAGGACCTAAGACAGAGGATTCTTCGAGAATCGCATAGTAGCCCTTATGCTATGCATCCCGGAGGTAGTGTCGCATGCTGAGATCTAAGGAGCGATTTTGGTTTGAGTCGAAGAAGGAAGTTCTGAGAATTCGTTGGCAAGTGTTTGACGTGTCAGCATGTTAAGGCCGAACACCAAGTTCCGTCAGGATTGCTTCAGCCAATCAAGATTCCGCAATGGAAGTGGGAGAGAATTACCATGGACTTCGTTAGTGGGCTTCCCTTCACGCCTATTAAGAAAGACTCGGTATGGGTAATAGTGGACTGTTTGACCAAGTCCGCGCACTTTATCCCGGTAAGAGTTGACTATTCTTTGCAGAGGTTGGCAAAGTTATATGTGGTGGAAATTGTGAGGTTGCATGGAGTGCCAGTGTCAATCATCTCAGACAGGGATCCAAGGTTTACGTCTCGGTTTTGGAAAGCGCTACATCAGGCGTTAGGCACTAAGTTGGATTTCACTATGGCTTTTCATCCACAATCGGACGGGTAGTCTGAACGGGTAATCCAAGTGTTAGAGGATATGTGGATGGGCTGTGTGATGGACTTCAGAGGAAGTTGGGAGGAATATTTGCCTCTAGCGGAATTTGCGTACAACAACAACTATCAAGCTAGTATTCAGATGGCACCGCATTTAAACGTATTTGTATGGTCGAAGGTGTCGAACTCTATGTGTTGGGTGAATTAGGGAGCGACGAGTTTTGGGTCCGAGTTAGTGGCGAATCCAGAAGAGAAAGTTGAGATAATTCGAGCACGGTTGAAGGAAGCATCGATCGGCAAAAAAGTAAATGACGCGGATCTCAAACGAAAAGAGATAGAATTTGATGTGGGAGATCAAGTATTTCTCAAAGTTTCGCCTTGGAAGAAGGTGATGAGATTTGGTCGAAAAGGGAAGTTAAGTCCGAGATTTATAGGACCTTATAGGGTTTGAAGCGGGTTGGACCAGTGGCATATCAGTTGGAGTTGCCACCGGAGTTGAAGCAGATGCACGACGTATTTCATATGTCCATGCTACGTCGTTATCGATCGGATCCATCTCATGTTGTACTGGTTGAAGAGGTGGAGCTAAGGCCAGATTTGTCCTACGAGGAAGAGCCGATTCAGATTGTGGAACCAGATGTGAAAGTGTTACGAAGGAAGTCAGTTCCTTTTGTCAAAGTATTATGGAGAAATCATGGATCAGAAGAGGCTTTGTGGGAGCCAGAAGAAGCAATGCGACAGCAATACCCTCACTTATTTCAGCCAGGTAATTTCGAGGACGAAATTATTTTTTTAGGAGGGTAGAACTGTAATATCCTGAAAATGGGCTTATGCATTTATGCTTAATTATATGAAATAGCATGCTTGAGTATGTTGTCAATGTATATAATGAAATTTGTGAACCTTAGAAAATAGGTGAGAGCCTCAGGAAATATTAAGTTTTAAGTTTTAATAAGAGAGCTAAGTTGATAGGGTCTTAAGAGAAAATGTATGTGAAAATAGACACAAGAATTAGCTTGTCAAAGTGGCTTGGAGGCGCCACTTAAAGCCCATACAAGTGACGCTACCAACGTGTGCCAATGGGCCAGAGTTCGAGCAACGTGGGAAGCATTAGAGACTTTTATTTTTGCGCCAAGAAGAGGCCCAGGCTAAGGAGGCTTTAAAGGAATTTTTAGGGGATTATTGCCACAAGAAATCGTGTGGTAAAGTGGCTTCAAGGCGCCACTTAAGGGCTTGGTGAAAGACGCCAGGTGCAGGGGGGTAAGGGCCTTGGTTCGAGTTGCGAAGGAAGCAGGAAGGAGCGTTTATTTTTGTGTCAAGAAGGCGCTGGGCTAAGAAGGTTTTAAAAGAAATTCTGGGTGAGTCATGTCACAAAAAACGCCTTGGCAAAGTGGTTTGGGCAAGTGATGCCTTAAGCTATGGGAAGAGGGCTCGGGTTCGAGTCTGGTGGGCAGCAAGGGGAGTATTTTTATTTTTGTATTCTGGCGTTAGGGAGAAAGAGCAGTGGACGGCACATGGGACTTTCAATTGGAGGAGGATAAGCTTTGTTATTTTGTTTAAAATTCGGCTAAGAGTAGGATAATGGGATTTTATTTTATTTATTTTATCTTAAGAATATAAGGGATAATGTGAGGGTTTATTTTATTTTATTTGATAAAGTGATAAAGAGTTAAAATAATGGTGGCCGTTTGTTGGACTCTAGGGGCTTGCATATTCGGTTGTGGGGGAAGGCATAAGTACAGAATTTTAGTTAGTAAAGGTGCTTATCTTGCCACCGAAACTTTGAGTAAATTCTCTCTTTTTCTTCTTTGTAAAATTGAAGCCGAATTCCCCTTTGTTACCACTGCCGAAATTTCTTCTACTTTCCCCTACTCTTCTCCTCATTCTTTCAACACCAAATCTATTTCTATTCTCTTTGAAGCCATAGCCGAATATCAAGAGGCTATATTCTGTTCTCCTTGCCGCATGTCACAAAAGCCAAAACCCCTCTATCATTGTTTTCTTATAGACGAATAGTGTGTGGATTCAAGAAAAAGGGATTTGCCGATTTCATTCTTGAGGGTAAGAATTCTCTTGTCATTATTTTTCAATTAAGCCGAAAGTTCAAGACTAATTCCTTAATGATCTTTGGCCGAACTTTAAAGAAGGATTTTCGGGTTTTCTCGCTAAGTCGACGACTCTGATAGGAGGTCTTTGGATTTTAAGAACCCAAGGTAAGCCACAAGTGAAATTCGGCCATAGGCCATTCTATTATGTTTTAGTGTTAGATTAAATCTAACATATGTGTATAGGGCTGTCGACATCTCCATAGTCAAGTGGTGTTTCGGGAATTAGGATTCACAATGAAGGACACAGATTTCCGAGATGTGACTAATAATCAAATCGGCAGCAAGGAATTTAGGATCTAAAGCGTTAGATCGGGCATTCAGAAAATTAGTGAATCGATAAGAATATCAGGTGTGTACCCCACACTATCTTTAATAAGATTTATGGCAATATTTAATATGAGCATGTTGATAAGAATGTGAATAAGGCTAAGGTACCATGCTATGGTACAAAGTACTCAGGTACGTTTCCTACTCCTACTAGGATTATGGATATATGTTATATTTAACATGTGAAATGTGATAAGAATGTGAATTTAGTCATTATATGCATGATGTGTATGATATGGGGCATTCGGGTCATATGAAAAAGGGGAAGTGAATGTGGTGACTTCGGTCACATTATCTGAATGTGGTGACGTCGGTCACATTATCTAAATGTGGTGTCACATGACACAAATATTATCTGGTGGCAAAGCCACAAATTATATAAGGGCGATGAGCACGTCGATCGCAAATGACGCTTCGATGGTGGTGTGTAGCGGATGGAGGGTTAACTTAGTAGTCCCCACGGTGTGCAGGTTGGCACGATGATGTGTAGCGGATGGCTATCTAGGTTTGGGTTCGGGTTGCATCATCTTTTCTATCTATTATATAAATACGTATGTTATATGATAATGTATGCCTGGATTGTTAAATTTTAGTGTTGGTTACACATTGAGTCTGTTTGACTCACCACATTGTGGGAACATTTTTGTGTGATGAGCAGTGATGGACCGGGGTGCGGGAGCTTAGTGGTAGCCATGCTCATCAAGAATTTAGTTTATTTGGACTTTTTATTTCTAAGTATCTTGAATTTTATTTTGGGTTTTAATTTGATGTAGTAAGGCCATAGTGAACTATTTTATTGCTGTTTTATTTATTATGTTACGAAATTTTATTTATTAAAGATTAAGTAAATTTATTTTTAATAAACTCTAAGTGTTTTGTCACCTAAAACATAAGGGTTCCAATATAAGATAAACTTGTTTTCAACTCGAGCCCAACCCAAAAAATAATCTTTCTTTCAAAACACACTGTTTTCCAAAGTAACAAAAGAATTTTTGAACTTGTTTACATCAAGGAACATACCAGATCTGGTCAGGGCTCGTGGGCCGGGTTTGGGGTGTTTCAGAGAAGCAGATTTTACCCCATGAAGAGGTGGTAGAGAATATAGTCTTAGAGGAAGGAAAGGTTGTGAAAATTGGAATACGAATAGCTAAGGAGACAAAGCAAGAGCTTGTTGAGTTATTACGAGAATTCAAAGACGTCTTTGCATTGTCATACCAAGATATGCGTGGGCTAAGTACTGATATTGTAGTGCATCGCCTTCCCATAAGAGAAGAGTGTAAGCCAGTTCAGCAAAAGCTACGAAGGATGGGGCCTGATGTGGTGTTAAAAATAAAAAAGGAAGTCAAGAAATAGTTTGATGCTGGTTTTCTACAGGTGGTAAAATACTCAGAATGGGTAGCCAATATTGTTCTTGTCCCTAAGAAGGATGGAAAGGTTTGGATGTGTGTAAACTATAAGGACTTGAATAAAGCCAGCCCAAAGGATAATTTCCCTTTGCTTCATATTGACACGTTGGGGATAATACGGCGGGATACTCACTATTTTCCTTCATGGATGGTTTTTGGGGATATAACCAGATCAAGATGCACCCTGAGGATATGGAGAAAAACTACTTTCATAACATTGTGAGGTACCTTTTGTTATAAGGTGATGCTATTCGGGCTAAAGAATGCAGGAGAAACATATCAAAGGGCCATGGTAACCTTATTCCATGACATGATGCACAAAGAGATTGAAGTATATGTTGATGACATGATCACTAAATCTCGAACAGAAAAGGAACACGTTGAAGTCTTGAAGAAATTGTTTTTGAGATTGAAAAAATTTCAATTAAAGCTCAACCCGGCTAAGTGTACTTTTGGAGCTCGGTCAGGGAAATTACTGGGTTTCGTAGTCAGTGGGAGAGGAATCGAGATTGACTTAGATAAAGTCAAAGCTATACAATAATTGCCTCCACCATGCACTCAAAAAGAAGTTCGAGGTTTTCTTGGAAGATTAAATTACATTGCTCGGTTCATTTCACAATTAACTGAGAAATGTGATCCCATATTTCGTCTTCTTAAGAAACACAATCAAGGTGTATGGGACGATGAGTGCCAAAAAGCTTTTGACAAAGTCAAACAATATCTATCAAATGCCCTAGTACTATCTCCGCCTAATCCAGATAGACCATTAATATTGTACTTGACAGTGTCCAGTAACTCCATAAGATGTGTGCTTGGTCAACATGATGAGTTAGGAAGAAAAGAAAAAGCAATATACTATCTCAGTAAAAAGTTCACTGAGTGTGAAATGAGATATTCTTCGATTGAAAAATTGTGTTGCGCCTTGATTTAGACAACTCGGAGATTGAGGCAGTACATGCTATATCATAAAACCTGGTTAATTTCGAAGCTTGATCCGCTAAAGTATATGATGGAGTCAACTGCTTTGAATGGAAGGATGGCAAGGTGGCAGATTTTGCTTTCTGAATTTGATATAGTCTATGTAAACCAAAAGGCTATAAAAGGGAGCGCAATAGCAGAATTTCTGGCTGGCAGGGCTTTAGAGGATTATGAACCTTTGAGCTTTGATTTCCCCAATGAAGAGTTAATGTATGTGGCAACTACTGAAGAATGTTCGTGGAAGCTAAATTTTGATAGGGCGTCAAATGTTGTGGGAAATGGAATTGGGGTAATCTTGGTATCCCCTAGTGGTGATCATTATCCATTCACATGCAAATTGGATTTTGATTTCACAAACAACATGGCAGAGTATGAATCATGCATCATGGGTATTCAAGTAGCTGTAGAGCGTAAAATCAGAGTGCTAGAAGTATATGGAGATTCTGCCTTAGTAATCTACCAGCTTAAAGGAGAATGGGAGACAAGAGATCCCAAAGTAATTGATTACCAAAAAATAGTTCTGGGATTGATTGAGGAATTCGATGACATTACTTTTAATTATCTCCTACGTGAGGAAAACTAGATGGCGGATGCTTTGGCAACCCCGGCTTCTATGATCAAAGTAAACAAACCAGAGGATATGAGACCTATTCAGATGAGTATTTTTGAATTTCCAGCACATTGTTATAGCATGGAAGAGGAGGAATGTAACAACCCGATTATGACCCTAAACAGAATGGTGGTTTCGGGACCACGAATCCGAATTAGAAAAAAAATATTTTAATATTTTATTTGATATTTATGTTACGTGTTTGAATATGTGTTAAAGTATCGTAGGCTAAATTGTCTGTTTGGATGTTTAATTTTAGAGAAAGGACTAAAGTGCATAAGTGGTAAAAGTAACCAATTATTAAATTGAGTGGCTAAATTGTTTTGTCTTCTTTTGCATGAGTATTAAAGTTGCAATTTACCTATTTAAGGTGTAGTGGACGGCACTATGTCTTTTTACTGCATATTATATGTTTATTTTATATATTAAATTTATAATGATATAATAAAATATATTTTAATCATATTATAATAAAACAAAAAGGAAAAAGAGGATTGCATGTTCATTTTTTCTCTCCATTTGACCGAAACTAAGAAGAAAAAAAGAGAGAAAGAGCTCCATAGGGTTTCGGCACTTCTTAGGTTCAATTAAGGTATGTTTTAGCTTTGAATTTTGATAAATTTTATAAATTTGTAATTGTTGTTTACTCTACTATCAAGCCCATGTATCAATTTTGTACATTGATCATGTATATGAGAAATGCCATTGAAGATAGGTTGAGTTTTGTGATAATTTTTAGTATTAAATGAAAGATTTGTGTTAGATGAACATATTTTATTCTTGAGTTTTTGGTGAATGTAATTAATTAAGAATTTATTTGTGAAAATACTATCTTGGAAGGTTAAATTGAGAAATTATTGAGATATATGGACTTATATAGTCCCTATGAAGATTCGGCACAAAAGGGGGATAGCTAAATTTTGAGTAATTTGTGAGTTGTGTATTAGGGACTAATTTGTAAAGTTGCAAATGTTAGGGGTAAAATGGTAAATTGCATAATTATATGATTTTTGGATTAAATTGAATGAAAATTTATTTGAATGAGTTCAATTTGGAATTATTTAGATCAAGAACAAAAGGAAACGGGATTGGATCGGGGGAAGGCAAAGTTGAACGAATAGCCAGGATAACTTAATCCGACAATTCCCGAAGTAAGTTTTTTAAGCTGTTGGATGAAATGAATTTAATTGTATATACATATGGATATAAAATGTAATCATTTTAATTTCTTATTGCTGAATGTATCATGAAATTAAAATGGGATGTGTATATAATATCCAAATATGAGTTGGTACCTATGAGTAATTATGTATAACTATCGAATATATGAGTTGGCTAAATATATGTGTTTGTGTCAAGGAATATATTTATATATGTGTGAAAATGGAAAGTGAGAAGTGATGATAATTGAAGAATTGGATATTTGCGCATGTATATGTTTGAACCTGCCGAATGTAATGGTAATGAAAAAAGCAATTGAGTTGTTAATAGATATATATGTATGTTATGAAAAAAAATATGTAAATTGAGTATGCCGAATGTGTTAGTATTTGAATGAGATAAATTGAGTATGTTTGATTGGTAATGGAATTATAAATGTATTGAAGAGCAAAGAAAAGGTCTCTTGAAAGGCACTAAGTGTGCGCACTAAAGTATCGAGCACTGTGTGTGCGTAATCGGTTAAATGGCACTATGTGTGCGGATTAATAAGTAATGGCACTAAGTGTGCGATACATTACTGCTAAATGGCACTATGTGTGCAGATTAATAAGCAACGGCACTAAGTGTGCGATACGTTACGAAATTTGCACTGTGTGTGCGGGATTACAGAGACTTTGGAGACATAAACTGTTGAAGGGAGAATAATGAGAAATGATACATGAGTAAGCGTTGCAAGGTAGCTTAATAATCAGGCATTAGTGAGGTAAGTTGTCTTTGTGAAGAACATATAGAACTGAGATGTGATTATTAAACTTTGAGCTTGTTTCGAAAAGGGGTATATAGTATTTGAATATTCGTCATTTGAGATATATATTAGATATGGTGGATGATGAATGGTGACTTGATTTCCACATTGTATTTATGAATTCATTTTTGAGTTTGTTAGATTAGTTAAATTGTATATTAGTTAGTTATATATTTGTTTTACTATTGCTTAAAAACTTACTAAGCTATGTAAGCTTACTCTATGTGTTTAATTTACTATTTTATAGATCTTAAAGTCAAAGCTCGAGCTCGGGGATTCATCGTCAAAGTCAAGCACACTATCAACTATTTTGGGTATCTTTATGTGAAAACTTAAAGTCTATGGCATGTATAGGCTAAATATTCTTTTGAGCTTTTAACTTTAAATTTATGTATATAATGCCATGCGAGAATGGCTTCACTACCATCCTTAATATGAGCAAGATTGTTTGAGTTGATATATGTATATATTGTTTGTGAAGGTTCCGTTTTGTGTATAACTTGTTTGAGTAGGTAATTTCACTACAGCAAACCAGACTTTTAGCGGCATTTTTAGTGGCGTTTTAAAGAAAAACGTCGCAAATATTATACATTAGCGGCGTTTGAGGGAAAATGCCACAAAAAAATGAGAAATAGTGGCGTTTATTTTCAAAACGCCGCTAAAAAGGCTATATAACAGCGTTTATTCGTAAAACGCCGCTAAAGGTCTGAGCATTAGCGGTACCTTTGGAAAAACGCCTCTAAAAGTCTTAGCATTAGCGGCGCTTTTGGAAAAATGCCGCTAAAGGTCTGATCATTAGCGGCGCTTTTGGAAAAACACAGCTAAAAGTCTAAGCATTAGCGGCGCTTTTGGAAAAACGCCGCAAAGATGTTAATATGGGCTGACTAAGGTTTCGAGTTCAGCATTTCAAGATTTAGTGTACTTTATCAGTTTATGGTTTACGATTAGTCTGAGGATTAGGGTTATGGCTAGAGTTTATGGGTTTGTGGGTATATGGTTTAAGGTTCACGGGTTTAGGATTTTGGGTTTATCGAATGAAGACAGAATATCAAATTTGATTTAATCATTATAAAATTATTAAAATATATGCTATAAAATGGTGAGATTGCAATTTTTTACTTACAAATTAATTTCAGCCCCTAACAAAATCTGATTGTGCATCTGTTTATCCTTAAACCTTAAACCCTAAACCTTACACAGTCTAAACCCTAAACTATAAACCATAAAGCTAGATTCTAAACCCTAAATCATAATTCTAAACACTCAACCATAAACCCCTAAACTACAAACACTAAACCATTAACCATTAAACACTAACCTTAAACGCCACTTAAACGCCGCAAAGATGTTAATCAACACGACGACGTTTTGTAGTTGAGCTGTAGTTGCTAGATCGAGAACTAGTGGCGTTTTTTTGTATACGCCGCAAAAAGTATGTCATTAGCTGCTTTTTTTTAAAAAAAAACGTCTCAAAAATAAATAATTTAAGGGTTATGATTTTAGGGGTTGGCTATTAGGCTTTAGGGGTTAGGGTTATGAATAAAAAATTAATTTATTTTAGGGTCTATGTAAGCATTAACATTCTATTTTAATTACTTTTGTCCCTTATAAAATTTATATTTAGGGTTTAGCCACTATAAGAAAACAAACTTTATATATATTATAGTTTAAATTATTTAATTTCTTATATATATATATATATTAAAATTATAATTATAGTTTAAATTACTTTAGAGATAATAGATAAGCTTTATATATATTAAAATTAAAAAAATTGGTAACCCATGTATCTGTAGAGAAACAAAATTAATTAGTAAATTGAAAATGTTATTTAAATTTCCTAAAATATTGAAAGAATATATAATATTCAAAATTTATTTAAATAATTTAGGGTTTAAGGTTATAATTAAAGGTTTAGTGGTTTGTATGGGCTGACTAGGGTTTCAAGTTTAGTATTTTAAGATTTAGTATTTCAAGATTTAGTGTTTAGAGTTTATGGTTTACGGTTAGTATTAGGATTAGGGTTATGCTTGAGTTTATGAAAAAAAATTAATAAATTAATATAATATTCAAAATTTAAAAATTTAAAAATTATTATTTAAAATAAATTTAACTTTAAGGTTAAAATGCAATGTAAGTTTAACTTTAAGGTTTCGGTGTTAGATTCAGTATTTATGACAAGCGTTTAGGGTTTAATGATTTAAGGTTTAAGGTTTATGATTTTAGGGGTTACGAGTTTGAGGTTTAGGGTATGTGTTTAGGACTTAGGATTTCACGTCTACAATTAGAATGTGTATGATTAAATCAAAATTAAAGTTTCAACTATACATTTAAACTATTATTAGAATTTCACGTCTACAATTACACATTAAACCAAAATTCATATATAATTCTGAGATGTATTGCTATCCAAATTTAGGTGTATACATATAATTAAATTCCATTTATATAAAAATCTAAACAACTAATGCAGACCATACTTAAAAGAATAATGTTGATGAAAAAAGAAAAAAAAAAGAAATCCTTTCAACAATATACTAGACCATGCCATACCCATCTATCAATTTAATTCCTAAAAGAATTGATCCTGGTAATTAAAATTTAACTTTCAATATTTATATTTTTTTTATCAATTTGATTCTTATTTTTTGAACCAAAACTTCCACTTTTTAAAAAGTGTTAAATCGCATTTTTAATAGGAATGTAATTGTAAAATTATTTTTTTAATGATATTGACGTGAAAACGCACAAGGTAATTCACATGACATGATACTATTTTTTTATATGTTAATTTAAAATTTATAAAAATCTTCAAAAAAATTAAAATTAAAAAATTAAAAACTTAAAAATTTTAAATTTTAAATTTTAATATTTTAGTCCATATTTCAGTTAAAAAGTTTAATATTCAAAATTTTAAAAAAATAAAAATCCTAAAAAAATAATAATCTCAGCACAAAAAAATTGAAAAGAAAATATAAAAAATAAATTAAAAATGAAAAAATTTAAAATTGAGTCATAGTAGCGTTTTTTGTCAACGCCACAAAAAGGTAAAGTTTGCAAAACTGTAGAAAACGGAGCCCTCTGTAGAAAACGGAGCCCTTTGTATATGTTTTTTAGTGGCGTTTAAAAAGAAAAACGCCACAAATTTGCCATTATTTAGGTTTCTGCTTAGTTCAACTAGGGGTTTTCTTTTTCTTACTTCAGTACTTCCTTCTCATTCTATCTCGATTTCTCCCTCTTTTACCCCTAAATGACAAAGTTAAGGAAGCTTAATCGACCCACTATTCATCGACCCACCGTTCCTAAAACCCTAGCAACCTTTCGCCCCCATGGCTTTCACTTCCATTCTCTGAAAAACAGCTAACTCCTTAGCTCCACTCGCGATTAGACTCACTCGAGTCCAGAGAAGCTACCAATCTTGCATCTTTACGGCCTTGAACCATGGCCTCCGGTCTCGACATCCCATCGTGAACCGTTTTTACCCAAACACCCTACATTTCTCAAAGGTCGTTGATTCTCAAAAATCCTCTTCGATGAGTCTCTTCTACGAGTTATTGAGTCCGAGATTCAAGTGTGCCGAGGAGAGTGATGAATATGATCAGGTGAGTAATTAATTAGTTTTTCTTTTCCCCATTTTCTTTTATCATTTAGGGTTTGTATGAAAGTAAGTGGAAAAATAGAAGTTGGATTTTGGGTGTTTTACAATCAAAATCATGTCAACTGGAGACTTGTAGGGATTGAATTCAAAAGCTGTCTTGGAACATGGTAACAATCATTGTAGAACTTATATATGACCCGAGAAACAAAATTAGAAGTGGTTTTAGTCGATTTTTACAATATGGTTATTGAGAGAATTTGTGGGAAAAAAAGCAGAACAATCGCTTAATAGCTAGTATTGATGTTAAGTTTTCAAGTGAAAACAATGCTCTATTTTGAATTGTTTTTAATCATTTAAAAAAATATTTCTTTCACAGTGAAGGAACTCCAAGTGAATTCCTTTTCAAAATCGAAGACACTCTCTGGAAATATTGTAGCAAGTGTTTCCTTGGTTGGGCAACATTGGAAAATTTTGCCTCCTTTCTAATGGTGACATGATTAAAGTTCGACTATGGGCTTCATCTATCTAAGAAATCAAGCATCTACATGCTTTGGATCTTGAATTTGAATTTCATTTGTTGTCCATCCAATGTTCACTTACCAAAAACTTTTACAGTCGTTTCTTGACATTATTCGAACAACATTGGGTCCTTGATCCATGTTGAAAATGCTCTTTGATGCTTCTGGAGGTAATGCTTTTTAGCCATTTTCCGTGCAGCTATTTTTGGATTTCCCAAAAACATTTTATTACCCTTTAAATGCACTCTTGTTCAACAAGCAATGAAATTGTAACATCCAGGATTTAGGGGTTATGCGTTTTAATTTATAATTCATGAGATAATGTGCTTTGTGTGTGGTTGAATGTGTTATAGGGTTTTTTGGAACCCTAGGATATAGGTGAATGCTTTAGAAAAATTTTGGGTTTTAAGTCATTAAGGGGATCTGAGCAAAACAGGCCTTAAGAAAAATTGTATGGGGTTTTAGACATAAGTAACTTTGTAGCAGAGTGGCAAGGGAGGTGCCACTAAGAGCATGAGGGAGTGACGCCTCAGGGAGCCAAAATGGGGCAAGGTTCGAGCTACAGAGGCTGCATTATGGGCATTTGTTTTTGCGTCAGGAAGAGGGGAGAGTTGGATTCGGCTATGGCACTAAAAAAAGGGGGATTTGACTGAGTCAAATTGTTTAAATGTGTGGCAAGGAGAAGGGATGAGGTTGGACTTAATTTGAACTCATTTGAAAGGGTGGTGTTGAGAGAAAATAGGAGAAAAACAAGGGATAGGGAGTGAGGTTGAGGCGTTGGCCGAATATGGGACTTTAGGGGGGCAAAATTGGGTCATTCAAGGGGAGCTAGGTGCCGAATTTACTTAGTGTAGTAATAGGCATCTTTTTGTGATTTTTCTCTCTTCCAAAAGCTCCATTCCCTTTCTCTTTTCTTTTGTGACCAGAAATCGAAAACCTCTCAAACCTTAGTTCTCTTCTTCTCCATCTTCTCACGATCCAACCATCTTCAAAAGCCAAAGGAGCTTTTCTTCTTTTATGAAGTTATAGCCGAACCTCTTCTGAGCCTCACCCTTATTTCTTCTCTTTCATTATTTTCTAGAACATTGATTCTCAAGGGTTGTTATCAAGCCGAATCAGGTTAGTAAGGTGGTAAGGATTTCCCTTTTTCTATTTTCTCTCTTCTTTTCTTGGTTGGTCGAAACAAGAAACTAATCACATGTATTTGATTGGCCGAAATCATGGAGAACTAGGTTGTGGGTCTTTTGCTTTTAGCTAGCGTTAAGGGTGCTAAGGAGCTCTCGGGATTCGATTCATCAAGGTAAGAAAGTGGTAGTATTCGTCCAAGGGCCACATATTTTTATGTCTTTAAGTTGAGGCTGAAACTAATATGGTTCCATTTAGGGATTTCGGCAGACTTTTAGGTGCAAACGTGTGATTCCGAGATTCGATCAGTTGAGGTAAGATGGTGGTAGTGGTAGGCCAAAGGCCATTACTTTTGCTCATTTATGTTGGAGCCAAATCTAACATGGTTGTGTAGGAGGGAGTTCAACAAATCACAAGGTGCAAATCATTTAGGTTTTGGGTTTCGGGATTTAGTCGACTGTGCCAAAAAGGTGTGTAGTTATCGCGCTGATCTCCTGTTGTTTGTATTTGTTGATATATATATATATATACATGCGTATATGATGTGTGTGGTAGCCGGAAGTAATGGCTGAGATGGTGGCTCCCCATGGTGGGTAATTGGTTAACCAGGTCAGTGTTTTATGATATTATTTTACCCATGGTATATATGTGGAATTGTGGTAAGCATGTGATGTATGCTCATTGGAATTATACTGTTATATTGACATGATACTATTATATGCATGGAGATTGGGATATGATTATTGAAGGACAGGGTGTACATTTTATGTACGTGGTCTGATGTTAGCCTTGAGCTACATCGGCGCTTGATGTTGGCTATGTGCTTCATCAAGGAGGGGTGTTGGCTATGTGCCACATCGTGGGCGGATGATAGCTGTGTGCATCACCGTGGATTGAGGATGACCTTGAGTCACCTCGTGGATACAGATATGTGGGATCACTTAGGTGATCGGTGGCTAAGCCACGGCCTTGGGCAGCAGGTCTGCCAAGGAGGTGTGTAGCGGTTGGAGGGTGATTGAGTAATCCCCTGGTGTGTGCGGTAGGTACGGGGGTGTGTAGCGGATGGACACTAGGATGGGTTGGGATTCATATTGCATGATTATGTATGTGGACTGTGTGGATGTGGGCCAAGCCCATTTATGGAGACATGTGAAATAATTACACTCTGAGCCGGTTTGACTCACCCTATTTTTCCAAAACAATGCAGGTGATACATGATGCTTGGATCGGGCTGGAGCAAATACGAGGTGGCCATGCAGAAGATGTTTTTTTATTTATTCATGCACTTTATATTTTTCAGTACTGTTGAATAAATATTTATTGTAATAAGGGCCACTTAAAGTATTTGGGGATTGTTATTATGTTTAAGTTGGATTGACGAACAAATTAATATTTGGGAATGTTTTATTTTTCAAAGCAATTTACACTTTGAAAACTTATATTAAAGTTTTAAATCCAAAAATTTGTAACAACATGATTTTACTTAGAATTTTAAATATACAATGTTTTATAAATGACAGAAAACTTTTAAGTTTTTACCCTTATGTCAAATTCTTTTCAAATGTTTTCCTCAGTAGCATTCTAAATTCGGCAGTGGTGTTTGGGCCGGGTTTGGGGTGTTACAACTTGGTATCAGAGCCAGGTTCAAAACTCGACTTTGAGGGTTTTAGGCCCAAAAACATTTTTCAAAGATGGGCTTTTCAAAAACATAGACTTTCATGAACTTTTTCAGGTTTATTCTGGCATGGCACCTGTATCTCCGGCCCGAAGTCCACTGGGTAAATACCCCTAACTACTAAAGTGATTGGTATATGAGACTTTATGGGCATTATGGGATCGTAGATTAGTAGATTAGGAGCTATTGAACCCTAGGACTAGTGTACTCCAACACAAAATACATAAGACTTAAGTACAACCAAACAAGCCTGTGAGTAAGTCGCTGAGTTAGGGTGTGGCAACAGTTGTGCGCATGTCTAAGATTGGATTCGGTGGGAGCTTGGTATTTAAGCAGTCCTAATGACTCACCTCCTCTTCACTCGAATCCTACCTGGTGCGTAGTGACCATTAACCCTAACCAAGAGGACTTATTCACCGGCTAAACTCGATAATTAAAACCCGAAAGGGACCAGCTACACTGTTTTGTAAAAACTACCTGAGATTGAATACAAACCTTAGTTTTGTAAAAACTACACTGTTTTGACCAAAATACCCCGGTTTGGAAAATTTACTAAATTACCCCTGATTTACAAAATTACCAAAATAACCCCGATTTCGAAAATTTCTGCAATACCTTTGCTTTGGAAAAAAAATTTTAAAATAACCCTGAGTTTTGTAAATTCTGGAATGCCTTTGATTTGTAAAGATTTTCGAATTGACCCTGACTTATTACTAAAATACCCCTGTAAGATGAATTACGAAATTACCCCTGGGTCGGGAACGGACAAAATGCCCAAAGTAGTGTAGTGGATGTTGTGGATGAATGAATGTGACTCTCTGAATTAGAATAGTGAACTTGAGCTGAAAACTTTGGTTGATCGAAAGAACTACTACTAAAAACTTCTTTACATAAAATTGTTCGCGGATAATCAGTGGAACAAAGTACTAATGCATAAAATTTCTTAAAGCAGATTAAATCGCGATAGTAGACATGAGTTTTAACGGACATGGTCATCGTAGACGCGGTAGGGGCAGAATGACTGTGTCGGAACCAGTAGGGTCTGGCCATGGGTCAAAAAATGATGTGCCGCTGCCACCAACGGTGGGCACAGAGGATCAAGATCAGACAAGAGGAGATGACGCAGTATCGCAGGCTATGCTGTGAGTTTTAGAGCGAGTAGCGGGAGCTAGTATGGGTAGTGGGACTCACAAGTCAGTAGTGGAGAGACTTAGATCCAATGGAGCTGAGGTCTTTAGGGAAGTTTTGGGGGTAGCTCCGAACGTGGCAGAGTACTGGCTAGAGGCGGTTGAAAGGATCATGGACGACTTGGACTGTACTGTTGAGGAAAAGCTGAAGGGTGCTGTTTCTTTACTTCGGGATGAAGCCTACCAGTGGTGGCTCACGGTTAGAGAGGGTACTCCAGCAGACCGAGTAGACTGGGGTTACTTTAAGGTGAAGTTTGAAGGAAAGTATGTCGGAGCTAGTAATGTAGACGCGTAGAGGAAAGCATTTCTGAACCTAGTACAAGGGGGTAAGTCCGTAGCGAAATATGAGGCAGAATTCTTAAGGTTAAGTCGATATGCAAGAGGGATTGTTGCTACTGATTATGAGCGTTGCGTGAAGTTTAAGGATGGGCTGCGAGATGAGCTGCGGGTACTGATAGCTCCTCATCAGGAGAGAGACTTTGCTACTTTGGTGGAGAAAGCTCAGATAGCCGAGGAGGTCAAGCGCGTGAAAGCGCGAAAGAGATAAGGATAGAGGTCGGAATAAGAGAGGTTTTGGGTCATCAGGGTCTTCTGGAGGTTTTCAGAAAAGATCGAGGGTTGAAAATTCTGCTCGTGTTCCTATGCCAGCTGCTGGAAATCAGGACCGTCCGTGCGCTCGGTGTAGAAGGTTTCATGTTGGTGAGTGCTGGGAACGGGATCGGGAGTGTTTTAGGTGTAAGTCTAAGTCTCATTTGATTAAAGATTGTCCTCAGAATCCGATTAGGGCTCGGTCAGTAGGTCAGAAGTATGTGCAACCAGGTAGAGGTGGTCAACAGGTGTCGAGAGGTCGTGGTCTGAACCGTAGAGGAAATGGTGTTGGCCGAGGTCGTAGAGCACCAGGCAGAGGTGCTAGAAGTTCAGATGCAAGGCAGCCAGGGCTGGTGTATGCAGCCAGACGTCGTGAAGAGGGAGATGCACCAGATGTTATCACGGGTACGTTTCTTATTTACGGGTTACCCTTTATGGCTTTAATTGATGTTGGGTCAACTCATTCGTACATTGCTAGTGTGGTGTCTGGAACTTTGGGTGTGAACTCTGAAATTGTCTTTAGGAAGATGACTGTACTTAGTCCTTTAGGGCAATCTGTAGTGGTAGTTAAACTCTTTAGAGACGTGCCTTTAGAAGTTCAGGGGGTAGTGTTTCCAGCTGATTTGATGGAGCTGCCATTCGGGGAATTTGACTTGATCTTAAGAATGGATTGGCTAGTAAGGTATCGTGCAAATCTGGACTGTGCTGCTAAATGCATGTCGTTGAAGACTCTCGAGGACAAGGAGGTTGCAGTGATAGGTGAAAGGAGGGACTACCTGTCCAATGTACTGTCTGCTCTTAAGGCAGAAAAGATGGTGAGAAAGGGATGCTTGGCTTTTCTGATGTTCGTTAGTGCCTTGAATGCTAAGGAAACAATGGTGGGGGAGGTCAGGACAGTGAAAGAGTTTGTGGATGTTTTTCTGGAAGAACTTCCAGGATTGCCTCCAGATCAAGAGGTGGAATTTGGAATCGACCTGCTGCCAGAAACAGCACCATTGTCAATCGCTCCATATAGAATGGAACCAAAGGAGTTGGTGGAGCTTAAAGCCCAGATTCAGGAGTTGCTAGATCGTGGGTTTATTCGACCCAGTGTGTCTCCATGGGGAGCACCGGTCTTGTTTGTGAAAAAGAAGGATGGATCTATGCGGATGTGCATAGATTATCGCCAGTTGAATAAACTGACGATCAAGAACAAGTATCCGTTATATAGGATAGACGACTTGTTTGATCAGCTTAAAGGGGCTGCGGTGTTTTCGAAGATTGATCTAAGGTCTGGATATCACCAGCTAAAGGTGAAGGAAGCAGATATCCATAAGACAGCTTTTCGAACTCGATACGGACACTATGAATTCCTTGTAGTGCCGTTCGGGTTGATGAATGCCCCAGCTGCGTTCATGGATATGATGAACCGGGTTTTCCAACCCTACTTGGATCAATTTGTAGTGATGTTCATAGACGACATCCTGGGGTATTCTAAGACGGAGGTAGACCATGATAAGCATCTTCGGGTGGTGCTGCAAGTTTTAAGGGAGAAGAAGTTGTACGCCAAGTTTAGCAAGTGCAGTGCAGTTAGCGGTTACTTTTCTAGGTCATGTAGTATCGGCGGAAGGAATAAGGGTGGATCCTCAGAAGATTGAGGCAGTGTTGAATTGGAACCCACCTAAGTCGGTGGCAGAGATCCGTAGTTTCTTAGGGTTAGCAGGCTATTATAGAAGATTTGTTGAGGGTTTCTCTTCAATAGCGGCACCATTGACAAAGTTGTTGAGGAAGGAGGTACCATTCATTTGGACAGATAAGCAGCAGGAGAGTTTTGAGAAGTTGAAAAAGGTTTTAACAGAGGCTCCAGCCTTAATTTAGCCTGTGGCAGGAAAAGATTTTGTGGTGTATTGTGATGCCTCTCATACTGGGTTGGGGTGTGTACTGATGCAAGAAGGGAAGGTTGTTGCTTACGCGTCCCGGTAGTTGAGACCGCATAAGGTTAACTACCCTACGCATGACTTGGAGTTGGCAGCGGTAGTCTTTGCTCTCAAGGTGTGGAGGCATTATCTATATGGAGAAAAGTCGGTAATCTACACGGACCATAAGAGTCTTAAGTATCTGCTGACTCAGAAAGAATTGAACTTAAGATAGCGAAGGTGGGTGGAGCTGCTAAAGGATTATGACTGTTCGATCGAATACCACCCGGGTAAAGCGAATGTGGTGGCAGATGTGCTAAGTCGGAAAGTGGTATCGGATCTAAGAGCGATGTTCGCGCATCTTAGTCTCTATGACGACGGGAGTCTATTAGCGAAATTGCAGGTTAAGCAGACATGGTTAGGTCAGGTTAAGGAGAAACAATTGGTGGACGACGTTCTGAGTGTTAAGCTTGCACAGGTTCAAAGTGGAGGAATGGAGGACTACAGTGTGAATGACGACGGGGTTTTATGCTTCCGTGATAGGGTATGTATGCCGAAAGACGAGGAGTTAAGGCAGAGAATTCTTCGGGAATTGCATAGTAGCCTTTACGCTATGCATCCTCGGGGAAGTAAGTTGTATAGGGATCTGAGGGATCAGTTTTGGTGGCCTGGATTGAAGCGAGAGGTTACGAAATTTGTGGGAAAGTGTTTGACGTGTCAGCTGGTCAAATCTGAACACCAAGTGCCATCGGGATTACCGCAACCAGTGAAGATTCCGCAGTGGAAGTGGGAGAGAATCACCATGGATTTCGTTAGTGGACTTCCTCTTATGTCGACTAAGAAGGACTCGGTTTGGGTGATTGTGGATCGGTTGACAAAGTCCGCTCACTTCATACCTGTTCGGGTTGATTACTCTTTGCAGAGGTTGGCGAAGCTGTATGTAGCGGAGATTGTGAGACTGCATGGGGTGCTGATGTCGATTATATCGGATAGGGATCCTAGGTTTATGTCGAGGTTCTGGAGGGCGTTGCATCAGGCTTTGGGCACCAGATTGGATTTTAGTACGGCCTTTCATCCGTAGACGGATGGCCAGTCTAAAAGGGTGATTCAGGTGTTAGAGGATATGCTAAGGGGATGTGTTATCGACTTCAGGGGCAGTTGGGAGGAATTCTTGCCTTTGGCAAAATTCGCTTACAACAACAGTTACCAAGCAAGTATTCGAATGGCGCCATATGAAGCGTTGTATAGACGGAGGTGTCGAACATGTTGGACAGAACTGGGTGAACGTCATGTTTTGGGGCCTGAGATAGTGGCAGAGTCGGAAGAGAAGGTTAAGATGATTCGAGCACGGTTGAAGGAGGCATCTGATTGACAGAAGTCGTATGCGGATCTTAAGCGGAAAGAGATAGACTTTGCAATGGGTGATCAGGTGTTTCTTAAGGTTTTGCCGTGGAAGAAGGTGATGAGATTTGGGCGCAAGGGTAAGCTGAGTCCCAGGTTTATAGGACCTTATCGGATTGTAAAGCGAGTGGGGCCAGTGGCGTATCAGTTAGAATTGCCTTCGGAGTTAAAGCAGATGCATGATGTGTTTCATGTTTCGAAGTTACGTCGTTACCGATCGGATCCATCGCATGTAGTTCCAGTTGAAGAAGTGGAGTTGAGGCCAGATTTGTCTTACGAGGAAGAACCGATTCAGATCTTAGAGCGGGATGTGAAAGTCTTGCGAAGGAAATCAGTTCCTCTAGTCAAGGTGTTATGGCGTAATCACGGATTGGAAGAAGCTTCGTGGGAGCCGGAGGAGGCAATGCGACAGCAATACCCTCACTTATTTTGATCAGATAATTTCGAGGCCGATATTATTTTTAAAGGGGGTAGAACTGTAACATCGGGATTTAGGGGTTATGCATTTTAATTTATAATTCATGAGATAATGTGCTTTGTGTGTGGTTGAATGTGTTATAGGGGTTTTTGGAACCCTAGGATATAGGTGAATGCTTTAGAAAAATTTTGGGTTTTAAGTCATTAAGGGGAGCTGAGCAAAACAGGCCTTAAGAAAAATTGTATAGGGTTTAGACACAAGTAACCTTGTAGCAGAGTAGTAAGGGAGGCGCCACTAAGAGCATGAGGGAGTGACGCCTCAGGGAGCTAAAAGGGGGCAAGGTTCGAGCTGTAGAGGCTGCATTATGGGCATTTGTTTTTGCGTTAGGAAGAGGGGAGAGTTGGATTCGGCTATGGCACTAAAAAAGGGGGATTTGACTGAGTCAAATTATTTTAAATGTGTGGCAAGGAGAAGGGATGAGGTTGGACTTAATTTGAACTCATTTGAAAGGGTGGTGTTGAGAGAAAATAGGAGAAAAACAAGGGATAGGGAGTGAGGTTGAGGAGCTGGCCGAATATGGGACTTTAGGGGGGCAAAATTCGGTCATTCAAGGGGAGCTAGGTGCCGAATTTACTTAGTGTAGTAATAGGCACCTTTTTGTGATTTTTCTCTTTTCCAAAAGCTCCATTCCCTTTCTCTTTTCTTTTGTGACCAAAAACTGAAAACCTCTCAAACCTTAGTTCTCTTCTTCTCCATCTTCTCACGATCCAACCATATTCAAAAGCCGAAGGAGCTTTTCTTCTTTTATGAAGTTATAGCCGAACCTCTTCTGAGCCTCACCCTTATTTCTTCTCTTTCATTCTTTTCTAGAACGTTGATTCTCAAGGGTTGTTATCAAGCCGAATCGGGTTAGTAAGGTGGTAAGGATTTCCCTTTTTTGATTTTCTCTCTTCTTTTCTTGGTTGGTCGAAATCAAGAAACTAATCACGTGTATTTGATTGGCCGAAATCATGGAGAACTAGGTTGTGGGTCTTTTGCTTTTAGCTAGCGTTAAGGGTGCTAAGGAGCTCTCAGGATTCGATTCATCAAGGTAAGAAAGTGGTAGTATCCGGCCAAGGGCTACATATTTTTATGTCTTTTAGTTGAGGCTGAAACTAATATGGTTCCATTTAGGCATTTCGGCAGACTTTTAGGTGCAAACGTGTGATTCCGGGATTCGATCAGTTGAGGTAAGATGGTGGTAGTGGTAGGCCGAAGGCCATTACTTTTGCTTATTTATGTTGGAGCCGAATCTAACATGGTTGTGTAGGAGGGAGTTCAACAAATCGCAAGGTGCAAATCGTTTAGGCTTTGGGTTTCGAGATTTAGTCGACTGTGCCAAAAAGGTGTGTAGTTATCGTACTGATCTCCTATTGTTTGTATTTGTTGATATATATATATACATGCGTATATGATGTGTGTGGTAGCCGGAAGTAATGGCTGAGATGGTGGCTACCCATGGTGGGTAATTGGTTAACCAGGTCAGTGTTTTATGATATTATTTTACCCATGGTATATGTGTGGAATTATGGTAAGCATGTGATGTATGCTCATTGGAATTATATTGTTATATTGTCATGATACTGATATATGCATGGGGATTGGGATATGATTATTGAAGGACAGGGTGTACATTTTATGTACGTGGTCTGATGTTAGCCTTGAGCTACATCGGTGCTTGATGTTGGCTATGTGCTTCATCAAGGAGGGGTGTTGGCTATGTGCAACATCGTGGGCGGATGATAGCTGTGTGCATCACCGTGGATTGAGGATTACCTTGAGTCACCTCGTGGATACAGATATGTGGGATCACTTAAGTGATCGGTGGCTAAGCCACGGCCTTGGGTAGCAGGTCTGCCAAGGAGGTGTGTAGCGATTGGAGGGTGATTGAGTAATCCCCTGGTGTGTGCGGCAGGTACGGGGGTGTGTAGCGGATGGACACTAGGTTGGGTTGGGATTCATATTGCCTGATTATGTATGTGGACTGTGTGGATGTGGGCCAAGCCCATTTGTGGAGAATGTGAAATAATTACACACTGAGTCGGTTTGACTCACCCTATTTTTCCAAAACAATGCAGGTGATACATGATGCTTGGACCGGGCTAGAGCAGATACGAGGTGGTCATGCAGAAGATGTTTTTTTTATTTATTTCATGCACTTTATATTTTTCAGTACTGTTGAATAAATATTTATTGTAATAAGGGCCACTTAAAGTATTTGGGGATTGTTATTATGTTTAAGTTGGATTGACGAACAAATTAATATTTGGGAATGTTTTATTTTTCAAAGCAATTTACACTTTGAAAACTTATATTAAAGTTTTAAATCTGGAAATTTGTAACAACATGATTTTACTTAGAATTTTAAATATACAATGTTTTATAAATGACAGAAAACTTTTAAGTTTTTACCCTTATGTCAAATTCTTTTCAAACGTTTTCCTCAGTAGCATTCTAAATTCGGCCATGGTGTTTTGGCCGGTTTGGGGTGTTACAGAAATTTTTTATATGGTTTTGGTTTCTACAAGGTATTGTTGTTACTAATGATGGAAATGCTATCCTACACGAGTTATATCTTGCACATCCAGCAGCAAAGGTATGTTTTTCCACCATGCTTATCTATTTGCTTTAGCATGTGAATTCCCTTTTCGCCTATATTTGTGTTATTTTCATTCTTTCTTTTCTTTTTGTGGTTGGTCTTGGCGGTCAATGATTGAATTGAGCCATACCAAAGATGAAGAAGTTGGAGATGGAACAACATCTGTCATTGTTCTTGGTATATATATCTTTATACAGCAGAATGCTATTTATGTGCTATGTTTGATTTTTTTAATGTAGTAGTTAATTATCTAGTTTTATTCTTTTATCTATAAGATGTTTTTTTTGAAGAACTGGTAAAATTTTCAGAAGCTCGATGGAATTTTAATTGCCATGGGTTCATGTGTTTATCCATGATTTAATCAACATGTTAGGATCCAATTGCCTTTAGTACTTATATTTGGTGTACTTATATCATAAAATGCAAATATAAATATTTTCTTTCACATTGGTTTCTGCATTTCTAAATATTGAATGGACTAAGCTCAGCAGTTTTTTTTACAAGACTAAAATGTGCAGAGAAAAAAACTCATAGTTAAAATTGTGTAACATGCTCGTATTTGTACGATTCAACTGCTTTACTCTTGTTGGAACAATGGCAACAATTCAACATGCAAGATGCATGTGATTTGCATGAAATTAAAAATGAACAACAAAAGCAAGAAGGAGAAGCCGAATGTTGAGAGAAGAAAACTTAAAGAAAATCAAAGCTTGATGGTTTCAAACGTGAATGATAATTCATTGATAAGAAAGTATATATATATAAAATACAATAGTTGATTTTGAAGATGACATTTACATAACAAATTAACAACTCCACTATTACACAATTATCTTGAACATAAAATAATAATTATAAAGCTAGACCACACATTAATGTAGTTATTTTCTTATGGAAGCTTAGTCATCATAATGCTATGATTAGATTTGATCACAAAATCCACTAAAGATGATATGCTCCATGAACCATGAGTGCTCCATGTTGGACTGTTGCAGCTATTGCTATTGGCTGTTTGTTGAATTGAAGGCCAATTTTTGACACTCCTCCTTGGTCTGTATGCAACAAAAACCAATGTTGCTTCTCAAGAGTTCAAACCTTGATGTACCAAGTGGCTTAGTTAGAATGTCAGCTAATTGGTCTTGTGAACTGCGGTGCACGAGACTGACTTCCTTGGATTGTTCAGCCTCTCGAACAAAATACAATTTAATCTTAAAATGCTTAGTTTTCCCATGGAAAATCGGATTCTTGGCAATGGCAACTGCTGACTGGTTGTCAACAAGAATTTCAGTAGGTTCAAGTTGCTCCTCATTGAGATCTTTCAGCAACTTTCTAAGCCAAATGGCTTGGTTCACCGCTGCTGCCGCAGCAATATACTCAGCTTCAACTGTCGACTGGGCAACAGTTGGTTGCTTCTTCGAGCACCAACAAAACATACTCGAACCAAGGCTAAAGAAGTAGGCTGAGGTACTTTTCATGTCTTCAGCAGATCCAGCCCAGTCACTATCTGAAAATCCAACCAATTTAAGCTCATTTTCATTCTTGAACTTTACTCTATAGCTCCATGTCCCCTTGATGTATCAAAGCACTCTCTTGGCAGCTTTGAAATGCGTCATATTGCAACAATGCATAAATCTTGAAAGCAAGCTAACAGCATGCATGAGATCAGGTCTAGTTGCTGTCAGGTAAAGTAAGCAACCAACCAAACTTCTGTACTCCCTTTCATCAACTCTTTCATATTCTCCAATGCTTGTTAGCTTCTCTCCTTGAGCCATAGAAGTGCTCACTGACTCGCAATTTTCCATGCTGAATCTGTTAAGTATTTTCAAAGCAAAAGCATGTTGGCTAATGAAAATACTTTGATTGTCTTGATTTACTTCCATGCCAAGAAAGTAAGTCATGACTCCCAAGTCAGTCATGTCAAACACATGTTGCATTTGTGTTTTGAACTCATCAATCAAGTCTTCCTTGCTTCCAGTCACCAGTAAGTCATCCACATAGATAGAGACAATCAACAGAGTCTCCTTGTTGGACTTTTTCACATAAAGTGTTGGCTCACTTAAGCTCTTTTCAAATCCGAGCTTAGACAGGTGGGAGTCAATCCTGTCATACCAGGCTCGAGGAGCCTGCTTCAGGCCATAAAGTGCCTTCCTCAGCCTGTACACTTTGTCTTCATTTCCTAGAACCTTGAAACCATCAGGTTGCTCGAGGTAGATCTCCTCCTTAAGGTAGCCATTCAAGAAGGCTGACTTGACGTCCAGCTGGTGAATCTTCCACTATTTTTGAGCAGCCAAAGCAAACAACAATTTGATGGTATCCAATTTTGCCAGAGGAGAAAAAGTCTCCATGAAATCGATGCCATACTGCTGACTGTACCCTTTTACCAGAAGCCTGGCCTTGTGCTTGTTCAATGAACCATCAGCATTGAATTTGGCTCGAAACACCCGCTTGACACCAATGACTTTCTTCTAGACAGGTCTGTCTACCAAGTCCCAGGTTTGATTCTTGTGAATCATGTCAAGCTCAGCTTCCATAGCTTTCTTCCATTGTTTGTCTTTGACAGCCTCTTCAAAGCTTGAAGGCTCCACTAGAGCCACATTGCATCTTTGGTAAATGTCAGCAATGGTTCCGGTGCCCCTCATAGGTAGATCATCTATATTTGCATTGCTAGGCTCATGTTCAGCTGGTTCTAAACTGCAATCTATTAAACCTTCTTCAAACTGCATTGCATTTGAACCATCCCAGTTCCAGGTCCTTGCTTCATTAAACTTGACATCCCTACTAACCACAATCTTTTTGGTTGAGGATCATGAGAGCCTATAGCCCTTCATTTCTTTCTTTGTAGCCCACAAATATAATTTGGAGCAGGACCTCTTCTCAAGCTTGGTCCTTCTTTCAGCAGGTATATGCACATAGCACACACATCCAAACACTCTCAAGTAGGAAACTGAAGGCTTCTGTCCATGCCAAGCCTCAAATGGAGTCTTGTCCTTCACAGCATGTATTGGAAGTCTGTTGAGCAAGTACACTAAGGTGTTGACAACCTCAGCCCAAAAGGTGCTTGGCAACTTGCTTTCAAACATCAAACATCTGGCCATGTCCATTACAATTCTGTTCTTCCTTTCACACACTCCATTTTGTTGAGGAGTGTATACAGTGGTTAGTTGGTGATGGATCCCAGTCTGTTCACACAACTTCTGAAACCTTTCAGACAAGTACTCAGCCCCATTATCAATCCTCAATGCCTCGATCTTGCAATCTGACTAATTTTCTGACTGAGCCTTGAATTTCGTAAAGGCCTCGAACACATCAGACTTCTGCTTCAGGAAATAGACCCAACAGAATCCGGTTAAGTCATCAATAAACAGTACAAAATACTTACAGCCATTAAGTGAAGGGGTCTTCATTGGACCACAGATGTCAGAATGCACCAGCTCAAGCCTCTCTCGAGCACTCTATGCCTTGTTGACTGGAAAGGGCAACCTGGCTTGTTTTCCAAGTTGGCAAGCCTCACAAACAGCAGTTGTTGACTCTGCCCTGGTCATTTCTTCAACTAAATTCTGTCTATACATCAAATCAAGTGATCTAAAGTTGGCATGGCCTAATCTTCTATGCCATAGACCAGCACTGTCAGCTAGGCTTGTGTAAGCCTTGTTTTCAAGTTGACTTACATCAAACATGAAGCATTTGTCTGCCATAGGAACTGTGAAAATTTCCTGGGCATGACAATCTTGAATGATGCATGAATCATTTTTGAAGACTAATAAATAACCCTTCTAGACCAACTGACCAACACTTAACAGGTTTTGATCTATATTAGGCACATAAAGCACATCTGTGATTAGCTTGTTACCTGAGCCTGAGTTGATCAGCACATCTCCTCTGCCCTTGGCTTCAATCAAGCTTCCATTGCCTATCTTGATCCTTGTAGTGAAGTTCCTATCAAGTTGCTTAAACAACCCTTCATCAGCTGCCATATGATGTGAGCAGCCACTATCCACTAACCAGCAACACTTGGCTTTGCTTTTGGTTGCAAAGCATGAGGCAGTGAAGACATGCTCCTCCTGAGCTGGAAAGTCTTCAGCAGTCTTGGCTTGAGCTTGTTGTTCAGTTTGTGGCTTGTCTCTATTTTTACAAACCTTCTCATGATGACCAAACTTCTTGCAACTCTTGCACTGAATGTCTGGCCTATTCCAGTAGTTCTTCTCCAGGTGGTTAGTCTTCTTGCAATATTTGGAAGCTTCCTTCTTTCTGCTTGATTCCTGGATCTTTCCCTTCTGTCAGCCCAAGGTTTCTTTGGTCTCTAACTTGAACTCGAGCCATCATTGGCTTTTGCTTGGAAAGCTCCTTCAGGATGCTCTTCCTGTCTAGTGGCCCTTCTTTGCTCGAGTGCATAGAGGGAGTTCACCAACTCAGATAGGGTGATGGTTGTGAGGTCCCTTGAGTCTTCCAGTGAGGAAATCTTTGACTCAAACCTCTCAGAGAGAGTAGTAATGACCTTCTCCACAACTCTACTATCAGTGAAGTCTTCACCTAGAAGCCTTATGTTGTTCATTGTTGCCATTATTCTATCAGTCTTCGCTTGATGGTCTCTCGATTCCTTCATCTTCAAGTTCTCAAACTCCCTTCTAAGGTTGATCACTGTTCTTTGCCTTGTCTTATCCGAGCCCATGAACTCTTCCTTCAACCTTTCCCATGCTTGTTTAGGTGAATCACAGGCCATGATTCGAGTGAAAATGATATCTGACACTCCATTCTGTAGGCAGGCCATAGCCTTGTGCTTGTTGGCTCGATCCTCACTATGCTGCCTGATCTGAGCAATAGTGGGATTGGCTCTCAATGGAGGTGGCTCAGTATCTCTCTCGATTGCACTCCACAAGTCTTGTGCCAGGAGATGAGTCTTCATATTCACAGACCAGATGTGATAATTCTCACCAGTAAACACAGGTGGTGGAGGTGGTGTATAGCTCATTTTCAGCAACAATAAAATGAATCAACAACAAGGAGATTTCTTCCTTCTTAAATTTTGTTTCCACCGAAAAACATCAACAAGTAAGGTCCTCAAAGAAGTTGGCTCTGATTACCAATTGTTGGAACAATGGCAACAATTCAACATGCAAGATGCATGTGATTTGCATAAAATTAAAAATGAACAACAAAAGCAAGAAGGAGAAGCCGAATGTTGAGAGAAGAAAACTTAAAGAAAATCAAAGCTTGATGGTTTCAAACGTGAATGATAATTCATTGATAAGAAAGTATATATATATAAAATACAATAGTTGATTTTGAAGAGGACATTTACCTAACAAATTAACAACTCCACCATTACACAATTATCTTGAACATAAAATAATAATTATAAAGCTAGACCACACATTAATGTAGTCATTTTCTTATGGAAGCTTAGTCATCATAATGCTATGATTAGATTTGATCACAAAATCCACTAAAGATGATATGCTCCATGAACCATGAGTGCTCCATGTTGGACTGCTGCAGCTATTGCTATTGGCTGTTTGTTGAATTGAAGGCCGATTTTTGACAACTCTCTTATCATGATGAACTTGTACATTTAGACACTTGTGATTAGAGGTCTTTCTTCTCCCTTCTAGATAACAATATGTCCATCCTTCTACTAATTTGTGATCCATACTTTACAGTTGGCTTATAGCCAGGAACTTACTCTCTGGTTTGAAAACTTGCCTAGAAGTATCGAGTTACATGTGTGATGGTGGATCTTCAACACTAAATAGGTCCATCATGACAAGTTCATTTTTGGAAGAAAATGGGAAATCTGAATAAGATTTTATGGTATGTACCCGAACCCTAATTTCTCTATTTCCTACTATATGGTATTTCTTTGATAAGGGGTGAAAAAGAAAAGGTTTCCAATTGCCAACCTGCATGGTTCTCCGAGGCCATATTAATGACACTATCACCTTTATTAGCTACAATTGCAAGCATTCCTTTTAAGTTTAAATGCTTACCGATTCAAAAAATGTTCAAGAATCCATAGATATAGAGTGGCATTACATTACGCAATTAGAGTTACGTGGCCATTAAGGTTTGGCTATTTAGTTAGACAATGTTAAAGTAGGAAACCCATCACGAAAGTTGTTGAATTCAAAGCTTATATCTTTAGTATCCGATTTCCATGAACAATGGTAAATTAGGAGCAAGTGACTATGTTGCCTCGCAATCTGGTTTTCTTTTACTTAATTTTGCAACTTCTAATATTGATTCATTATCAATTTATCTTGATCGATTCATTATATAGCATTGTATTTTTAGGGTGAATAATTGGTTCTCCATTGTAGACCTTTCTCTTTCTGTTTGCATTGCATTATAATTACTTTTTCCCAATTAACATTGTTTACGTAATTCGGGAGCAAGAGATGTCGACAAGACCACGATTGCTTCGTAGAAAGGGTAGAACACGGAAACTTAAATATTCTTGGAAGTCATTTGGCCATCCCTCAATTTGGAAAAGAATTGCAGATGGAAAAAATCAGTCTTGCAAGCAATATACTCCATGTGGATGACAATCAATGTGTGGAAAGCAATGCCCTTGTCTGAACAATGGAACTTGCTGTGAGAAGTATTGTTTTCCTACTCTAATGAAACAAATAACATAGAAAAATATATGTTAAAAGTGAAAAAAATTGAAAATACAATTATTTAAAATAATAATAAAGATATATGGGTATATGACTAATTTATTTTAAATTTATATATTAAATAATTTATTATATAAATGCAAAAAAGATAACTTTAATATTATTATATTAAATTATCATTATAGTTTTAATTAATTAGTTTGTAACGTATGGATTTTTATGGTGTTTTGGTAATGAATCTGCTTTGCTTGTTTAGTTAATTGGGAGGGAAATGTTGGCTTTTATTTTGTCGGTTCATAAAGAACTTTATAAGAATTTCTCATTGATAGGTGCTGCTACTTCATAGAATCTTATTCAAATGCACAATGTTTATAGTTTGGGTATTGTTTCTTTCCCCTTTAGAAGGAAAAGAAGGAAAATTTGTTCAATCTACTTCTGTTTCTGTTGATGTTTTTATCTGAAGGTATAGATTTTTCCCAGTTGCTAGAACTTTTATATGAATGAGTTATTTGTGTAATGCGGCTCTGAATTTTTAATATAGGCCAAATAGTCACAAAACATGCATATTTGAGAATTTGAAATATGAACTCCCCAAGTCCTAATGCTTTCACTTTAATTTTTAATAAAAACCTTTTTTTAAATTCTTAAATAAAAGAGTAAAATTTAATTGACAATTTTTAATTAGAGTTAAGTTGCAAATTAAAATTATACCTGCTGTTATATACCTGCTGTTCTCTACAATAACCAGGCAACAACATCAAACTGATATAAGCCAAAAAAATTTCCTTTCTACAATGAGTTGGAAGCTTGTTTCTTACTTGAAAAGGACATGTAGTATGCATACTTGTGGTGTGATGATCCATGGTTATACCTAGCTATTAGTATGGCTATAGTTAATGTATGTTTCTGTTAAATGGATTAGGATATGCTTTAGTTAATCAAAAAGAGAAGGGCACCAACAATAGAGAGGGTCACCTCCACTTTCCATTTCTTTATGCTAAAGAAATATTCTTGTATTTGTCTTGGTTGAACAAGTCATAAACTCAAAACCAAAGCAAATGATGAGCACCAATTCAAAGTTACCTCCTCTTAGAGAAGAATAATTGATTATATATTAGGAAACTTGCAAAAGGGCTTATCTTTTTATTTTAATACACAGGTGTCGAACATGGGTACTTAAAGAAAAATTTAAAGTCAGGAAACATAGGTATCATGTCCAGTTATAGCAAACATTTAAGAAATGTAATTTGTTCCTAGAGTTTTCCTGATGTAGGAAATGCCTTGTTGTCCTTCAAGTTGTTATGATGTCAAACATTAGGTCCTAGCAAGTAAAAGTCACATTCGTGATTCCAGATCATGGTGGAGAATTTCTGACTTGATCTCGATTTTTTGGAATGTTGATGTCCCAATATCTTTTATTATTAACTTTGTATACTCGGTTCCTTGTAAAATAAGAAAGCTAATCTTGACCATTTTATCTGTTTTGTTACCGCAGGTATAAAGATGCTAGGAAAACATCATTTAAGTCCTTAACTCGGCTTGAGTGTATGATGCAGGACTATCCTAAAACATTGCCTCCATCAGCAAAAGTTGGATTTACGATAATTGGTGGTTTCAATCATTTACCGTTATTGCAGTTAAGCTTTTAGTCATGTTAGACCTTATGTAATATTAGCCGTCGAGATAGTACCTTCTTCTCTCTCGTGGTTCTATGATCGAGACTCTGATTTAATGCAATTGTGTAGGTGATGGATACATGGCTTGCTTATGCACCGGTGAAGAACAACCCTGAGGATGCTGCTAAGGTGAAATTATATTTTAATAAGTTCTGAAGTCCACCTCTTTCTGTTTATCTAGCCCTTTTGCAATTATGACAATCTGGCACGTCAACGGATAGCAAATCCAGGATTTCTGGTGTTGGTTCGTATATACAAAATGACATGACAGTGTAATTAGGTACTTCTATTAAGATCTAAATATAGAAAAGCTGGGATATCTGGATTATGTTGTTCAATTCTTTTAGGACTCTATTTCAGAGGGTGAACAACCCTTGAAAATTAATTTTCTTTTGTTCCCTTACATCATACATGTTTAAATATGCTAATCATCCTGTTGGTATTCTGCTGCTGCTTCAAGGTGAATTTTGTCATGTAAATTAGTTCCTTTTACATTCATTACCTATCTTAAATACAATGTTCACACTTGACCGCTGTAGAGTTGTTTATAGTGAAATTCTATAGTTCATTTAGATGGTGCTCATCATCTTAAATATAGTGCTCACACCTGACCAATGTAGAGTTGTTTATAGTGATACTCTATAGTTCATTTAGATGGTGCTCGTCATTCTATCATGCTAAGCATCTGCCTCTTCACTTTTTGTCTCCCTTAAACTTCTTGGTTAATCTTTGAGCAAGTAGCCGGTGGGCAATGTATTGTCTCTCTACCTCTGTACCAAGGCTTCATTTGGATATCCGTAGTATCGTTGTTTGTTGCCCTTCTTGATCTGGGGTATGTTCTCGGTATCTTTGTCGGTTTGATCCGATTTATTAACTTTAAAACAACCTTTAATTAAAGGTATCAAAAGGAATCCTTACCACAGTGCAACTTCTCGGAGAAATGGCTATATATCGTGCGACAATGCATCCTTCAAAAGGTGCTCATGTTATACTTTGTTAAATTCAATTGCTAGATCTCTATCTCATTGTAGCATCTTTATTATTTTAATCTCTTTATAACCCTCATTTTATTGACAAATCCTTTGGGTTCCAATTTTAATCTATTTTTTCGGTGGTGTCAAGCTGGAGGATCCAGCCACACGTGTATTCAATGGACAAGAGGTGGAAGTGTGGCCACGTGTTACATGGAAACCTATATGGGTGACGTTTTCGAGATCAAAAGCAAAGTTAGGGAAGTTGCTCCATTTCTCAAAGGTCTACCATGGCTCTTAAGGGTCGCAATATATTTCTAGAAGATCTATCCTTGGATGGAGCTCTTGCCATCAACTCCATTGATGGTGCCAAGGTATGCCACAATAAAGCGATGGTAGATTCATTGCATTCTCTAAATCGATTATTTCCTTTTAATTGGTTTTCTTCCTTGCGATCTTTGGAACAAATTGAATTGATTTGTTTTAAAATTTGATATATTAATCATCGTCTATAAATGCCAATTTGTTGATACATTTCTTAGTCTAGTGCCATATTTTGAAATATCATCACTGATAAGAGATGATCTGTTGGCTTCACCCGTTACCATCATATTAGCGGATGTTCAATAACTTTTGAATATGTGACCTCTCGTGCTGTAAATCTGGAAGTCGATTTTTGAATATTTGAAGTAACTTTAGTGCGGGTTTTGAGCTTAATTCGATTTGAAGTATTTGGTAATAACATGGTTTTGGATATAGGTAAAAGCGGGAGGATTGATACGAGAACAAAATTTGGAGTCTTGAGAGCATAGACTATAAAGATAGTGGTATCCCGAGGAACCGAGGACCGAGGGTTGAGAATCAACAAAATAGAGCGATTGAGAAAACTTATAGTGAAGTCAAGTGAGTTCAACTTATAGCCATGAATTCGAACATAATATTCAGAGATAACATCAAGTCGTTTCTTCTTTAAGGTTAAAGATAAAAGTCAATAACGGAGGAATTTGATCTCTTTCCTTCAGTCCCATGTTCATGAATTTTCATTTTAATACGTCTTCAAATTAAATTATACATTTCTAAATTGGATTTGGGGCGTTTCTATAATATTTTAATTTTTTTTATTTTTCATGACCTTTAGCGGCGTTTTTGGAAAAACCGCCACTAAAAGTATAATATTTTAATTTTTTTATTTTCATGACCTTTAGCGGCGTTTATGGGAAAAGCGCCGCAAAAAGTCCTGACCTTTGGCAGCGTTTGTGGGAAAAGCGCCGCTAAAAGTCCTGACCTTTAGCGGCGTTTATAAAAAAAACGCCGCTAAATTTTGCAGCGTTTGTTTTATCGGTGTTTTCAGAAGCGCCGCAAATACTATTAGTGGCGCTTATAAACGCCGTTAAAAGTATGTTTTGGTGTAGTGTTTTCATGAGATTATGAATGGCATAATTCAATGTGATGGGTTGGTTTAAAATTATCAAGTTGCCACATAATGTTTAGGCATGCACGGTTTTGTAGTAGGAATTTCGGAAATTTTATACCTTGTTAATATATGCATGTATATATATAGCATGTAAGAATGCATGTATATGATTTTGAGTAATGCATATAGTATATTAAGGTAAGTGATGAACATAGTTACAACTATTTGTATGTACTATATGTCAAGTTGATGAGAATGAAATATTTGGCCAAAATTTAAACTTGTTTGGTGTTTAAACTTTCTATTGAGTGCTATGCTAAATATAGTCATAGGAAATGAATGGTTAAGCTAATGATGTAATATTCGGCTAAGGTGTACTTATGATGATTTATAAATAAAAATGTAATGTCTATTGCCGAATGTGATTAGTAACTATGGGTTAAATGAGTTGGTTTGATATTTATATTTAAGTTATGTTCGAATGTGAGATAAGTAGATAGGTAAATCATATAATCATATATGATATTGAAATAGGGAGTGTTCATGATCAAAATTGTAACATATGTTCGATAATGATATATGCTTGATTGTTTTGTTGATAATAGAAATGTAATAAATGATTAAGTGCCATATACCTATTCGGCCATTGCTTTTAAATGACCATGTGATTAGTGATTTGCTAGTTGATTGTAATTAGTTACTATTTGATGTTAATGATATTATTCGTGCTATGCAAGTTGATGTATTGAAATTAGATGGGATATACATGTTTATTTGTA
The DNA here is from genome assembly GCA_025503065.1 of Gossypium bickii. NCBI lineage: Eukaryota > Viridiplantae > Streptophyta > Magnoliopsida > Malvales > Malvaceae > Gossypium > Gossypium bickii. The sequence goes on from CP106718.1 coordinate 27,659,641, forward strand.
ATAGTATGAAACGGTACGCATTTATCACAGTAATAGTTCTGATAAAGTGCATTGACTTGTGTTTGGTTTAGTAATGCCTGTAACCCTAATCCAGCGACGGATATGAGTTAGGGGTGTTACATTTGATTGGTATCAGAGCTACGGTTTAGTCGGTTCTCAGACTAACGTAGTGCGTGTGAGTCTAGCTATACATGCCATATTTTTATAATGTGATAGTATGATGACTTCTGACGGTGAAATGTGTTTATTTCTTTCATATAGTAATGGATACTGATCCCGAACGAGCTATAGCTGACGATGTTAAGAGTGTGGCGCCTGCTCCCACGCAAGGGACGGCGCCAGAAAAATCTCGACCAGCTGTTAGTAATCCCGATGAGGGGACTAGACAAGCCTTTTATAGCATGATGAACAATTGGTTCAGTCAGTATATTCGAGCCAATCCGGCTATTCAACAACCCTTGAATCTGAACACTCCCCATGTAGTACCGGTGGTACCCCAGATCGTAAATCCTGAGAGAGCCAGCAAGCCTCCGATTGACTGAATAAGAAAACACGGGGCTCAAGAATTTAGAGTCGAAGATGATGACGATGCTGAGCAAGCTGAATTTTGGCTCGATAATACTATTCGTGTTTTTGATGAGCTGTCTTGCACACCTGATGAATGTCTAAAGTGTGCCATATCATTATTACGGGATTCTGCCTGCTATTGGTGGAATACTCTCGTATCGGTTGTTCCAAAGGAACGAGTTTCCTGGGACTTCTTTCTGACGGAGTTCCGTAAGAAATTATCAGTCAGCGATTTATAGACTCTAAATGTAAAGAATTTCTCGAGCTAAAACAGGGTCGTATGACCGTATCTGAACACGAGAGCAAGTTTGTGAGACTTAGTCGCTATGCTCGCGAGTGTGTTTCATCGAGGCTGCTATGTGCCGAAGATTTGAAGAAGGGCTAAATGAAGACATAAAACTACTGGTTGGCATACTTGAAATAAACGAGTTCGTAGTACTTGTTGAGTGAGCTTGTAAAGCCGAGGAGCTAGGGAAAGAAAAATGAAAGGCCGAGTTTGAAGCTAGAGATTTTCGAAAGAGATCTGCGGGCAAATTTCCTCAAGCGTAAACAAAGAAGTTCAAGAATGATGGTAGTCGGACCAAACCTAACATAGGAATCTCTATACGAGAATGACCACTAGTGAGTTCTCGGGCTACATCAGTTGCTAGTGTTGGCAATATCCGACCGAGTAAGCCAGAGTGTCAGCAGTGCGGTAGATGGCATTTTGGTGAGTGTTGGGGTAAATCTAATAATCGCACTTGTTACAAGTGTGGTTCGCAGGATCATTTCGTTGGGGATTGCCCAGAGACAGCTGAAAAGGGTATTGTTCAGAGCGCGAGACCGAGCAACACTACAGCTAGAGGTAGACCATTTCGTAATATGGGAGGTATGAGTGGCGCTCAGAGGGGGACGCCAGATGTGGCTATTCGATCAGAGGCTCGTGCACCGGCTAGACTTTATGCTATTCGTGCCAGATAGGAGGCTTTATCTCTGGATGTCATCACCGGTATTTTCACTCTCTTTGATACTAGTGTAATTACCTTGATTGATCCCGGTTCAACTCATCCGTATGTGTGTGAAACATTAGTATATAGTAAGACTCTACCTGTTGAGTCTGATTCGGGTTTCGAACCCCCTAGGTCGGTGTGTGCTAGTTGATAAAGTGTGCAAAAAATGCCCTTTAATGATTTGAGACTCATGTTTTCCGGCCAATTTGATGTTGCTACCATTTGACGAGTTTGATATTATCCTCGGTATGGATTGGTTAACTGTACATGATGCAGTAGTGAATTGCAGACGAAAGACTATTGATTTGAAGTGTCAGAATAATGAGATAATTCGAATTAAATCGACGGATTTAAATGGGCTACAAGCTGTGATATCTTCGATGTTGGCACGACAGTATCTGAGAAAGGGTTGTGAAGCTTATCTTGCGTATGTGATTGACAGCAAGGTAACCGAAAAGAAGATTGAATCTATACCGGTAGTTTGTGAGTATCCGGATGTGTTTCTGGAGGAATTGCTGGGATTGCCACCTGTTCGGAAGGTAGAGTTTAGTATTGAGCTAATGCCAGGGACAACTTCGATTTTGATAGCTCTGTATAGAATGGCACCGACCGAGTTAAAAGAGTTGATGGTTCAGTTGCAAGAATTGACAGATAGAGGTTTTGCGCAACCAAGTTTCTCACCCTAGGGTGCGCTATTCTTATTTGTGAAAAAGAAGGACGGAACTATGAGAATGTGCATCGATCATCGACAACTCAATAAATTAACTGTAAAGAATAAATATCCGTTGTCGCGTATCGATGATTTATTTGATCAACTTAAGGGAGCTTCAGTATTTTTGAATATTGATCTGAGGTCAGGTTACTATCAGCTGCGAGTTAGAGACTCGGATATACCAAAGACTGCTTTTCGGATGAGATACAGCCATTATGAGTTTTTAGTGATGTTATTCGGACTTACTAATGCCCCTGCTATTTTCATGGATATGATGAATCGGGTATTTAGACATTATATATATCAATTTGTGGTTGTATTCATAGACGACATTCTGATATATTCACGCGACGAAACCGAGCATATCGAGCATTTGAGACTGGTGTTACAGATTTTGTGTGATAAGCAATTGTACGCGAAATTTAGCAAATGTGAGTTTTGGTTGACTGAAGTTAGCTTCCTAGGGCATGTTGTTTCAGCATTGGGTATTCGGGTTAGCCCGAGTAAAGTTTCGACTATACTGGATTGGAAACCTCCGCGAAATGTTTCTGAGGTACGTAGCTTTTTGGGACTTGCCGGATATTATAGACGCTTCGTGAAAGGATTTTCTATGATAGCAGCCCCGATGACAAAGCTATTACAGAAAGACGTTAAATTTGAGTGGTCAAAAAGGTGCCAGAAGAGTTTTGATCAGCTAAAAACTTTGCTAACGGAAGCTCCAGTGCTGGTTCAGCCAGATTTGGGTAAGGAGTTCATTATTTTCAGCGATGCATCCTTAAATGGGCTGGGTTGTGTTTTGATGTAGGAGGGTAAAGTTGTAGCCTAGGCTTCGAGACAGTTGAAATCGCATGAGAGGAATTATCTGACGCACGACCTTGAGTTGGCCGCTATAGTTTTTGCTTTAAAAATATGGCGTTACTATCTATTTGGTGAAAAAATGCCACTGTTATTCGAATCACAAGAGTCTAAAGTACTTAATGACTCAGAAGGATCTAAATTTGAGACAGCGATGATGGTTGGAACTGTTGAAAGACTACGAACTTGTGATTGATTATCACCCGGGAAAGGCTAATGTAGTTGCTGATGCACTTAGCCGAAAGTCACTTTTTGCTTTACGTGCAATGAATGCGGATATAGCTATGATTGATGATGGTGTGATTATTGCATAATTGAAAGGGAGACCACTGTTCGAACAACAAATCCACGAAGCTCAAGAAGTGGATAATGATTTAATAGCTAAAAGGAGTCAGTGTGATTTGAGTAATGATTCAGATTTTGAGATAGATGCTGAGGGATGTCTGCGATTTAAGAATCGGATATGTGTGCCTAAGAACCCTGAGTTAATTCGAATGATTTGTGACGAAGCTCATAATAGTAGATTGTCGATTCATCTGGGTAGTACGAAGATATATAACGACCTGAGATAGCATTATTGGTGGCATGGTATGAAACGAGATATTTCTGACTATGTGTCGAAGTGTTTAGTATGTCAACAAGTGAAAGCTGAGCATCAAGTGCCATCGAGACTACTCCAACCGGTTATGATACCTGAGTGGAAGTGGGATCGAGTTACGATAGATTTCGTGTCCGGTTTGCCGTTGACACCGAGTAAGAAAGATTCAATCTGGGTTATTGTTGATAGATTGACGAAATCAGCCCATTTTATTCCGGTACGTACGGATTTAGTTGTACATATCGCAGATCGTACAATTGCACAGAGTACCTAGCCATAGTGCATTAAAAAGCACATAGTGCCGTCCACTAGCCACTCAATTTAAACACTCGATAAGTAAAAATTTAGTTAAATTTTGAAAAAGCTGTGCAATTGTACGATGATTTTGAAAAAGCTAAATTTTGGTTAGAAAACATAACGAGGGTTTTCGATGAATTGTCATGTACATCTGTTAAATGTTTAAAATGTGCTGTGTCTCTGTTGAAAGATTCAATGTATCAGTGGTGGAACACCTTGATTGCGGCGGTACCTGAGTATTGTGTGAATTTAGAATTCTTTCAGCCAGAATTTAGGAAGAAATATGTTAGCCAATGGTATCTTGACAAGAAACAGAAATAGTTTCTTAAATTGAAACAAGGCCGTATGACTGTAGCCGAGTATGAAAGAGAATTTGTACAACTCAGCAAATATGCTCAGAAATGTATACTATTAGAGGTTGTTATGTGTACTTGGTTTGAAGAAGGTCTAAATGAAGATATCAAGTTTCTAGTGGATCGAGCATATAAAGTTGAAGAACTCAGTAAAGCAAAAAGAAAAGCAGATTCTGAGGCTTGTGACACTGGTAAACAACCTATGGAAAAGTCATTCTTATCTCTATCGAAGAAATCAAAGGAATTTCATAGTTGTACATCAGTTTTAGTGGGATTCTCGGGAAAAGATAAAGGGAAGCAATATTCGAGTTTAAGACCTCAAGATACATTTGTAGCGAGTGTGGGTAGCATCTGAAACAGTAAACCTAAATGCCAGCAATGCAATAGACGAAATTTCGGGGAGTACAAATTGAGAGATGGATCGTGCTTTAAATGTGGTTCTTATGATCATTTCCTCAGATATTGCCCTGAAAGATCTGATAAGGAAAAAGCTCAGAACACTTGTTCGAGTAACACAACTGCGAGAGGGAGACCCCCCAAAAATAGTGGAAATGTGGGTAATAGTCGAAGTGGAACAAAAATTTTACTGTTAGATCTGAGGCACGGGCATCAGCTAGGGCTTAAGCGATCCGAGCTCGAAAGGAAGCTATGGCACCTAATATGATTACAGGTACATTTTCTATCTTTGATACTAATGTTAATGCTTTGATTGACCAGGGTCACCGCACTCATATATATGCACAACTTTAGTGTCGAATAAGAAAATACATTATGAATCTACTAAATTTATGGTTAAAGTAACGAATCATCTAGGTCAGTATGTGTTAGTTGATAAAGTTTGTAAAAACTGTACTTTGATGATTCGGGATTGCAACTTTTCGGTTGATTTGATGTTATTACCCTTTGATGAATTTGACGTGATTCTGGGTATGAACTGGTTAACTTTGCATGATGCTATTGTGAACTATAGGCGAAAGAAAATTGTGTTGAAATGTCAAAATAGTAAAACAATCCGGGTTGAATTAGATAGATTTGATAGTACATCTAATGTTATTTCAGCTATGTTGGCATAGAAATATGTCAGAAAGGGCTGTGAAGCGTACCTAGCTTATATATTTGATTTTAGGGTTTCAGAATTAAAATTAGAGTCGATTCTGACTGTTCGTGACTTCTCAAATGTATTTCTAGAAGAATTACCATGTATACCACCAGTCAGAGAGGTTGAATTTGCTATTGAGTTAGTGCCATAAACCTATCCAATATCGATAGGTCCGTATAGAATGGCACCTATAGAATTAAAAGAATTGAAAGCGCAGTTGCAAGAGTTGGCAGACAAAGGTTTGGTTCGGCCTAGTTTTTCTCCCTAGGGTGCTCCTGGATTGTTTGTCAAGAAAAAGGACGGGTCAATACAATTATGTATTGACTATCGACAGATTAACAAAGTCACGATTACGAACAAGTATCATTTGCCACGTATCGATGATTTGTTTGATCAGTTGAAAGGTACGATAATATTTTCAAATATTGATATTCATTCTCGATACTACCAGTTACGGGTTAAAGATTCAGATGTGCCGAAAATCGCTTTTAAAACCAGGTATAGACACTATGAATTTCTTGTTATACCTTTTGGTCTGACCAATGCACCTGCTGTGTTTATGGATTTTTGAACAAAATATTCAAGCCGTATTTAGATAGATTTGTAGTTGTGTTCATTGATGACATTCTAACTTATTCTCAAGATGAAACAAAGCATACCCAGCATTTGAGAATAACTTTATAGACTTTGTGTAAAAAACAGTTGTTAGCTAAATTTAGCAAATATGAATTCTGGTTTCGAGAAGTTGGATTTTTGGGACACGTAATATCGGAAGACTGTATTAGAGTTGACTCAAGTAAAATATCAGCTATAGTGGACTAGAAGCCTCTAATAAATGTTTTAGAAATCAAAAGTTTTCTGGGTTTAGCTGGATATTATCAAAGATTTGTTAAAGAATTTTCGATGATTGTTACGCCATTGACAAAACTACTTCAGAAAGATGTCAAATTCGAATGGTGTGAAAAGTGTCAGTAAAGCTTTGATCAATTGAAAGCGTTGTTGACTGAAGCCCTTATATTGGTTCAATTAGAGTCCGATAAGGAATTTATGATTTATAATGACACTTTATTGAGTGGTTTGGGTTGTGTTCTGATGCAAGAAGGCAAGGTAGTAGCTTATGCGTCTAGACAGTTGAAACCGCATAAGAAGAATTACCTGACTTATGATTTAGAGCTTGCAGCTATTATATTTGCTTTAAAGATCTGATGACACCATCTGTATGGAGAAAAATGTTATCTTCACAAATCATAAAAGCCTGAAGTATTTGATGTCACAGAAAGAACTAAATTTGAGACAACGCTGAAGGTTAGAGCAGTTAAAAAATTACGATTTGATCATTGATAATCATCCGAGAAAAGCTAATGTTGTTACTGATGATTTAAGTAGAAAATATTTTTTTACTTCGCGAGCTTTGAACACCTGGTTGACTTTCATTGATGATGGTTCTATTGTAGCAGAATTAAAAGCTAGACTAACATTTCTGCAACAGATTTTCGAGGATCAAAAAAGTGATTCTACGTTGATTGCCAAACGAAAATAGATTGAGTCGACACCTAATTCAGAATTCTATGTTAGTTAATATGGTAGTTTGTATTTCTGCAACAGAATTTGTGTTCTGAAAAATTTTGATGTCATTCAGAAGATTATATAAGAAGATCACAGTAGTAGCTTATCGATACATCCTGGTAGTAATAAAATGTACAGTGATTTGAAACAGATGTATTGGTGGTCAGGTATGAAACGAGAGATTTCTGAGTTTGTATCGAAATGTTTGATTTGTCAACAAGTTAAAGCCGAGCATCAGGTACCTTCTGTATCGGTGATGATTCCAGAGTGAAAATAGGAACGTGTTACGATGGATTTTGTATCGGTATTACCTTTGTCTCTGAGAAAGAAAGATGTTGTATAAGTCATTGTGGATCGTTTGACTAAATCTGTGCATCACTCTAGTGCGTATCAATGTCTATTATCTCTGATAGGGATCCACGGTTTACTTCTTGATTCTAGAGTAAATTGCACGAGGCTTTGGGCACTCGATTGCATTTCAGTAGAGAGTTTCATCTAAAAATCGATTGTCAGTCTGAGCGTGTGATTTAGATACTCGAAGACATGCTTCGATGTTGTATTTTAGAGTTCGAGGGTAGCTAGGAGAAATTTCTTCCGTTGGTTGAGTTCACCTATAATAATAGTTATCAAGCAAGCATTAAAATGGCGCTATACGAAGCTTTGTATGGTCGGAAATGTCGAACTCCATTATACTGGACTAAGTTGAGTGAGAAAAAGCTATTTAGTGTTGATTTGATTAAAGAAATCGAAGAACAGGTCAAAGTAGTACGTGATAGTTTGAAAGTTGCTTTTGATCTTCAGAAATCTTATGCAAATTTAAAAAGAAAATATATTGAATTTCAAGTCGACGACAGAGTATTTTTAAAAGTAACACCTTGGAGAAAAGTTCTCCGTTTTGGATGAAAAGAAAAACTCAATTTGCGATTTATCGGGTCGTATGATATCATCGAGTGGATTGGATCAGTAGCTTAACATTTGGCTTTACTGTTAGAGTTAGAGAAAATACATAACATGTTTCATGTATTGATGTTACGGCAGTATAGATCAAACCCTTCACTTGTGATTTCACCTATAGATGTTGAGATTCGGCCAAATATGTCATACAGTGATGAACCGATCAGAATATTAGCTCGGGAAGTTAAAGAGTTACGAAATAAACGTACAACTTTAGTTAAAGATCTCTGGCAATGTCACAGAATTGAGGAAGCTACCGAGGAACCGGAAGAAGCTATGAAAGTGCAATGCCTGAACCTATTTTCTAGTAAGATATTTAGGGACGAAAATTTCTTTAGGGAGAAGAGTTGTAACAATCCATTTTCAGTGGTGTCAGAAATAGTAGTTTTGGGACCACGATTTCGACGAGTGAATTATTATTTTATTATTTATTTAATGTCTAGAAGATTATATTAAGGTCGTATTAAAATTTCATTAAGAAATTTTATTGTTTAAATGGTTAATTAGGTGAAAAAGACTAAATTGTAAAAGGTGTAAAAGTTTAGTTCTATTAGTTAAAAGGGCTAAATGGCTATGGAAAGGAAAGTCAATGGACTTGAATGGTAAATATACCAATTAAAGAGTAAGTGTATAGTTATGGATAAGGTTTTATTGAAATTTTGATAGTTTTTAAAGGTTAAAATTGTAATTGAATAATTAAAACCTAAAGTAAATAAAACAAACTAATTTCATCTTCCTCATTCTTCATTCTAAAACTGATTTTTAGCCATTAAAGGAGGAGGAGAGTTCGGCCAAGCTTGTTTCCCTTGCATGGTATGGTTTTGTGCCCCGTTTTTAATGATTTTTATGTTTTCGAGTTTGTTTTAGCTTTAGCTAACCCGAAGGTTAAATTGCAAAACTGTTAAAGGTTGAGGGATTTTCCATGGATGTTCTTAAATGTGTTTTGAAGTTATTTGATATATTATTAATCCTTGTTGTAAAGTAAATAAGTTTTGTTAAGTGATTTTTTGATGAATTTTGGAATTAGGGATTAAATTGTTAAAAGTGTAAATCTATGGGATCTATTGTGAAATGTTGATTTATATGAGTTGCTTTAAAGTCTCTTGTATCATGTTAGTTAAGTTTGAATGTTTTCTATGTTGTTGTAATATAAATGAATTTGAGAATAAATGTATTCATGCTATGATGAATTGATGGGTAACGAGTCCCGGTTGAACCTTAGGAATTCTTAGGATACAAATGACATGTCATTAGGGATTTCATGTTTCGAGTACTACTATTGAATGTCCTACCGATGGCTGAGGTCTTGCATTTGTTGTGGATTCTCCACAACTCATGTGAGCAGCATCATATAGCTTATATTCTGACCCATAGCTCGTGTAAACAGGCCCATTTCATAGCTCGTGTGAGCAATGATGTAAAGGAAATGTCACGATTATATGTAGAGGTACACTATATGTGCACCTTCCCGAGTATCCAAAGTAATTCTAAATGGTTGAATGGGTAAGAAAGGAATGGAACGGTAAGTGAGTCAATGGAAATGTTCATGACTTTACGAAAAGGTTAATGCATATGTAATGTATCTTATGAAATCTACTTATGATATAAATGAGCTTATATGTTATGTTGATGAACCAACTGACATGTGAGCTTGATGATGTTTGAATAGGCTTGTACTAAACTCATGTCGTTGATAATAGTTTATGCTTAATCCATGAATTGTGTTAATGAGGTGGTAAGTTATGTTTAATTTTATACGAGCTTACTCAAGTGTTCGTTGCTTACGTAGTTATTTTCCTTTATTTTATAGATTATCGAAAGCTCGATCGGTTGGAATCTCGTCGGAGACCTATCACGCTATCCAACAGCTAATTTTTTAGATTTTGTGTATTTTGGCCAAAGTTAATAATGTCATGTATAGGATGTTTTATAATGGTGATTTGGTATGTTTATGCTTTGAAGATTATGTTTGGTTGATGGACTTGTAATGCTTGTTAAGTTAGGTCATTTTGACCATTTTTAGGTAATTAAAATGCATGGACTTTGGTAGATTTGTAATGGCTTGATAATGGTTATGTAACAACCCGATTTAGGGGCTAGTCGGAATAGTGATCTCGGGATCACTAATTCGAGGTTTGAGAAATTATTTTCATGTTATTTTATGCGTTATAACATGATTATAAGGGTTCAAAAATTTTGGTGCTTTATTTTTAGCGATTTCATGCTTAATCGCGAAAAAGGACTAAATCGCATAAAGTGTGAAAGTTCTATTTTATTTGCTAGAGGTGCCAACTAGCTATAGGATATTAATTGGAGGTCTTAAATGTGCAACTTGGCCTTGTTTTAAGTGAGTTGGCCGGCCATTGTATGCATAGGGGACAAGAGCATTTATTTTGGTCAATAATTGGTGATATTAGTTGAGAAAATGAATAAAATAAGATGAAATAAGCCAAGGCTATCATCTTTTCATTTTATTTTCTTCTCCAACCGAAAATATCAACTAAGGGAGGGCTTTGAAAGCTTCAAAATTTCAGCAGCTCATTTTCTCTTCAAGTAAGTGATTTTGATGGTTTTAGTTGATAATTTTTGTACTTTTGGAGTCCCCAAAGCTTAAGCTAGCTAATGAGGGGACTAATTTGCAATCTAGGGACTTGACATGAGAGAGTTTATGTTGGTTGCTGAGTTTTTAAGGAAGAAAATGAATGTTGGGAAGATGAGAAATAACTTTTGTGAAAGGTGTTGTCATGAAAACACCTAATTAGGACTAAGAAGCAAATGTTGTAATTTGCTCATTAATGCATGAAATAGTTGGAATTTTGAATAGTTGTAATAGGATTAAATGTTCATCTAGGTTTGTTTAATAAGAAAATGTGATGAAAAGTGATTTACGAGCCTAGGGGCAAAACCATAATTTTGCCAAAGTATAAGGACAAAATAGACATTTTTTCCTAAGTGTAGATTATGATGTATTATGATTTATAAGTGATTAAATGAGTAAATTCTATTGTTCTAGATTAGAAAAAATGAGATTCGAACCTAGAACGGGAGAAAAGAGAAATGTGGGCAAATAGATTTCCTTTTTACACTTTTCGGTATCGAGATATGTTCATGTGCTAAATTATGCAACTCTAAGTGAAGTATTTAATATTCCAATGTTGTACGGAATGTATATTTACTTTATGGATGTATTAAATATGTTTTGACGAGATGTTAAGAGAATTGAATCTAAGAATAGTGGGAATGTAAACAATAAGATATGATGATAATTAAGGTCCCGTATAAGACCATATTTAGAATATAGCCTCGGTGTGAGATATTAAATAAAACCATGTCAGGGACATGGCATCGATATGATATTTCATGTGAGACCCTATCGGAGGCATGATGTCAATGTGAGATTATATGTATGAGATTCAAAAGTGTTATTTAATAATTTGAGTGATTCAACAGATATGTTGAAAATAAGAAAGTATGTGGTGGTACCATGAGAGGTACAGGTACGTGTTAAAACTAAATTGAGGTGAATTTGGTATATGATGAACCCATAGTGGGTCATGTGTAAATGATGCATCCTAATTGCATATGTTGTATTTATAAATGTATTGTGTGAAAGCAAATGAATATTGTAGAAATCTAAGTAAGAATGATAGGGTGTGAGGATGTTCCTGGATGAACATTTGAAATAGGGAAATGCATGTGAATAAATATCCGTGAATGTATAATAACGGTGGGCTATGTGCGATACCACCTTATTAATTGTTAATGATGGGCTGTGTGCGATACCATCAACAAAATCATTAATGGTGGGCTGTGTGCGTTACCACCATATTATTTGTTACCGATGGGCTGTGTGCGATACCATCGAGTTTAGTATCAAATGGTGGGCTACGTGCGATACCACATTATTAATTGTTAATGATGGGCTATGTGCGATACCATCAACAAAATCATTAATGGTGGGTTGTGTGTGTTACCACCATATTATTTGTTACCGATGCGCTGTGTGCGATACCATCGAGTTTAGTATCAAATGGTGGGTTATGTGCGATACCACCCTATTAGAGATTGATAGTGAGATAAGTGCGAAACCACTGAGTAATTGGTAGTATGAATGGTACATTGAGAAGTTATGATGTGTTGTATCATGTGACTATGTGATGTTAAGTGCAGGGGTATAAGTTAATGAATGCGAGTATTAAGCTCGAGATATGGTTAGAACGTGGTAAGAGATGGAATGAGTAAGTATCATGAATGAATGAATGGGGAACCATGAGTTTAAGAGTAAAACTTATTATAATACCTTGTGATTGATTATAATCATATGAATATTAATAACTGATTATTATTTGCGTATGAACTTACTAAGCATTGTTGCTTACTCCATTTCTTTTCCCATCTCTTATAGGTTAGCTTAACTAGCTCAGGTTGGAGACCGCCGGAGATGTTTTCACACTATCGAGCAGACACTTGGTATGAGGTTTCAAGTCCTTATGAGTTATGGCATGTATAGGGGTCTTTTTAAAGTTGATTAGGTCATAATTGATATAGCTAAATGTGTTGGCCTAAGAGAGTTTATGGTTCAGTTGTGTATAGCCATAGATTATGGCTTAAGTCGTTTGTAATTATACCAGAATTAGTTATCCCTCGTGTATGGGATGAAGACTTCATTTTATAGATTAAATGTGATAATTCAAGAGTTATAATTGATGATAGGTGACGTTTATGTGATGGTGTATGAATGTATGCAAGCGAGGGTGACTAAATGGCTTGGAAAATAGCCTTAAATTGGTCCACACGGGTAGACACACCGGCGTGAGTCTAGGCCGTGTATGACACACGGTTAGCCCCATGGGTGTGTGGCTTGGTCGTATGTCCCTTGCATGTTAATGATTTAAGTCAGTGTCAACCACAGGCTAGCCACACGGGCATATGCCTAGGCCGTGTGACCCTTATGAAGATGCTGACGTCATAAACAGAATACCTAAGTTTTTACACACGGGCAGGACACGGGCGTGTTTAGGCCGTGTGGAGCACACGTGCTAAGCACACGGGCGTGTCTAGGCTGTGTGAAAACCCCTGTAGGTTCGAAATGAAAATAAATCTCACATGGGGTAAGGACATGGGCGTGTGTGACCACACGGCCTGCCCACACGCGCGTGTCCCGTTTCACACGGGCGTATGGCCCCTGTTTAGGTGAAAATTGTTAAGATCGCAAAAGTTTCTGGTTGGGTTCCAAAACCCCTTGTAGGTATGTTTAAGGCCTCGTAGGTCCTTAATGAGGTGTGTTGTGATGATGAAAGAGAAATATCAAGTTGGGACTGAAGTTTTATGATTAAGTAGATTAAGTCCGGTAATGCCTCGTGCCCGGTTTTGGGATAGAATACGGGTAAGGAGTGTTACAGGTTATCTTTTGATATGATTTGGGAGGTAAATAAACTAGGTTATAATGCTTGAAATATGGCAATGTTGGCTAGTTTTGGTAAATAATGTTTTGATGCTATTGTGGTGCCTTTGAATGGCATATTAATTAGGTGATTTAGGGTGATTGAAATGGCATTTTTATGTATGTTTGAATAGTGTTTGAACCACTTGAATGTGTCCCTAGATGGTTTGAATGATAAGGTATGAATTGGACTTGTAATAACTTGATTTTAGGTAAATTTTGGGTTCATATGGCTTGGTGGCACGACCGTGTGTCATCTAAGAGTTTCTTTGTGATTCAAGTCAGTAAGTCACACGACCTAGCACACGGCTTGGCATACGGACGTGTGGGGCAACTCAGTGAGTTACACGGGTGAGGACATAGGTTGGGACATGACCGTGTGTCCCTTTTTCGAATGTTACACAGCCTGGGGTGATGTCACACGGTCGTGTGACCCTTATTTTCCAATTTTCACAACTTTTTTTTGAACTTTCTGTTTTGTTTAAAATTAGTCTCGAATTGCTTTTAAGCTATTTTTTAGGGCCTCGAAGGCTCGATTTAGGGATAAGATGTATGTGATTGAATGGATTATAATATGTTTAACTTATTTAAATGTTATTAAATGTTTTTGATTGTTCGGTAATACTCCGTAACCCTAATTCGGTGACGAATATGGGTTAGGAGTGTTACAGCAAGAGTAACTCCCCTTTCCAATGAAAGAAATTTAGCATTCCATCCATCCAGTTTCCTTCGAACCTTATGAATCACAAATTTGAAAGTACTACTTGTCACTCGTTGATGAAACAAAGGCATGCCCAAATAAGTTCCTAAGTCATATGTTGCTTTAAACCTAAAAACATTGCAGATCTCAGCAGCAGCATCAGAGTCAACATTTTTGGAAAAAAAACATTTTTTTTCTAGCGTTAACCTTATGTCCCAATGCCAAACCAAAAATTTCCAAAAGTTCCCTAATTGTCCTTACTTGATCCATATTTGCTTCAAAAAATAAAAAAAGGTCATCAACAAAAAGAGGTGTAAAATTTTTGGTCCATTCTTCCCTAATGAAATAGGCCTCTAAGTCTTATCATCCACACCTTTATGGATAAGATGTCCCAACCTTTCCATACGGACAACCTTAACGTATACCTCTCGATGAATAGAATACATCCGAAAGATTACTATTCCACACAATCTGCATAGAGACAGAAAACAAGCATTCTATGATAACTTTCACCAGCAGTACTGGAAAACCAACCAACAAAGTATCTTCAATAAAATCCCATCGGGTTCGATCATATGCCTTTTCCAGTCTACTTTTATAACCATCCAGCCCTTTTTTTCCTTTCTTGATGAGCACTGAATGCACTATTTCTTGAGCCACAATTATGTTATCTGTAATATGTCTTCCAACGATAAAGCTCACTTGATTCTGTGCAATAAGTGAGGGAAAAATAGGCTTGAATCGGTTAGCAATAGTCTTTGTCACGATCTTAAATAAGACATCATTGGGACTTATTGGGCGAAAGTGGGACATGGACTCAGGACTTTGTCTTTTTGGAATAAGAACCGAAAAAGTACTGTTAATATTTCGATCAATAGGTTGGCCCGAGAACACACCACAGACCCAATTGTACACATTCTGTCCTACTGTCTCCCATTCAAGGGTCGCATGTTAAACACAGTGTTTCGGATCTCCTCTACTATATCTTCTCTAGTTAGAGACTCCATATCATGTAAATTGATGCAAGGGAAGAAACCATGTAGAGGAAACAGAGTCTGGTTTTGGTCAGACTAAGAATACAATGATGAGAAAAAACTAACAGTTTCTATCTGAAGTTCTTTATCATTATAGCACTAAACACCATCGATCTTCAAAGTAGATATCTTGTTAAACTTACGCCTAGAGAGAGTTTTGTTATGAAAAAACTTTGTGTTTCTGTCCCCTTGTTGAATTCAATCTACCCGGGAATTTTGCATCCAAAGTAACTTTCCTCATCAAGCACTTTTTCAAATTTGAAACACAGATCCATTTCAAGATCCAAAAGAAACTTCGAGCACTTATAATCTAAGGCAGCTTGGACACTTTCAATACGATGAGCCAGTGAGCACTTCCTTGTAGCAATATGCTTATGCACTTCTTTATTCCATTTTTTTAGATCTGCAACAAGAGAAACAATATTGGTTGGCATATCTAAACTCGTTTTCCAACTATCCCAAATAAGATGCGAAAACGAAGAGTGTTGGATCTCAGAAGCCAAAAAATGGAATGGCCTGTTGTACCGAATCTGTCTAGTCGACTGTGAAGAAATCAGAATGGGTCAATGATCCGATTTTAGCCGGGGAAGGTGAAACTGAACAGCGTCTGGGAAAGAATAGAACCATTCACTATCCCCAATCGCCCTATCCAACCTTTCAAAAACTACACCTCTTCGCCAAGTAAATTTCAGTCCTTTAAAACCAAGGTCCTGTAATCTATTATCTTGAATGAATTTCTGAAACAACTTAAAACCTAAGATTGTTGGCCGACCCCTTCTCTTCTCATCCGGAGATAAAAATGAGTTGAAATCCCCTAACAACACCCAAGGGTCCTTAATTGAATGAGCCAAATGATCCAACCGCTCTCAAAGAAAACTACGTAATCGCTTGTCTGGGCTACCATAAACAAATGTCACAAACAACAACTTAAAAACCGAGCTCTTCTTGTTGCAGAAAAGGACAAACTGTGGATCATTATTAATAGCATGAACCTGAGCACTCTTTTTCCAACAGACCCACAAACCTTCGAAGAATCCTCGAGCTTTAATTATGTGCGAACAATCAAACCCAAGCTTGGAAATAATTTTACCAGCCTTAAGACCACTAATTCTAGTATCAAGAAAATATGAAACCTTAAAATCATAATCATCCAAATAACTTCTAACTACTCTAAAAAATTTAGGACTGGCTTCCCCTTAATAGTTTCACACGGAAACATTCGGTAACATCATAATCAAAAAGAGAACAGAAGACCAAACCGTTTCAAATAGAAGAAGCATCAATTGCATTAACCTCTGATAGCCCTCCATTTACAGAATAAGGTTCACTATTCGACTTATCAGTCTCAATGTTTTCTGCAATTTTGGACATCGCATCAGGATATATGAATATAAGCAGGATCATAGACTTCAAATCTATTACCCTTAACCTTAAGTAAATTGATATTGGGTGGTTTCCTCAACTTTTTAGAACCCCCCTTCTTCATTGACTTGGGATTGTATTTAGCAACAACTAGGGAAGAAGTAGATTTTGGCGCTGCATCAGACATGATATTCGGATCAGAATTATCTACGAACGAGTACGAGACCACTGAATGGAAAGCAGCATCCAACAAAGTTTCCAAAACCCCTTTCACCATAGAAATGTGCCTTCCCTTCACTAAACGGTTATTGAAATTTTGGGAAGTCACTTGAGCAGTTAGGGTTTTATCTATGCTAAGGTTAGATAGACTTGGGCCAACCTGTACAAGAGATAAATCACCAACCAGATCATCAGATTTATTGCCACATTTGGAAGAGCTTCCCATTGTAATATTGGACCTGTTGGGTTTCTTTAGTGGATCCAAAAAATTATGGATCAATACATCTTTGAGCCTAAAGTCCCCTTGTTCTTTATCAGCCATCATAAAACAAACCCCCTCATCAACCCCCAGTGGGTTGTCATAAATAGCAATCCCCTTGCCCTTAACATTAGCTGATTTTGTAGGATCTGTAGCTTGATTTTCAACGGAATCTTTATTTTGAAATTCGTGCAGCACATTAAAGCGTGATCCTTAAAAATTCACTTGTTCCTTTGTCCCATCTCCGGTGGTAGGCTTTCTAGTAGGTTTACGGTTCCGACGAATCACCAACATCCACTCACCAAACGCCTCCATTTCAACCTGTTTATCAGTCTTTTTTCAAGCATCAACCTCCGCACTATGAACAACAACACCTCTCACAGCACTCAGCATAACACCACCCTCCTCCATCGGCCTATTATGCTCAACCTACGTAAAACAGTTTTCCTTCATATGGTCATAATGCCTACAAGCGAAGCAAACATTAGGAAGGGATTCATACTCCACTCGTTGCACACAACCATCTATTTTAATCTTAGAAACAAAGGATTTGTTCAAATCCAATAAAATAGCCATGCGAACAAAATGTCCACGCTGAGCCTTCCCTGTATTATTATCTAGTTTGATAACACGGCCAATCAATTCTCCAATGGTCTTGATAACATTTCTTCTATACATGAATTAAAG
Organism: Gossypium bickii; assembly: GCA_025503065.1. Lineage (NCBI taxonomy): Eukaryota > Viridiplantae > Streptophyta > Magnoliopsida > Malvales > Malvaceae > Gossypium > Gossypium bickii. The sequence goes on from CP106718.1 coordinate 27,677,335, forward strand.
AATCCCAAGGAGTCGAATCCAAGCAACCACACTAGCCGGGAAAGGTTGGGAAGTAGAAAAATTCTCCGACCAAGGTTGAACTGTCAAATATTGCCCATACACAACCCAAGGTCCTTCAGTAGGTGCTCTTAACATAATCTGCTTTAGATTGGAACTTCACCAAATAATAATAAATTTTCTAAATCCATGACACTAAGAGGTGTTGACGGCTTCCACAGACTATAAATCCTGCTAGTAAGTGCATGATAACCAATCTTTCTTCCAAGCAATTTAACAACTATTGCCCGAGACATGCTCTTATATAAAAGATGATGAACTCGATCAGAAAATCTAATCGACAGCAAAATCATCTTTCGTCCCAACAAACACATCATCCTCCAACAATTGCAAATCATCATCATCTTCCTCTTGTGGTCTATGATTCGTCAAATCCACAGATCCTACCAACATATCCACCATCAACTGATCTTCATGGACAAACTAATCATTCTGAAAGTGAACTTTTTTGGTGGCTTTCTGCTCCACCATGGACAGCGGGAGACGGGCTAAGGTCGAGTCGTTTTCCATCTCTTTTTTATCTTTTCACTAAATTTAAGCTTAACTCTTTTTATTTTAACAGAAACCAATAAAAATATATATATAATGGAATTTAAACTCACACAATTTGAATTAATAAAATTTTAAATTTATCTCTCAACTAAAACTTTATTTTAAATTTTTTTATGTATTTTTATTTTAATATGCACAATTTATGTGTTTAAATTTCACTCTCATTTTAATCTAATATTTTCCAATTTAATATGGTACATATTTTATTTGTTATTATTAATTAGTTTCAAACTATATATATTATTATTTATTATATATTATTTTCAAGCACATCATTATATTCTAAATACATAACTTCCACATGCATACGCGATTAATAAAATTTTTAATATTTATTTTTATTATAAATTATATTTAAACTGGTGCATCATTTTTTAAAATAATTTTTAATAAATTAGTAATTAAGTATTATATATTTATTTATATGATTTATTTTAATTATTTCAAACTAAATTTCAAAATATATAAGGTGATGGGGCATGTAATGGGTCCCAGCTGCTGTTCAATGCCCAAAGGATTGTACATATTATCACTGACAAACAGGTGAATCATTTTCATTCTCTTTTATAACAATTAGTTTTTAATATTATATGTTATATGTATTTTTACACGATTAATTTTTAAAAAAATATTTTAAAATAATATATTAATTTTAAAAATAAAAAATAAATAAATAAAACATGTAGTAATTATAATAATAGTATACTTAAACTAACTTTAATAAAGTGATTAAAAAATAATTATTGAAATTTGACTTTTTCATCAAAATAAAGGGGTAAAATATTTTTCACCTGCGTCAAAAAATAACATAAAGATAACCAAAAAAAAAAATTAAGAGCTCTAGTATAAACTTATAGAAAAAGTTTGGAAAAATTAATATCATTGTAATGGCCTAAATTCGAGATTATCAGAATAATGGTTTCGCAACCATAAATCCGATTTAAATAGAAATTTATTTCAATATGTTTGCATGAGTCTTTATATGATAGGAAATATTTTTATAAATATTTATAAAATGTTAGTAATGCGGTATTAAACTTTCGTTAGAAAATTTTAACGTTTGGGTAGGTAATTAAATGAAAAGAACTAAATTGAAATGAAAGTAAAAGTTTAATTATAGATTAAAAGAAAGTATAAAGGACCAAAATGGCAATTAAGCCATTTTGTCTAGATTGAGGCGGTGAATTGAAGAAAAATCTGAGATTTTTAGTTTATTATTATATTATTATATTATTATATTATTATAAATATATATATATAAAGAAAAGAGAAAAGAAACAAAAGAGATAGAAAGCATAAAAGAAACAGAGAGCAAGCGTGAAAGAAGAAAGAAAAAGAGAAAAGAAAGAAGAAAAGGGAAAATTAAAAGTTTGAAGCTTGGAGTTTAATTTGATCCGGAAAACTCAAATACAAAGCTAGATCGAGGAAAGGAAAAAGTCCCGGATTAGTAGATTTTATAAACGAACTAGTATCGAGGTAAGTTCATGTAACTTGAATTATATTCTTAAATGTTTGAAATGTATGTTATTGATGTGAATATAATTTGAATGTCCATTGTATGAAATTTGATGAAACATTGGTATATTTGATAAAAAGGAAAAAATCCGGTTGAATGAAAGGAAAATTCGATGGATCTCACGAAAAGGAATTGACGGTAAAAAGGATCTAGCCGGACGGGTGATCCTATCTCGATATAGCCCTCCCAGAAGAATATGTGGAAAATGGATTTAGCCGGACGGGTAATCCGAATTAGGTGCAATTTAGCTGGGTGTAATTGAGATCCAAGCTCATTAGAGTAATTGTCGTTGCGAGGATTTAGCTGGGTGGTAATCCCGACAATACTCTATGAGTTTATATTACTGAGGATTTAGCTGGGTGGTAATCTCTTTGTAAAGATGAGGTTCGCGGGAGTGTGCTCTCTGAAATGAAAATGTGCGCACATGAATATGAATTGACGGACCGGGTTTGTACACAAAAGTGTACCTCTGAAAATCCATCGAAATTTCGAGTAATTCAACGGGATAAATATGGAAAAATAACAAGGAAATGAAAATCATAGTATTGATGAGCTCATCAATCATGGTGTGTATATTATTGATATATGGAAATTAATGAACTAACTTGAATGTTGAGCTTGTGCATGTTAGGGTATTAATGCATTGAATGGATATATGAATGCTTATTACATTGTATTGAAAATATTAGGTAAGTATAATTCTTGTTACATGGGCTTACTAAGCACAAAGTGCTTACTCTCATTTTCATTTCCCTTGTTTTGTAGTGTTAAGAGCTCGGAGGTCGAATCGGTGGGAGATTCATCACACTATCAACCCTTGATATTTCGGTATTTAAAGAAATTTTAGTTTGGAAATGAATGGCATGTATAAGCTAATAAAATAAATGTTAATATGAAATGAATATAAGGTTAGCCAACGATATGGCTTATGTGTTGAAGTTATTTTATAAATATGCATGAATTTTATTTTGAAAATATGTTGAATTAGAATGGTTTGGTTAAAAAAAAAAATTTGTAAACTCTACAGTAATGCCTCGTACCTTATTCTGATAACGAATACAGGTAGGGGGTGTTACATTTGTTGGTATTAGAGCTACGGTTTAGCCGGTTCTAGGATCGATATAGCGAATACGGATTAGCTATACATGCCATTTAAATTATTTTTGATAGTGTGATATCTCCTAACCATTTAAATTGTGTTTTCTTATAGTAATGTCATCCGACGAGAGCTCAATCAACGAGGGAAAGTGGGAGTCATGCTCGGCTTCAATACAAAGAGAAGAAACTAGCAGTAGAAGGCCCGGTATAGAGGGTCAAGGGGAGGAGGTAAAAATAGCCTTCTTTCAAATGATGAATGAATGGTTTACCCAGTACATAAGAACTAACCCTACAATGCAGCAAACTCAAGCTCCCCCTCCTGTTCCTCCACCGGTTCCCGAGATTCCACAGAGTGCAGTCAATCGAATCTGTCGAGAAAAGGAAAAGCTCAGGTTGATAAAATCCGAAAATATGGGGTAGAAGAATTTGAGCAGCGATTGATGATGATCCCGAAAGAACTGAATTTTGGTTAGAAAATCTTTGCTCGGGTTTTGGAGGAATTATCTTGCACGCCAGGAAGAATGTTTGAAATGTCTTTGTTTCTTTCGCTAAAAGACACTGACTTATCATTGGTGGAATACTAAAGCTTCAGTTGTTCCAAAAGAAGAAATTACATGGGAATTCTTCGCACCGAGTTCAAAAGAAATATATCACCAGAGATTCCTTGATCGAGAAAAGAAAAAGAATTTCTTGAGTGAAACAGGCAATAGATCGAAGATTCGAGTATGAAAGAGAATTTGTTCGGTTGAGTAAATATGCTCGAGAATGGAGTACGATCGGAAGTGAAATGTGCAAACGATTGAAGAAGGGTTGAATGAAGAAATTAAGCTACTTGTTGGAATTCTTGAAATTCGAGAGTTTGCTACACTAGCTAGCGAACGAGCTTATAAAGCGGAAGAATGGAGCAAAGAAAAGAAACAGTGAGAGGAAGCTCAAATTTTTAGTAAAAGACCAATGGAAAAATCTCGGCCGCTCCAAAGAAATTGAAGAAGTACAGGATCGTTCTACCTCAACCACTGGGTATTCGGATAGAGTCGAAGTTCACAAACAAGACTAATTCAAGACCTTCCACTCCATCGGTGACCGGTGTTGGCGGTGTTGGTACCCCTAAGCCGAGATGCCGATATTGTAATAAAGCTCATTTTGGTGAATGTCGATTTAAGAGCGGGGCTTGTTACCGATGTGGTTCTTTTGACCATTTCTCTCGAGATTGTCGAGAAAGAAGTGAAAAAGAAGTGAATATATATCGAAGCCAAGCAATCCATCTTTGAGGGTAGACCATCTCGACCATCCGGTAATGTCGTGGTAGCCGAGGAGCTACAAAAGATCTGCAAGTAGGCACGAGACACGAGCGCCTCCTAGGACATATGTCATGCGTACGGAGAAGATGCCTCAAGACCGATGTTATTACTTGGTACATTTTCTTTACTTGAAACCGATATTCTGCATTGATTGATCCGGTTCTACGCATTCATATATATGTGTAAAACTTGCATGCGTAAAAGATTTATCTGTTGAACCTCTCGAATTTCTTTGTTAAAGTCTCGAACCCTTTGGCCAATCTATTTTGGTGGATAAAATTTGTAAAAATTATCCATCGATGGTAAGAGGTTATTGTTTCTGGTGATTTGATGTTCTTGCCATTTGATGAGTTTGATGTGATATTGGGCATGGATTGGTTAACTCGGCATGATGCGATGAGTAAAAGCGTATGTAAATATATTGTGTTGAAGTGCGAATGGTGAATTACTGCCGGGTTAAATCCGATCGAGACAGAGGATTATCGATGTGATTTCGATTATTATCGCCGCAGGTATGTCAAAAAGGGGTATGATGCTTTTCTTGCTTATGTATTAGATACTAAGGTATCTCGAGTCAAAGATTCAAGCGTACCCAGTGGTATGTGAATTTTTTCGATGTGTTTCGGAAGAGTTACCGTGGTTGCCACGAGTAAAGAGAAGTGGAATTTTCTATAGATTTGATTAGGGAACTACTCCGATTTCCATAGCTCCGTACCGAATGGCTCTTACAGAATTAAAGGAATTAAAGACACAGTTACAGGAACTTGTTGATAGAGGTTTTGTCCGACCGAGTCATTCACCTTGGGGTGCTCCGGTTCTGTTTGTGAAAAAGAAAGATGGGTCTTTGAGATTGTGTATTGACTATCGACAGCTCAATAAGGTAACTATAAAGAATAAGTATCCGTTGCCGGATTGATGATTTATTTGATCAATTTGAAAGGTGCTATTGTATTTTCAAAGATTGATCTCTCCGTCGGGCTATTATCGATTCTGAGTAAAGGAGTCGAGATGTGCCAAAAGCGACTTTTAGAACCAGTACGGGCATTATGAGTTTCTGGTTATGCCATTTGGGTTGACTAATGCACCTGCAGTATTTATGGATCTGATGAATCGAATATTCAGACCGTACTTAGACAGATTTGTGGTAGTATTCGTTGATGATATTTTGGTTTATTCTCGAGATGAAGAAGAACATCTGAGAACATTTGAGAATTGTGTTGCAAATTTCGCGAGAAAGCAGATTATATGCTAAATTCAAGTAAATGTGAATTTTGGCTTGAGAAGTGGGTTTTCTTGGACATATTGTATCCATTGAAGGCATCGGGGTAGATCCAAGTAAAGTCTCACTATTGTCAATTGGAGTCCATAGAAGATGTGATCTCGAAGTTAGAAGTTTCTTGGGTTTATTTGGTTATTATCGGAGATTTGTACAAGGATTCTCTATGATAGCTTCTCAGATGACTCGATTATTGCGAGAAAGATGTAAAGTTAAAGAGTGGGTGATGAATGTCACAGAGAGTTTCAACCGATTAAAAAATCTATTAACGAAAGCACCATATTAGTGCGGCTGAACCGGGTAAGGAATTTGTTATTTGAGTGATGCCTCATTAAATGGTTTAGGTTGTGTCTTGATGCAAGAAGGTAAAGTAATAGCCTATGCTTCAAGACAACTTAAACCACATGAAAGAAATTATCCGGTACATGATCTTGAGTTAATTGCTATTGTTTTTGCATTGAAGATATGGCGGCATTACTTATGCGGTGAGAAATGTTATATTTATACGATCATAAAAGCTTGAAATATTTGATGACACAGAAAGATTTGAATTTGAGGCAGTAGCGGTGGCTTGAGGCGATAAAGGACTATGATTTGATTATTGATTACCATCCGTAAGGCTAATATTGTGGTGATGCTTTGAGTCGAAAATCTCTGCGACGCTTTACGATCTATGAATGCTCAATTGTTTTTGGTTGATGATGGTTCAATCTTATTTGAATTAAGAGCTAAACCAACATTTTACTGCAAATATGTGAAGCTCGGAAGAATGATGAGAAGTTACACGTTAAACGGGCACAATGTGAGTCAAATCATCGATTTCGAATTTCAAATTGGGGTTGATGATTGTTTATTATTCAGAGGTAGGGTATGTGTACCCAAGAATTTGAGCTCATCTGAGAAGATTTTACACGAGGCTCACGGTGGTACTATGTCCGTACATCCGGGAAGTAATAAAATGTATAATGATTTGAAAAAGATGTCTTGGTGGCGGTATGAAACGTGATATTTACGAGTTTGTATCAAGATGTTTGATATGTCAACGAGTTAAAGCAGAACATCGTACCTTGGGGTTACTTGACCAATTACTATACCAGGAATGGAAATGGGAAAGAATCACTATGGATTTTGTATCGGGGTTACCGTTGTCTCAGAGGAAAAAGATGCTATTTGGGTGATTGTTGACCGATTGACAAAGTCAAGCACACTTTATTAGAAGTGCGTATGGATTATTCTTTAGATAAAATAAATTTGAATTGTACATATCCGAGATTGTCGGGTTACATGGAGTGCCTATCTCCATTATATCGAGATAGAGATCCCGATTTACGCCTCGTTTCGGGATAAATTGCAAGAAGCTTTGGGTACTCGATTGTATTTCAAGATCGCCTTTCATCTTGAAGTGCATGATGGCCAATCTGAGCATGTAATTCAAGTATTGGAAGATATGCTTCGATGTTGTATACTAGAGTTTGAAGGTAATTGGGAGAGGTATCTACCTTTGATTGAATTTGCTTACAATAATGATTATCATCCGGTATTAAAATGGCTCCATATGAAGCTTTGTATGGTAGAAAATGTAGAACACCATTGTATTGGACAGAGCTCGGTGAAAAGAAGATACATGGGGTTGATTTAATCCGGAAAGCGAGAAGAAAAAGTAAAGGTTATTCGGGATAGTTTAAAAGCGACTTCCGATCGCCAAAAATCATATGCCGATCTTAAACGAAAAGAGATTGAATTTGGTCGGTGACAAGGTATTCTTGAAAGTGTCTCCTTGGAAGAAAGTTCTCGGTTCGGTCAAAAGGGTAAATTGAGTCCAAGATTTATCGGGCCATATGAGATCATAGAAAGAATTGGACCGGTCGCTTATCGGTTGGCATTACCACCGTAACTTGATAGAATCCATAATGTTTTTCATGTGTCTATGCTACGACGATATCGGGTCGATCCTTCACATGTTATTTCTCCGATGTAGTGGAGATTCAACCGGATATGAGTTCTGAGTGAAGAACCGGTCAAGATATTGCACGGGAAACAAAGGAGCTTAGAAATAAAAAAATAAATTTGGTGAAGGTATTGTGGCAAAAACACGGGATCGAGGAAGCGACATGGGAACAGGAGGAGGCAATAAGGAAACAATATCCAAACCTCTTTATTGGTAAGATTTTCGAGGACGAAAATCCTTAAAAGGGGAGAGTTGTAATGGCCTAAATTCGAGATTATCGAATAATGGTTTCGCAACCATAAATCCGATTTAAATAGAAATTTATTTCAATATGTTTGCATGAGTCTTTATATGATAGGAAATATTTTTATAAATATTTATAAAATGTTAGTAATCGGTATTAAACTTTCGTTAGAAAATTTTAACGTTTGGGTAGGTAATTAAATGAAAAGGACTAAATTGAAATGAAAGTAAAAGTTTAATTATAGATTAAAAGAAAGTATAAAGGACCAAAATGGCAATTAAGCCATTTTGTCTAGATTGAATGGTGAATTGAAGAAAAATCTGAGATTTTTAGTTTATTATTATATTATTATATTATTATATTATTATAAATATATATATATATAAAAAAAAGAGAAAAGAAACAAAAGAGATAGAAAGCAGAAAAGAAACAGAGAGCAAACGTGAAAGAAGAAAGAAAAAGAGAAAAGAAAGAAGAAAAGGGAAAATTAAAAGTTTGAAGCTTGGAGTTTAATTTGATCAGGAAAACTCAAATACAAAGCTAGATCGAGGAAAAGGAAAAGTCCTGGATTAGTAGATTTTATAAACGAACTAGTATCGAGGTAAGTTCATGTAACTTGAATTATATTCTTAAATGTTTGAAATGTATGTTATTGATGTGAATATAATTTGAATGTCCATTGTATGAAATTTGATGAAACATTGGTATATTTGATAAAAAGGAAAAAATCCGGTTGAATGAAAGGAAAATTCGATGGATCTCGAAAAGGAATTGACGGTAAAAAGGATCTAGCCCGGACGGGTGATCCTATCGATATAGCCCTCAGAAGAATATGTGGAAAATGGATTTAGCTTGGACGGGTAATCCGAATTAGGGTCCAATTTAGCTGGGTGGTAATTGAGATCCAAGCTCATTAGAGTAATTGTCGCGTTGGGATTTTGCTTTGGGTGGTAATCCCGACAATACTCTATGAGTTTATATTACAGGATTTAGCCTGGGTGGTAATCTCTTTGTAAAGATGAGGTTCGCGAGAGTGTCTCTGAAATGAAAATGTGCGCACATGAATATGAATTGACGGACCGGGTTTGTACACAAAAGTGTACCTCTGAAAATCCATCGAAATTTCGAGTAATTCAACGGGATAAATATGGAAAAATAACAAGGAAATGAAAATCATAGTATTGATGAGCTCATCAATCATGGTGTGTATATTATTGATATATGGAAATTAATGAACTAACTTGAATGTTGAGCTTGTGCATGTTAGGGTATTAATGCATTGAATGGATATATGAATGCTTATTACATTGTATTGAAAATATTAGGTAAGTATAATTCTTGTTACATGGGCTTACTAAGCACAAAGTGCTTACTCATTTTCATTTCCCTTGTTTTGTAGTGTTAAGAGCTCTGAGGTCGAATCGGTGGGAGATTCATCACACTATCAACCCCGATATTTCGGTATTTAAAGAAATTTTAGTTTGGAAATGAATGGCATGTATAAGCTAATAAAATAAATGTTAATATGAAATGAATATAAGGTTAGCCAACGATATGGCTTATGTGTTGAAGTTATTTTATAAATATGCATGAATTTTATTTTGAAAATATGTTGAATTAGAATGGTTTTGGTTAAAAAAATTTGTAAACTCAGTAATGCCTCGTACCTTATTCGATACTTGAATACGGTGGTAGGGGTGTTACAATCATGATATTAAATGAAGCTGAGAACAATTTTTTAGGGGCGGATAAAATTTTAATTTTTATAGTTTATATCTTTATAATTTGTAAATGATTAAATTGAATTTTTATAATTTTAGGGGAGCCAAAGTGTAATTTTACCTTTATTAATTTAAAATTTTTAAAAATTTCTAAGAGCCTTTTAAGTAATTTTACATTTTAGGGGCGGGGGCCCCATGCCAACTCAGGCTGGCTACGCCCCTGATGATATTATATTACCTCATTAATTAGTATACTTTTCGATTCTCCTCCATGATATTGTTGTTCGAATATATTTTGATATTGTCTGTATTATTTTAAACGTTAAAATATAAATTATTGACATGCGTACAACAACATTCCCTTTGCAGAATGATCCATGCTTTCTTATCAGATTTACCCATTAAGATGACCTTGAATTGCTTCCACTGAATGCAATGTTGTTTAGTACTATATTTGCTTATTTCCTTTGGTTGTATAGTGCCATCCATATTCATTTTCAATTCCTGTGACAGTGGAAGGACACAAGCTCTAGTATTAAATTCATTTTCAATTATACCCCAGTAACACAGAAAATGAGGATGAATTTGCAAATTCTCTACTTTCCTGGAAATATCACCAAAACTCATTCTGCATACATTCCAACACTAAGCAGAGTATTAGTTTTAGTTGTCAGTTCAAAAATACAACACGGCAATTAATATTGTAATTAAATTAATTTCACATAAGAAATAGACAGACATTACTTTAATATAATTCCAAACATAACATATTTACCTTAAACAGGAAATCTAATTCCCTGACACATACACCAACTCAAACTTTATATTAAATTGATTTCACCAACACACAAAACAGCAGGCAAAGGTGTCATGTGGGAACGAAATCAGCAGCATCACCTGTCTTTATTCAACAATCATACCCAATTCCTTTCAACAACCTCTCTAAAATAATTAAGATGTTCTTCATTGCAGAGCATGTGGTGTGGAAATTGAAGAATGATACCAAGTTCCTTCTGGATGTTAACGCAGTGTTTCATTACAAACCAAATGGTTTATGCTTCTATGTTTTCTTTGTTTTGGTCTGAATGATTTTGACGACAGGGTTTAGAGGGTTTCAATTTTTGTATTTTTTAATTGAGTCCACATCATCATTTTTTTCATCTTCGACTGCCACATTTCGGTTATTAGTTGATTCAACTAGCAACATCAAGATGGAATTGAGTGGACTTAAATATTTTTAGAATTGTTCAAGGGTTATATGGATTTTTTTTTTCAAAATTATAAACATAAAGTGGTTACCCACAGATCGATATCTAAATTATATGTATTTTTTAATTTTGATACTTAAATTACTTTTTTTCTCTAAATTAGTAGCTTAATTAGTCCAATAGTTAGTTAAACCATTAACTATATTTTACAAAAAATCTTAGCATATATATTAGCACCTAAATTTTTCTTAATTTTATACTCTCTTTTTTTTTTTTTTATCATAAGTGGTACCCAAACTATTATTCCTTACCCATTTTCACATCAAAATGTTATATCCATTAAAAAAAAATTCAACTGATAATAAACTATTATATCATTTAAACTTTAAAAACAATTTTTAATTCTTATATTTTAATTTTTACATTATTCTCTCATTATTTTTATTTTCTTCATTTTTACTTTACAAAGTCCGGCAACACTAGCAATGCTGGGAATTCACCCTCTTGAGGTTGAGACACTTGCAATTAACTTTGTTTTCGAACTTTACCATCGATTTGCTCAACCTAGCAAGATTGAAAAAAAAAATTTCACTATCAAAACTAGTGTTTGGATCGACTAAGATATTTGTCTAGAGATAGAAGTTGAACTAATTAACATGCAAATTGATAAAATCCTGTTAAACCAAGCTAAAAAAATCTATTGAACTGTTTTTCTAAATATTTTTATTTTTTAAATAATTTATTTGATTAAATCAAACAAACAATTTAAACGGAGATCTAGTGGCGTGATTTATTCAATAGCTTTCCAGTTTTAGAAACCTTAATTAAAACCACGGAGCACAAAATATTGATGTAAACTTAAAATAAAAGGAAAAATAAAGAAAAAATTAATAAAATAAAGAGAAAAGCTAAATTAGTCATATCTGCCAAAAAAATTTATTGACCAAATAGGGTTCTCTTTTTTGAAAATTTAGGGAAATAGGCTGATTTTGGAGATGGAGTAGACACTCTTTCTGCACAGGTGGCAGGAAAGCGCGTCCAATTTTAAATCGCATTTTTTGACTTTTTAAATATAATTTGTTTCTTTGGTCAAATGGTTAAATGTTAGTGGTACATTTGTATTTTTATTTCATATTGCTTTAACCTTTTTATTATTTTTAATTAATGTTTTTAACATATCAATTCCCTTGGTTAAATGGTTAAATAATAATAATTTTATCATTGACTCTGAGGTTTAATTCCTCATCTTCTAAACACATTTGTCATTTTTATTTCATGTTGTTTCAAGCTTTTTTTATTTTTAATTAACAAATATATTATTTTTAATTTTTTTATTTTTAATTCATATTTTTAATTAATATCTCTTTTATTCATAAAATCAAATAATAAAAATATATATTTTACATATATCATTATGTTAATAATATTTGAAATTAATAACTCCTTTATATATAATATAAACATCGGCTAATTTTTTTAATATATTTTTCTTTATAATATTTATATGTCAAATATTTATTTTCTCCACATATATTATGGGTATGGTGATTTCTAATATTATAAGATGAAATAATTATTTCAAATATAATTATTGTTTTTATATGTAAAATATTTCAAATGTCATTGTTTTTTTTTATATTCATTGTGGGTATGATATTTCATATATTTTTATATGTGAAATATTTTAAATACACATACAAAAATATATAATACTAAAATTTACTACACTCATGATATGGATTGAAAAATAAATATTACACATATAAAAATTATATTTACTAAAAATAATGATATTTGTAATAATTATTTGATTTTATGAATAAAAGAGATATTAATTAAAAAGATAAATTAAAAATTAAAAAAATATTGCAAACAGTATATTTATTAATTAAAAAAAGCTTGAAACAATATGAAATAAAAATTACACTGTGTTTAGAAGAGGAGGAATTGGACCTCAGACTCAAAGATAAAATAACTATTATTTAACCATTTAACCAAAGAAGCTAATATATTAAAAATATTAATTTAAAATAATAAAAAGTTTAAAGCAACATAAAAAAATACTAATGTGAATAGGAGAAAAATCGAACTCATAATTCAAAGATAAAACCACTAACATTTTAGTATCTAACCAAATATACTAATTATTTCTTTGGCTGGCATTTAAGGAAAGATTACTCACACAAAAGGAACAAGTTAGGCAGGGGATAGGAGATGGGGAGCTTTGCACAACATGCAGAAACACACCCGAAGATGTTATTCATGTCATTAGAGATTGTTCTGTGGCTAAAGAATTATGGTATTGGCTTATTCCAACGGCAAAGCAAGGAAATTTCTTTTTTGGGAGTTTGCAAGAATGGCTTGAATCTAATTTGGAAATCAATACAAATAAGTGGAGCATTGGTTAGATGATTAGAAGTTCATATAGCTGGGCCTTACAATATATCTTTTCTCAAAAGTCATTACATTCTAATAAATCGAATATAAGGAGGTCAGTCAATCACTGGAGAAGGCAATTGGGTGGATCTTAATACATATGGTGCTATGAAGTTAGAGTATGGGATGGCTATTGCTGGAGGGATATTGAAAGATAGTCAGGGGGTTGGATCTTTGGGTTTAACAGGAGCTTGGGTTGGTGTTCAGCTTTTAATGCAGAATTATGGGGTATTCTTGATGGGTTGAGGATTTTAAAAAGTTGAAAGTATGATGGAGTGTTAATCAAGGCTGATAGTCAAGAAGCTGTCCGAGCTATTCAGGAATCATTTTCAAAGACATCTTCCTCAACTCTTATCTGACGCATTCAACAAAACTTTCTGGATATTGGTCAATGGAAACTCGAGTATATTCCTCATGAAATGAACCTTGAAGTTGATTTTATTACTAAGATGGTTTTTAATAGAAATTAAGGGCTTTATTATTTGAAGATACTCCTTTAGAGTTGATTAAGCTTTGTAATAACTTTGTTTTGTTTTCACCAAAAAAACTAAGAAAGGAAAATGCGTCCAGTTGGAAGTCTATTTTCTTTTTCTTTTTTTTTTTTTGGCACATATGACTATTTTAACTAAAAGTTTTTGTTTTTATTTTTTTCCGCATAGCAATCTTTAACTAATTATTTGATTTAAAAAGGGAAGAATAGTTTGAGTAGCCTTAAAGAAAAGAAACGATCAAAAAGTAGAAACCAAGCAAAACATTCCGCTCCCGGGCAAAGTCACAAGTGGACTCGATTTGGTGCTCAGATGCATTTCTTCATGATCCGTCTCCTTCCATGAACACCTTAAAAGATGCTTCGAAAACACCAAATCTGGAGCCTTGCTTCCTCTTCCAATCCCCAAAGAAATCTCAATGTCAATTCTCTCAAGCTCTTTGGCTTCTCCGCTCTCTTCACCAGCACCAGTACCAGCAACAACACATCAGCTTCCCCTGACTCATCCCTCACATCCGAGTTACCCGACATCCCAAGTTGGGTCAGTAAGCAAAACACAGGAACTCAACCCTCGGGAGATGACGATTTTGTCATCCCTTCACTAGCCACTTGGATTGAAAACCACCCCAAAGTTCGACTCTTTCCAACCAAAAAACCCGAAACCCCAGTGGAGAAACTCACTAAAATCCTAAAATGTCCCTACCCATCTCCTGCAGTAGTTGTCCAAGCCTTGAATGCTTCTGATTTAAGTGTTTCCGATGTTTCAGTTGACCAATTGTTGAAGCGGTTTTCTAATAGCTGGATTTCAGCTTATGGAGTCTTCATTTGGGCAAAAACACAACCAGGTTATACGCATACTCCTGAGTTATATAACTTCATGGTTGATGTGTTAGGGAAGGCTAAAATGTTTGATTTACTGTTAGATTTAATTGAGGAAATGAAACAGTTAAAAGGGTATATTAATTTGGATACAATATTTAAGGTCATAAGGAGATTAGCTAATGCTCGTCGGTTTAGTGAGGCTATTGAGGTTTTCAGAAGGATAGAGGAACTTGGGGTTGAGAAAGATGTTATGGCTTTGAATGGACTATTGGATGCATTGGTCAAAGGGGATAGTGTGGAGCATGCTTGTGAAGCTTTTGTTGAGTTAAAGGAATGCATACCTTTGAATTCTAGTACTTTTAACATTCTGGTACATGGATTTTGTAAGGCTAGGAGACTAAGTGATGCTAGGAAGATTTTGAATGAGATGAATGAACATGGTTTTCAGCCTTGTACTGTTTCATTTACTTGTTTCATTGAGGCTTATTGTCGCGAAAAGGATTTTCGCAATGTGGATGCTATTCTGGATGAAATGAAAGAGAAAGGGTGTAGGCCAAATGCTGTCTCTTACACTATCATTATGCATGCTAGAGGAAAGGCTGGAGAGATTGGGAAAGCATTGGAGGTTTATGAGATGATGAAGAAGGATAGTTGTTTACCGGATTCTTCGTTTTATAGCTCATTAATTTTCATTCTAAGCAAAGCAGGTAGGCTTAAGGATGCAGATGAAATCTTCGAGGACATGGTAAAGCAAGGTGTTAAGCCGAATGCATTGACGTACAATACAATGATATCTTCAGCTTGTGGACATTCACTTGAAGAAAAAGCATTGAAGTTGCTTAAGAGAATGGAAGAGGATTCATGCAAACCGGATATTTCAACTTATGCACCTTTACTGAAAATGTGTTGCAGGAAGAAGAGGATGAAGGTACTCAATTTTTTGTTAAGCCACATGTTAAACAACGATGTTAGTATTGATCATACAACCTATACACTTTTGGTCCGTGGACTTGGTAATAGCGGAAAACTTGAGCAAGCATGTGCATTTTTTGAAGAAATGGTGCTCAAGGGAATGATACCCAAGGGTTCTATATGTACAATGCTGGTAGAGAAACTTGAGGAGGAGGATATGATTGAAGCAAAACAGAAGATTCAAGAATTGGTGCCAAATGTGAGAGAGCCAAAAATAACAGTCTAACATGAGTCATGAGTGTTGTGTGGTGATTGCTCACGTCATCCCCTAACTATGTGGTTGGGATTTGAACAGTTCATGACTGGTCATTTACCTCTTCGGAGATCACCGACGACGAGAAGATTATCACTATTGCCGACAGTGGATTCCCTGATTAAGACAAATAACAACAATGTAGTCTTTTTTAAAGGAAAGCTTTTTAAGATTCAGAGTAATTTACCGGATTGGACTGTGTCTGTATTCTATCTTTGAATCATGTAGACTTTGTCATATGCACTGTTCATTCCAATTATAATCTGTTTAAGCAAGTAGAAAGTATGATGGAAACTGTTACTCTTTAGGGGGCAATCTTGATAGCAACTTTCTTGGGGGGTTTTGATAAAGGATAATATGTAGTTTACTCCTTGAATTTATCCAAAAGAATCCGTTAGTAGTTGAACTTTTTTTCATTTAGTTGATATTTGAATTTGTATTTCATCACACACATTTCTTCAATTTGTTAACAGTGTTAATTTTTTATTTTCTATCAAAATTTATCAATTTAACTTATTTATTTTCTGTTAATTATATGTTGCATTATATGAGGACAACTTAATCAAAATTTTAAGTTAATAAATTTTGACAGAAAAAATCTTACTATTTTTAATGACTGGACTGAAATTTTTAAATAAAAAATTTAATTTTTAACTTTTTAAGCATATAGACTAAATATCAAATTTTATCAAAGTACAGGGACTAAGAAGCAGATTTTAACCAAAAAAAGCTAAAGTCTCATCTCTGACTATTTCAAAAGTTAGGAACAGCGTGAACCGTCGATTTTAGTATCAGGGGTTTATCATCATACAACCTGCTTTTGGCATCTTCAGTTTTCTTACAAATACATATATAAAGAAACAAAGAAAACAAAAGTTGCTAACTTGCACACTTTGGTCAGTAAATTAAAAGAACAAAAGAGCAAGAACAAAAGCAAACCCTACCCTTCGTTTTAGAGATCTGAGATCAGAGGTTTCAGAAAAAAACAAGACAAAGAAGAATAGAACATTGGAGATCAGTGATGGGATCTGGGGCTGGAAGTTTCCTTAAGGTTCTATTTAAGAACTTTGATGTTCTTGCTGGGTAATTCTTCCACTTTGCTTCTTTTCTTTTATGTCCATTTTTTGACATAAAGGGAAAGTTTAAATTTTGTTTGAGCTAATTAATCTGACTCATCCCATTTTTTATTTTTTATTTGGTAATTTGATTTTGGCAGGCCGGTTATTAGTCTGCTGTACCCTCTGTAAGTGATTTTCCAGATTTCATTTCATTTTTTTGGTTTTGTGGGTGTTAGTTCATAAGTTGTCTGAATTTGGGATGATTTAATTGTTGTATTGAGTTAAATTATGAAACAGATATGCCTCGGTTAGGGCAATTGAATCGGAGTCTCGTGCCGATGACAGGCAATGGCTTACATATTGGGTTCTCTATTCCATGATGACATTGCTGGAACTCACTTTTGCCAAAGTCATTGAATGGTAATATTGTTTCCACCTTTCTCAATATAGTGTTCTTCTTCCTGGTTTTAATTTTACTCCTACTTCTGCCCAAATTTGCTGGTAACTTGCATGACAATTGAAATGTACTTTGCTATAACTTGTTCGAAAAACTAGTGCAGGATTCCTATCTGGTCCTATGCAAAGCTGATTTTCACTTGCTGGCTGGTCATCCCGTACTTCTCTGGCGCTGCCTATGTTTACGAGCACTATCTGCGACCCTTCTTTATGAACCCACAACAGACGATTAACATCTGGTATGTTCCGAGAAAGAAGGATTTCTTCAGTAAGCCGGACGATATTTTAACTGCCGCGGAGAAATACATTGAAGAGAATGGAACAGATGCATTTGAGAAGCTCATTCATCGGGTACGCCAACACCCTTCGGACTGTTATTAGCTCATATTTAGTGCGTGATTTGGTCCCTTGTTTTGCAGGCTGACAAGTCCAGGAGTAGCAGTTATGGTCACATATATGATGATGATGGCTACAGGCATTGATATCCTTACAGCAACCCCGCTATCTTTTGTTGCTCTTGTGAAGAACTCTTGAATGCTTGTTTAAAGTGTCTAAATTATCTTAATTTGCTTGTTAGTGCAAGTTTCTAAACACTTTTTTCAAATTCAGCGTGTCTCTTTATAAGAAATAAAAAGATTCCAATAATATAAGAAAGGCAAAAAGATTATCATGAGTTGAAACAAGAGGTTTTCCTTATCAATTATTAAATGTAAGACATTCAATTCATGACTTCAATTTAGTTCAATTCACAATCATTAAGGGTTTTTTCTTCAGTCGGTTTCCTCTTCATTTGCCTTTTCAGTTTCACCATTATTAACAGATTGGCTAATAAACTCTCGAGCTTCTTCAAGTGCTGATTCTTTTGCATCAGCTGCATACAGTATTTTCTTTATTGCTACTGCCATCTGCATACAATATTTTCTTTATTACACTAGCAGTACATGCCCACCATGTATCATATGAAAAATGCAAGCCTAAAAACAACTCATGCAACTCAATATGAAGAATGTAAGATGTATGACTATGACTGAAGATGAAAATGCGAAACGAACCTGTAATTGACCACACAAGTAACACATGTAAATGTAAAGATTGGAGCTTAATGGGAACTCTTACCGGATGATTCTCCACTTTGGTTGACTGACAAAGTATTTCAATGTCCCGCAGTTTGGCAAAGTAAAAATCTCTTTCCTTTTCCAAGAGGTCAACCGAGAGTTTCAAATCGGTAATCTAGACAAAAACAACACGAAATGGGTGTTTAAAATGATGATATGATATGATCACAACCGACTATAATTCTCCTTGTTACCACGGTAGGTCAGATGGCCATTATAACCACTAAAAGCAAGGAATGTCAAAGCATAAGTGTTATGGATATAGATAAATAGACTAAAAAAGAAATTATAAGGAAAGCTCAAATGCGATCACCTCCTTGGACAAAGCCCGGACCTCACTTGAAGCTGCTGCTACGCCAGTCTTAACTTGCTTGGAAACTGACAATAATCATCAAACAATAGAGACGACAGTTAGTGGCAAGTGTGAACCAATATTGAGGAGGATTAAATGCATATCAGATGCAAATTACGATATTAATCGGCAAAAGAAATTGCATTGCAGAATCAGACCGGTGTTTTTATTAATGCCAGCTGCATCTCCAGAGGCAAGGTTATGGAGATTGTTTGCCTGCAGAGATTTTGAGCTCTTAAGATAACCCTTCGAGTTCCTCTCTTTTCCACCTTTAAGTCTTCTTTCAACAGGATCATAATTCCTATGATATCACATCAAAGAAAAAGAAATAATTCAATCTAACATACTGTTTCAGCCATAGTAAGAAAAGATTCATAAAATGACACGAAAAATAGCTTACTCATTCATGATTCCACCATTCACAGAATCACAATACCGTTTCAGCCATTGTAAGAACTCCAGATTGTCCAAAGGTCTGCCTTTAACAAGTCTATTGACTTCAATATGCTGCATATGACAATTACCAGTATCTGATTCAAACAAATTTGCTATCCAAATAATCACTATAAAACTACCATATACCATTTTTATGCCAATAACAAAAATTTAAAAATCCCATCAATGGCATCATGACATGTGTTCTATTTTCTATAAGCAATAAACCGCAATTTTATTTTGGCCTACAACCAAAAGAACAGCAAGTCACAAGCTAATGTGATGAACCATACTCAGAAAATTTTCTTTTATGCTTTTAAAGCATCTGTAGTGAACATCTGTTAGGCATTGAAAGAGAACATACAGATATGCAATTACCTTATCGATTTTCAACTTGTTGAATACTTCTTGCAGAACCTTGTAATTTTGGATCATATCATATTCGGACTTTGCATCAAAATTCACCTGCATTCCAATTAAAAAAACAGTGAAATCATTTTTAAGGATGACAATTAATCGTGAAAATGACACCGGTAAGATGAAAAAAAAAGAGAGAAAACCGGCTAATTCACCTTGTGCATTGGCACTGCTCCCGGATAGGTCATATCTATCATCTGACATTGTACAGCACCAGATGCAGCCTGGAAACAATTAATGAATGCCAAGATTAATACATTCAACAAAGAGTAGTAAAAATGTAAAATCATATAAGCCGGTGAACCTCAAACCAGCCATTTTTCAGCTTAAGCAAAATATGGAAATGAAAGCATAAAACCAAATCAAAAGTGATCTATGAGCAAACCAATCAATCTCTTAGGGGCTAATATCATGAATGAAAAACTGCAAGAAAGTTTAAATAAATAGTGATAGAAGAATGTGACAATCAACCCCTTTAAAACCTTACCAGCAACATGGAGACTGAATGCTATGGATTAAAATATTAGAAATACACAAAATATCACTCACTTTTGATCCTAATTTAAATTCCATGTGCTCTTATTATGATACCATCCAGCAGGACAGTGTAAAACCTTGGAAATAGACATAAAAATCCAGTCATATGGTCTCAACAGTATCATAATCTACAAAAGCAATCAAAGGAAGAATGCTTCCAAAATAAAATCACATTGAGGTTGAAAAAAGGTGAAGTTATTGACATATTACTAGTAACATTTCTCTATCAATGGGAAAAGAAAAAGAGAAACCCAATGCATTTCAAGCAAATCAAAGAAAGATTAACAAAATAAAGAAATTCAAACATCAACATTAAAAAGTTATTAAGATGGCCCAAAAGAATCCCATTTTAATGAAGAAAAATATGAACTCATTCATCCCTGTTTTTTTTTCTCATTAAATTAACAAAAAAGAAAAGGCATAAAACATTCATTTCTAATGAGAACCGACATTACCCATCAAAAAACCAAAAACCCGAAAGGAAACAGATCCTGCATTTGCATGCAATAGAAAGCCATAAAATTCAGAAAAACAAAGGAACAATAATTAATAAAAGGACAAGCACTACCCATTAAAAAAAAGAACAATTTAGCATAAATTATATATAAAAAAAATTACTTCTTCAATACGAGAGAGATTAAGCTGAAGCCTGTTATTGATCCATGTTAAAATCTCATTTCTTCCAACGAAGTAAGCACTATCCATCATTCCTATATTAGACGCCATTTTCCTCTGCTTCCCTTCTCTGTTTATTATTATTATTATTATTATAGCTTCTCAAATTCAAAAGGAAAACACAAAAACCCCTCGTAATAGGAAACGAAAGAAACAAAAAGAAAAAAGAAAACCCAAAATAGAGTGAGAGAATCAGAGAAAATGTGGGTATTAAGAAGGAAAGATTAAGGCGTAATGCAAGGGGGTTCGAAAATGATTTTCAAATTTGGATTTTTCTTGAATTATTTACAATTTTTAGAACCCAAAAATAAAAAACAAAAAGGAGAGAAAGAACAACAGCAGCAACTGAAAGAAATGGATGGCTAAATTCTCAACTGAAGAAAGAAAATTAAGAAAGCCAGGCAATGCCTGCCACCGACTCTCTCTTTTAATGTGGCAAAGGCAAATGGCAATTTCACTAGGTTTTTTTCTATTTTAAAAAACAAGTCTATTAATTTAAAAAAATGTTAGATAAGCGATTAATACAAAACCTATAAACCATTTTTCTGCTTGATTGTAGCGAAGATTAAAACAAAAAAGCGTGGGATTAAGTTGGGAAGATACTGGCTAAATTAGCCTTAAAAGCTTTTTTTTTTAATTAGAAAAATAAGTGGTTTTTAGGAGCCATAAACATAAAGCGTGTCTAGTTGAGCGGGCTTTATGCACATGTGCCAGGAAAGCATGGCCAGTTGGAGCGCTTTCTATACAGGTGGCTGGCCACGCTATCCCTTAACGATAAAAAATCAATAGCTTTTGAACGTTGACAATGTAATGGTAAAAAAAAATAAAGAGGGTCAACAATCACTTTTTTTAATCTATAAATACCCCAAATTTTATTTCTTTCATTCACATCTTTCTTTTAACTCTGTCAACTCTTTCAAACTATCTCAACTCTGTCAATCTTTTTGTTTTAAAGTTATCGATATTGTCATTTAAAAATATCATTCTTTTTTAATTATCTCGTATTTGATTCGTTCAGACTAATTTCTCACAAATGGTCGCCTCTCTAATTCGTTTTGACGACACGTATATTTTTGCCGCCCAAGCAGTAATGGTAAGACAAAATTTAAAATTTCGTTATTTTCAATTATGTTAAATTTAATTATTTTTTGATAATTTGAAATAATTATTTTATGTTATAAATAGGTGGTTGATCGTGTTTTGGAGGGGTTCATACAGAATTTGGGAAAACCTCTGATCCCTCAAATTCGTGGCTACTTGCAAAAGGTTGGATTCTTGCATACATCTCGCATGCTCGGGGGTTGCAAACTTGATCAATCAGTGTGTTGGTGAAAAGATGGAGGCACGAAACATACTTTTCACCTTCTATGCAGCGAGTGTACAATCACACTTGAGGGCGTAGCGTTACAACTCGGTCTGTTGATGGATGGGCCAGTCGTCAGGGGATCAGCGATCGTTCCTGGTAAAGTGGACCTCTGCAAAGTAATGCTAGGGAAGGTCCTGAACATGTTTGATGGTGGTCAGGTACCGATCAACTAGTTGAAGAATAATTTTGAAGAGCTTTCTAAATACCCAACGAAGGAGATCATTAAACAATACGCCCGATATAACACCCTTAACCCGTATCTATCGCCAGATTAGGGTTACATAGTATTATCGTACAATCGAAAACATTTAAACTTAGTGTCATTCAATAATATAATCACATCATAAACCAATCATATATATACACACCGTCCCTAAATCGGGCCTTTGAAGCCCTAAAAATATCTTAGAAGTAAATCGGGACCAATTTAAAATAGTTTGGAAAGCTTAGAAAAACATGCAAAAATTTAGCAAAACAGGGGCCACACGACTAAGACACACACCCGTATCTCAGGCCGTGTAGCCTTCGAACTAGGAACACACGATCGTATCTCAGCTAGTGTCCTCA
This sequence comes from Gossypium bickii, assembly GCA_025503065.1. Lineage (NCBI taxonomy): Eukaryota > Viridiplantae > Streptophyta > Magnoliopsida > Malvales > Malvaceae > Gossypium > Gossypium bickii. The sequence continues at coordinate 27,700,204 of CP106718.1, forward strand.
CCAGTGTAACTTTCTGAGTAGGGTCACACGCCCGTGTGCCAGACCTTGTAACTTTTTGAGTTTCCCTACACGCCCATGTGCCAAGCCGTGTGTTAAGCCGTGCAACTCATTGACTTGCAACCTAAAAAAATCATCAGATGACACACGAAGCTGTCGTCAAGCTGTGTGCCTTACACGACTGAGTCACACATCAGTATCTCAAGCCATGTGGACCCAAATTTACCTAAAACCAAGCTATTTCAAATTCATTACATGCTCATCCTACTTAAGCTCATTTTAAAAAGGACCTAAACAACATTAAAACACAATTAAACATGCTCAAAAACATACCAAAACAGCCATATTAAGTGCCTAACCAATGTGCCTTCATTGACATGACATTTAATTCATCCATCAACAATTAATATACCACTCATAAATACCTCAAATAAAGTTCAAACATTCAAATAATTGAGTATGGTAAAAACGTAACCTATACTAATCACTCCCAACCGATTATCAACTAAAAAGGCCTAATGATAAACTTTATTCATTTACTAATCAAGCACCTCAAGTATAATACCAAAATGACCAAATCATTAAAGCAAAAACTAAGTGGAAGCATTTACATAACAACTCCAAACATTTATTTACAATCATTTAGAACTTATATGACTACGTTCTCTAGGATTTATTAAACAAAAGGACTTTATTTTAATAGACATCCTAGGAACATGCCAAGATTCAAAAAGAAATGCATCACCAACTTTGAGTATGGGATTTGTAACATCCTAGAAATGGGGCTATTTGGAATTAAATTATTTTTCTTATGTTTGAACCACTGTGATATTATTTATGGAATAATAAAGGTTAATTAAGGGTCTTGAGTAGGCTCGGTTTAGTAGAAAATTTCATCTTGGACTTTAAAGGCAGGGAGCCTTAGCAGGAGGGTGTTATAAGAATAAATGAAAGAATTTGGACACTAAAAAGCCCTGGGTAAAGTGGCAAAAGTGAGGCCACTTAGAGGACTACATGTGGCGCCACCAAGGAGCAGGGGGGAACCTTGGTTCGAGTCACAACAATCCCTTTTTTTGCACTATGTTTGGACGGCACAAGTGGGAGAGTTTTTCTCCCTTTAAACTCTTTTATTATTATTATTAAAAGATAATATGAGCATTTAAAATTAGATTTTTATTGGTTCAATTTTAAGGATAATAAGGGGGCTAATTTATTTATGGATTATCATGGGATTAATTAGAGTTGGCGAGAGGAAAAATAGGCATTTGGGTATTCAAATTATTTTGAATACTTTCAAAGGAGTTTAGTTGAATTTGAACTCTCCTAGGGAGAGTGGATGAGTAAGCATAGGAGGGGGAACCGAATTTCTTTGTTATTTTCTTCATTATTTCGGCTAAGGCTCCATCTTTTAATTTTCTTCTCTTTATTCTCTCAAAACTAAAAACCCTTTTTCTTTTAGATCTTGGCCGAACCTCCTATACTTCACCCTCCATCTATTTCTTTTCAACCTTCAACAAAATCGAATGCACCATTGATTCTTTCTCATCTTCTTTTTCCCTTTTCCTGTTTTCTTTATTGGCCGAATACCCTCCTCTTCTGTTGTCGAAACTCTAAAACACCTTCTTCCCTCATTATTTTTCTTTCCAGCCGAAGTACTCCACACCTTGGTGCCGAAACTCTCTTTTCCCATTTGGTGTATCTTTGGCCGAATATTAAAGCAAGGGTAAGTATGCTGAAACTCTTTTCCATGTCCCATTCTCTCTGTTGACTTGGTTAAATAGAGAAGCTGAATTATTTTAGCGACTAATCAGTGATAGAATCGGATCTATTTAGGTACCCGGGATTTTGAAGTATTCGATTCAAGCCTCAGTCCTTGTAAATCGGTTTTGGTAAGGATCTATTCTTTTTGGTATTCGATTAAGCCAAGGGCTACTAATAATGATGATGACCGATTGTAGGAAGTGAAGCAGATTTGTGAACCGGGTACCGAAGTGAGTACTTAGAGGCAAATAGGTAAGGTTTGGGTTCAATTGGTAACCCCTTTAGATTTATTTGATTTGGCCGAATAGGCCATAGTACTAATCCCATAGTTGGCCGAATATAGGCGCAAGTAGATCTAGGGTGGTGGCCGACTCTTCTTAGGGATTTAGACTTCTCGTGTAGATGTGTGTACATACACACTTATAGCAATTAATAGATTGTATTAAATACATGTTGTATGTAAATCTACTTGATGTAGATCTGATTTGGTACCTTACTTGGTACAAGTGAGGATCCCGTAAGTCTCTGTTAATATGAGATCATTTTAATGCTTTTGGGAAGCATGGCTTATTGATACATGTGATAAATGTATGAGATCCGTTGATAAGCTGTTTAACTCATGTGGGTTATATGAGAGGAGAGGGCGGTGATATTGTGCCGACAGCGGGCACCGGTGTTTTGGTAACACACTTTGTGACTACGGTCACCGAGAGGTTTGGTACCTCGGAGGTTTGGCACCTCATAGCGACTTGTCCTCGTAGTTAACGCCACCGTGGGTTGGCCCCACTCGAGATATGGGATCATCCGCGGTGATTTGGTATCACACGATGGGTTGGCCCCATCAATCGATTCGTGTCTCACGGACACTAGTGTTTTGGTAACACATCGTGACTATATGTCACCGGTGGTTTGGCACCACCGGTGGTTTGGTACCACAATAGGGGGAGCAGATGGCGATGGCGTTTGGATGGTTAGGTTGGGGACATAATATTATGCATATTAATTGTTATATGTTGTGTATGAAAATGTTTTAAAACGGGGGAAGGGTTACATACTGAGTCTTGGTGACTCACCTTCTCCTTTACATTTTTCAGGTGACACTTAGATCGCGGATGTGGGGCCGGGTTGACTCGAGGTGGCCATGCAGTGGATTTGAATTAATTAAACTTTAAACTTCGTTATTTTATTTTATTGTCTAGGAGTGGATCGGAAGAGCACGGTATTTAAGCGATCCGTGTGACTCACCTCCTCTTCGCAGTATCTGCACAGTGCGTAGCTTCAGTTCACCCTAACTCAGAGGGCTCAGTGGTGTGGAAACCTCTGTGCGCATGTCTAGAAAGGTTTAGTGGGAGCTTGGTATTTAAGCAGTCCGTGTGACTCACCTCCTCTCCACTCGAATCTCGCTGGTGCGTAGCTTTGGTTCACTACGACCAAGAGGGCTCGATCATAGGCTAAACATGATGATTAAAACCCGAAAAGGGAATTAGCCATGTTTTCGAAAATGAATGACACAACAAAAACCCTAATGTTTTCAAAACCTTTGCAATAAACTCTTCCAAAGCTGAGAACATCACTTTTACAACGTTTTCTCGAAAAACTTGATTTGTGGAAAATTACAAAAATACCCTTAGGGGTAAAATTACTAAAATGCCCTCGGCTCATAAAATATCAGTCCAATGGTTTTGCTCAAAAATTTCAACTATTTTACAAATATTCAACTACTTAGCTTTGAAAATCATCAACAAAATATTTTGGTTTTGGAAAATTACGAAAACGCCCTCAAGTTGCGAAATTACCAGAAAGACCACGGTTTGGAAATCTTTACAAACATCACTATTTGAAAAGGAACATTTTCAGAAAGAAACCCCTGAGTTTTGCAACTGTTAAAAATATCCCTGACTTATTAAAATTACGAAATTGCCCCTGAATGACAAAATTACCAAAATACCCCTAGTTTCAAAACGATGCCATATCTCTAAATTTTCTGATTTTTGAGAGAAAAACCCTCCGGTTTTGGGAATTTCAAAACGACCTACTTTACTAAAGTTTTAAAACTTCTTTTATTACGAAAAAATACCTCGTAGGAAATGACGAAAATACCACTAGGTTAGAAATGGGCAGAAATGTCCGAAGAGCGAATAGGTATGGAAAGTATTAAGGAATGGATGCACGAACTCCTTTGTGTGAACTAGGATAGAAAACTGAAACCTTGTTTGCTCGAAAGAATCTCTGATTGAAACTCTATCCATAAAATTTCTTCGCGAATAAGAAAGTGGAACAAATGCTAACGCATAAAAATTTTCTTAATCAGATTAAAAGCGCGGTAGATAGAATGAGTTCTAGAGGACGTGGACACCGTGGACGTGGTAGGGGTAGGATGACGGTGTCTGAACCCGTCAGGTCGGGCCAAAGTTCTGAAAATGAGGTACCACCGCCACCACCACCTCCTACTTTTAGAGCTGAGGAGCAGGATCAGACCGGTGGTGAGGCTGTATCGCAAGTGGTTTTGCGAGTCTTGGAAATAGTGGCTGGGGCTGGTGGAAATTTGGGAGCTCGAAAATCTGTTCCCGAGCGACTCCGATCTAACGGAGCGGAGGTATTCCGGGGTGTGTCAGGAGTGGCACCCAGTCTTGGTGAAATCTTGGCTAGAGTCAACTGAAAGGATCATGGATGATCTTGACCTGACTGAGGAGGAAAAGCTGAAAGGGGCTGTGTCGCTTCTAAAGGATGAAGCGTACCAGTGGTGGCTGACGGTCCAAGATGGAGCCACGGCGGATGATCTCACGTGGGATTACTTTAAAACTACTTTTCAGAAGAAGTATGTGGGCACTAGCTACACGGATGCTCAAAGGAAAACTTTTCTGGGACTAGTGCAAGGAACTAAGTCAGTAGCGGAATATGAGGCGGAGTTTTTAAGGCTGAGTAGGTATGCTAGAGGCATCGTGGCTACTGAACACGAGCGCTATGTCCGCTTTGAGGACGGACTCCGAGATGATTTGAGGTTACTGATTGCCCCGCAGCAGGTTCGTGAGTTCTCATCTCTAGTGGAAAAGGCTAAGGTAGCCGAAGGGATCAAGGAGGCTGTGAGGCAAAGCTATAGTAGGAATAGTCAGAAGAGAGGATTTGGGTCAGCTGGCTCAAGTGGTAGTGCCCAGAAAAAGGCTAGGCCAAGTGGGCCAAATCAGGCGGCAAGGCCCACGACTACTAATCAGAGGCCGACTCAGTGTAACCGCTGTGGAAAATCTCATTGGGGAGGTTGTTGGACCGGCGATAGAGGATGTTTTGAGTGTGGGTCTTTAGAGCATCGGGTCAGAGATTGTCCCCGGAAACTAGCTAAGAATCAGCCAGAGGGGCAGAATCGTACTCAGGATAGAAATATGGGACCACAGAGGGGTCGCGGTAACGGTAGAGGAGGAAATGGTCCTAACCAAGGTCGTGGAACTCAGGACAGAGGGTCAGGCAACACAGAGGCTAGGCAGCCTGGCTTAGTTTACACAACGAGGCGTCGCGAGGAGGGTGACGCACCGGATGTCATAACCGGTACGTTTCTAATTTTTGGTCTTCCTTATGTTGCATTAATTGACGTGGGTTCGACGCACTCATACATTGCTAGTAATGTGGTAGAGACTATGGACCTAGACTCAAACCGCTTCTAGGGAGATGATCGTAGTTTAGCCCTTTAGGTCACTCTGTAGTGGTAGACAAACTTTATAGAGACATACCCTAGAACTCCAAAGGGTAGTATTTGTGGTCGATCCGATGGAACTACCATTCGGGAGTTCGATTTGATCCTTGGAATGGACCGGGTGGTTAAGTATCGGCGAATTTGGATTCTTGTGGCTAAGCGCATGGTTCTTAAGGCAGTGAAGGAGATGAAGTGGTTATGATAGGTGATAGAAGGAATTACCTATCCAATGTGTGTGTCCGCCTTGAAGGTGAAAAGATGGTCAAGAAGGATTGTGAGGCGTATTTGGTTCGAATCGTGCTTTGGAAGCCAAGGAGTCGATGAGTGGAAAGGTCCGAACGGTTGGGGAATTCGCTGATGTGTTCCCAGAAGAGCTCCCGGGTCTGCCTCCAAATCGGGAAGTTGAATTCGGTATAGACTTGCTACCCGGAACGACACCTGTGTCGATAGCACCATACCGAATGGCACCAAAGGAATTGGTGGAGCTTAAGGCTCAAATTCAGGAGCTCTTGGATAGAGGATTTATTCGACCAAGTATATCTCCGTGGGGAACACCGGTGTTGTTCGTCAAGAAAAAGGACGGTTCAATGCGAATATGTATAGACTACCGCCAGATTAACAAATTAACGATCAAGAACAAGTATCCGTTGCCTCGGATTGACGACTTGTTCGATCAACTAAAAGGCGCCTCGGTGTTCTCAAAGATAGACCTTAGGTCGGGTTACCATCAACTTAAGGTGAAAGAAGTTGATGTTCACAAGACGGCATTCAGAACTCGGTATAGACATTACGAGTTTCTGGTAATGCCATTTGGATTGACCAATGCGCCGGCAGCATTTATGGACTTGATGAATAGGGTGTTTCAGCAGTACTTAGACCAATTTGTCGTGGTGTTCATAGACGACATATTAGTTTATTCTAAGACGGAAGAGGAGCATGATATGCATTTGCGTATAGTTCTACAAGTGTTGAGGGAGAAGCAATTATATGCCAAATTCAGTAAGTGCGAATTTTGGCTTAGGGAGGTGGCTTTCTTAGGACACGTGGTGTCGGTGAGGAATTAGAGTAGACCCTGCAAGATTGAAGCGGTGTTGGATTGGAAACCGCCTAGGTGGTGGTTGAAATATGGAGTTTTTAGGTTTAGCGAGGATACTATCGGAGATTCGTGGAAGGATTCTCTTTAATCGCAGTGTGCAAGTTAACTAAGTTACTAAGGAAAGGTGTTCCATTTGTATGGACGGAGAAAGAAGCAAGAAAGCTTTGAAAAGCTAAGGAAAATTCTGACGGAAGCTCCGATTTTGGTACAGCCTGAAGCAGGAAGGTTGTTTACCATCTATTGGGATGCATCCCATACTGGTTTGGGATGTGTCTTGATCATGAGGAAGGAAGGTAGTAGCCTATGCATCCCGTCGATTAAGACCGCATGAGGTTAACTACCCGACGCTTACGACTTGGAGTTAGCGGCGATCGTCTTTTTGCTCTGAAGATATGGAGACATTATCTGTACGGGGAGAAGTCGATAATCTACACGGATCATAAGAGTTTGAGATATCTTCTGACCCAGAAGGATCTAAACCTGAGACAACGTCGGTGGATTGAACTATTAAAGGACTACGACTGTTCAATCGAGTACCATCCGGGTAAGGCTAACGTGGTAGCTAACGCGTTAAGCCGGAAAATTGTGACGGACTTAAGAGCAATGTTCGCTCGGTTGAGTCTATATGATGATGGGAGTCTTTTGGCAGAACTTTAAGTTAAGCCAACATGGATCGAGGAGGTTAAGGAGAAGCAGTTAGTGGATGAAGGGTTGAATGCTAAGAGGATACAAGTTCAGGAAGGTGGTTTAGAGGGGTACAATTTGTCTAAAGATGGAATGCTATGTTTTCAAGGGCGAACATGTATGCCGAAGGATGTGGAGTTGAGGCGAAAAATTCTCCAAGATGTACATAGCAGCCCCTACGCTATGGATCCGAGAGGAAGCAAGATGTATGGAGATCTACGGAAAGCTTGATTACGGTGGCAGGTTGAAGCGTGAGGTGGCGAATTTGTGGGAAAGTGTCCGACGTGTCGTGAGTTAAGTGAACATCGGTTGCCATCGGGGTTACTTCAACCGGTAAAGATCCTCAATGGAAGTGGAGCGGATCACTATGGATTTCGTCAGTGGGCTACCCCCTACGCCCAGCAAAAAGGACGCAGTTTGGGTAATAGTAGACCGTCTAACTAAGTCAGCTCACTTCATACCGGTAAGGGTAGACTATTCTCTTCAGAAGCTGGCTAAGCTATATGTGGCGGAGATAGTAAGATTGCATGGTGTACCAATGTCGATTATCTCGGATAGGGATCCCAGATTCACGTCAAGGTTCTGGAAAGCGTTGCATCAAGCTTTGGGTACACGGTTGGATTTCAGTATAGCCTTCCATCCACAGTCTGACGGACAATCGGAAAGGGTGATACAGATCTTAGAGGACATGTTAAGAGGATGCGTCTTGGATTTTAGTGGTAGTTGGGAAGAGTACCTACCATTAGCGGAATTCGCTTATAACAATAGTTATCAAGCGAGTATTCAGATGGCTCCATATGAAGCACTGTATGGACGGAAATGTCGTACTCCTACATGTTGGACGGAGTTGGGAGAACGACAAGTTTTGGGTCCAGAGTTGGTAACTGAGACTGAGGATAAAGTCAAAGTGATTCGGGCTCGTCTTAAGGAGACACCAGATAGGCAGAAGTCTTACGCTGATCTTAAGCGTAAGGAAATGGAGTATGCGGTAGGAGATAAAGTCTTTTTGAAGGTGTCGCCTTAGAAAAAGGTGTTGAGATTTGGACGAAAGGAAGCTAAGCCCAAGGTTCATCGGGCCATATCTGATTGTAAAGCCGTAGGACCGGTAGCTTATCGGCTAGAGTTGCCGATGAATCGAATCGAGATCCATGGCGTATTTCATGTATCGATCTTTGAGGCAGTATCGGTCGAGATCCTTCGCACGTTGTGCGATGCGAGAGATTGAGGTGAACTCGGATTTATCTTTTGAAGAAGAACCAGGTTGAGATCTTAGATCGAGATGTCAAGGTTCTCGTAGGAAGTCGGTGCCTTTAGTGAAAGTGCTATGGCGGAACCATGGTGCGAGAGGAAGCTACGTGGGAACCCGAGGATGTGATCTGGCGGCAATACCCCACCTCTTCTAACTGTAATTTCGAGGACGAAATTTATTTTAAGGGGGGTAGAACTGTAACATCCTAGAAATGGGGCTATTTGGAATTAAATTATTTTTCTTATGTTTGAACCACTGTGATATTATTTATGGAATAATAAAGTTAATTAAGGGTCTTGAGTAGGCTCGGTTTAGTAGAAAATTTCATCTTGGACTTTAAAGGCAGGGAGCCTTAGCAGGAGGGTGTTATAAGAATAAATGAAGAAATTTGGACACTAAAAAGCCCTGGGTAAAGTGGCAAAAGTGAGGCCACTTAGAGGACTACATGTGGCGCCACCAAGGAGCAAGGGAGAACCTTGGTTCGAGTCACAACAATCCCCCTTTTTGCACTATGTTTGGACGGCACAAGTGGGAGAGTTTTTCTCCCTTTAAACTCTTTTATTATTATTATTAAAAGATAATATGAGCATTTAAAATTAGATTTTTATTGGTTCAATTTTAAGGATAATAAGGGGGCTAATTTATTTATGGATTCATGGGATTAATTAGAGTTGGCAGAGGAAAAATAGGCATTTGGGTATTCAAATTATTTTGAATACTTTCAAAAGGAGTTTAGCCGAAATTTGAACTCTCCCTAGGGAGAGTGGACGGCAAGCATAGGAGGGGGGGAACCGAATTTCTTTGTTATTTTCTTCATTATTTCGGCTAAGGCTCCATCTTTTAATTTTCTTCTCTTTATTCTCTCAAAACTAAAAACCCTTTTTCTTTTAGATCTTGGCCGAACCTCCTATACTTCACCCTCCATCTATTTCTTTTCAACCTTCAACAAAATCGAATGCACCATTGATTCTTTCCCATCTTCTTTTTCCCTTTTCCTGTTTTCTTTATTGGCCGAATACCCTCCTCTTCTGTTGCCGAAACTCTAAAACACCTTCTTCCCTCATTATTTTTCTTTCGAGCCGAAGTACTCCACACCTTGGTGCCGAAACTCTCTTTTCCCATTTGGTGTATCTTTGGCCGAATATTAAAGCAAGGGTAAGTATGCCGAAACTCTTTTCCATGTCCCATTCTCTCTGTTGACTTGGTTAAATAGAGAAGCTGAATTATTTTAGCGACTAATCAGTGATAGAATCGGATCTATTTAGGTACCCGGGATTTTGAAGTATTCGATTCAAGCCTCAGTCCTTGTAAATCGGTTTTGGTAAGGATCTATTCTTTTTGGTATTCGATTAAGCCAAGGGCTACTAATAATGATGATGACCGATTGGTAGGAAGTGAAGCAGATTTGTGAGAAGATGCAGAAGTGAGTACTTAGAGGCAAATAGGTAAGGTTTGGGTTCAATTGGTAACCCCTTTAGATTTATTTGATTTGGCCGAATAGGCCATAGTACTAATCCCATAGTTGGCCGAATATAGGTGCAAGTAGATCTAGGGTGGCCGACTCTTCTTCCGGGATTTAGACTTCTCGTGGTGACAGGTGTGTACATACACACTTATAGCAATTAATAGATTGTATTAAATACATGTTGTATGTAAATCTACTTGATGTAGATCTGATTTGGTACCTTTACTTGGTACAAGTGAGGATCCCGATAAGTCTCTCATTAATATGAGATCATTTTAATGCTTTTGGGAAGCATGGCTTATTGATACATGTGATAAATGTATAAGATCTGTTGATAGCTGTTTAACTAACTGTGGCAGGTTATATGAGAGAGAGGGCGGTGATATTGTGCCGAAGCGGGCACCGAGTGTTTTGGTAACACCTGCTGTGACTACGGTCACCGAGGTTTGGTACCTCCGGAGGTTTGGCACCTCATAGCGACTTGTCCTCGTAGTTAACGCCGTGGGTTGGCCCCACTCGAGATATGGGATAAATGCGCCGGTGATTTGGTATCACACGATGGGTTGGCCCCATCAATCGATTCGTGTCTCACGGACACCGTGTTTTGGTAACACATCGTGACTATATGTCACCGGTGGTTTGGCACCACCAGTGGTTTGGTACCACAATGGGGTAAACGATGGCGTTTGGATGGTTAGGTTGGGGACATAATATTATGCATGTTAATTGTTATATGTTGTGTATGAAAATGTTTTAAAACGGGGGAAGGGTTACATATTGAGTCTTGGTGACTCACCTTCTCCTTTACATTTTTCAGGTGACACTTAGATCGCGGATGTGGAGCCGGGTTGACTCGAGGTGGCCATGCAGTGGATTTGAATTAATTAAACTTTAAACTTCGTTATTTTATTTTATTGTCGGTTAAATTTTGTTTTGAATGTAATAAGGCCTCCTGATACTTTATGTTTGTTATTTTTCATATGTTGGATACTTTGTTTTAAACTATGTTATTATTATTGAATTAAAATCACATGTTTTCCAAGTTAAAACGAAAATTGTTTTTAACGTGCCATCGGGCACATTTGGAATCTTATATTAACTTGGCTTAAATAAATTTTTTTAAATAAACACTAAATAAAGTTTTTACAAGACATTCAAACAAAAGGTTTTCGGCAACTAAAAATTTTACTTGGCAAAAGTGTTTTCCAAAAATGTTTTCTACCGTAACAAGTCAGATTCGGCCTTAAAGTTTGGGCCGGGTTTGGGTTGTTACAGGATTTTTCGTGGATGCTGAGACGTAGAACAACAGTAATGCCTAACCTGCAGTCAAGTAAAAATTCAAGAAGCAAGCAACTCATAATCTCAATGGATCCCACTTTCAAGTATTAACCAGAAGTCTACATTTCACTACATATAAGTCATCTCATGAATTATTACACCTTACCAAAATATATAATCCAACAAATAACACCCGGTGCCTAACGGTTAGACCGTGAATAAAGTTTTGCGCCCAGCACTAGTCATTTAACTTGACAAGATCATTTGTGTGCCCAACACTAGTCGAACGAGTTGACAAGTTATTGCACCCAGCGTTAGTCGGATAACCAATGATAGTTGTGCCCAACACTAGTCGAACGGGTCAACAAATTATTGCGCCTAGTGCTAGTAAGGTAACCGAAGATAGTTGTGCCCAGCACTAGTCGAACGGGTCGACAAATTATTGCGCCCAACACTAGTCGGATAACCGACGATAGTTGTTCATCCGCGATTCCATAATATTACTTTTCATCTCTCAATATAACGTTTTATCTAAATACATGTACTTCCATAAACTTCCATTCAATTGAATTAACATATACATCCATAAACTTTCATTCAATTAAATTAACAATTACATTAGAGATTTAATAAGACATCAAGTAGTAACTAGATTAATTAAAACAGTTTATAAAGTTCTTTAGTAAATACGAACTTATCTTAACAAAACAGTCGTAATAGTGAGTCCAATAACTACTCTGTTATTTTAGTTTTTCCATGGTTCACGTCCGGTCGATTTGTTCCTTGATTTATGTTTACAATTTCATTCAATTAATACTATTTCATCGCTTAAATAAATGCATTTATACAATTAAATCCTTCCACTATCTATTGCAAAAACTATCCCAACATTTTATCACTTGTGCAACCTAATCACCAACACTAAATATAAAATTTGACCACATTCAATCATTAACATCAAAATTTAACTTAATCACATCTTCTTTACATTTTCATAGTTAACCAATATACATATGGTTCATTAACAATCCCTAAATTCTTGAAATTAATAAATTAACACCATGCTAAATAAAATTATAGTACTTAACTTCTTAAATGTTAATACTAGCAAAAACCCATAATATAAAATATTTTTAATTACTCACTAAACTTAGTAACTCAACTCAATTTCGAGCACAAAGAACAACCTTTAAAACAGTCCCTAAACTTTACTTAAATAAACAATTTAACCTCCAATTCAACCAAAACACTTCAAAAACTCAACTATCACAAAGATGACCTTTTCCACCACATTAACAACTCTAAAAATCTTTACATTGGCAATTTAGCTTATGATCTCAAGGCTCCAAAAATATAAAATTCATGCAAAATGAACTAAAATTTACTAACCAATTCGAGCTTCAAAGGTAAGAAAAACAATGGCCGAATCAAGCTATCTTCCTTCTCAATTTCGACAAGCAAAGAGGATGAATGTCACTTTCTATTTTTCTATCACTTTCCACTATCTTAATGCTTCTTATCTATTATTATTATTATTATTATTATTATTATTATTATTATTTCTTCTTTTCTGTTCTCAAAACATGGTTTATTACTAATTAAATATAGTATATAAGTTATATATATAAACATAATATCAATAATAATCTTTCCACTAACAAACTCATATACATAATGATCTATTTATTTAAATAATCCTTCACCTTAGTCTCACTTTATAATTTAGTGTAAATTCCTACCTTTATCATTTAATTTAATCTTTGTACTTAATCTAAACTTTAATTTTACAAAATTGCCTACCCAAATTTTAATTTATTACCAAAGTAATTCCGTAATTATTTAATAGAATTATTTATCAACCCAATTTAGGGAAATGAAGTTTTCGAAATTACTTTCCCGAGACCCTTGACTTTCGCGTCGTTACAAATCTCCCTTCCTTAAAAGAATTTCGTCCTCAAAATTTACTTGAAAAGAGGTGGGGATATTGTGATTTCATCATTTCCTCCGACTCCCACTTTGCTTTCTCGATGTTATGACTACACCAAAGAACTTTCACTAGAGGGACTCGCTTGTAACGTAACTCTTTCACCTCATGAGCTAAAATCTCAATCGATTCTTCTTTATATTTCAGATCAGGTTGAATTTCAATTTTTTCTGCCAATATGACATGAAATAGATTCGACCGATATCTTCTGAGCATCGACATGTGGAAAACATTATGAATTTTATGTAGTTCTACTGGTAATGCTAATCGATACGCAACAGGTCTAACTCTTTCAATAATCTCATACGGACATATAAAATGAGGGTTCAATTTTCCTTTTCTTCCGAAACGCAATACTTTCTTCCACGGGACACTTGTAAAAAGACCTTATCACCCACTGAGTATTCAATGTCCCGACGTTTCAAATTTACAAAGGATTTCTATCTATCAAAAGATGCTTTTAGTCTGTCTCAAATCATTTTAACCATATTTTTTGTTTCTTGGATCAATTCTACCTCAACCACTTTCTTCTTGCTTAACTCAAACCAGCATATAGGTGTTCTACATCTCCGACCGTATAAAGCTTTGTATGGACCCATTTGAATGCTCGATTGGAAACTATTATTATACACAAACTCGACCAGAGGTAAATAACATTCCCAACCTAATTCAAAGTCAATCACACAGGCTCGAAGTATATCTTCCAGAATTTGAACAACACGTCCAGATTGTTCATCTGTCTGAGGGTGAATAGTCGTGCTAAAATTTAGCCTCATACCAAGTAACTCATGCAATTGTTTCCAAAACCTCGAAGTGAATAGGGGGTCCCAATAAGAGATAATTGACATAGGTATGCCGCGTAATCTGACGTTTCTCGAATATAAACTTCAGCTAGCTTTTGTAATGACCAATCTATTCTGACTGCAATAAAATGAGCTGACTTTGTGAAACGATCGACTATCACCCAAACAAAATTTTTCTTATTTGGGGATAACAATAATCCAATTACGAAATCCATCATTATACACTCTCATTTCCATTGAGGAATAGAAATAGCCTAAAGCAATCCAATGGGGACTTGATGTTCCGCCCTGACCCGTTGACAGGTTAGACACCTAGACAAGAATTCAACTATTTCTCTTTTCATGCCAAGCCACCAATACGACTCTCGTAGGTCACGATACATTTTTATTCCAACAGGGTGTAGAGAAGTGAGCTTCGCGTAATAGTAATTCTTTTAATTCAACAACATTTGGAACACATATTCGATCACGAAATCTTAAACAATCCCGACCATCAATGCTAAAAATTTTATTTGAGCCATCTTGAACCATTTTTCTATTCTCTGACAATTTAATGTCTGTTATTTGTGTTTCTTTAATCTGATCAAATAATACGAGTTTAATTCTCAACTCAGCCATTAAATTGTCGTCACTGTTAATACTGAGTTGAGTGAACATTGCCCATAACTTGGCTACCGCGTTCCTACTCAACGCATCCGCGACGACATTAGCTTTACCAGAGTGGTAATCTATAACATAGTCATAATCTTTCAAAAGCTCAATCCAACGATGTTGTCTTAAATTCAACTTCTTTTGAGTTAGGAGGTATTTAAAACTTTTATGATCAGTGAAAATATGACACTTTTCACCATACAAGTAGTGTCTTCAAATTTTTAGAGCAAAAACCCCAGTAGCTAGCTCTATATCGTGAATTGGGTAATTACGTTCATGCGTTTTCAACTGTCAGGACGCGTACGCAATTACCTTACCTTCTTCCATCAAAACACAATTTAACCTACTCAATGAGGCATCGATATAAACCACAAAATCCTTTTCCGATTCCGGTAAAGTCAAGACTAGTGCCTCATTCAACATCTGTTTCAATCTCTCAAAACTTTCTTGGCACTAATCATTCCAAACAAACTGTACGTTCTTTTGTAATATTTTTGTTATTGGTAAAACTATCTTTGAAAATCTGCTAATGAATCTTCGGTAGTAACCAGCTAAACCCAGAAAACTATAGAGTTTTGACACATTTATCGGTGCTTTCCACTTAATTGTGGCTTCAATATTTTTTTAATCAACATGGATCCCATCCGTAGAAATAACATACCCAAAAAATACTACTTCTGATAGCCAAAATTCGCATTTACTGAGCTTCTCGTAGAGTTGTTCTCACAAAATTTGTAAAACAATTTGCAAATGTTGTTCTTGGTCAACATCTGATTTTGAGCATATCAAAATGTCGTCAATAAATACTACTACGAACTGATCTAGGTATGGCTAAACATGCGATTCATGAGATCCATAAATGTCGTAGGAGCATTTTTTCAATCCGAAGGGCATCACTAAAAATTTGTAATGGCCATAACGTGTACGAAAAGCAATTTTTGGTATGTCACTATCCTTCACTTTCAACTGAAAGTAACCCGATCTTAAATCAGTCTTAGAAAAGATTGAAGCTCCTTTCAATTGATCAAACAAGTTATCGATACGAGGAAGAGGATATCGATTCTTAATTGTCAACTTTTTCAATTGTCGATAGTCGATACAAAGTCGCATCGAGCCATCTTTTTTTTAACGAATAGAACTAGAGCTCCTCAGGGCGATATACTAGGACGTATAAAGCTGTGGTCTAGTAGATCTTGCAGTTGAATTTTTAATTCAGTTGGTGCCATTTGATAATGGGGTATTGATATTGGAGTTGCACCCAGAAATACTTCGATCGCAAACTCAACCTCCCAATCAGGTGGTAATCCTGGCAACTCCTCGAGAAACATTTCAGGGAATTCACAAACAATCCTGATATTACTGATTTCACTATCCCCGAGCTTCAAGTTAACAATATAAGCTAGAAAAGCTACATAGCCTTGCCTCAATAACTTATCATCTCAAATCGATGAAACAATCCGAGTTAGACCACCCGTTTTAATACCACTAACTTCGATCGTCTCATTATTAAAATCTTGGACTGAAAACTTTTTCTTTCGACAATTGAGAACTACCCCGTGCTTAGTTAACCAATCCATACCCAAAATTATATCAAAATCACCAAAAGACATCATTAGAAAATCTACTGGAAATATCAAATTTTGAATTTTTAGTGGACAACGTCTAACACCCCTTACCCGTGTTCAACGCCGAAACAAGATACGAGGCGTTACAGGACAATAACACTTGCAACTGAACAAATTCAAGCCATAAATTTTCGTTTAAAATTTAAAAATTTTATCTTATAACATAAAGTTCCTAAAATGGGCCTACGAGCTCCAAAACATGCTTTGGGAGTGATTCGGGATCAAACCAAAAACTTATAAAACTATTTGAACACTTTATACACATATTATTTCATCTTTTGCAATTAAGTCCTTTTATCGATTTCACCAAAAATAATCTAGCAAAAGTTGTTTATCACACTTCAAACTTTCATATTCTACCACTAGACATCAAAATACATACATGTCATTCATGGGTAAAATTTTAAACACAAAATCTAGCTCAAAATAGTGGTAGAAATTGTTAGATCAAGTTACGAGGATTTCAAAAATACAAAGAACATCAAAAATAGGGCTAGGAGGTACTTACAATCAAGCTTGAAAGTGAAACAAAACCCTAGCTATGGCTCCTTGAAATTTTCGGCTATGGAGGATGAAGATGGACACCAATTTTAACTTCTTTTCCGCTTTTTATTAATTTATTAACCAAATGACTAAAATGCCCTTAAGGCCTTTCCTTGAGATTTTTCCCTTCCATGCCCATTTTTGTCCATCATGAGATATAATGGTCTAATTACTAAATAAGGACCTCTAATAAATTTTTAATGCTATCTCATACTTAAAACTTCTAGAATATCATATTTTTCAATTTTTGCAATTTAGTTTTAAAAGATAAATTGATAACTAAATCATAAAATTTTCTTCATGAAATTTTCACACAACCATGCAAACATGCCATAGACCTCATAAAAACCATAAAGCATATATTTATACTTTGGATTTGTGGTCTCGCAACCACTATTCTAACTAGGCCCTAAATTGGGCTGTTACACAACGTTTACATACTTGATCAACTAATATTGTTTGACCTAGCGGGCTAGATACAGACATAGCTACTTTAGACGTCTCAGATTTTATTTTCCCAGATTCAATCAGATTAGAATTAACATAAGAATAAGAAGAACCAGGTCAATTAAGGTATATACAGGTGTAGAGAATAATAGAAAAATACATGCTACAACATCGGTAGCATCTCCCTCATCACGTGTACGCACCACATAAGCACGAGTCGGTGCTTTAGCCTTAGGCTGCTGAGTAATTATTTCATTTTTTTTCTTGATCCACCCCTCGAAACTGATCCACCTCTACTTGTTCCTCGATCCTTAGCTGCGGATACGACTTTCTATGAATCATCTAATGTATCATTTTAGTTCTTCGGACACTCTCTAGCGAAATGCTCCAATAATCCACAAAAGAAAAAACCTTTTGTCAATTTCCAACATTTTCCCCAGTGCTTCTTGCCATAATGCTCACAGGTCGGCATTTCAGAACTTTTATTCGACCCTTTTACACTCCCAACAGAAACTATTAGTTAACGGTCTCGCATTCTGTTCAATGCCGATGATCTAACAGTTGCCTTTTCAAAATCTTAAGACTCTTTGTTCTGTTTTGGTACTAAATAAGAACTAGGAGTCCCAAAACATTTTCCCTTAACACCATAAGGTTCTGATTTATTACTTAATCCCAGAGATTGTTCTACCATTTTTGCCCGTTCAGATAAATCTACAAACTATTTTATTCTCAACAGAACTAATTGAGTTTTAATTTTATCTCACATTCCACGAAGAAAACGTTTGCAATTGGCTTCTTTGGTAGGAATAAGTTCTATTGCGTACTTACTGAGTCACATATATTCTCGTTCATAATCCACAATAGATAAATATTCTTACTTCAATAAAAGAAATTCATGTTTTCTATCCTCGAAATATAGTTCCTCGGCATATTTCTTTTGAAACTCTATTTGGAAGAATTTTCAATCTACTGCTTCGGTCGGAATATGTCTTGTGATGATTTGCCACTATGTGTTGCCTTTCCTTATAATAATTATACTGCATAAATAACATTCTCCCACGGTCAACACTCTAATTGCTGAAGAACCCAAGTGGTGAATTCCAACCATGTTCCACTGATGACAGATTAATCCCTTTTAGTTTAAAAAATTCGCTAGCACCGTATCTCCTTAATTATTTAATAGGAGCTCGTTTAACTGAGGGTGCATGAAACACCCCGAATTTGGGCCTAGTAGTATTGGGCCTATTGGGCCTTGGGCGTGAGAGTGTTTAAAATTTTTGAGAATAAGAGAACGGCACTAACCAAGTTGTAACGCCCCAAAAATCCTGAAACTTTAAATTTATGTGCATTGAGGTTGGTATGTATAAGTAGCACTTAGAATATTAATTTTAAGGTATTATCGGGATTATTTGAAGCCTTGGAAATAGGGAAAACTATAGGGAAAAATTTATTTTCTTACTTTAGTGGACCCTAGTCTCAGGCATTAGGCCTCTTAAGTAGATTAGGGGGAAAATAGGATACAAATAGACTTGTGGTCCAATGGCAAGTGGCGTCACTTGAGGAGCTATAAGGTGGCGTGTTGTCAGCTGAAGAGGTCCAAGGTTCGAGCATTAGGAGTGATATTTTTGGAGTGTTTTATTTTGCATAAGTGGACGGCCAAAGTTGTGTTGAATATGAACTCTTGCGTTGGAGTGTTTGAGTGGTAAGGGAAACTGATAATGGAGGAAAATTCAGATAATGCTAAGGTGTTATCAGGAGAAAAGTTAGGAGATGAGGAGAGGGAGGAATTGGTGCCGAATGGGACTGTGGGGAAAGAAGTATTTGGCTGGTGGCTATAAAAGGAGAGGCCGAATGCTTTGAAGGGTTTTTGAGCTTTCATTAGTCTTTCTTTTCTTCCCTTAATCGGTTTTCTCGTAGCCAAATTCTCCCAATTGATGAAATCTCTTATAACCGAATCCTTTTTGTCGAATTCTCTCATAGCCAAACTTTTCTGTTGCCGAATTACCATCATCTTCTCTTACCGAAATCTCCATTATTGCTGAATTTTTGTTGTTTTTCTCTATCACAAATCAGTTGGTATCTACTCTCAGTCAAGGTTAAAAGCCGAATCTCGTTCGGTAGTTATCTAGGCCGCGGGATCTAATGTTGGATTTGGTAAGTATTTGATTATCCTCTTTGTATGTTTTATTAAAAGTCGAAGGGCTATCTAACTTCTCATCATTGTTAACCTTGTGTTAACAAGGATAGGATTCAGAGATCGCAAGCGTGGTAGGATCGTTAGCAAGGCTAAGTATACTCAACTCGATTGTGGTTTAAGTAAATGGCCAAATGTGTGTATGATCTATAGGGGTGACTTGTGTGGATTATGAGTCACTCAGATTTTGATGGTGTATGTGTGAGTGCAGATCTAGGGGATACTCCTGATTAGTAGCTAAGGAAAGGATATTAGAATCCGGTGGCACACGGTAAGGTTACGGTAAGGCTTCGGCTTTTGGTAAATGTTTTGATTTAGTGATTGATTGAAGGTTGGTTGGTTATAGGTTCGAGGCTAAGGATAGTATAGCACGTCACAGTAACCAGGTGTGTACAAACACTACACACATATGATATCGGCAATGCCGAAAAGCCGAAAGTGGCTAAATGAGCCCGGTGGGCCCTGAGGCTAAGATTGATGAAATTGATTGATTTGGTTATATGAATTGAGTTACTCATGCATGTTACATGATCTGGAAATATTTTGGGCCTAATAAGCCATATGAATGATATCTGGGCCTAATAGGCTAAAAGGATGTGAGTTGGGCTTAATGGGTTATATGAATGTGAAATGGGCTTGATGGGCTTTATGGGGGCGTAGACAAGTATGCTAGGGTTTAATGGACTTTAGGCCTTCTGAACAACTCTTGAACCGCATAAGACTTAATTTAATAATCAATATGTCCGTGGACAAGTCGCTGGGTTAGAGTGTGGCAACGGACATATGCATATCTAGGATTGGATCTAGGGAGAGCTTGGTACTTAAGAGGTCCTAGCGGCCCACCTCCTCTTCTCTGGAATCCTACCTGATACGTAGTGTCTGTTCACTTTAGCCGTAAGGACTTGCTAATAACACTAAGTGTGCGATCATAATTAGTGAATAGCACTGTGTGTGCGAAACAATAGAAGCTACGACTTTAATGAATAGCACTGTGTGTGCGAAATAATATAAGTTTCGACTTTGTGATTAGCACTGTGTGTGCGACATTGATAGAAGCTACGACCTTAACAATTAGCACTGTGTGTGCGAAAAGACAAAAGTTTTGGCTTATTGAATATGCATTGTGTGTGCGATACCAAAAATAAGTTCAGTTTAACATATTGGCACTAAGTGTGCGATAACGATTATGTTCGGTTATGAAATTGGCACTAAGTGTACGATACATTGCTAATAAACAGCACTGTATGCTCTCCTTTTTCAGTAACGACACTAAGTGTGCGATACGTTATTTGATTTGCACTAAGAGTGCGGAGTTATGGATCCATTAAAACATTAACCCACTAATGAAGATACCCGAGAAATATTATTTAAGTAAATAAGGCATGATATCTTGGTGACATAGTACTAATGAGGTAAGTTGCTCTTACTTTACGAGATTAAAGGAACGAGATGTAATTCATTAATCTATGAGTTTGTCCGAAATGAATATATGGTATATAAGTATGAGGTAATATCAAGAAATTGAGTAGTATGAATGGTGAGAAACTAAGTTTTTATTAAGGCATGTATGATAGCTATGTGGATAATAATAGTTTTAAAAGTTAAAATAGAATAGATACTTGAGTATGGGGTTGAGATTTATAATGAGCTAAAGAAAGAATGAGATGAATCTGTTTCAGGTACGTTGAATTGTACACTAAGTGTGTATATAAGGTAATTCACTATGTGATCTTATTATAATGATTATGTATAATGAGATATCAATATGATTCTTGAATTGATGTTGGAGGCAAATGTGGTCAAAAGTATGAATCAAAGTATATATATATATGAGAAGTTGGTTATGTATAAGAAATGTGCTTATGTTTTTATATGCTTATATGCTTACATATGTAGTTTATTGTATATGGCTTACTAAGCTTTTGGAAAGTTTACTCTGTGTGTGTGTGTTTAATCTGTTTTATAGGTCGTCAAAGCTACTGAAGGCTCAGGACCGTCAAGGATCGTCATCACACTACTAAAATCATTTTGGTACCCTTTTGAAAATGTATAAAGCTAGATATGGTATGTATAGGCTAGTTTTGGTACGAGTTGTATAATGAACTTAACCATGTGATTTGGCTAATTATGTTTTGGTAATATGCCCTAATGCATGTGATATGTGAAGTTGTTTTGACATGCTTAGTTGTTACATGAAATGGTTATGAATGGTAAGTATATATGGATGAAAAGAGCTTGGTATAATTTAGATTTAGTTATGCAAATTGGTTGATTATTTTGGTATATTTTGATGGTTATATGTGTATAAGATATCTTGTTAAATATGGCTTGTAGATTTGACCCTTTGTGGGTGGCATTTTGGCCTTGTAAATGACCTATAATGTCACACGGTTGTGGCACACGAGTGTGCCTAACGACCGTGGGTGAATTGTAGGATGCAATTTATCATCACACGGCCCCGACACGGGCGTGTCATCTGGCCGTGGTGTGCAAGTCGGTAGCTAACATAAAAGTACACGGCCTCGACATGGGCGTGCTTAATGGTCGTGGTAGGAAAGTCAGTATATGACCTAAAAGTACACAGCCATGGCACACGGGCGTGCCTAATGACCGTGTTGGTATAGTTAGTATAAACAAGGATGGATACACGGGGGTGTCTAGAAGCCGTGAAGGGCACACGGTCTCCTCCCACGGGCGTGTCTCCCCTGTATTTTAGAAAAGTTTCAATTTTTCATGAAATTTCATATGTGTTTCAGTTTAGTCCCGACTCGACTTATAAGTATGATTAAGGTCTCGAGGACCCGATTAAGGGGCATTATGTCTGAGGATGATGAGTGAATGTATGATTTTGTCTGTGAATGTTTCTGATCTGTCCGGTAATGCCCCTAACCTTAATCCGGCGACAGACTCGGAATAGGGGTGTTACAAATACCCTTAGGTAGTGAAATGACTAAAATACCCCTAAGTGCCGGATGTGTGGAAATGTGTATGTTGCATTCATGAAATATATGTTGCACTTGGGTGGGTTTTG
The DNA here is from genome assembly GCA_025503065.1 of Gossypium bickii. Classification (NCBI taxonomy): domain Eukaryota; kingdom Viridiplantae; phylum Streptophyta; class Magnoliopsida; order Malvales; family Malvaceae; genus Gossypium; species Gossypium bickii. Next base: position 27,722,697 of record CP106718.1, read on the forward strand.
ATGATACGGAGGAAGATTTGAGGATCACATAGTCGCTTGACGATCGTGGATCCACCGGTGGCTTTAAGCCCATTATAGCAGCTTTGTTGCAACGTTTAAGTAGTGCCGCTGCTGGTGCCACCTTTGGAGTGTAGGGATGGGTGGGTTGATATTTATATCCCCACAGGAGTGTTGGGTTGGAAGGGAAATAGAGTGCAGGGTTGGATTCGGGATGGGCTCATTGTATTTATGTGATACTGATATGATATGAGGTCGTTGTGGGCTAAACCCCAAGGCCACCGTTTTTGATAGGGCTTAGGCCCAATGTAATTTGTATGCTGATTGGATTACCAAGGGTCGTACACTCTGAGTTTCAAAACTCACCCCTTTTTATTAAATGTTTTAGGTGATCCTCAGTAAACAGCTCGACGTGGGAGAGGACTCAGAGATGGCCACACTACAAGATATTTAGAAGTTTTATTTACTTGTTTCAAAAGACATGATTTTAATTACCTTATTTTCATTGGATGTAATAAGGCCTTATACTCCAATTTGACTTTAGATTTTTAGTTTTGTTATTATTATTTTAACTGTTTCCTTAGTTATCAAACCTGAGTAAATTTCTTATGTTTAAACTTGGTTTCCGAAATACTTAAAATAATAAAATGGGCTTTTATCATTACTTAATAAGATGGTCAAGGATTTTTGGGCTTTTCGGCCTTAAACTTTAACTTAGCAAAATTGTTTTGAATTGTGCCTTTAATGTGACATTCCCGGATTCGGCCATAACGTCTGGGCCAGGTTTGGGGTGTTACAGTACGGGTATTATCGAAGGAGTGGCTCCCGCTACCCTTTGTAGGGCGTAGGCAATAACTCGTAATATCTCAATATCGCCTTGCCCTTCATTAGGGCCTTTATGGACATTTGATCGTTGAATACTATCAGAATGAACACTGGGTGTTATCGATTCTGATTCATAAAATTCCTCAATAGAATCATCACCATATGAATTTATTGATCTACTGCGTTATTAGCATCATCTGACATCTTTTAAACTATAAAATAAGAATAAAATAAATCAACATCCAATCTCGACTCAGATTCAATTCAACTTTGGCATGTACCTCTAGACTCAATTTCGAGCTCAATTTAGTCCGAGAACCAGTTAAACTTATAGCTCTAATACAACTAAATGTAACACCCCTAACCCGTATCCGTCGCCGAATTAAGGTTACAGATCGAAAACATTTAAACTTAATGTCATTCAATAATATAATCACATTATAAACCAATCATATACATACACACCGTTCCTAAATCGGGCCTTCAAAGCCCTAAAAATATCTTAGAAATAAATCGGGACCAACTTAAAACAGTTTGGAAAGCTTAGAAAAACATACAAAAATCTTGCAAAACAGGGGTCACACGGTCGTGTGGCCAGGCCGTGTAACCTTCGAACTAGTAACACATGGTCGTGTTTCAGTTCATGTCCTCACCCATGTAACTCTCTGAGTAAGGTCACACGCTTGTGTGTCAGACCATGTAACTCTTTGAGTTACCCCTCACGCTCGTGTGCCAGGCCGTGTGTTAGGTCGTGTAGCTCACTGACTTGCAACCTAAGAAAATCATCAGATGACACATGGCCCTGTCGCTAGGCTGTGTGCCTCACACGGTTGAGTCACATACCCGTGTCTTAAGTCGTGTGGACCCAAATTTACCTAAAACCAAACAATTTCAAATTCATTACATGCATAACCATTCATCCTACTTAAGCTCATTTTAAAAAGGACCTAAACAACATCAAAACATAATTAAACATGCTTAAAAGCATACCAAAACAACCATCTTAAGTGCCTAACCAATGTGCCCTCATTAATTGACACCACATTTAATTCATCCATCAACAATCAATATACAACTCATAGATAAAGTTCAAACATTCAAATAGTTGAGTATGGTAAAAATGTAACCTATACTAATCACTCCCAACCAATTATCAACCAAAAAGGCTCAATGGATAAACTTTATTCATTTACTAATCAAGCACCTCAAGTATAATACCAAAATGACCAAATCATTAAAGTAAAAACTAAGTGGAAGCATTTACATAACAACTCCAAACATTTATTTACAATCATTTAAAACTTATATGACTACGTTCTCTAGGATTTATTAAACAAAAGGACTTTATCTTAATATAGACATCATAGGCACACATGCAAAGACTTAAAAAGAAATACATTACCAACTTTAAGTATGGGATTTGTCGTGGATGCTGAGACGTAGAACAACAATAATGCCTAACCTGTAGTCAAGTAAAAATTCAAGAAGCAAGCAACTCATGATCTCAATGGCTCCCACTTTCAAGTATTAACCAGAAGTCTACATTTCACAACATATAAGTCATCTCATGAATTATTATACCTTATTAAAATATATAATCCAACAAATGACACCCGGTGCCTAATGGTTAGACCGTGAATAAAGTTTTGCGCCCAGCGCTAGTCATTTAACTTGACAAGATCATTTGTATGACCAACACTAGTCGAACGAGTCGACAAGTTATTGTGCCCAACGTTAGTCGGATAACTGATGATAGTTGTGCCCAACACTAGTTAAACGGGTCAACAAATTATTGCGCCTAGCGCTAGTAAAATAACCGAAGCTAGTTGTCCCCAGCACTAGTCGAACGGGTCGACAAATTATTGCGCCCAACACTAGTCGGATAACCGATGATAGTTGTTCATCCGTGATTCCATAATATTACTTTTCATCACTCAATATAATGTTTTATCTAAATACATATACTTCCATAAACTTTCATTCAATTGAATTAACATTTACATCCATAAACTTTCATTCAATTAAATTAACAATTACATTAGAGATATAATAAGACATCAAGTAGTAACTAGATTAATTAAAACAATTTATAAAGTTTGAGTTCAGTGAATACGAACTTACCTTAACAAAACATTCGTAAAGTGAGTCCGATAACTACTCTATTATTTTAGTTTTTCCATGATTCATGTCCAGTTGATTCGTTCCTTGATCTATGTCCGATAAACTTTATTCATTTACTAATCAAGCACCTCAAGCATGATACCAAAATGACCAAATCATTAAAGTAAAAACTAAGTGGAAGCATTTACATAACAACTCCAAACATTTATTTACAATTATTTAGAACTTATATGACTACGTTCTCTAGGATTTATTAAACAAAAGAACTTTATTTTAATATAGACATCATAGGTACATGCAAAGATTCAAAAAGAAATGCATCACCAACTTTGACTATGGGATTTGTCGTGGATGCTGAGACGTAGAACAACAGTAATGCCTAACCTGCAGTCAAGTAAAAATTCAAGAAACAAGCAACTCATGATCTCAATGGATCCCACTTTCAACTATTAACCATAAGTCTACATTTCACAACATATAAGTCATTTAATGAATTATTATACCTTACCAAAATATATAATCCCACAAATGACATCCGGTGCCAAATGGTTAGACCGTGAATAAGGTTTTGTGCCCAGCACTAGTTGGATAACTGACGATAGTTGTGCCCAACACTAGTCAATCGACTCGACAAATTATTGTATCCAGCGCTAGTCGGATAAACGATGATAGTTGTGCCTAGCACTAGTCAAACAAGTTGACAAATTATTGTGCCCAGCACTAGTTAGATAACTAACGATAGTTGTGCCCAGCACTAGTCGAACGAGTCGACAAATTATTGTGCCCAGAGCTAGTCGAATAACCTATGATAGTTGTTTATTCGCGATTCCATGATATTACTTTTGATCACTCAATATCACTTTTTATCTAAATACATATACTTCCATAAACATCCATTCAATTGAATTAACATATACATCCATGAACATTCATTCAATTAAATTAACAATTACATTAGATATATAATAAGACATCAAGTAGCAACTATTAATTAAAACAATTTATAAAGTTCGAGTTTAGTGAATACGAACTTACCTTAACAAAACATTCGTAAAGTGAGTCCGATAACTACTCCATTATTTTAGTTTTTCCACGGTTCATGTTTGGTCGATTCGTTCCTTGATCTATGTTTACAATTTCATTCAATTAATACTATTTCATCGCTTAAATAAATGTATTTATACAATAAAATCCGTCCACTATCTATTCCAAAAATTATCCCAATATTTTATCACTTGTGCAATCTAATCACTAGCACAAATATAAAATTTGACCACATGCAATCATTAACATCAAAATTTAACTTAATCACACCTTCTTTACATTTCCATAGCTAACCAATATATATATGGTTCTTAAAAATCCCTAAGTTCTTGAAATTAATAAATTAACACCATGCTAGATAAAATTATAGTATTTAACTTCTTAAAAGTTAATACTAACAAAAACCCATAATATAAAATATTTTTAATTACTCACTAAACTTAGTAACTCAACGCAATTTCCAGCACAAAGAACAACCTCCAAAACAATCCCTAAACTTCACTTGAATAAACAATTTAACCCCCAATTCAACCAAAACACTTCAAAAACTCAACTATCACAAAGATGACCTTTTCCAGCACATTAACAACTCTAAAAATTTTTACATGGCCAATTTAGCTTATGATCTCAAGGCTCCAAAAATATAAAATTCATGCAAAATGAACTAAAATTTACTAACCAATTGGGGCTTCAAAGGTAAGCAAAACAATGGCCGAATGAAGCTATCTTCCTTCTCAATGCATGCAAAGAGGATGAAGATCACTTTCTATTTTTCTATCACTTTCCACTATCTTAATGCTTTTTATCTATTATTATTATTATTATTATTATTATTTCTTCTTTTCTATTCTCAAAACATGGTTTATTACTAATTAAATATAATATATAAGTTATACATATAAACATAATATCAATAATAATCTTTCCACTAACAAACTCATATACATAATGTTTTATTTATTTAAATAGTCCTTCACTCTAGTCTCACTTTATAATTTAGTGTAAATTCCTACCTTTATCATTTAATTTAATCTTTGCACTTAATCTAAACTTTAATTTTACAAAATTACCTACCCAAATTTCGATTTATTTCCAAAGTAATTCCGTAATTATTTAATAAAATTATTTATCAACCCAATTTAGGGAAACGAAGTTCCTGAAATTACTTTCCTGACACCCTTGACTTTCAGGTCGTTACACCTGAGCATTCATCATGGGGTTAATTGGGGACATTTTAATGCCCGATAAATCTCAAAATTTGGTGCATGTAAGGTGCCTACTACATCTGTTGGACTTCAAACAATAAGGAAAACTAAGTTGGGGATTTGCAGTCTTGTACACTACTAGGAACTATGTCGACCACGATACCAAATATGATGTCGATCTATGATTGCTTGCTCCTGCTGCAGTTGTGGGCCTGGTGACGACTACCGTTTCTACGTGTCAGAGTGACTGACCATACATGTTCCCATTGGTGATGAGGTAAACATCATTTATTAATAAATACGTAGTTTGTATTGTAAATGTTTTTATTTATTATATGTCTTGAGTAACATATTACCTATACAGGTGGAACCATGGGCCGAGTTACGTGGGATTGCCCAAGGAGCTTGAAGATTTTAGGCTGCTATTAGATCAACGTTTCGAAGCTGAGGTTAGTTACTTATTCTTTTGAACCTATATTAATTATGCAATGATTAGTAAAAAAAATTATACGTAACAATATTTGCAATTTTACTTTTCAGTTTGAATGGATGTCGTATGTCAACACCAATATCATATCTTGCATTCCGCCGGAAGTGTTTGCCAATCGGGAGATGTTGGATGCAAATGTGTCTTTGATAATGTACGCAACAGTGAAAATGCATGAATCAAACAGAGTGTTGCGGTATTTTGGGTGGAGGCAACGGATTTCGCTGCTACCGCAAGACATGAAGGAGCACAAGTTGGACATGTGGGGGAAAAACAACGAGGATTGGGCAGAGAAGCACAATGAGCACATTTAGACTTGAGATCGTAGGATGGAATCCTTACCTGTCTGTGAACTATTTTTCTCAGCGGACACGACAGTAGATATCGAATACATGACATGGTTCAGAGTTGCCAGAAAGTCGTATCTGCTATCACTGGAGGCGAGGAGTAGGCAAATTCGATCGAAAAGGCAACGACGACTAGCATAGCAACAACGTAGGAGGGTACACGGTCGCACAATGGGTTTTTCATCGGTTCTGATAGAAGAAACGTCGCCTATATTTACGCAATATTCGGGTTAGTTCACTTTACTTATTCCTCTTCATTTCACTAACCCCATGTTTTTTTCACAAGCATCGCACTACGCACCACTGTTGCACGTGGTTGGTTCTTCCATTCCTGTAGGTATATATTTCGAGGTACCTCTTCACCCCATGCTGACATCGATGTCGACCTAGATGTTCGGCCAAATGCAAGCGCATGCACTGATGACAACACCGATACAGACACCTATACAACAGTCGATGTCAGTGTCAATACCGGGGACAATGCCAATATACCCAGGATTTGGGGCACCTTATGGTTACACACCGATAGTTACACAAATTGATGTAATTTTTTCTCCATTTCCAAGCAACCGGTACCTTTAACCTTTCTTCTTATTCGAAGGCCAGCACTATCGTGGACATAAGAGGACTCTCAGGTAGGGAGCGACTATTGCGATGCGGTAAAAGTGGTGTTCCTTTCGGGGCGATGACGATTGTTGTTATTAAACAACCCATTAATAACTATAACCGCTACCGCGTCGACCCGAGTTTGACCTTTCTTGTGCCAGAACATCCGCTTTCCACTAAAGAGCCATCTTGTGTTCACCTTGGTGTTAGCCTTTGGATAAGAATGAAAGGTTAAAGATACCGGCTACTTGGAAATAGAGAAAAAAAATTACATTGATTACACCAGAAGTCCCCAAAATTTTTTCGTATGATTATGGCCTTAATCTTATGTATGGTATATATAGGGCATCGTTTGCGAGTATCAAAAAAGTTGAACTCCTAACTACGTAACGACCGTCACCTAGCATCTTGTTACACTTGAAGCCGTGACCACATCATGGCCGCTGACTAGGACCTCCACCTAGACTTCGACCCCTGACTGTATCAAGCATTATTACCTCAAAACCTGATTTCCCCACGATGGGTTTCTGAGGTGATAGTTCTATCCAGACATGACATATGAAATGTATGTGTTCTGAGGTACATTATTACATTTCCGACCCTTCAAATCTACCTATGAACTTCTATAATTTCAGTCAGAAACCCTAAAGCTTTTAAAATACCCTAAACAACCCTAAACCCTATAACCCAAAAACCCTAACCCTGGGAGAGAGAAAGGGATAGCGTGTCCAGCTGGTCACACTTTCCTACCACATGTGTAGAAAGCGCGCCTCGCTGGATATATTTTTCCTTTCTCCCCCAAAAACGACCTAAAGGCCTAATTAAAAAAAAGGGGGGGGGGGCTTTTTGGTTAATTTAGTCGAAAATAATAAACTAAAAATATCTATAATTTTCCATTCTTTCAATTGATGGTGAAAACTGGAGCATTATTTTCAGTTTCAATATCATTCTCTTTTAACGTTTATGCTTTCAATGTAATATTTACTAAAATCATCGTAAATATAAACCAAATACTCCTCCTATTCCAATTTTTAATAAATATGGATTTATTTTTTAATTAATATTTTTAGTGTAGGAATTTGGAATTTTATATATGGATTTGAATTTTAAATTTTTAGATTTGAATTTATGATTTTCAAATTCTTATTTAAAAATTAAATTTTATTTGAATTTATTAAAAATAATTTTTAATAATTCAAATTTAGATTTAAATTTTAAAATATTATTTTTGGAAATAATTTTTTTATTAATTATAACTTAAAAATTATGATAATCTATAATATATGTAAAAGCATGAGTTTGAAAAAACTTTTGAACGGACTAGAATACTATTTATTTTTTATGATATTACTAAATTCACATCTAAAAATAATTATAATATTTAATTTAGAATTATTAGTTAAAAAATTGAAATAAAATAAAATTTGAAATAATTATATATTTAAAAATAATTATAATTTAATAAGAATTGTGATAATTACACATTTAAAAATAATTAGAACTTATATGCAATTAATGGTTAAAAAGTTATGATAAATTATAATTTACTATTATAACAAAAGTTGTCCTAATTTTTTTTTTAAATAATGCTAATTTATTCATGTAAAATAAATCTATTATTTGAATACAACTATAACCATATTATTTATCACTTAATTAATATTAAAGGTAATTAGTTATTATTTTGAATTATGTTACTTTGCATTAATTAGATAAAGTAAAGTTATATTGTAGGTTGAATAAGTTAAAAACACTTTAATTATTATTTGAAAATTTCCTATTATGATATTTGATTTAGTAAGTTAATATATTTTAATTATATTCAATAATTTAAATAAATAATATTATTTTATACTAATTTTTGTAATTAAAAGTACGATCTTTAAAAAATTAATTAATATTAAACGCGTAAAATCACATGCAACGCATGTGAAATTAGAATTTTTTATGTTATATATAAAAACACGAGTTTAAATTTTTTTTTGAATTAATAAGAATACCTTTTTTTTATCATATTACTAAATTAACATCTAAAAATAATTATAATTTAATTTAAATTTTTAAATTTTCATTTCAATATTATGATAATTACAAGATTTATTGATACCTAAATATAATTAAAATTTAATTTAAAATTATTAATTGATATGTAAACCTAAAGTAGTATGTTTGTTCAATTAAAAAAAAAAAAAGAGATTGACGTAAAAATTGAGTTTTAATTTGAATAGAGTTTTAAGTAAAAAAAATTATCTTTTAATTATCTCTTAATTAATATTAGAATTATATATTAATTAAAATTTAAGTTTTAGCTCTATAAATAATATCTAATAGTTTAGTACATTCAATCAAGTAGCATTTAAGAAAAAATATCAATAAGAAAATGCAGATTGTTAACAATAATAAATTAAAAATAACTCAAAAAGAATGAAGCACCAATGGTTCTTCGAAAAGGCACTATCGAATCATATCGGAACAACAATGGTACTAGAGAGCCGGTGAGAGATGACAAATTATTTTAATTGATTATAAGGTAATATAATATTATGCTTATTTCTATTTTCATTACTTTTAAAATATTTTATTCTCTCAATTATTTATTAAAATCAATAGAGTTTTATTATAAATTAGACCAATCATTAATTAATTACTATATATATATGAGTTAATATTTGGTACACATGTAGTTTTAAAAATTTGTCATGTGTTCCTTTTTTTAAAATATTTTATTATACAACCCCTTAACTTTACTTGTGGAGTCTAAAAACTCTATTTGTACCAAATATTATTCTAATATATAAATTTTTTAAATTTATAAAATTATATTATTTAATGAATTAAAAAATGAACACGTAAAATCATGTACAACGTACGTGACATTGAAACTAGTATATATCAAATTGATCTAATGTTGAAGCTCTAAAACCTATTATTGAATTAAGATTTGGATTTAAATCATGTCGAAAATTAAAAGAGAATAAATTAATAATAATGTTATTTGATTTAAAAAATAAGCTTAATATAATGAAAAATCTCTATAAAATAATTCAACCATCAAAACTATTAATTGAAAATAACACTTAATTGAGCCCTTAATTAAACACAAGCAATAAATTAAGCGTTCAAGAAAACCAACTTTTATATAACTCTCTCATGGTCGGTACGGTTAAAGATAATAAATTCTCTTTAAATGTTTAAAAATACATTAACGTCATAAATTTTTTTAAAAATAATAATTGAAAATCATGTTTAATCTATATTATCAAAACCGAATTAGACCCAATTGTACCATTATATTAAGAAATATTATTAAAAACCGGTTAAATCAAATTAAAAATTGACTAAAATAGGTCCAACTGATATTAATTTATGAGTTGTAATTATTTTTGGGTTTTTCTATTTCACTATTGACCCTTTGCTTGTGAATTCCTTCGACTAGAATCAGATTTGAGCTCCGGATGATTGTGAGTTACGAAGCCATCTTTTGAGCCAAATTACTTCTTCGTTGCTGCAATAGATGGGAAGAAAATAACTTGGGTCTTCTACAGAAATAAATTTGAGAAGAAGAAGCAAGTAGGAAAAAAAATATTAAATGATGGACATGATGATAGAAATTTGTAATTCTATAAATAAGGTTAAGAAATCGATATATCTATATTTTATTGAACTTGCGTTATAAATTAATTCGATATTAACTTGATTATACAAATATTAAAATGATTTCTCATATAAAAATTAATTTATATTTTTATGACCATATTTGTATTCTTTTTTATATACTTAGCTTTTTCCATCATTTGCAATCATTTCTGTGGTATGGCCATTCTCGAATGAAATGGTATTGAATCGCAGCTTGTGTTGAGCATTGGGAAAGGAGTTAATGAATTCACCCTTCATACTAACTCACTTTCATACATTAGAATATTTTTATAAAAACTCTTTTTCTTTAAATTAAGTTTAAGTTTATGTAAGGTTTTATAATTTAAATTATAAATTTAATTATAAGGTTAACGCTAATTATGTAAATAAAAAAAATTTTCTTGGATCATACCATAGTGTATGATACCATTTGAAAGAATGGTGCTAGACATAAGCATCATAGATAAGTTACAAATTCTTTAATTTGAGACATTTAATGCTTCAAAATTGTGGCTAAAAACAGCGGCGAATCCAAAAATACGACTCAGGGGTAGGGGCGAAGTCAAAAAAGTTTTTGAGGATCGAAATTAAATTATATATTTTTATGATAGTAAAAATGTAATTTCGTCATTTTAATAGTCTATATCTTTAAACTTTTAGAGGTTTAAATCAAATTTTTATTAATTTTGAGGGGCAAAAGTACAATTTTACCATTACTAATTTAAAATTTTATAAATTATAAATGGTCTAAAAGAAAAATTTCCTATTTTAGGAGGGTCGAGGCTCCTACCAGCTCTACTAGATCCACCCCTGGCTGAGAAAACATTTATTGTTCTAAAAAAATATTTCCTAAAAAAAAAGGTTAGGTTATACTAGCATGTTTCATATTTCAAAACTTTAATCATATGTGGAATTGAAATGATTTATACTTCAAAAATTACACGGAAGAAGGAGATCTTGATGATCTTAATGATATATAGTTAAATTCAGATGATGTTAAACTCAGTTAATGACCAACAGATGATGAAAATGAGCATATGTTAAATATTAAAGAGGGAATAACCCAACAAATATGCACTAGAACAATTAGATAAAATTGTATATGATGTTTATTTTTCTTATTATTTTTATTAGTAATCATATTATTAACTACTTTTTTTTAGACTAATATAATACACATGATGATTTGATTTTAATTTTTATTATTTGTTTAGAAATTATTTTTATCATCCAAATAATTTTTATAATAATTAATATTTTTTAAAAATATAAATTATGTAATTGTATAATTACAATTTGTACTACCAAACATAACATAGGAAATTACAATATAATTATACACTGTCAACTAAACACATTTAAGGAATTACAATTCTTTGTGATTTCAAGTGAGTAATTACACTTTCATTCAATTATTTGGTGTTGTCCAAACATACTCTTAATTTTATCTGGTTGTTATACGTTAGTAATCACTGACCCGAATCTTAGATAAGATCTAGGTCACCTGCTCGCAACCTGGATATGTCTCACCAGAAAATTGAGCGCGAGGCAAACCGTGAGTGGACAGCAAAGGGAGTTCGTAGATCTAGCTCCCAAAGTAAGCTCGCGGATCCAGCTCGCATGAACCAAAGGAGAGTTGCAGTCTCAATCCGTGTATACCCAATGAGCTCACAGAAAGGAGACTGCGAGCTTTGTAGACAACTTCGGGGTGAAACACGTGTCCAGTAGGCTTGAAGCCTGTACAAAATGTCAGTCCTAGAACAGAGGGGACCGTGTGCACTGCACGCAACCCAAGGCGAAACACGAGTCCAACAGGCTTGGATCCCGCTCAGAATATCAGTCCTAAGAATAATGGGGTCAAGACAAAACAGTGGGGTCAGGTCATGGGTTATGATAGTATTAATACCCAAATGCTCCTATTGATACGATACGAGACAAAATGACTCAACAATTGGTACAGTGAGCATGGAAAGACTTCCGATCATCAGATTTCTTCAATTTCAAAGTAGAAATGGCTCAGCCAAATGAGAATTTCCCCTTCAACCTTTCATCATAATAGGCCGGAGCCTTAGGCTTTGGTGGTCAAGACAATTAAGTAATTTTTTTGTTGGGGTTTGCCAATAGACCGGAGAACTTCGACAATGCAGTTCATTAGGGAGTTTCTGGCCCTTTAAACCTAAATGTTTCCGCCGGCTAGGGGCTGCCGCTTGCTCTTAACCAGGAGGCACTCCCGCAGCAGTTCTTTGCTCTTAAGGAGCAAATGAGGTTCATGAGGGAGCAGATGGTTGCTTTTGAGGCACGGTTTGAGAAATAACATGCTTTTCAGGAGGAGCTACTGAAGTAGAACAAGGAGTTGAGAAGAAAGATGGATTTTGACAACTCTGGCTTTCAAGACAACATGAACATGCAGGACGAGGTCTTGAGCATCTAGGTAAAATAGTGGCAAAATGAGATGGATGAGTTACGGAGGGTTGTAAGGGTGTTGCACCCTAAATTTCAGGACATGGATTGGTTGTTCTACTCTAACAATCCATTGGCCCTTGAGATTGCATCAATGAACTTGCCACGTGCCTTCAAGGTCCTGAAGGATATGTTTGAGGGAAGAAGGGATCTATGAGCCCATTTGATGCAATATAATGACTACATGAAATGCAGCAAAGTGCAAGGCTTTCTCCACAATGCTCAACGGAAGTGCCAAGGATTGGTATTTGTCCCTCCTCTAGAGCTCGGTTAAGAGTTTCTCACAGTTAGTGCAGATGTTTTTAGGAATATTTAGGGCTCACAAAGTAATTATGAATACATTTTTATGGTTAATATCAATAAAGCAGAGATAGAGTGAGTCTCTCTAAGATTATGTGAAGAGATTCCATGCAGCGACCCTTAACACGAAGAATTTGAAGATTCAGTGGGTCATAGACGCTTTTATAATGGGAGTACAGAATAATCATGTGCAATACTCAACCGATAATAGACCGCAAAGTTTGGCTGACTTATACAAGCGAGCCTACAAGTTTTCGAAGGTGGAAGAAATCAATAGGGTGTCTCGTGGCACCTTTCAGAGGGAGGATAGACAGTCCAAGATAGAGTTATCTGTTAATCAAGCATGGGAACCTGTTGTAGAAGGACAGAGTTCGTGGGGAGCAGTGTTAGTAAATCAGGTTTTGGATTTAGACAGTTTGGACGTAAGGGACGAGAAGAGAAGCAAAAAACTTGAGGCAGTGGAGCATATCGAGATTTTGCAACTATTTTGTAAAAATGAGGGAAAAACTATCAGAATCTCGTTGACGTTGGGGGCGAAAGAAAAAAGCATGTTGGTTTGGTGTTTGAAGAAGAATGCAGACGTATTTTCCTAGTCAGTAGCGGATATGCCAGGGGTAGACCTCTAGGCAATCGTCCACAAATTGAATGTCCTCCCAGAAACAAAGATAGTGAAGCAGAAAAAGAGGAAATTTGCACCGCAGGTGGTAGAAGCAGTGTAGCATGAAGTGACTAAATTGTTATCAGCGGGTTTCATCAAGGAGGTAGAATATCCGGATTGGGTCTCAAATGTGGTCATGGTGAAGAAAGAAAATGAAAAATGGAGATTGTGTAATGATTTCACTAACCTAAACAAGACAGTTCCTAAAGGCAGTTTTCCTCTACCTTTGATTGACCGTTTAGTCGATGCTTTTGCTGGGGATAGGTTCATGAGCTTAATGGATGCTTTCTCGGACTATGGATTAGGGTGACTAGAAAAAATGGCTTTCGTAACCGAAGAGGGGCTTTTCTGCTACCGAGTTATGCCTTTTGGCCTTAAGAACGTGGGAGCAACCTATCAAAGATTAGTGAATAAAATATTCAGGAATCAGATTGGTCGCAGGATTAAAGTCTATGTGGATGATATGTAGGTAAAATGCAAGTTGATTTGGGAGCAAGTACAAAGCTTGTCTGAGAAATTTGCAGTCATAAGGATGACATGAAGCTGAATCCTGAGAAGTGTGCCTTTGGCATGCAAGCTGACAGGTTTTTAGCCTTCATGATTTCAGAGAGGGGGATAGAAGTAAACCCGGAAAAGATCCAGGTGGTCATGGAAATTTCTCCCCTGCAAACTATAAAGGACATACAGCGCTTTACAAGCAGAGTGGTGGCACTCAATAGATTCATTTCCAAGATGGTAGACAAATGCCCCCTTTCTTCAAAGCTTTAAGAACCTCTTTCTCGTGGACTGGAGAATGCCAAACAGCTTTTGAATAATTGAAGTTGTATCTTACCTCCTTTCTGCTTTTGAAATCACCTCGGGTAGGAGAAACCTCTGTACTTGGCTACCTAGGAGGAGACAGTTGCAGTAGTGTTAATTAGATCAGAGGGTGTTCATCAATTTTTAGTGTATTACATCAGTAAAATACTCTAGCTCGAAAATTACGGTCGTACTTCCAAGTTCACTCAATCGTTTCGTGCCCAATCAACCCATGAAAGAGGTGTTGTGCAAAGCAGACACTTCAGGAAGGGTAACAAAGTGGGGTATTGAGCTAACTGAATTTGGATTAGACTTTGCTCTGCGAACAATGATAAAAGGGCAAGTGCTAGTTGATTTCATGGTGGAGTGTTCTTTTGAGAAATCTGTTGACACAATAGGTAATGTAGTTTGCAATTCAAAATGTTGGATAATGAAGATCCTATGAAAATTGTATGTTATAGTAACATCATTGAAAGCTAAAAGTTCAATCTATTATATTTTATGATGAGGCATGATAAGTTCAGCATTTTATACTAAGATTTCTTTTTCACTTGTACGCCATTTAGTAGTTAACCCACCTCCAGAAAGTGTACATGCAACTAGTAATTCAAAAAGTTGGCCAGTTTATGTCGATGGCTTTGCAGCCAAAGCAGGATCAGGAGTAGGTGCACTCCTAATTGACCCCAGTGGTAGTGGATGACAATATGGATTTTCATTTGAGTTTCAAACGTCCAACAACACTGTTGAGTATGAAATTTTGGTAATAGGATTGCAGTTAGCAAGCCAGTTAGGAGCAAAAGACCTAATTGTACACATATATTCACAACTGATGGCAAAACAGATGAACGACGAATACGATGTAAAGAAGGTGGTGCTAAAAAACTATCATACAATCGCAACCCAATTGCTTACAAGGTTTGATAAATTCTAGATCAAACAACTCCCGAGAAGTGACAATACGTGTGTTGATGCTTTGTCCAAGTTAGCATCCTCTGTTGTCATTGAACAAAGAGGGAAAATCCTACTCGAGCATAGAGAGACCCTGAGGTATGACATACCACAATTACTATGCATGGATTGGGAGGAAACTGGATGACTTCAATAGCTTACCATTTCGAGGGAGAACAAGATAACCAAGACAAGAAGGAGATCACGAAGCTACAACGCAAAGCTGCAATGTATGTCTTTATCACAAATTACAAGTACCTGCATAACTAACGCATGAATTGAATATTTGAATGTTGCAAACTCATTTAATTGCATAATGAATTAAAACAACATATTTTGTCCTACGTTTGATAGATACACCCTTTTGGAGGTGTACTATATAGAAAGGGGTTTTCACATCTATTGTTGCGATGTTTATCACCACATAAGGCTGAATACGTAAAGCAAAAAATTCACGAAGGAATCTGTGGTGATCACTTGGGGGTAGACTGCTTGCATAGAAAATCTTTAGGTAGGGATATTATTGGCCAACGATCCAAAAAGACACGCCTGAATTAGTTCGCACATACGATCCCTACCAGGGATATGCCCGAGTGCAAAGATAACCAGCAAAACCTCTTCAAATCATGTCAAGCCCTTTGCCGTTTGCAACTTGGGGAATTGATATACTTGGCCCAGTTCCTATAGCTACGACATAAAAGAAATTTATAGTGGTCGTGGTGGACTACTTTACTAAATGAATTGAGGCTGAAGCTCTGATAACCATCACTGAAAGGCAAATGGAGTCTTTTCTATGGAAGTCTGTTGTGTGTAGGTTTGGTGTGCTACGTTTGATTATCACAAACAATGACACGCAGTTTCAAGGGAAGTTTAAAAGCTTTTGTGCCAACCTACATATCGCTCTAGCTCAAAACTCTGTTTAAACACCATAGACGAATGGGCAAGTAGAGGCTATGAATAAAAAGATCTTAACAGCCTTAAAGAAGAAAGTGCGGGAGGCCAAGGGTGAACGGTTAGAAGAGCTGTCTGGAATTTTGTGGGCTCTGCGAACCACACCCCACACCGCAACGGGAGAAACAACTTTCTCTCTTGTTTATGGTGTAAAAGTTGTAACCCTTGCACAAATAGGTATAAGGTTGCATAGATCCCAAAAATTTAATGAGGAAGCTAATCAGGAGACTATCAGACTCAACCTTGATTTGATTGATGAGCTTAGGGAAGCAGCTGAAGTCAGAAACGTAGCACGCGCTCAGTACCGAAAAATGGCTCTAAACTGGGAGGGGCCGTAAAAAGTCATAGAAAATATTGGTTATGGAGCGCACAAGTTAGCAAGGATGGAGGGCATAGTTGTACTGTGAATATGGAATGCCAGACATCTCAAAAAAATATTATGTATAACTCCTTACTTCTGAATAGAATGTGTTTTCTTTAAGACACTTGTATTTATTGAAACTCCAAATAGTTAGCGAGAGTTAAAAGCCCCCAACTGTCATTTTAAGGCTCACAAGTTCATTACCGTAGCCCCCAAACAATTAGCGAGAGTTAAAAGCTCCTAGTTGTCATTTTAAGGTTTGTAGGTTTAACATCGCAGCCTTCAAATAGTTAGCAAGAGTTAAAAGCTCCAGGCTATCATTTTAAGGTTTGCAGGTTTAATATTGTATCCTCTAAATAGTTAGCGAGACAAAGCTCCCAGCTATCATTTTAAGGCTCGCAGGTTTAATACCGTAGCCTCCAAACAGTTAGCTAGAGTTCAAAGCTCCCAGCTATCATTTTAAGACTCACATGTTTAGTACCGTAGCCCCTAAACAGTTAGCGAGAGCTCAAAGCTCCCAACTATCATTTTAAGGCTCACAGGTCTAACATCGTAGCCTCCAAACAGTTAACGAGAGTTAAAATCTCCCAATTGATTATTTTAGAAAATATGCCTAAGTTTAAAACAACTCACAAATTTAAATTCCTAGCTGATTATTTTAGAAAATATGCCTAAGTTAAAAACAACTTACAGATTTACAATTGATAATTTTTTGAATTTTGTTTAAGTTAAAGCTTTGATGACAGCGATCTAGTCGTACAGTAAATATGATAAGTTCTCAGGCACTATAATGTCACAACAATAATTGATAAAAACAAAATTCTTCAAAAATCAAATTTTATATCATTTAAAAAAGGGATATACAAAGTTACAAAGAGGCTAAAATTTAGTCAAGACCATCACATTCCTCATCCTCTCTCCCATTTTCCTCAGCAACTTCATGGTTCTCAGCAACAGGCTCAGCCGCAGTGTTATCAATATCCCCAGCATGTGTAGTGGTTGTCTCAACAGAACCTTCTTCAAGATAGAAGTCTTATGAACCCCTCCATTTTGCTAACAACTCATCCCATGCAACACTCGAGGGAAAGCACACATCAAATCCCAATTTATCCATATCCACATCGTAAAGGGCGTCAAAGTGAACTTTGCAAGCATCAAAAGGCCCATATACGACCTGAGTGTGCAACAATATATTCATCTTCAACCAAGAAATAGAGTTACATACGTTCTGACTTGTCTCTTTCTTAAATTTATCTAGGGCCTCAGATTGTTTTTCCTTTGTCCTCGCCACTTTAGAGTGGCACTCCTTAATGATCCTATCCAGTGCAGCTGCATGCTCTGCAGTAACCTTATCAAAATTAGCTTACCTGACCTCTTTACCCTCCTCTTAGCGGCCACCTCACATGATAGCTTATCAACTTTAACCTCAACAGCCCCCAAGCGCTCCAAAAGGTCCTTATGCTGCTTATTGATGATTTCATTTTCCTCGCAAACTCTCTCCAGTTCTGCCTTAGTTTTCGCAAGCTCACTTTGGTAAGCTTCACCAAGATCCAACCCAATTGTAACACCCCTAACCCGTCTGTTACCAGATTAGGGTTACAAAGCATTACCAAACAATCAAAACAACAATTAAATCATAACATTTAATAAATTAATCTTATTAAAATCATATCAAACATATACATTTGGTCCCTAAATCGAGCCTTCAAGGCCCTAAAAATAGCTTAGAAGCAATTCGGGACTAAATCAAAACAAATCAAAATAATTGGGAAAAAGTTGGAAAAATTGGAAAATAGGGGTCACATAGCCGTGTGACATAGCCCAGGCCGTGTAACAATCGAACAAAGGGACACACAGTCGTGTCCCCGCCCGTGTCTTCACCCGTGTAACTCACTAAGTAAGGTCACATGGCTGTGTTGCAAGCCGTGTAACTCTCTGACTTGCCACACACGGCCGTGTTGCAGGTCATGTGCTACGCCGGGTAACACAATGACTTGATACACTAAGAATTTACAAATGACACACGATCGTGTCACCAGGCCGTGACTGTCACACAACTGTGTGACAGCCCGTGTCCCAGGCCGTGTGATCCATATTTTGACCCTAAAAACATGCCATTTCAAGGCTAAAACACCCCTAACCATACATTCCATTTGTGCACACATTCAATTGACCTAAGCATCATTCAAACACGTATAAACATACCATTACAAAAATCCTATTTCATCTAACCGATATACCATTCAAAAGCACCAAATTTGTATCAACACATCATGATCAAATCACAGCAACATACCCACATTTCAAGCATAGAATCTAGTTCTTTTATCTACCAAATGATATCACATATGATCTGTAACACCCCCTAACCCTTATTCGTCGCCGGAACAGGTTTACAAAGCATTACCAGAATTTTCAGATCAAATACGAACATTACATAATCATCTATCAAAACCAATTTAAAACCATGCCAATATCAACCTAAATTTTTCCTATATTATGTCCAATCATGCATCAACCTAAACATGCCATATTATAGCCTCTGTAACTCATATATTCATATATAATCAACCAATATCAACTTATAATATTAATTACAATCACTCCACAAAATGATAAGCTTTAGACAACCTAGGTACACGCCAACACAAAAAGAAGTATACATCACCACATTTTGAGTTCGGGATCGTTGATGGATGCTGAATCGGCAATCTGACTTTAGCCTAACTTGCATACAGAAAAAAACCGTGCGCTGAGTATAAACTCAGTGGTATTTCTATAATCCGAATACTTAAAGGTAAAATAATATAACATACAATAACTATAGTCATACAATTATTCAATTAAAAAATAAGGTATTTATAACACATTCAATTTTTAGCATTTGCTATCCCATATAGCTTTTCACAATATGAACACAAATAATTTGAACAACAATATTGTTCATTCATATTCAATTCATAAAAACACAAATCATATGTCTCTAACCGTTTTTCAAATCACCACTCAATATCAATCATAACACTATTTTATTCCATAACCCCTATTAACATGAACGGACTCGGACGGATACACGGATTCAACCAAAACACACTAGTTTGGCACCTAGTGCCTCTTCGGATAATTCGAAGCAATAAGTTGACACCCAGTGTCTCATCGACCATGCTGAAGTAAATTGGTACCCAATACCTCATTGAATTTATCTGAAGTAATAATTTGACACCCAGTATCTCATCGACTCGAAGTCAAAGTATCCCTAAACTCTTCCAATCCCGAGGCATGCCATCTATATCTGACTCAGCCTGATACAATTAATAGGATTTCAATTCACTTTTCAAATGCCACAATTATCCAATACTCAATTATCACATAAATCACGATTTCACATACATTCAATTCAATATAAAAAATGCTAACACTTACCTTATTTACTTACCATAAACATTTAAATCAAAATACAACGATTAATAATTAAATTCGGATTATAAAAATATAAACCAGAATTTCTGAGTTACTCCTCGTCGACTTTATCTTTTCCCTTCTTAGTCGAAGTTTCCAGTACATCATTAGCTACGGAAATTAAAACAATTAAAATTCATCAAAATAATACAATTTCACATTGAAAATTTCAATTTTTATTCAACTTTTTTCTAAATTCCAATTTAGTCCCTAAGCCGAGATTAACTTTATTTCTTCAAAACTACTTCCATATTTTCATTCAATTTCCACTTTAGACTAAATTCAACTCTCTAATTTCACTAAAATCCCTAAATTTTAAAATTTTTACAATTTAGTCCCTACTCTCAAAACTTATAATTTATTTTACAATTCAATCTCTTTGTCATTTCTAACTTAAATTTCTATCAATTTAATCCCAAATACTTAAATTATTCAACATGAACAACATCTAAAAATTTAATATTTTCTAAAATTTCAACATAGGTTAAGTAGTATTTAATACTAGGATTCTAAAAACATAAAAATTACAAGAAAAGGTACTAAATTGACTTACCACTTAAGCTTTGAACCCTTGAAAACCGTAATTTTCTCCTTCTTTCTTTCTTTTCCCCCCTGTTTCGTTCTATTCTCTGTTCTTTTGTTTTTTTTTCTTTTATTTATTTTACTTATTCTTTTAGTTATTATTATAATAATATAATATAATATATTTTTTATATATACTTAAATATTAAGTATACATATATTATTATATTCTTATGTATTTTATTTTTACACTTGTATACACAATCACCATACACTTGTTAATTAGGGTTTAATTTCTTATTTAGTCCCTTTACTATTTCTTTAATCTATAATTAAACTTCCACCCTTTATTCAATTCCTTATACCTAATTACCCTTAATTCAAGCTAATTCACCTAACCAAAACCTAATTAACCACATAACTAATTTCATAAATATTTTTAATAAATATTTACGAATCCGTTTTACGAAAACGGAGACCCGAAAATACACTTTTCGATTACTCGCGACTATCGGGTTGTTACATGATCAATTACATGCTATCACAAACATACCTGATAAACCGTAATATAAACATATTTTAATCCCACATTTAGCATACTTTTGGATGATTTAAGCCTTGAATTGTGGAATTTGGTGCTCTTAATCCTTTGTTTTCATGTTTTATACTCAGGAGAGCACCGGAGGATAAAAGGAACGAGAAACGGACCTAAAATGGAGTAAATGGGCCATATCACGAAATCGACACGGCCTGGGCCTAAGACCACACGGCTGTGCCTCCTTAACAAACTTGAACACGGCCTGGCCACGATTCACACGGGCGTGTGCCATGGGCATGTCCCTGCCGTGACAAAGAAAAGTTTCATTCGGATTAGGGTACTTAGAGGCAAAGAAAGCCATTCCAAAAGCCTATATAAACACCCTAAAGGCCAACCTTCAGAGGGCGTTGAGTTAGGCCGAAGAGTTGAGCCAGAGAGGCCAGAATTTTGGGATTTACTCAAAGAAAGCCAGTTGATTCATCTCAAGAAGCCGGAGTTATACTCAAGACGAAGGATCTTCCCTTCAATTCCTTCAGGGGGTTTTAGGGTTTTTCTTATATTTTGTTTTATATTTTCTTTTGAGATGTATTCTTTTATGATTATGAACTAAACCCCTCAAATACCTGAGACGGATCTTGTTATTGTTTTCTAAACTATATGATAAATACTTGATTTGTTCTTAATTATGTGTTCTTAATTCTTGCTTTGATATTTCAGGATATTGATTCAAGTATTGATGTGCTTAGGCAGAGGAGGAATAGACCCTGTCTAAGAGTAGATCTAGCATACTTAAGCAGAGTTGATCGCAACCCTAGAGATAGGATGACGAAAATCTGCCGGATTAGGGTCAAACCTAATATGGGAATTGATAGATCGAGTTAATGCAATTCTAGGGGTTTTAATTAGAAAGAGATTTCAATTAATCAACCTAGGGTTAGACGTTAGTAGCCTCGAGAGAGGTATTAATATACATTAGGGAATCCTACGGATCAAGTCAAGTGAATAAATCGTCTGGTTCAGGGTCAAATAACAAGTGAAGTCTAGGTGGATTCTTCCTCGGGTATTGTCATAATCAATTGGTTTTTCCCACAAGTATTTTCCCAATTCATTCTCTTTGTCTTTGCATTTTTAGCTTAATAGTTAGTTAATTTTAGACTAAATAATAAATCCCTTAATTCTTAGGTTAAATAATAAAAAAGAAAGTTAGTATTAGTACTTTTGGTTACTTTGGGTTCGACAATCCGGTCTTGCCACTAAACTATACTACTGTTCGATAGGTGCGCTTGCCTCAATCGTTGTCATAGTTAGTTTCTAGGCTCGATCATTCTTTTTATAAATTTTTAAGACTCTGACACACGATCAATACTGAAAGGATCTTGTATACAAACACTTAAAAGTGGACAAAATGAAATAACTTGGTAAGGCATTAAAGTTCATCAAACCAAAATAAACTTCAAAACTTATGCATACCAAAACATTCATTACACATCCAAGAAATACCATTATAAAACATCCTATACATGCCACCTATAACCTTGGCCAAAATACACGAAAAGCTACCGAAATGGTTGATGGATAGTGTGATTGTTCCCCGACTAGCTTCCAATCGATCGAACTTTCGTTAATCTATAAAACAAAGGAAATTAACTACGTAAGCAACAAGTGCTTAGTAAGCTCGTATAAATTCAAACATAACTTACCTTATCATTAGCACAATATATAAAATATGCATAATGTCATTACCAATACCGTAAGCTTAATAAAAACCTATACAAGCATCATCAACCTCACAAGTTAGTAAATTCATCAATGATACATATGAATTCAACCATAATATAAATAGACTTTCATATATACATCATTTATTACATTAGCCTTTTCATAGATCAAGATTCAATATCCGATTATGTACTTACCATGCCATTCTTTTCTTACCCGTTGAACCATCTAGAATTACATCGGATACTTGGGAACGCTCACGCAAAGTGTGCCTTTCCATATTATTGTAACCTTTCCCTTTCAATAGTGCTCACACGAGTTATGGGTCGGAATGTTAGCTACACAATGCTGCTCACACGGGTTGTGAAGAATCCGCAAAAAATACAGGACCTCAGCCATCGGTAGGACATTCAAGACCAGCACCCGAAACATGAAATCCCTGATGACATGTCATTCGTATCCTAAGAATTCTTAAGGTTCAAAATGGATTCGTTATCCATTAAATATTCATACATTGATACATATACAATTTCAAGTCCGTTTATATTAGCACAACACAACAAATAAGTAATTTAGCTAACATTAATACGATCATAATTTATACGAACTTACCTCGATAACTTTGGTCGTAGAAGTAGAGTTGAACACTAATCCGAAGCTTTAGCCTTTCCTCAATTTAAGTTCGGTTGTTACTTATCTTGATCTAAATAGATAATTTCATTCAATTAAGTACTTCTAGTATTCAATTTAATCCATAATTCATATTTATGTAAAATTATGAAATTACCCCTAACATTTTAACTTTTCACAATTTAGTCCTTAAGCTCATAATTTGAAATTTAACCATTTTAATCCTCCACACAAGCTAGCCGAATTTCTTAGGGACTCATACCAACCCTCTTAAATCATTATTTCATAATTTTACCATGAAATTTTACTATTTTCACAAACAAATCCTTAAATGCAATTTCATCAAAAATAACTTAACAAAACATTTTTTATTTTACAACCAAGATTAATAATCTATCAGATAACTTCAAAACCTATTCAAAAACAATGATGGAAAGTCTCTCAACCTTTAACAATTTTGCAAATTAACCCCCAAGCTAGCTAGATTAAGCTAAAACAAACTCAAAAACATAAAAATCATTAAAAACGGGGCATAAAATCATACCATTCAATAAGAAACTCAAACTGAAGCTCTCCCCCCTTCAGCAATGGTGAATTCAGCCAAAGCGAAGAAGAAATGGGGAATAAGATGATAGCATTTACTTTGTCTATTTTAGGTTTACTTACTAATTTACCATTTTACCATTATTAATAATAAAAAAATTTAAGTTAACCTTGTCCATATTTATCAACTAACTCTTTAAATGCTATAATTACTATCGTAGCCCATTACTTTAAGATTTCATAGCCATTTGAAGCCTTTAACTAATAGAATTTAACTTTTACACATTTTACGATTTAGTCATTTTTACCTTATTAACCATTTAAACTTCAAAATTTCTCAATGAAATTTTAATACGACCTTAAAATAATCCCGTAGACATTAAATAAATATTAAAAAAATAACTCACTCATCAAAATTGTGGTCTCAAAACTACTATTTCTGACACCACTGAAAACGGGCTGTTATAACTCTCGCCCCTAAAGGAATTTTCGTCCCCAAAAATCTTACCAGAAAATAGGTTCAGGTATTGCACTTTTATAGCTTCTTCCAATTCCCAGGTAGCTTCTTCGACTCTTTGATGTTGATAGAGAATTTTAATTAACGCTATACTTTTTTTTCTGAACTCTTTAACTTCCTGAGCTAAAATTCTGATCAGTTCTTCACTGTATGACATATTTGGCTGAACCTTAACATCAATAGGTGAAATCACGTGTGAAGGGTTTGATCGATACTTTCGCAATATCAACACATGAAATATGTTATGTATTTTCTCCGATTCAGACGGTAAAGCCAAACGAGAAGCTACTAGCCCAATTCTCTTGATGATCTCATATGACCCGATGAATCGTGGACTAAGCTTCTCTTTTTGGCCAAAATGGAGAACTTTTCTCCAAGGCATTACTTATAAAAACACTCTATTGCCAACTTGAAATTCAATGTCTTTTCTTTTCAAATCTGCATATGATTTCCGACGATCTGAAGCAACTTTCAAACTATCACGTATTACTTTAACCTTTTCTTCAGTTTCTCGAATCAAATCCACACCGAATAGCTTTTTCTCACTTAATTCAGTCCATTATAATGGAGTTCTACATTTCCAACCATACAAAGCTTCATGTAGTGGCATTTTAATGTTCACTTGATAACTATTATCGTATGCAAATTCAACCAACGGAATAAGTTTTTTCCAGCTACCTTGTAACACCCCTTAACCCGTATCCATCGCTGGAATAGGGTTACAGAATATTACCATAAAACCATAACTTAAAATCATTAATTTCAAAATAATTCATAAATCATAGCAAAATCTATTCCAACACATGCATATCGTCCTTTATTCGAGGCCTTAGAAACATTATAGAAACGATTCAGGACTAAATCAAAAATATATACAACCTTAAGGAAAAAGTTAGAAAAATTCACATTGCAAGGGTCTCAGGCTGTGTAACATTCTAAATAGGGACACACGATAATGTCCTAGCCCGTGTTCGTGCCTATGTAACTTTCTAACTTGGGCCACGTGGCCAAGCCACACGCCCGTGTGCTAGGTCCTGTAACAGCTTGACTTGCAACCCTTCGAAATCTATAGGGGACACACGACCGTGTCGTATGGCCGTGTGTCACACACGGCTGAGACAGACACCCGTGTCTTTGGCTGTGTGTCACACACGGCTGAGACAGACGCCCGTGTCTTTGGCCATGTGGGCAAGAAATAGACCAAATTCAAGCTATTTCCTTCACCCTAATCAAGCATGATCCTATGAGTCATTTGCACCTACATTCAAGCCTTGAAACATATCTAAAACATGTCTAAATATGATTAAATCATTATACCATTTATCCATACAACCAATATGCCAAAAGGCACTTATACAAATCAACCAGAAATATAAACATATTTGTCTATAAATCAACCTTATACAACTACCTATTTCCATACCAACCCATAGCATCATTGACCATATACCAAATCACATTCAAACATACCAAATTGGTCATTCAAAACATTCTTTCACTTGACCATATCCATACCAATCAACAAAGTATCAAAGGGCCAACAATAGACCAACCATAATACCATACTTTTTCAAGCCATACATAACAACTTAATTCATCAACATACCAAAACAATCCATAAGTGTTTAATTTCATACCATTCTATTTGTACCAAAAGATATCTATTCACAAACTTTGAAATACAAAAACGGAGCATATCTTCGAGTAATTGAATCACTCACTCAGACTGACCATCGGTCTGTGGATGGAATGTTGTACAGAAATACAGTCGAGTGCCTAGAGTGTTGTGCAATTTACTCCAAAACCGATAAGTGAACTGGGATCTCTATCGAAAATAATAGACACCGACACACCATGCAGTCTAACAATCTTAGAAACGTACAATTCTGCCAACTTCTCAAGTGATTAATCCGTACGTACTGAAATGAAATGTGCGGATTTAGTCAAATGATCCACAATAACCCAGCTAACATTTTTCTTCTGCGGAGATAAACGCAATCCTGATACAAAATCCATCGTAATCCGTTCTCATTTCCACTCTGGAATGATCACATGCTGTAATAGTCTAGAAGGTACCTGATACTTGGCTTTGACTTGTTGATAAATCAAACATTTCTATACAAACTCTAAAATCTCTTGCTTCATACCTGGCCACTAGTACATCTCTTTCAAATCACCGTACATTTTATTACTACCAGGGTGTATCAAAAAATTACTATTGTGAGCTTCCTATAAAATCTTTTGAATAACATCAAAATTCTTCGGAATACATATCCTGTTTCGAAAATACAAACTATCGTTAGAACTAACATGAAATTATGAATTAAGTGTCGTTCAATCTCCTCCCGTTTAGCAATCAACTCGGAGTCACTTTTTTAAGCTTCACAAATCTATTGTAGAAATGTCGGTCTAGCTTTTAATTACGCTACAATGGAATCATCATCAATCAATGTCAACCGAGTATTCAAAGCTCGCAAAGCAAATAAAGATTTTTTACTTAAAGCATCAGCAACAACATTAGCTTTTCCTGGATGATAATCGATGATCAAATCATAATCTTTTAGCAACTCTAACCATCTACGTTGTCTCAAATTCAATTCTTTTTGTGACATCAAATACTTCAAGCTTTTGTAAACTGTGAAGATATGACATTTTTCTTTGTACAAATAGTGTGGCTAGATCTTTAAAGCAAACACAATAGCTGCAAGTTCTAAATCATGAGTCGGGTAATTTTTCTCGAGCGGTTTTAACTGACAGGAAGCATAAACTACTACTTTGCCTTCTTGCATCAGAACACAACCTAAACCATTCAATGAAGCATCACTATAAATCTCAAATTCTTTACCAGACTCTGGCAGAACCAACACAGGGGCTTCTATCAACAACACTTTCAACTGATCAAAACTTTGCTGACACTTTTCGAACCTAAACTTGACATCTTTCTAGAGTAGCTTCGTCAATGGTGTAGAAATCATCGAAAACCCTTTTACGAATATCCAATAATATCCGGCTAGACCTAAGAAACTTCTGATCTCTGAACATTTCTCGGAGGCTTCCAGTTCACTATAGCTGATATTTTACTCGGATCTACTCTTATACCATCCCCTGATACAACGTGTCCCAAAAATTCAACTTCTCGGAGACAGAACTCACACTTGTTAAACTTAGCAAATAACTATTTCTCGCGCAAAGTCTGCAAAATTATTCTCAAATGCTGTGCATGCTTAATTTTAATCTTGGTAATAGATTAAAATATCATCAATGAATACAACTCAAATCTGTCTAGATACGACCTGAATATTTAGTTCATCAAATCCATAAACACAACAGGTGCATTGGTTAAACCAAACGACATAACTAAAAATTCATAATGTCCTTACTTAGTTCTAAAAACAGTCTTCGGTGCATCCAAATATTTAACCCGTAACTGATAATATCTAGAACAGAGATCAATCTTTGAAAATACTGTCGCACCTTTCAACTGATCAAACAAATCATCAATTCGTGGGAAATGATATTTGTTTTTTATTGTGACTTTGTTAAGCTGTCTATAGTCAATACATAACTGTATTGACCTGTCCTTTTTCTTAACAAATAATACAGGAGCACCCCAGAGAGAAAAACAAGAGAGAAAAACTAGGCCAAACAAAACCTCTGTCTGTCAATTCTTACAATTGTGCTTTCAACTCTTTCAATTCTGTAGGCACCATTCTATACGGAACTATAGATATCGAAGAAGTTCCTGGTACTAACTCAATAGCAAATTCAACCTCTCTGACTGGCAGTAGGGGTGAGTATTCGATCGAGTCGAGTCGAATCAAGTCAAAATATTTTGAGTTAGTCGAGTTGATGAATCCTATTTTAACAACCAAGCTCAATTTGATTTTTTTTTGCAAATCGAGTCACAAAATTTCGAGTCGAGTTGAGTTAACGAATCCTATTATTTATACTTAATATTTTGTTTACATGGACAGATTTTTTAACTAGTAAATGAAGTACAATATTATTTAACTACCTAAACAATATAATTTACTAAATAATTAAATGTAAAGAACTATTTTAGGCATGCAAAATAACTATATATAACGTTGCAAGACAATCATTATGGCCATAATTGTAGTCAACTACATAAGCTATTACACCACATGCATAATTATACTTACATAATACATAATTATGCATCAAGAACTATCCTATATACAAGATAACAAAATGATATACCAAAAGTATGATATAAGGATACACGTCACTACTACACAAAATATGATATAACAAAATGATACACCAAAAGTATGATATAGATGGTCATGTTGTGACGCTCCACGACTCGAATTCAACAAAATAAATTCAAACTTCCTACACAACAAAATCCAAAGTTTAACCAATTGTTTTGACCAAATCAAAGCAAATGCAAGGTTGAAGTTTTCATAAGCATTAACAAAATATCTATTCCAAAAAGTTAAAATCAAACTATCTTCAAGCTTCATTTTCTTCGAACACTATAGATAGTACCGAAAATTCTGTAACAAAAATAAAAATGTATTTTTAAATTATGAAAATCTTTACTAGAAAAATTAAAAATAAACATTCAATTTTGTGAGTTGTAGCTAAGTATGTTACCACCTTCATGTTCCGATAACTTTAACAATTCTAATAAATATCAAAAGAGAAAAATGTTAGTTAAATTGTGAGATGTTTACAAAAATAAATAAAATAAGCAATTAACCTTTTGGATTAAAGTTAGTCGCTTACCATCATCTAAATTTTGAAGTTCCTCTACATACTCCTCAAGGTTGATAGGATCTTTTGACCTTCGAAGCCAATCTTGTGTGCAAACCAAAGCCTCAACCATAGAAGGAGTCAAAGAACTTCTAAAATTATCTAGAACACGTCCACTCGAGCTGAAAGCACTTTTGGATGCAACGGTTGAGATAGTAACGAATAACACATCTCGAGCCATTTGCGCAACAATTGGGAATCTTGGACTATTAACTTTCCACCACAATAAAAAATCAAATGAATCTAAATTATTTTTACAATATTCTCCCAAATATCTATCCAACTCAAGTTTACTTTCCAAGCCAACATGTTGCTTTTTCTTCATATATTGTTGCAAAACTAAGCCTATCTTTGGTTTTACTTGATCTATTTCATTTTCACTAACTTGGAGCTCTGGTAGGAAAATTAGATTCAACTTCAACGTTCATATGATGATTTCCCTCAACAATTGCAGAATATTTATCAAACAAACAATGCAATCCTCTACTGACCATGCTTATAATGTCATCTGCAATAGTAGGAAAAAAGCAAGTTGACTCCAAATGCAAGAAAATCAATTTTGCTCCGTGGGCCAAAGATAACTGCTAGATAAATAAGCAAGTTCATCACTTTTGAATCACCTCAGTACTTCATGTACTTGTCATTCATTTTTGAAGCCATATACATTATGTTTAAATCCGTACAATCTTTCCACCCATCGAGTAGACAATACACATCTGTGACTACTTCAAAAAAAGTATTACAGGTGACATGTAATGATCCAAACACCTTCAATGTAAGTTCATGAAAAGGCTCAAGCACTTTTGCAACTCTTTGAACATTTCCCCAATCATCACATGTGATGACTCCATATCCAACACTAAGGTCTAGAAAAAGTTATGATCATCATGAACTTAAGCTTCAAACATACATTCATATTTTTTGATGCGTCATTGAAAGCACCAAATATATCCTATTCCCTGCAAAATAATGAAAATAACAGTAAAGGGGAAGTAGGGTCGAATCCTCAGAGACCGGATTATACGAATACTTGTTTCTCAAAATCTTGGGCAGAATCGTGCCTAAGAAAGCCTGCGTTCTTAGAAAAAAAATAAAAATAATAGAATTAAAAGGTTGAATCTGGAAATGAAAATAAAGTAAAATAAAATAAAAAAAGAATTGAGAAGTCGAATTGAAATTGCGAAAATTAAAATAGAAAATAAAGTTGAGATAAAGAAATTCTTATGGGGAGATTCCAGCCTCCGGTTGCCTCGATCCACCTTGGGCTCAATCCTTGGCTTTTAGATGATCCTTCCCAAACTGAATAAGCCAGTTATAGTGGAAGAGGACGCCTACGACCACCAGCTCCAAGGATTTAGACTTCAATTTAGTGGAACCTGACTCTAGCCAACTATCGCTCTTGTGGGATCATCTATGCTAGATCAACGTTTCTCAATGGTGAATCCCACGCCATTTTGTCTCTTGGGCTCGCCAACCTCTGACGCAGTAAGCTAACGAATCGACTGTGTAACCTTCTCAAAATGCGGCCGTTCCTTGCACATGTTGAAAAGATCACTTTTTAAGGGACATGGATGGAAGCATCAGCCCCGTAATGCAGAGAAACGATGAATACCCTGTTGAGAAGGCTAAATGCGGGTTCTAAACCTCAAGAACCTTTTTTTGAGGATTTTTGGCAACCTTTGGCTAGAAGGGTTTTAGTGGTTCATAGTTATGGTGGAAAAGAAAATAAATATAAAAATGGAAGTTTTATTAAAAGAGAAAATGGAAAGAACAAAAGACTTATGGGGAGAGAGTTTACAGAAAAAGATGAATAACAATTTGAGTCACTCCATCCCCTATTTATAGTGCTAAGATAGGTGGACTAGTCCTACTTAAACTCCTAAAGATAATTACAAATAATCAAAGATAAATAGGGATAAGTAAAGAAATTAAATAATCCTCAATAATTATCCTAATATAATTAAAATAGAGTTTGATAAAATAAAAATCTCTTCTTTTTGCAATTCAACCCTTGTGTCCTCCATGCAGCACTTTTGGCACCAATCTTTTCCTTATATTGCACATTGGCCCATTTTATCTCTAAATTTATGCTTTTGGCCCTTAATTTCTCTCTTGCTTCCAATTTAGTCCCTATAAGATAAAAGACCATAAATAGTCCAAATTAATAGAATCATACTCAAAATAAATATGCAACTAGCACATAAAAATATGACATTCTAGAGTATTATCAAATTTCCCCTACTTAGCCCATGCTTGCCCTCAAGTATGGTTCCTATCCACTGTGAAAATTAGATCCTGAAAGAAATTCTACGCCAAAGTTTTATAAAGATTAGTCAAAAATGCATATGAAAAATAAAGAGAACTTCTAAGCTTGCTTTAAGTAAAACAGAAAAAGTTTTCTAATTAACACACACAAAAATTAAAATCATCTTGAATTATTTCATGCTATTTAGGTAAATTACCAAACCTACTAAGACACTCTATTTATTTCCTCCTTTAGTCCCCAACTGAAATTTTATTAGTACTATTTTTTTCTTTTTTTCTTTTTCTTCTTTTTGATAATTATTTATTTACTTAGGAATATATTTCCGGTTAGCGGAGTTTTACGCATCACGTCACACAACCTTTTGACGCGAAGTAGAATGACAACCCAAGCACCCTACCCCGGTTACTCAGTCAGTCATGTTCTGAGCCGCACTCATAACCTTGGTTAGCGGAGTTTTACCTATCACGTCACACAACCTTTTGACGCGAAGTAGAATGACCACCCAAGCACCCTACCTCGGTTACTCAGTCAGTCACGTTCTAAGCTGCACTTATAACCTTGGAAACATTTATTAAATAAAATTTACACGAAATTTTAATTTTAAGAGGACCTAAGAGAAATAATCAAGTGTCGAAAATAAGTTTTAGTAACCACCTAAAAGACATGAACATAATTTAGGCATGCAAATGTATTAAGTGTCCACTTTCTATTAAACTTGATCAATTTTACGAAAAGCAAGATAGTGTTAACTTATTAATCATAATTATTTTTAGCCTAATAAAAATAAAACAGTGGAGATAAAATCAAACAGACAGAATCATAACTAACTCAGTAGCCAAGAATCATGCATGTGGGTCAAATAGTGGCAAGTCGTGGTCAAATTCTTGGGCATGAAAAGCAACAGAATATTCTTAAAAAATGGACAAAATGGAGCCTCAAGCAGCAAACACAAATCACAGCAGAAGACGACAGTAATATGAAGAGTACCTCCCCCTACTTAAAACACATTGTCTCAATGTGGACGCAAAGAAATAAATAGGTAGAAAAGTTTAAAAAAAACTCCCTGTGTAGCTACTATCGATTGCGGAGGATAGCAATGAGTTCGGTGAGTTGCTGGCCAAAAGTGTCGAGTCGAGCCTCAATGCGCTCCGTTTTACCAAAGCAAAGAAGAGAAATTTATTGATATTTAAATAAAAGAAATTAAAAAGAAATGAAAAGAAAACAATAAATCATAAATCATAAATAAATGAAAATAAATCATAAAAGAAAAATAAAGATTGGGTTGCCTCCCAACAAGCGCTTGTTTAATGTCATTAGCTCGACGACTTAAATGGTTCTGAGGTGGCTCAAAATAAATCTTTTTAATTGTTTGAGCTTGGAAATTCTCATTTTTTATCACATCCACCATATTTGGGTTTAATCGTCTTTGCGCCTTTTTCATTGGTTTCATATTTTCCTTCAAGGGGTTAATCCCTTTTAAGTCGGCAATGGTCTCATCATTCTCCGAAAATGTGAATTTGAGATGCTCAAGAGGTGGTTTTAATTTCGGATCTGATTCCTGCACAATAGAAGGTAGAAGTTTAGTATCCATAGGAGCCAATAATTTATTAACAGATTCAAAATCATCAAACATCATTTTAGATTTATCTCCATAAATTTACTCAAAATTTTCTTCCACTAAAGAGTCAATTATGTCGACACAATTTACGCTCAAGATTTCACTAGGATGGCTAATGGCATTGTAGACATTAAACTTCACGATCTCCCCATCAAACTCCATCGTGAGAGTTCCACTTTGAACGTCAATTTTAGTACTAGCCGTACTAAGGAATGGTCGTCCTAACAAGAGATCTGAAGATCCGGGAGCACTATCCTCCTCCATTTTTATCACATAAAAATCTGCAAGAAAAATAAGTTCATTAACTTTTACCAACACGTCCTCGAGGACTCCTTCGAGATGCACAACGGACCTGTCTGCCAGTTGAATGATAACGCCTGTTTTTGTTAAAAAACCCGCATTAAGTGATTCATAAATAGAATATGGCATTACATTTATGAAGGCTCCTAGATCACACATAGCCTTTTTAATTCCCAAATGACCTATTTTGCATGATATTGCAAACATGCCCCTATCCTTACATTTTGCCGGCATTTTCTGCTGTAACACTGCGGACACATTTTCACCAACATTCACCCTTTCATTACCTGTTAATTTCCGCTTGTTGGTGCAAAGCTCTTTAAGAAATTTAGCATACCTCGGTATTTTCTTGATGGCATCCAACAGTGGAATGTTGATCTCGACATTCCTCAATGTTTCGAGGATCTCCTTGTCCTCCTTACCTCTTCGACACTGGTGGAATCGTTCTGGAAATAGAGGTTGAATTATGGGCAATGGGAGTTTTGTTCGGACCTATTCATCTTTCTTGGGCTTTTCTTGGGCGATTTCTTGGCCAAGATTCCTATCAGGAATTGGTTCCAGTACCTTTCCACTTCGCAATGTCACTGCATTCATGTTTTGTCTTGGATTCAGTTCTGTTTGTCACGGTAGCTTCCCTTGAGAGTTCACTTTCTCAACTGATATGGTCAATTCTGTTATAGACGCCTCAGTTCTCTGTTGAAAATCCTTCATTTCTCTTTGGAAATTAAGAGTTTTCTGTTGAAAATCAAGGACATTAGCTGCTAATTTATTGACTATGGTTTCTAAGAATTTACCTGAATCTCGAGGCTGTTGTGGAAGTTGATTTTGGTATGGCTGGTTATTTCATGGATTGGCCCCATAACTTAAGGTAGGACGGTCCCTCCAACCTGGGTTGTAGGTATTAGCGTAGGGATCATATCGCCTCTGTGGTGGGCCAGGGAAGTTTCCCACGGCATTCAGATGGACCATGGTATCATCATAAAACTAGGACATGCATCAGTTGAATGATCAGGAGTAGCACATATTCCGCATAACCAAGCTGTGTTTTCTTTTTCTTCAATAAGAGAATTCATCATATTAGTAAGTCTATCAACTTTATCCTCTAAGGTTGAATTACTTAGCTGGTGAACCCTTTTGGGGGGTTCAGGATTAGCTCAGAACTGCTGAGAATTTGCAGCCATTATGGAGATTAAGTCCCTTGCTTTTTGGGGAGTCATGTTGACCAACGCTCCTCCACTAGCGGCATCTACCATATTCATCTCCATGGGTTTCAAGCCTTCATAAAAGTACTGGAGGAGAGATTGCTATGTTATACCATGTTGTGGGCAGCTTGCGCACAATTTCTTAAACCACTCCCAATATTCATAAAGAGTCTCTGCTTCTTTTTGCCTTATTCCCACGATCTCTCTTCTTAGCTCAGCTGCTTTAGATGCTGGAAAAAAACGATCCTAGCAACGGTGCCAAAATTTGATGTGTCGTTGAAAGCACCAAATATATCCTATTCCCTACAAAATAATGAAAATAACAGTAAAGGGGAAGTAGGGTCGAATCCTCAGGGACAGGATTATACGAATACTTGTTTCTCGAAATCCTGGGCAGAATCGTGCCCAAGAAAGCCTGTGTTCCTGGAAAAAAATAAAAATAACAGAATTAAAAGGTTGATCTGGAAACGAAAATAAAGTAAAATAA